>JBBDGP010001418.1:0-1200000 GCA_037952835.1 Lithobates septentrionalis
GAACACTGTGAGCAGGACGCACTGACTGCACTAAATGTAAATAGCAGGAACGGATCTAGCTGAACACTGTGAGCAGGACGCACTGCACTAAATGTAAATAGCAGGAACGGATCTAGCTGAACACTGTGAGCAGGACGCACTGACTGCACTAAATGTAAATAGCAGGAACAGATCTAGCTGAACACTGTGAGCAGGACGCACTGACTGCACTAAATGTAAATAGCAGGAACGGATCTAGCTGAACACTGTGAGCAGGACGCACTGACTGCACTAAATGTAAATAGCAGGAACAGATCTAGCTGAACACTGTGAGCAGGACGCACTGACTGCACTAAATGTAAATAGCAGGAACGGATCTAGCTGAACACTGTGAGCAGGACGCACTGACTGCACTAAATGTAAATAGCAGGAACGGATCTAGCTGAACACTGTGAGCAGGACGCACTGCACTAAATGTAAATAGCAGGAACAGATCTAGCTGAACACTGTGAGCAGGACGCACTGCACTAAATGTAAATAGCAGGAACGGATCTAGCTGAACACTGTGAGCAGGACGCACTGCACTAAATGTAAATAGCAGGAACGGATCTAGCTGAACACTGTGAGCAGGACGCACTGACTGCACTAAATGTAAATAGCAGGAACAGATCTAGCTGAACACTGTGAGCAGGACGCACTGACTGCACTAAATGTAAATAGCAGGAACGGATCTAGCTGAACACTGTGAGCAGGACGCACTGACTGCACTAAATGTAAATAGCAGGAACGGATCTAGCTGAACACTGTGAGCAGGACGCACTGCACTAAATGTAAATAGCAGGAACGGATCTAGCTGAACACTGTGAGCAGGACGCACTGCACTAAATGTAAATAGCAGGAACAGATCTAGCTGAACACTGTGAGCAGGACGCACTGCACTAAATGTAAATAGCAGGAACAGATCTAGCTGAACACTGTGAGCAGGGCGCACTGCACTAAATGTAAATAGCAGGAACGGATCTAGCTGAACACTGTGAGCAGGACGCACTGACTGCACTAAATGTAAATAGCAGGAACGGATCTAGCTGAACACTGTGAGCAGGACGCACTGCACTAAATGTAAATAGCAGGAACAGATCTAGCTGAACACTGTGAGCAGGACGCACTGCACTAAATGTAAATAGCAGGAACAGATCTAGCTGAACACTGTGAGCAGGACGCACTGCACTAAATGTAAATAGCAGGAACGGATCTAGCTGAACACTGTGAGCAGGACGCACTGACTGCACTAAATGTAAATAGCAGGAACGGATCTAGCTGAACACTGTGAGCAGGACACACTGCACTAAATGTAAATAGCAGGAACAGATCTAGCCTAATCTATCTAACTCAAATCAAATGACACTGTCTGTCTCTCTCTCTATCAGCACACCGGAACACACTACACAGGGCCGCCGTGCAGGCGGCCTTATATAGTGTGGGGCGTGTACTAAATCCCCTGAGCCATAATTGGCCAAAGCCACCCTGGCTTTGGCCAATTACAGCTCTCTCTACTGACGGCGCTGTGATTGGCCAAGCATGCGGGTCATAGTGCATGCTTGGCCAATCATCAGCCAGCAATGCACTGCGATGCCGCAGTGAATTATGGGCCGTGACGCGCCACACGAATTTGGCGCGAACGGCCCATAACGTTCGCAATTCGACGGACGGTCGAACAGCCGATGTTCGAGTCGAACATGGGTTCGACTCGAACACGAAGCTCATCCCTATTGATGTTTCTTTCAAACAAAGACCTAATAAAGCTTAAAAGAATAAAGAAAGAAATCAATGGAAATACGTCAAAACATGAAAAAAGCTGCCTTGATGCACTTTGTTGTGCATTTTAATTTGCATTTCAAAACACTAAATTTCAAAACTACTAGGGAGGTACATCATCTATATTTTTTCTGTTACTAGGACATCCACAGCTTTACAATTATCATCATGACAGGAAATGAGGGAAAGCCTTCAATTGGAGGCACCTGATTAAGCAACAGCTGTCTAAAGCCTCAATTACACTTCTGGTTAGGGAGGACCCATAAAAATGCACGGTTGAGCGGCTTTTTTTACCTCCCCACAACTTCTCCTAATTATGCTACAAGGGCAGTCGATGGGAGATGTACACATGCTTTTGGCTACGATGCTGTCAGGTCACCTGGGGCTAGGTGACAAATGCACACCGTTGGAATCAGGGGTGTACCGCAAGGTAGTGGACCCTACGGGTAACTGCTGCGGATAAGAGTCAGGGTGGTAAGGAAGGCAGGGCAGCTGGAACACCAACACGGATCCCACCGGGGTTAGAGCGTAAGATTCCCTAGGGCGCGGAGTCTAAGAGCCAGCAGGTGTTCACAAGAGCCTCTAGTGGTGAGGATGGACTGGGCTGCAACTAGCTCCAGGTCACAACCCCCAGGGTCCCCTAGCTCATGCCCACAGTAGGCAACAGGAGGATAGGGATAGTAAGGGAATAAGCCAAGGTCAGGGCCACAAGCAGACAAGGACAACAGAGACATGCCAAAGGTTCAGGGTCACAGGCAAACAGGAATAGTCGGGACACGCCAAAAGGTCAGGGTCACGAGCAGACAGGAATAGTTGAGAACACGCCAAGGTCGGTAACAAAAAACAAATGTAGAGCACACGGCAGCAGGAAACAGGAAGCCAAACACACAAAGGTTGATCAGCAGGGATGGCCTGCAGTGCACAGGTTAATATAGAGTTCTCTGATAGGAGCTGGGGTGGAGCCATGCTAGAGGAGAGATTATAAAAGCAGTCAGGTGAGAGTCGGCTGGTCTCTAGAAATGAACACCTGGTGATAGGTAAGCTGACAGACAAACTCTATTGCATAACCATGACAGATGCTTTGCATGTGGACAATAGGCAAAGTTCTTGTGAAGCAGCTATCTGAGTGAGAAGTCCTTAGCCCTAGTTCTTCAGACGGCTAGCGTTGAGGCCCAGTCTTCACAGTGGTGAACATGAGTACAGTCCCAGTAAAGTCTGCATGCAATAAATAATGCTGCCAGTTAGCTGTCTAGTCCCTATGTTCTCAGTTTCTGCTAGCAGCAACAGCTTAAGTTAATGGCAGCATTGTGCTCTCACCAGTCCTAGCAATACAGCAACAGGGGTCCCACTGTTCAGATGGATGTGCTTGGAGCAACTTGGGTCCTCGGCTCATGGCCACAGTCTTGTAGCATGTGGATGTGCACACAGGAGCAGTGATGTGCACACCTCGTTCTCCCCGCAGCAAAGAGAAAGTTCCTTAGTATGCAGCCTGAGAAAATACAACACTCTCTCCCCTTATAACAAGCTCCCATTGGGAATTGTAGTCCAGTGCTCCAAAGACTGCCATAGTAACATTTCTTTCCTGAACTTCTTCTTCCATGATTCAGTGCTGCCAACCATCAAGTCTCTTGAGCTCCTTCTACTTGTCAGCTCCCCCTGGTGGATAGCGGCGAGGTAGCGTTAACCCATTCAGCTGAAGTCTATTGGGAGCACAGAGAGCACTGGCACACAGTGTCCTAAATCACTCTCTGTCTCTAGCCAACTCTAGCCAAGCACCTGACTACACATGCAGTTGCAGTGGAATGGTGCAGGTTTTTCCGGGGTTAAAACAGGTGATGAAGAGGTCATATATTGCCTCCTCACTGCCTGTCAAATGCCCTCTAAAAAATGATCTTCAGAGGGGACCACTAGTGTAAATGGATTTTCTCCCACTTCTTGTGGTGTCTCTGGAACAGGAAGTGAACGGAAATCTCCCCATTGTGACACAGACATCTATTCCCTACTCTATCAAAATATTCAAACGTTTTGGCTTTATGTTTAGTTTAACCACTGATCTTTTTCCGTTGGCACAATGGCTCAGGCCAGCCAATGGTCTTTGCACATTCCTTGCATATAAACAAATTTTTATCTGCATGTACATGAAAATGTTTTGTCTTTTTTTTTTCTCCTTTTATCAAATTTCCCCTAAGAGGTCATGGTTACAGACTCTCCTGCAAGAAAAGAAGAAAACTGTTGTGATGGAAACTCGATAATCACAAAGACCTCATTCTCCTGTTCAGACCATCAGCTGAGCATGAACAGCTATCAACTGAAACTGAGCCCAGAATTACATGTTCTTGCTGCCGTCTTGGGTTACAAAGCTGAATTCTATCAATTAAAGCCTATGTTCATTGCAGCTGCATTACAGAAAAAATCTAAAGGAGATTCAATCTTCACCCTTCACCTTGGCTAATTTTACGGGGTTACCATGTTTCATTCTTGACTATACTGTAAGAGAAAGGCTTATAGATGGCGGCAGAAAGAACAATTCTTGAAAGTAAAGTATCGCAGCAGCTGTGTTCCCATAAGAACATTACGCCTCTTGGAAACAATGATCATTTGAATAATGAATAAAAGGAGTTTGCAGTAACTTAAGAGATTGTCACCTCCTCCTTTGATCCCTCACCTCTTTTCTGCTTATATCCTGCATTCCAGAACTTACTGCCACCATCTACATCACTGGTATAAAGTTAGGCCCACTGGCACTCGACCCTCTTCCAAAGACAATGTATAGAAACCCAAAGAACCCACCATGTTTATTACTACCTCTTTAATGCAGAACATTTGATTGTTTTCAGTTTAAAGACAGATTCAAGAAATTACAAAAGTTGCATTTGAAAATAGTGTGCATATAAGCAGTTGCTCACAAATGTTGAGGTTGAGTAAGTATGTTCTCCAGACTTTCCGGGGGGAATGGGTTTCCTCGGTCACACAGTTTCCTGGGCATTTCTGGGTTCTGCCCTCCACCTTGTGTTTGATATAAAAAGGGGAAGGCTCTGCTCCGGTGTCTGGGCACTGTGGTCTGCATGGGAAGTAGTCAACAAGCAAAGCTGGAAGATGTAACCAGTAGCAATGTGTGTAGTACCCTCTAGGGAAAGTTCCCCGGGCCAGGGCTCACATTATGGACTCTCACCTTGGGGAAAGGTATGCTCCAGGCAGCCTGGATCTAGTTAGTTGGGAAAGCACTGTTAATGAACTGTTGGACTGTGATATCGAGTGTGTCCAGTAAAGTTTTGTTCACCATTAAAAGCCTAGTGTGAAGTTACTGTGCATGGTGGTACATGGCGTATCTAGAAGAACAGGGCCAGTAAGCACATATTGGGGTGAAGAGGAAGTAATGAAAGGCCATCATGAAGGGTTAACTCAGCAGAGGAGTTGGCAGGAAGTGTGTAATTACCATGGGTAACCATGAACTGGTGGGAATGTAATGGTAGCCGCAGGTATGGAAGGGGAAAGAGTTAAATAAGTATATGTATAAGGTCTGTGCTTAGTGCATGGCAGGACCCCATTCTGTTACTGGGAGTGAGGTGGCAGAAAAATGGTGGACTGGTGACGCAGGCCACAGGCTCAGTGGTGACTCTTCTAAATGCTACATTCTGAAGACAAGGTGTGCAGTGATATGGGATCGAGTGGTTCACAAGAGGAAGCTGCATGTGTTACACAGCTGCAGAAGGTACGCTCCTCACTTCTAAGCTGGGGTTCCACCTTATTGTTGAATCCACATGACCGAGGCCCCTCCTGGTCCTGGGCATTAGTGAGCACGTACAATGAGAGAATTACCCCCACATGATGGATGAGTCGGCTCCTGCCCACATGCATGTCAAGAATTTGTAATTTCATTTTTTTTTTTTAAAGCTTGAGCCCTATCTTGTAAGTCCCCAAACAATACCCCCTCTGGCTATTTGACTAAAGAAAAAAAATTAGGTCTCTGCTGTAGAAGAGGTATTGCACCATGAAATGTCTTTATCTTTTGAGACCTCACCTTCTCCCTCCTCCTATGCTGTTAGCTGGTAGTGCACTTTTGGAGATACCACTCCCCTGGTGAAGCTGGTGGGGGTGCTCTGTTCCCCTTTACATTCTGGTACAGGTGAGGCTTCGAGAAGAAGGTGGATAAGAACTGGCTAAGCAAGGGGGGCTTACGTCATGTAGGTCTGTAATCTGAAGAAGTAGCAGACCTTTTGGACTTGAGCCTGGGAGTGATTCCATGTGAGGACTCACTGCTTGGGGACTCATGTGAGTGCATGTGGAAAGATAGCTGGACTTATAATTGTTCATGCTATGGCACTGTGATTGTGTAAAGAAGTTAAGATCTGCCTAATCGTTCTTCAATAAAGCATTGAAAAGCACTCTGCATGGACATTCTTTATTCCAGAAAGGGGGTCTGGGGCCAGGAAATGTAAGTACTGTTAAAAGATGGGCCTCCAGCCTGTAGCATCTGTGGCAGAATATGGCAGGATCACTCCTGAAAGCAGGTACCTCTGAGCCCTATTTAGAGAAGAAGCAGACCTGGGCCAGCTTGGCGTGAACCTCTGTCCAATCCAGGCCCCTTACATGCCTAATACTTTGTATTCATTTATGACACTTTGCTTTATCCTGCATCCAATGCGTATACTTATTTGATATACGGTATGTACAGCATGTTTAATGTATGATGTGGCCATTTTGCTATTTATACAAAAATGTTTAGTCCTTTGAATATGTAGCATGGTCCCAGGCCCCCTTTGATTTGATGAGAACCTCCAGGGCCAGGGATAGCTGACATCCTTCTGTATGTAGTGGGTTGTGAGGCATGGTGGGTGCAGAGTAGTTACAGTTATTGGGCGCCAGACACTTCTTGAATGCAAAAGAAAGCTTATTTCTCTTAACAAACTTGTTTGGGGGAGAGAGAGTTAGGGCCAGGACCCCCTTGGGTAGTTTCAAGATTAATTGGCAGACTCCAAAACTTCAATAGGAGGACAACCATGCAGGGAAAAGCATCCAGAAAGACGCCACATCTGCATTTGCAGGAATGCTGTCTCCTATGGCAACAGTCTTTAACAGTTCCTAACACAAAGCTGAACAGTTCCTTTCTATTACACTACAATCACTCCTTGTAGTTCTTCAGCCCACTGAGCTTCCGGTCTCTTACTAGACCCACTGAATCCCTTGAGCTCCTCCTCTTCATGGTGGAATCTTCCTCAAACGTCACCCCTGCTTCTCTGCTGGGTTCGTAGCTTGGCACTCTAGATACCTCTCAAGCTTCACCCCCGCTGGCCCCATCCCCAGTTGGAGAGAATGCTGCTCCGATACTTGCTTCAGTTACTCACTGTGGTCCCTGGTATTTAGGCGGATAGTCCCTTACTGGCGACAGCTCCCCCTCTACCTCCAAACCGTCACTTTGGTTGGACTGCAAGCCGCAGTCCCAACCCTGCGCTGCTCTCTTGCTTCTGGATAGGCCCTCAGACAGCCTAGCAGCCAGATATGCCTGGGATAGGCCCAATCTCCTGCCTAGCAGCCCGGGCAATACAACACATGTCCACCCAGACAGCTGTCCAGGTGGTACAGAACACAGATCACCTGACTCCACCTGAATATAGCAGGCCAAGGGATTCAAGAAAACCCCTGCCCATTGGCTGAGATACCCAATATAACCATAACCTGACCTTGCGTTGCCCTTCTTGTATCTAGTACTACCAAGTATGCATTGATGGTGTGCTAGTGCACTGATTTTCAAATGCCTTAAATACCCACCTAAATCCAAATGGCTCTCGAGTCTTCTTGCTTCTTCACTGCGAAGATGGGAGGGTGCCTACATGCAGAGATATGGGCACATGCCACTGGGTCCATGCGCAGGATTCTCACAGAGTCCTTAAGCAGCGTTGTAATAATGTCTCAAAGTGGGTGGTAACAAGAATGGCCGTGGCAGGCCAAGACTGCAGCAGTGGATCACCTATCTTCACTCCTGGTAGAGGAACCACTGTGGGTTACCTGATGGCAGGTCCATGTAATTGAAAAAGGGTTTATGAAAGTTTTTTTTTTCTTTTATAAAATGTGAATGGGCTGGAGGGGGCTATTGGATGCATTATAAGGGGAAAATGGTGGCCAATTTCGCCTGGAGATTGGCTTGATTACGTGCCTGGAGTTCAGCTTTATTGCAGATTGGATGTATCACTTTTGTGAGTCAAAGAGTCCATATTTTGGATACAGATCATGTTTTGTTTGGAAGCCTTTCTAGCATCTGGATCATAAATCGGAAATTTGTAAGCTCAAATTTCAAGACAATGAACATCCTTAGTAAATACAGCAATTTTATGAACAGAACAAAAGTAATTAAAGACATACAAAATATAAGTGCGTTGGAGTATCATGGAAAGAACTGGATCGAAACAAAACTGAACGAAATGTTATTTTTTTCTCATCACAATAAAGGTTATCAGGAGTTACTGACATCCTCGTCAGTGTGGTTCCAGAATTGTCATGTTTTCATTGAATTGTTGCAGGTGTGCAGGATACAAGCTTCATAATTCTATTATTTACCGCTCTCCATGTATAGAGTCCTGCCAGAATGTTCCTGTCTATTGTTAGGATGTGACCCAGACTATAAACTAGACTGTGATAAAGGAAGAAAATCTCTCTCACTTAAATGCTCACAAATTTGCTTAAATTAGCAGTTTTGTCCAACTAAATGTGAAAAATCATAGACCGCACCCCATATAAGAGATTATGTTTGCAACTAATTATATAAAGTCATTAGCATCTTTTATGCTAAGGATGTGCCTAATTATACCCAGTAAGAAAAAAAAAAAAATATATATATAATATATATATATGTATATATGTATATATATATATATATATATGTATATATGTATATATATATATATATATATATATATATATATATATATATATATATATATATATATATATATATATATATATATATATATATATATATATATATATATATATATATATATGTATATATATATATATATATATAATATATATATATATATATATATATATATATATATATATATATATATATATTATGTATTATATATATATATATATATGTATGTATATATATATATATATATATATATATATATATATATATATATATATATATATATATATATATGTATATATATATATATATATATATATATATATATATATATATATATGTGTGTGTATATATATATATATATATATATATATATATATGTATATATCATTGCCAAAAGTATTGGGACACCTGCCTTTACACGCACATGCACTTTATTGACATCCCAGTCTAAGGCCGGCCATACACTATACAGTTTTCTTATTCAATTTCCTTTAGTTTTATCTTCAACTATGTAGTACAAGGGCCTGCCTGATTGCATATAAACTGAAAGGGCTTAGGTGTGACCTCATATTATATGGTTTTGGTAATCTAAAGAAAAGTTGAACAAGAAAATTGTATAGTGTATGGCCAGCCTTAGCCTGAAAAACGCCTGTAAACTGCCTCTTCTGCAGCCACAGTGTGAAAGCCCGAGTGCTTTCACACTGGGGCGGTGTGCGCATCTTTGGGGCGGTGGGGGAGCAGTGTATACACCGCTCCTCCACTGCCCCTGCCCATTGAAATCAATTGACAGCGGCACTTTTCGGGCGCTTCTAACCCTTTCCTTGGCCGCAAGCAGGGGGTTAAAAGCACCCTGCTAGCGCCCGAAAAGCGCCGCTATTGCATCGGTAAAGTGCAACTAAATTTAGCAGTGCTTTTCTGCTAACGCCCCCTGCCCCAGTGTGAAAGCAGCCTGAGAGCTTCAACTCTTCTGGAAGGCTGTCCACAAGGTTTAGCTACAGTCACTGTTAATCATACACCGAGCGCAGTGGAGGGTCTCCAAGTTTTTTGCGCAATACTTGATCACTCTTTATAAGGTTTAGGAGTATGTCTATGGGAATGTTTGACCATTCTTCCAGAAGCGCATTTCTGAGATCAGGCACTGATGTGGACGAGAAGGCCTGGCTTGCAGTCTCTGCTCGAATTCATCCCAAAGGTGTTCTATCGGGTTGAGGTCAGGACTCTGTGCAGGCCAGTCAAGTTCCTCCACCCCAAACTCGCTCATCCATGTCTTTATGGACCTTGCTTTGTGCACTGGTGCGCTGTCATGTTGGAACAGGAAGGGGCCATCCCCAAACTGTTCCCACAAAGTTGGGAGCATGAAATTGCCCAAAATGTCTTGATATGCCTTAAGATTTCCCTTCACTGGAACTAAGGGACCAAGCCCAACCCCTGAAAAACAACCCGACACCATAACCCCCCCTTCACCAAATGATTTGGACCAGTGAACAAAGCAAGGTCCATAAAGACACGGATGAGCGAGTTTGGGGTGGAGGAACTTGACTGGCCTGCACAGAGTCCTGATGTCAACTGGACAGAACACTTCTTTTATTATTTAAAGCAGAGACTGCGAGCTAGGCCTTCCCTCTTGTATTTTATTGTTTTTTTTTGTGATAGACTGACACAAAGTAAATGTGAAGTGGAAGGATATGTTTTTCAAAATTGTTTTACAATAAATATGTGAAAAGTGTGGGGTGCATTTTTATTCAGCCCCCCTGAGTCAATACTTTGTAGAACCGCCTTTCGCTGCAATTACAGCTGCAAGTCTTTTTGGGGATGTCCCTACCAGCTTTGCCCATCTAGAGAGTGAAATGTTTGCCCATTCTTCTTTGCAAAATAGCTCGAGCTCTGTCAGATTGGATGGAGAGCGTCTGTGAACAGCAATTTTCAAGTCTTGCCACAGATTCTCAATTGGATTTAGGTCTGGACTTTGACTGGGCCATTCTAACACATGAATATGCTTTGATCTAAACCATTCCATTGTAGCTCTGGCTGTATGTTTAGGGTCGCTGTCCTGCTGGAAGGTGAACCTCCGCCCCAGTCACAAGTCTTTTGCAGACTAACAGGTTTTCTTCTAAGATTGTCCTGTATTTGGCTCCATCCATCTTCCCATAAACTCTGACCAGCCTCCCTGTCCCTGCTAAAGAAAAGCATCCCCACAACATGATGCTCCCACCACCATGTTTCACGGTGGGGATGGTTTGTTCAGGGTGATATGCAGTGTAAGTTTTCCTCCACACGTAGTGTTTTGATTTTAGGTCAATAAGTTCAATTTTGGTCTCATCTGACCAGAGCACCACATGTTTTCTGTGTCCCCCACATGGCTTCTCGCAAAATGCAAACAGGACTTCTAATGGCTTTCTTTCAACAATGGCTTTCTTCTTGCCACTCTTTCATAAAGGCCAGATTTGTGGACTGCACAGGGTTACCATGGGCCTCTTGGCTGCTTCTCTGATTAATGCTCTCCTTGCCCAACCTGTCAGTTTAAGTGGACGGCCATGTCTTGGTAGGTTTGCAGTTGTGCCATACTCTTCCCATTTTCAGATGATGGATTGAACAGTACTCTGTGAGATGTTTAAAGCTTGGGATATTTTTTTATAGCCTAACCCTGCTTTAAACTTCTCCACAACTTTATCCCTGACCTTTCTGGTGTGTTCCTTGGCCTTCATGATGCTGTTTGTTCACTAAGGTTCTCTAACAAACCTTTGAGGGCTTCACAGAACAGCTGTATTTATACTGAGATTAAATTACACACAGGTGGACTCTATTTACTAAGTAGGTGACTTCTGAAGGCAATTTGTTCCACTAGATTTTAGTTAAGGGTATCAGAGTAAAGGGGGCTCAAATGCACGACACACTTTTCAGATATTTATTTGTAAAAAAAAATTTAAAACCATTTATCATTTTCCTTCCACTTCACAATTATGTGCCACTTTGTGTTGGTCTATCACTTAACATCCCAATAAAATAAATTTACGCTTTTGGCTGTAACATGACAAAATGTGGAAAATGTCAAGGGGTGTGAATACTTTTTCAAGGCACTGTATATAGAGTATCTTACAAAAGTTAGTAAACCCCTCACATTTTTGTAAATATATTATTCTATCTTTTCATGTGACAACACTGAAGAAATGACACTTTGCTACAATGTAAAGTAGTGAGTGTACAGCTTGTATAACAGTGTACATTTGCTGTCCCCTCAAAATAACTCAACACACAGCAATTAATATCTAAACCGCTGGCAACAAAAGTGAGTACACCCCTAAGTGAAAATGTCCAAATTGGGCCCAAGGTGTCAATATTTTGTGTGGCCACCATTATTTTCCAGCACTGCCTTAACCCTCTTGGGCATGGAGTTCACCAGAGCTTCACAGGTTGTCACTGGAGTCCTCTTCCACTCCTCCATGATGACATCACAGAGCTGGTGGATGTTAGAGACCTTGCGCTCCTCCACCTTCTGTTTGAGGATGCCTCACAGATGCTCAATAGGGTTTAGGTCTGGAGACATGCTTGGCCAGTCCATCACCTTTACCCTCAGCTTCTTGAGCAAGGCAGTGGTCATCTTGGAGGTGTGTTTGGGGTCGTTATGTTGGAATACTGCCCTGTGGCCCAGTCTCCGAAGGGAAGGGGTCATGCTCTGCTTCAGTATGTGACAGTACATGTTGGCATTCATGGTTCCCTCAATGAACTGTAGCTCCCCAGTGCCGGCAGCACTTATGCAGCCCCAGACCATGACACTCCCACCACCATGCTTTACTGTAGGCAAGACACACTTGTCTTTGTACTTCTCACCTGGTTGCCGCCACACACACTTGACACCATCTGAACCAAATAAGTTTATCTTGGTCTCATGAAACCACAGGACATGGTTGCAGTAATCCATGTCTTTCGTCTGCTTGTCTTCAGCAAGCTGTTTGCGGGCTTTCTTGTGCATCATCTTTATAAGACGACAGACATTCAGACCAATTTGATGCAGTGTGCGGTGTATGGTCTGAGTATTGACGGGCTGACCCGCCCACCCCTTAAACCTCTGCAGCAATGCTGGCAGCACTCATACATCAATTTCCCAAAGACAACCTCTGGATATGACACTGAGCATGTGCATTCAACATTTTTGGTCAACCATGGCGAGGCCTGTTCTGAGTGGAACCTCTCCTGTTAAACCGCTGTATGGTCTTAGCCTCCGTGCTGCAGCTCAGTTTCAGGGTCTTGGCAATCTTTTTTTAGCCTAGGCCATCTTTATGTAGAGCAACAATTCTTTTTTCCAGTTCCTCAGAGAGTTCTTTGCCATGAGGTGCCATGCTGAACTTCCAGTGACCAGTATCAGAGAGTGAGAGCGATAATACCAAATTTAACATACCTAATCCCCATTTTTTCCCCAAAAGTTTGACGGACCTAGAAATGAAACATGTTTCAAATCTTTTTGACGGACTCTAGTCTAGTCGAAAAGTCCGCTCGTCTGTATGCTAGTCCGACGGACAAAAAAACGACGCTAGGGCAGCTATTGGCTACTGGCTATGAACTTCCTTGTTTTAGTCCGGTCGTACGTCATCACGTACGAATCCGTCGGACTTTGGTTCATCGTGTGTAGGCAAGTCCGTTCATTCATAAAGTCCGTTGAAAAGTCCGCAGGACAAAGTAAGCCGTAAAGTCCGGTCGTGTGTATGCGGCATTACAAGTCACATGACATCGGGGAGGAAACATGTCTAACTGGGCCTAATTTGGACATTTACACTTAGGGGTGTACTCACTTTTGTTACCAGTGGTTTAGACATTAATGGCTGTGTGTTGAGTTATTTTGAGGGGACGGCAAATTTACACTGTTATAAAAGCTGTACACTCCCTACTTTACATTGTAGCAAAGTGTCATTTCTTCAGTGTTGTCACATGAAAAGATATAATAAAATATTTACAAAAATGTGAGGGGTGTACTCTATATATATCTTGAGGATAAAGAGAACCTGTCAGAAATATGGGCATTGCCATTGTTGGTGTCTTTTACATTTAGGCAGTTACCTGTCTATCACCCTAATCCACTGGCCTCATTACTTGAGACACAGGGGTTAATTCACACAAGGCAAATAGGCTGTTCCATTTGCAAGGGAAGTTGCTCTTTGTAAGGAAATTCACCCCAGGGCTTAGCGGATGAGGTGAAGTTTCACTTTGCAAAGAATACACAATGATGTGCGATCCCCATGTCTATGTAGTTTGGGAGGAAATCGGAGTACCCAGAGGAAACCCTCACAAGCACAGGGAGGACATGTAAGCTCCATGCAGGTAGTGTCCTGGTTGGGATTCAAACTGAGGACCCTAGTGCTGAAAAGGTAGTTGACCACTATGGTGAGTCCCTCAATAGCAGTACAGTCAAAACTGAACAGTTGTTATGGGTAATTGCTCTCATTTTTCATATATATATAATGCCCCGTACACACGGTCGGACTTTGTTCGGACATTCCGACAACAAAATCCTAGGATTTTTTCCGACGGATGTTGGCTCAAACTTGTCTTGCATACACACGGTCACACAAAGTTGTCGGAAAATCCGATCGTTCTGAACGCGGTGACGTAAAACACGTACGTCGGCACTATAAACGGGGCAGTGGCCAATAGCTTTCATCTCTTTATTTATTCTGAGCATGCGTGGCACTTTGTCCGTCGGATCTGTGTACACACGATCGGAATTTCCGACAACGGATTTTGTTGTCGGAAAATTTTATCTCCTGCTCTCCAACTTTGTGTCGGGAAAATCCGATGGAAAATGTCCGATGGAGCCTACACACGGTCGGAATTTCCGACAACACGCTCCGATCGGACATTTTCCATCGGAAAATCCGACCGTGTGTACGGGGCATAATGTTTAGCATTTTTATCACTGATAGCAGATTGCATCAAATGTTATCTGTTTTCAGTGGCTGTAGCTTTAACGGCTCCCACAGATGGTCTGAAAAGCAAATATCACATATCAGCTGAGCTCCTCAAGGTCAGGCAGAGAATTACCAGGGAATATTAAATTGCAGTTTAGAATCCTTAGAGTTGACAGCCTTTTATGTCATTTTTGTTTTCTAAAATTATAGGTAAAAAACTACAAAGCAGTGTCTGCAAGAAGTGGTAGGAGCAGTATCCAGTGTTGCAAGGCTATTTAAGCCCTTTTGAACAAGCATCTGTTTCTTCGAGACTTGATAGGCCATATTCAGCCATTCTAACCAGATTGTCTTGCCCCAGTTACATTAAAATGATGTCCCTTTCACAAAGGCTCCACTCTATTTTTTAGCAATTGTTAGCATGAAAATCAGGGCAAACACCACAATGGCACTCTATACCAGAATGTTTGTTGGAGTATAGAATCTCAAGTTTGCTTCTTTGAAAGGTTGCCCTACAGTATGAAGCCAAAACCTCTGACTAGAACTGTCAGTATTTCATGCTAAACTCTCCTTACAATGGGGCTCTCCCTGCAAGGGTTAAATACTCATTTTTATTCCAAGGAAAAGGCTGGCACATCAGTGAAGACTAACTAAACAGCATCAATTTAATAACAAAGAACAGTATAAAACAACCAAATAAGGAGCCTACATGTTTCGTCAATTCAGGCCTTAATCATGGCTCATGATTAATACTAATTTTTGCCTAGAGCACCATTAAAAACCAGTTTTACTTACCTTAGCCCTCACTCCCTTGGAAACCAGTGCTTCCCTTTGACACTCGGGGTCTTCGGTAGGCTTTCAGCATCCTCCCTTACCATGCAGAACTGCTACCCTGTTTCCCCTAAAATAAGACCTAGAGCGATTCTCGGTGATGGCTGAAATATAAGCCCTACCCTCCAAATAAGCCCTACCCTGTTTCCCCGAAAATAAGCCCTACCCAGAAAATAAGACCTACAAGGACTTTAACTAGGGCTTATTTGGGGGGTAGGGCTTATATTGAAGCCATCACCGACAATCACGCTAGGTCTTATTTTAGGGGAAACAGGGTAGTCCTGCATTGAACACGATGGTGTCAGAGTGTGACTGCCGAACGGGGGCGACTGGTTGCTTAGAGGACAAGAGCCTGCAGAGGCAAGAGATAAAGTAAGTAAAAAGACTTTTTAATGGTACCTTGGACAAAAACGAGCATTCGATCCTTGCAGTCCGGAGGGAACCCCAATGCAAGAGGTATGTGTTGATGTCAGAATGCAACTGCTGGATGGAGTGCCGAAGAGAAACAGGTTTGGGGGACCGGCTGCAGGGAGAGGAAGTACCTGCAGGGGCAAGTAATAAAGTAGGAAAAAAGGCTCTTCAATGGTACCCTAGGCAAAAACAAGCATTTGACCATGGAGTGCAGGGGGAGCCACAATGCCAGGGTGTTTTTTTTAACTTCCCCCAGAGTTCAGCTTTCACATTTCAGTAAAGGAGGTCCACACACTTAAAAAAAATGAAATACATGTAGAACAGTTCTTATCCTAACCCCAGTGCCAGGTCAAAGTCATCTAGAATCCAGGGCGAAGATACCAAACGGCACACAATCTTCACACTTACCCCCCTAGGCAAAATTCCCTCTACAAGTCAAAGTTCTCCCTAAACAAATAATGTACCCTCTTCCAGTGCAAATCGCCCATCCCAGCTCAAATCCGCTCCCTCCCCAAATCTCCCCTCCTAGCACAAATCCTCTAATCCTCAAATTTCCCCTCTGAGCATAAATCTTCTCCCCCCTCCAAATCCCCCTCTCCCAGCACAAATCCCCCCATATACCCTCTCCTAGCACTAATGCTCCCCCCAATTTCCCCTCCTAGCACAAATCACCCTAATCATTCCTACTAGCACAAATCCCCCCCCCCCCCCCCCCATATCCCCATTTTTTTTTGCTAACACAAATCCACACTTCTAGTACAAAGCCCCCTCCAAATCACCCCTTCTAGCACAACCCTCAGCCCAGGGCAGCCGCCCCTCCTGCCTACCCCTTCTCCCGGCCCTGCCTAACCTCCTTGCCAAATAACCTCTTGTTTTAAAGGGAAGTTTTATTTTTTCAGGCTTTTATCTTTCATTTTCACTGGGTGATCCTGATGGTGACACACTTTTTCTCCTATGGTAACAACACTCACTTAATGCACAAGCAGTCTTGCCATGCTAGGTTGCTCTCCTGTTTTGGACAATAATCTTCTCCTCTCTCCTCATCTCCATTACATAGGAAGGATGTGTCTTGTAGTGCAAAGAAGGTAATTTGGAAGGCTGAGAAGATTGAGATTTCAGTTTTGTGCACAGATTTCTGACAAAATTAATAGCTATTTTACTGTAATTGCTGACAAAAGATACCTAATCCAGGAACCGGAAGGACTGGTCATTTTTAATATATTAAACTTTAATTCTCATGTTCAGACATACTTTAAAGTATATATTTGAGCAAAATCATTTAGCACATTTCTGCAATACATGCACGTTTCCTTATGTTTTGTCTCATGATCCTGCAAGAAATCCAGGGAGCTCCTGACTTTTTATAGTGAGTTGACAAAGTTGCCTCTGCTGCACTGAAATCCTAAGTAGTGTTGGTGGCCCTGTCCAGTTCTCGCCTGCTAGACTTCATAACACCCCATTAGAGTACGAAGATGAGGAAAGGAGGCAGCATTGCTTGGGATTTCAGTGCAAGAGGCACTGTGTTGTCAGATCAAATAGAAAGTTAAAGTGGTTGGAAACCCTAAAAATTTTTTTTAAAAAAACCTGCAAGACAAAGGCATAATGAGCTAGTATGCATAGCATACTAGCTCATTATGAATTACTTACCTGAGATTGAAGCCCCCGCAGCGGTCTTCGTTCACCGCTCCGGTGAACGGTGATACTTCTGGGTATCGCGGGTCTGGCGCTGTGATTGCCCGGAGCCGCGATGACGTCACTCCCGCGCATGCGCGTGGGAGCCGCCGGCAACGGCACAGGCTAACTAAAGCAACGGCACGTACGTATTTGCATGTGCTGATGACCTTGGCACATGCAAATATAGGGGATATCTCCTAAACCGCTTACCTGTAGCAAAAAGTGGTTGTAAAGGGTTTATAAATAAATGGTTGTGGAACGAATCATCTGAGTTTCCATTATTTCTTATGAGGAAATTCGCTTTGATATACGAGTGCTTTGAATTACAAGCATGTTTCGAGAACAAATTATGCTCGCAATCCAAGGTTTTACTGTATTTGTTGGGTATTAAATCTGAATTTTACTTCATTTTTTTAATTAGCCATCCTCTAACAGAATGTTGGATTATAGCAGCAAAAATAAAGGAATTTGGAGATTTGGAGAGGGCTGGGAGCAATAGAAGGGGCTTTTTTTGAGTCAAGCATACATACTTGAATAGAATTTGTTTATTTCTTAAACTGGGTTTTAATGTGCATGATGAAATGCAAGCTTTTAGCCTTTGGCTTTGTGTCAACTGTGCTAATAATTCCAAGGGTGACGGTTCAAGAGTGGGCTACTCATTAGCCGTTGTTGCTTTGTAAGGAAAATAGGTACAGAGTGTTCGCTAGCTGCACTTAGTGATTTTAAAGGTTTCTCACAGAAAAAAATAATAAACCTTCCTTTTAATTAAAGCGCATTTCTTTATTTCATTGTTGTCAAATAGTACAAAATGAGACTTAACATAATACCATCACCTGTTTTTTTTCCCTTTCTTAAAGTCGTTAACGCTGATCAGATCCCCGAAATGTAGTCATTAGGTGAAATGCTTACCTGAGATTTGATCTTTTCCTTTGATGTGGTTTGCTGTATAGAAAGGGTCACAAAACTGTCAGGGGTGCCAGAACTTTAACTGATGTAAAGGAACAGGTGCAAGTGTTTTCCACATTACTGGCATAAAACTAGCATCACTATCATCGATATACATGCCAATGAAGGTCTAGTGTGACTTTGGGACAAAACAAAACCTTCCACCTGGATAGTATTCTGAAAATGTAGCAAGCCTTTGTTGGAGTCACAGTACAAAATATGCCAACCAGAAGAGGGCACAGATGAAGAAAAAAAGCATCCAAGAGGCGCTGGCACATGTTTGAGATCATAGAAAGTAGCGAGAGGACAAAAAACATTCAGAGAGCTCATTGGCTCTAGCTAGGCTGCTCACAACAGACTAGACATGTGCGATTAGTTTCGTACGAATCGAAAATTCGCACGAATTTCCATAAATTCGTACATTCAGGAGGATCCGAAATACGAATTGCTATGCTTCCGAATTTTGTACGAAATATGAAATCTCGTTTACGAATTTCGGATCCAAATTCCTAACGAACATTCGTAATTGTTACGAAAAGTTAACAAAC
This sequence comes from Lithobates septentrionalis, assembly GCA_037952835.1. Taxonomy (NCBI): domain Eukaryota; kingdom Metazoa; phylum Chordata; class Amphibia; order Anura; family Ranidae; genus Lithobates; species Lithobates septentrionalis. The sequence continues at coordinate 18,975 of JBBDGP010001418.1, forward strand.
CTAAAAGTTGAAAAACCAAGAAGTCAGCACAGCACAGGGACGGTGGGATTCCCTCATAATGATAAATTCATCATAACGAACATTCTTAATTGTTACGAAAAGTTAACGAACCTAAAAGTTAAAAACCCAGGAAGATAGCACAGCACAGGGACGGTGGGAGACCCTCATAATGATAAATTCATCATAACGAACATTCGTAATTGTTACGAAAAGTTAACGAACCTAAAAGTTAAAAACCCAGGAAGTCAGCACAGCACAGGGATGGTGGGAGACCCTCATAATGATAAATTCATCATAACGAACATTTGTAATTGTTACGAAAAGTTAACGAACCTTACGAAAATTCGTATTTCGTACAAATTTACATTGAATTTTGGACACGAATTACGAAATACGAATTAATTCTAATACAAAAGGGAACGGAACTAAACAAATTTATTGACGGCGCACATGTCTACAACCGACAGGGCTACCCTCCAGTGGGTATCTCAGCAGGTTACCAGAAAAGAACATGTTCTAATGTAAGGAGCGCCAGAGCGAAGGATAAAAGAGTCCAGATTCTTTTATTGGTTTACCCCCCTTCATGACCAGGCCATTTTTTGTGATACGGCACTGCATTACTCTAACTGACAATTGCGCGGTTGTGTGAAGTTGTACCCAAATAAAATTGATCTCCTTTTTTTCCCCCACAAATGGAGCTTTCTTTTGGTAGTAGTTGATCACCTCTTCGGTTTTTTGTTTTTTGCACTATAAACAAAAAAAGACCGACAATTGTGAAATAAAAACAATATTTTTTACTTTCTGCTATAAAACATAGCCAATAAAAAACTTGAAAAAAATCTAACTTTTTCATAAATTTAGGCCAATATGTATTCTGCTACATATTTTTGGTAAAAAAAAGAATCCCAAAAATCCCAATATTGATTGGTTTGAGCAAAATTTATAGCATCTACAAACTATGGGATATTTAAAAAAATAAATACATTTCACTAGTAATGGCGGCGGATCAGCGCCTTTTTGCAAGACTGCAATATTGAGGCAGACAAATCGGACACTGATTGACTCTTTTGAAACTTTTTGGGGACCAGTGACACTAATACAGTGATCAGTGCTACAATATATGTACCCTCACTGTACTAAGGACACTGGCTGGGAAGGGGTTAACATCAGGGGCGATCAAAGGGTTAACTGTGTGCCTAGCTAGTGTTTTACTACTGTGGGGGAGGTGCTTGTACTAGGGAAAGGCATGGATCAGTGCTCTGCTTTGCAGAGACACAGAGACACAGGATCCATGCCTTCTGTACTGCCAGAATGGCGATCTGCCTTGTTTACATAGGCAGACCTATGCCCACTAGGGATGAGCCGAACACCCCCCTGTTCGGTTCGCACTAGAACATGCGAACAGGAAAAAAGTTTGTTCGAACACGCGAACACCGTTAAAGTCTATGGGACACAAACATAAATAATCAAAAGTGCTAATTTTAAAGGCTTATATGCAAGTTATTGTCATAAAAAGTGTTTGGGGACCTGGGTCCTGTCCCAGGGGACATGGATCAATGGAAAAAAAAGTTTTAAAAACAGCCGTTTTTTCAGGAGCAGTGATTTTAATAATGCTTGTCAAACAATAAAAGTGTAATATCCCTTTAAATTTCGTAGCTGGGGGGTGTCTATAGTATGCCTGTAAAGGGGAGCATGTTTCCAGTGTTTAGAACAGTCTGACAGCAAAATGACATTTCAAAGGAAAAAAGCCATTTAAAACTACTCGCGGATATTGCATTGCTGGTCCGACAATACACATAGAAGTTCATTGATAAAAACGGCATGGGAATTCCCCACAGGGGAACCCCGAACCAAAATTTAAAAAAAAAATGACGTGGGGATCCCCCTAAATTCCATACCAGGCTCTTCAGGTCTGGTATGGATATTAAGGGGAACCCCGGCCAAAATTTAAAAAAAAAATGACATGGGGTCCCCCTAAATTCCATACCAGGCCCTTCAGGTCTGGTATGGATTTTAGGGGAACCCCGCACCAAAAAAAAAAAAAAACGGCGTGGGGTCCCCCCAAAAATCCATACCAGACCCTTCTCCGAGCACGCAACCTGGCAGGCCGCAGGAAAAGAGGGGGGACGAGAGAGCGCCCCCCCACTCCTGAACCGTATGAGGCCACATGCCCTCAACATTGGGAGGGTGCTTTGGGGTAGCCCCCCAAAACACCTTGTCCCCATGTTGATGAGGACAAGGGCCTCATCCCCACAACCCTGGCCGGTGGTTGTGGGGGTCTGCGGGCAGGGGCTTATCGGAATCTGGAAGCCCCCTTTAACAAGGGGACCCCCAGATCCCGCCCCCCCATGTGAAATGGTAAGGGGTACAAAAGTACCCCTACCATGTTCGAGTCGAACATAAGTTCGACTCGAACTCGAAGCTCATCCCTAATGGCCACCTATTACTCGTAAGTTATACGGTCGGCAAATGGTTAAAAAAAATCCAATGCGTTTTGGGGGTCAGAGAAAACTCCCCCTTCATCAGAGTTTCAGTTAAAATAAGGACCTTAGATAGACTCAAAATAGACCTTTTCTGTGTGATTCTATGTAGGGGGCTAATTGCTGGATTGAGAGAGTTACTGGTCATTAGTATCTGCATGAGCAATTAAGATCTTGATGATAACTGAAGCCCCGATGAAGGGGGAGTTTTCTCCGACCCCCCAAAATGCATTTCCTGTTTTTTAGTATAAAGTAACAAAGAGACAGGTCTGATACTACCCATGACATACATCCATCTCTAAACATTATGTAACAAAAGGAAAATAGCCCATGGGACTTTGAATGAGGCAAACATGGGGGCCAACAAAGTAGAGTAAAACATAGTAACATAGTTTATTAAAACCTAAGTAAATGCATAGACATAAAAGCCAACCTGTTAGCATGATGACCAATTTCTATAAAACATGCACATGTTTTTGTATACAATGTTAGAGTTGTACTAGCATCTATAACTCGACGCGTTTCGCAAGCCACTGCTCGCTTCTTCAGGAGTAGATCATTAGGTGCAGTATCTCCAGAAAAACGTATGCATTGAGAGTACATATCACATAAAATATCTTTTTGCAAATAGAGGCCCAAGTGGAGGCCCATACTTACAAAACGGCGAAGCCAAGATTCCAAAACGTGATCCCCAGGAGGCGGCCACAGGATGCATTTGGACCGGGAGCTGAAGGGATGGAGCCGACAGCAAACTGCCGGGGGAACATGCGAGGGACAGACATGACTCAATGGTGACAGTTGTGTCCACTGATGTGTCTCAGCATTTGGGATAAACCACTGCAATGTAAATATAAATATGTATATCTGAGTATTCTCATGAATTCTATTGTGGCAGGCTGTAAAACAGAAATGGATGATCTCAATGTAATATAAAGCATAAACAACTGTAGTATGAATATTGAATGTATGAATATATGAGTATTTGTATCTAAATGCTGTCCCAAGTCCTGCCAAAACAAACTGTATAATAGTATTGGGTAAATCTACATATTTTGCAGAGCATATACAACTGCAATGTAAATGTAAATATGTAAATATGTATCTAGGTATTTTCATGAATCCTGTATTGGCAGACTGTGAGATAATGATGTTTGAATCAACATATTATGCAGAGCAATCCTACAATGCTTTGGGCATAGGGAGAGGGAAGTGCTGTGAGTTGCAAAAAATGCTTGAAGGTAGCAAGAAAAAAGCCACAAAAACAACAAAAAGTAGTGCCAATGCAGAGACTTATGCAGCGTACACACGAGCGGACTTTCCGACTGGACTGGTCCGACGGACCAAATCCGGCGTACAATCCGACCGTGTGTGGGCTGCATCGGTCTTCCGACGGACCGTTCCGGTCGCAAATCCGACGGACTTTAGATTTGAAACCTGCTTCAAATCTTTACGTCGTAACTCCACCGGACTCAGTTCCTGACGGAAAGCCCATTCGTCTGTATCCTGGTCCGACGGGTACCCCTACCCATTCACATAGGGAAAAAGTGTCAATAAAAAAACACACTACACAGGCTTTTAAAGTAATTTATTAGACAGCTCCTGGGGTCTTCTTCCGACTTCGGGGGTCTCTCCGGCCTCTTCTCCCGGTGTCTGGTTCTTCTCCGCTCTCTTCGACCTCTTCTCCCGGTGTTCTTCTGCCGGCTCCTCCGCTATCTTCTGCCTCTCTTTTGCTAGCGGTGGCCCGGACTTCTGCGTCACCTTCTTCCCTCTTCTCTTCTTCTGTTGAGGGTATGCGGCCTGGTACGGTTCAGGAGGGGGGGGAGGCGCTCGCTCGTCCCCACCCCCTTTCCTGACCGGCCGGGCTGCGTGCTTGGATAAGGGTCTGGTATGGGTTGTGGTGAATGAATGAATGATTTGTAAAGCGCTGCAAATGCGAACCGAATCGCCTCAAGGCGCTAGATGTATTCTCTGTAGTCAGCTTCTAGAAAAGGAAGGTCTTTAGTTTTTTCCTGAAGGCCTGGTGGTTTTCTTCCATGCGGATGTTGGTTGGGAGAGCATTCCATCGTCGAGGTCCTTGGACTGCAAATCTTCGTTCTCCCTTTGCTTTGTAGCGGTATTTGGGAATGATGAGGAGGTCTTGGTTAGCTGATCGAAGACTGCGATTAGGTGTGTAGTGTTTTATTTTTTCCCGGAGATATAGCGGAGCGTTTCCTTGTATGCATTTGTGGGTGAGGCAGAGGGTCTTGAATGTGATCCGATTCTTCACAGTTAGCCAATGTAGGCTTTTTAGGGATGGGGAGATGGATTCCCAGGGCTTTTTTCCTGTTAACAGTTTTGCCGCCGTGTTTTGGATGAGTTGCAAGCGCGCAAGCTGATATTGGGCTAGTCCTACGTAGAGCGAATTTGCGTAGTCGAGTCGGGAATTGATGATTGTTCCCACAACTGCCGCTTTGTCCTCTTCTGGGATGAACGTTTTTCGGCGTAGGGGATTCCCCTTAAAATCCATACCAGACCTAAGGGCCTGGTATGCCCCGCGACGGGGCCCTGCAAGGTGTCAATCTCGCCGATAAAAGCGGCGAGATTGACTTCTATTTCTAGTCCTGTCATACCTGAGTCATGTTCAAAATGAACAGACTTGTCCATGTGTGGGCAAGTCCGTTCATTCGGAAAGTCCGCCGTAACTCTGTCGAAAGTCCGTCGGGAAGACCGGCGGACCTGGTCTGCCGGAAAGTCCGGTCGTGTGTAGGCAAGTCCGTCCGTTCTGAAAGTCCGTCGGAAGTCCGTCGGGAAGACCGTCTAATAGTCTAATAGTTTTTTGAAATTATCGATGCTCCCTGCTGTTACCACTGCTTGTGGAAAATAATTCCACATCCTTACCGCTCTGACAGTATAGAACCCTCTACGCAGTTTAAGAATAAAACGCTTCTCTTCTAGTTTTAGTGAATAGCTGCGTGTTTTTTTAAATTCCCTTTCACTGAATAGTTTTTTCCCTATGCTAAGTTCAACAATATGCTATTACTATTTGTACATTGATATCATATCCCCTCTCAAGCGTCACCTCTCCAGAGAGAATAAATTCAATGCTTGTAGTCTTTCCCCATAGCTAAGGTCCTCCATTCCCTTAATTAGCTTTGTTGCCCTTCTCCAGTTCCAGCACATCTCTTCTGAGGACGGAAGCCCAGAACTGAACAGCATACTCTAGGTGCAGCCGGGTCAGAGTCTTGTAGAGTGGAATATCGTTTTATCTCTGGAGTCAATGCCCTTTTTAATGCATGCCAATATTCTGTTGGCTTTGCTTGAAGCAGCTTTGCATTGCATTTCTTTGCTGAGCCTGTCATCTACTAGAACCTCCAGGTCCTTTTCCATCCTAGATTCCCCCAGAGGTACTCCCCCTAGCGAGTAACATGCATTCATATTTTTGGCACCCAAATGCATTACCTTACAATTTTTCAACATTAAATTAATACCTCATTTGCTATGTAAGGTTTCCACATCCTGTGTAGAAGTTATTGCCCAGCTTACCTTTGTATCATCCGCAAATACTGAGATTGAGCTGTTTATCCCATCCTCTATATCGTTTATGAATAAATTAAACAGGATTTGTCCCAGGACCAGACCATTCCGAGTACTCGTCATTTACCACCAACACGATCAGATTTTCAGACAACAAATGTTGGATGTGAGCTTGTTGGCAGAAAGTCTGACCGTGTGTATGCTCCATCGAACATTTGTTGTAGGGCTTTCCGCCAACAAATGTTGGCTAGCAGGTTCTCAAATTTTCCGCCAACAAATTTTTGTTGTCGGACTTTCCGATCGTGTGTACACAAGTCCGTCGGACAAAAGTCCAAGCATGCTCGAAATCAATGCTCACAACATTAGCAGAAGGAGCCCAAAGAGTTGCGCATGACTATTGAACTTCCTTTTTACCGGCTCGCCGTACGTCTTGCACGTCACTACGTTCGTAATTGTTGCCCAACATTTGTGTGACCGTGTGTATGCAAGACAAGTTGAAGCCAACAAATTTCCACAGTTCTGTTGTCGGAAAATCCGATCGTGTGTACAGGGCATAAGAAGCATGCTTTTATATTTAAAGTCTATCCAAAGCCAAAACTGTGTTTCTTTAGTTTTGGATAGAGTGTGAAAATGTTAGAACCCATTTCACATTTTTATTGCTGTCTGGGTCACTACTGGGAATTTGGAAATTCTCATGATGACCATTGCCACTAAAACAAACAGTGATTAACATAGGTGATACTTGTTTAGAGGCTAAAAGTCGTATGCCCTGTACACACAATAGGATTTTCCGACAACAAAACCGTGGATTTTTTTCCAAAGGGTGTTGGCTCAAACTTGTCTTGCATACACACAGCCACACAAATGTTGTCGGAAATTCCAAAAGTCAAGAACACGGTGACGTACAACGCGTACGACGAGCCGAGAAAAATTAAGTTCAATAGCCAGTGCGGCTCTTCTGCTTGATTCTGAGCATGCGTGGACTTTTGTGCTTCGGACTTATGTACACACGCTCGGAATTTCCAACAACAAGTTTTGTTGTCGGAAAATTTGAGAACCTGCTCTCAAACATTTGTTGGCGGAATTTCCGTCAACAAATGTTCAATGGAGCATACACACGGTCGGACTTTCCGACAACAAGCTCACATCCAACATTTGTTGTCGGAAAATCCTATCATGTGTACAGGGCATTAGAGTGCCTCTACAACCCTTCTAACTGGCCAGTGTGGTACTAATCATTGGCTAGTGTTTGCGCCCCCCCCCCCCCAAAAAAAATTAGGAAATAAAACAAATTTGAGATATACTGCAGTTTGTTGCTTTCCCACATACCCTTCTGCCCTAGCTACAGGCCCACAAGTGACTTATGGTAAATATGGCCCTACTGTAAATAGAGGAGCACGTAGGATGCTGGTGTTAAAGCTGGAGTGTACTGCTGGTTTAGCTTATAACACTAAGCTAGAAGAAAAGGGAGGGGTAGAAGGGGGGTAGGATATATATGGACTGCATAACACAAAAGTCGCATTAACCTTAACACTTGGACTGTATCCAGAACTTATGATGTGACCCCTAGACAGCTGTGCTTTAGTTTAGCCGGAATGAATGAAAGAGGACTATGGCAATTTTTGATATTTTCCAGTACCGAATCACAAGCCAGCCGACTGTAAAAGCAATCCAGTCTTTATTTTTCAAAAAGGCAAATGAAACAGCTTCACATATTGTCCCATAGCCACAACAGAGTTGAGAAAATATCTGTCCAAAATGCAGCAATTCCCTGGTAGCCACCAAGCTGACCAGAACTAGTGTCCCCTGTTCTGGTGACCACTCAAAATATGGAATTTTATTAAAAACTTGATAGGTGTACTAATCCCTTTCCACTCTGCCCCAATTTTTTTTTTGCTTTTAATCATATTTTAACAGTTACTAGAGCTTTGCACAGAGTAACATCTTATCAGATTTGAACATTTGTAACAAGAAGGATACATACACTGTAACACAAAGGATGAGCAGGATGAGCTTTGCATATGTTTTTCTTTAATCATGTAAGTGAACCCATCCGCTGTAGCCAAGATTCACTATATTTGCATGAATCATCAGATAATTAAGTAACATTTTTGAAGACTAATTCATATGTGATATTTTTCTCTGTTTCTTATTATACTTTTACATAGACAGTTTCATTTTTTTTTTTTTATCATCAACTGGAATGGAAAATCATTTTCTGGGAAAAGTGAAGTCTGGCTGCAGAGTGGCTCAGCTTTATAGATGGTGTTAAAAAGGGATGAAACAGATCCGGCTGCTTTCTCAGCATTGTTCTAAAATAGAACATTGTGTGACAGAGAGAGGTTCCAAATTCTATGCACAGCTGCTCATATGGGATCTTGGAAAAATGCCTACACAATATATTCCACAATGTTCCTAGAAGTTTTTAATATTCAAGGCTGTAGATTTTTTATTGTTTTTCCTCAGTGGGAAGGTGGTTCAGCCTTGGGCACCTAGAGGTAAATAATTAGGTGGTGCGCACAGTGCGGCATGATGAGATGTGGGTGTGGCAAAATTGTGCTAACACTGGGAGGGGCTTACAACTTGAGCCCACTGACTGTGTACACTGTAACATATTGCACGGTCCTTGTACCCCAAAAATATTCTTTAATTACTTTGCCACATACAAGAGTACAGGGGTCAGAAGTGTATAATGCATAGGTCAGTACCACAAAAAAATTACTTATCCTCCCCAATCCAAAATCCACTGAGTAAAGATCTCCTCCCACCCACTATTATTATTACTATTTCTTCCCTCACTACAGATCTTTACGGTTCCTTGACCTTTAGGCTGGGTTCACACTATTGCCAAATGGATGCGGGTTACCCCGCATCCATCTCGCTTGTCAGGAGATTGTGACCAGCTCTCAGTGGAGCCGGTTCACACATCTCCGGAGTGGCTCCGCTGCAAATTGCACAGGAGTCCTGTGCGTCTTCTGGTCCATTTCAGGTCTGAATTCAGCCAAAAATTCAGAAATCAGACCTAAAAAACGATGAACAGGGACGCACCGGATCCCCTGCTGTCAGCCGCTGTGTGCAGCAGTGTGAACCCAGCCTTACAGTTCTCCCTCAGTACAGATCCCCCCCCCAGTATGGATCTCCTCCCATTACAAATTCAAATTACAAATATGCCCCCCCCCCAGCCGAGCTCCCGCCACAGTACATATCTCCCCCACACCAAAACAGCCCCCCCCCCCCCAGTACAGATCTATCCAAGTATAGCTCTCCCTCAGTAAAGATCTTCCCCTCACTAATACAGTACCCCAGTACAGATCTCCCTTACCCCACCAGTACAGTGTACCCCAGTACAGCTCCCTCCATCCAGTACATATCTAACCCCACCACCAGTACAGATTCCCCCTCTTGTATAGATTACCCCTTCCAGACAGTACAGCTCCCCCCCCCCCCCCAGTGTGGGAAATCCTTCACCCACCAGTACAGCTCACCCCGGTGCAGATCTGTCCCCCCACTAGTACAGCAACCCCAGCACAGAGCTCTCCCACCAACATTACAGCTCCCCAGTACAAATCTCCCAGAGTACAGAGAGTGGGCACTGCCGGTTATTACTTATGGAACTGAAAGAACCCTCGGGGAGCTTTTCTTTAAAATCAGAAATGCTAGTTGGGCCAATAATTCTGCCATTATTCAGGCATACTTTTCTGTAGGTGTAACAGAAAGTATGCCTGCATAATGAACTTGGAAGGCTAGACTGTATTTAGAAAGAAAAAGCCAAGACATGCAATGGTTTGGGTTTGCTCTTAAAATGTTGTTTAGGATCAGCTGGAAATAATATATCTGCAAATCCTGCCACTACAAATGACTCTGAATAGGTAAAGTTTTGTGGAAAGTCTTATAGCTACAAAGGGGTGGGGGTGGGGGGCAACTACATATCAATGCCCATATGCAACATTAGATATAGAAAGTGGGATGATAATATTACACATATGTTCCTAATTCAGCCAAGGAGTAGTATAGACATATGTTCATAATTCAGATGCTAAATGGGCCTGTAGCTACAAGAAGTTTCCAGCTAATTGCTAGTCTCTGACTGGAATTTCCCTTTGTCTTGTCCCTGACAAGATACAGTAAGCTTGTGGCTGTAGATAAATGTGTACAACTGTCACCTCACTGCCCCCACCCCCACCCAATGAGGTGACAGTTGCCCCCGCCCCCCCCCCCCAGGCCATCAGATGAATCCTCCAAACTTGGCAACTGCAAATCAGCAGGAAGGGGGAGGTCATTCAACATTGGGGTACCACACTGTCTGAGACCAATAGGTTCATTGGGGGTATGTTTTATCTCTCACAAGATCCAATATACAGTATCTCACAAAAGTGAGTACACCCCTAACATTTTTTAAAAATAATTTATTATATATTTTCATGTGACAATTTGCTACAATGTAAAGTAGTGAGTGTACAGCTTGTATAACAGTGTAAATCTGCTGTCACCTCAAAATAACTCAACACACAGCCATTAATGTCTAAACCGTTGGCAACAAAAGTGAGTACACCCCTTAGTGAAAATGTCCAAATTGGGCCCAATTAGCATTTACCCTCCCCAGTGTCATGTGACTTGTTCATTTTACAAGGTCCCAGGTGAAGAATGGGAAGCAGGTGTGTTAAATTTGGTGTTATCGCTCTCACTCTCTCATACTGGTCACTGGAAGTTCAATATGGCACCTTATGAATTCTCTGAGGATATGAAAAAAAGAATTGTTGCTCTACATAAAGATGACCTAGACTATAAGAAGATTGCCAAGACCCTGAAACTGAGCTGCAGCACAGTGACCAAGACCATACAGAGGTTTAACAGGACAGGTTCCACTCAGAACAGGCCTCGCCATGGTCGACCAAAGAAGCTGAGTGCATGTGCTAAGCAGCATATCCATCGGTTGTCTTTTTGGAAATAGACGTATGAGTGCTAACAGCATTGCTGCAGAGGTTGAAGGGGTGGGGGGTCAGCCTGTCAGCGCTCAGACCATATGCCACACACTGCATTAAATTGGTCTGCATGGCTGTCATCCCAGAAGGAAGCCTCTTCTAAAGATGATGCGCAAGAAAGCCCGCAAACAGTTTGCTAACAGATTACTGATAAACTTATTAGGTTCAGATGGTATTAAGCGTGTGTGGCGGCAACCAGGTGAGGAGTACAAAGACAGGTGTGTCTTGCCTACAGTCAAGCATGGTGGTGGGAGTGTCATGGTCTGGGGCTGCATGAGTGCTGCCGGCACTGGGGAGCTACAGATCATTGAGTCACTGAGGGGACCATGAATGGCAACATGATCCCCTCCCTTCGGAGACTGGGCACCTCCAAACCTCCAGGCAGTGGCGACTGGCTATTGGTTTGTAGGGCAGTATACAGGGGGTCTAAAGGCAAAGAATGGGAGATGGGTAGAGGAGTGTAGGGCATCGGTAGGGCAGTGTACAGGGTGTCAGCAGGGCAGAGGACAGGGGTCAGCAGAGTCCAGAAAAGGGGTCAGCTGAGCCGATGAGGGGTGCAGCTCACCCCAGCACCCCCCTAGATCCAGCCAGGCTTGCCCTTCCCCTTCATACTTATTCCATTATCCCATCCCAAAAAGTTGGTGGATACAAAACTATCAAGTTCCAGCACATGTTTACATGATTAAATTAAATTAACCACTTAAGGACCGGCGCACGACTATGTACGTCGGCAAAATGGCACGGCTGGGCAAATGGGCGTATATATAGGTCCATTTGAATTTCCCGCCGTGTCATTGTGTGCGCGCCGGCGGCGGGGCGCGCGTGCGCTGGCCGGGAGCTCCGTTAGTCGGGTCGCGGGTCCCGCGGACTCGATCGCCGCGGGGATACCCGCGATCGTCTCACGGAGAGCAGGAACGGGGAGATTCTGATGTAAACAGCATCTCCCCGTTCTGGCTAGTGACAGTGTCACTCGATCTCTGCTCCCTGTCATTGGAGCAGAGATCAGTGTACTGACACACACAGCCCAACCCCCCTACAGTTAGAAAACACTCCCCTAGTACTGACTTAACCCCTCCCCGCCCCCTAGTGGTTTACCCCTTCACTGCCAGTGTCATTTACACAAGAATCAATGCATTTTTATAGCACTGATTGCTGTATAAATGACAATGGTCCCAAAAATGTGTCAAAAATGTCCGACATGTCCGCCATAATGTCGCAGTCACAATAACAATCGCTGATCGCCGCCAAAACTAGTAAAAAATAATTATTTTTAAAAATGCCATAAAACTATCCCCTATTTTGTAAACGCTATAACTTTTGCGCAAACCAATCAATAATCGCTTATTGCGATTTTTTTTTACCAAAAATATGTAGAAGAATAGGTATCGGCTTAAACTGAGGGAAAAAAATGTTTTTTTTATATATTTTTGGGGGATATTTATTATAGCAAAAAGTAAAAAATAATGCGTTTTTTTCAAAATTGTCGCTCTTATTTTGTTTATAGCGCAAAAAATAAAAATCGCAGAGGTGATCAAATACCACCAAAAGAAAGCTCTATTTGTGGGAAAAAAAGGACCTCAATTTTGTTTGAGAACCACGTCACACGACTGCGCAATTGTCAGTTAAAGCGACGCAGTGCCGAATCGCAAAAAGTGCTCTGGTCTTTGGGCAGCCAAATGGTCCGGGGCTGAAGTGGTTAAATGATAAATTAAACACAATTTAATAATAATAATAAATAATATTTAACTTTAATAAAATGTAGTCATTAAACTGTATTTAATATGTTAAAGCGGAGTTCCACCCAAAAGTGGAAGCTCTGCTTATCTGCCTCCGGTGCCACATTTGGCACCTTTCGGGAGGGAACGGGCACCTGTTTTTGACAGGTACCTGTCCCCACTTCCGAGAGATCTTGCAGCGGTGAGATCACTCAGAAGTTCAGCCTCCCTCCTACTTCGCCCGCCACCAGGCCATTCAGAAAGCACAGTGTGCTTCACGCATGCACAGTAGTCAACCAGCTGTGGAGCCGATCGGCTTCAATGCCGGTTTCCCTTAGAACGAATGGCGGCGGCAGCACCCGAGAGCCGATGGAAACATGTTAAAAACTAACATGAGATTTTAGTAATTGAGTTAAAAAAATACTATAAAATTGACTGTATGTAACCTGTCGCAACCTTTTATAATACAGCCTATCACGTATCTGTCAGAATCACCGATCATACTTTTAGGATAGAAATTTCGATCAAGGGTGAGTTGAAAACGTCATCTGGTCACACTTGGATTTCTTGAGAGGAGAGTTAGAATGTGGAACCAATTAGCAGCAATCAGTGAGCTAAAATTGCTCATGTGCATGCATTTAAGAACATCTGTTTTGTGTATTCTATCTTCTAAACTTCTGCAGTTCAGACTCTTGTGGCCGATCATGAAGTATGTGCCATGGGGAGTGGTTTTAAGGTTATAACCCAGCACTTCCAGAATACAGGCACATAGAACACTGACAAGACATTTGTAACAGTCATCCTGAGATTAGCTGTAAATGTGCTGCAGCTTGTGCTGTCTGTTAAGGAAAATTTAGGAGTTACATAAAAATATACTTTGCTGATTTATTAGTACTCTAAATATAGAAGAATCTGAACAGGCTTAGACCAACAGCCATTAACCACTTCAGCTCTGGAAGGTTTTACCCACTTCCTAACCAGGCCATTTTTTGCGATACAGCACTGCGTTGGTTTAACTGACAATTGCGTGGTCGTGCGACGGTGTAACCAAATAAAATTGATGTCCTTTTTTTCTCACAAATAGAGCTTTCTATTGGTGGTATTTGGTCCGTGGTTTTAATTTTTTGCGCTATAAACAAATGTAGCGCTGGTAGATTTCTAATCTACAGCTGATAGGTAAATTTAGTGGGTTACTTGTTAGGTAAAGTTAAATTTGCCTCTGTTCCAGCTTGGCTGAGTTGCGTGTAGTTCCACACTGCGCCGGTGGGTGTCGTTGTCACCATGGGTCAATGTTGGAAAGGCAACGTGTCGAAGCGTATGGATGCTCCTCTGTCCCGGAGACAACTCGGTGGAGGTGGTCCTCCGTGTTGCATTCTGGGAGAGGGTATTTATGGGAGAGACGCCATGTTTTAGGGTTCGTTTTCCAGCCACCTGCTGGCCCTCCTGGCCGACAGGTATGCGTTAGGAGTACCACCTTGTGGTCCTCCGATCCTGAGGCCCACGCGGCTGCAGCGTGTGGGTGGGCTCAGAGGCCTGTCTGGGGTCTACCACGGCGGCAGAGGAATGGTCCTGAGCTGTCTATCCAGAGTGAAGAAGCTGAAAAACCGAGGAGATCCCAGGGGAGGACCCGTCATGGAAGGATCACGCAGAGTGCTGGTCTGGAGAGGGGCCTGGTGACTCAGTTGGAGGACGTATCCTGAAGTAATCTTACTGCATAGTACTGCCGGGTTGGCTTAAAGGTTCAAGTGCTGTGTCTGATATTCACCGTAAACCATTACGTCCTGTGGCAGAGGATTGTACAGGTTTTGCTCCAAACAAGTCTGTGGCAGAGACTTTAGTTTGTGCTGCGCACTGGCTGCTAGGCGAGTGAGAGAAACCTATCCAGGCGGGCAAAGATTGAATCCCACAAGGGGAGTACATTCAGCTACAAGTGTTCAATTCCTAATGATGTACTTAAGAATACTAAAAAAAAGGATTTGAGCTTCCCTGCAACTTTCTTTCTACCTCTTTCCTGCTACTTCCTTTATTACTTGTTCATTAAAGCATTGGAAAGATACTACAGTGTCTGGTGCCTACATTGGCCAGAGGTAAACTCAACGGAACCCTAGACCCGGTGACGGTGAAATAGAGGTGGCGAAAGTGAAGGTAACAGCCCACTTTAAACCAGCAGCTCCACCAAGAGTTATTGCTACACAAAAAAAGACTGACAATTTTGAATAAAAAACAATATTTGTTACTTTCTGCTATAAAACATTCCCAATAAAAAAATGTAAAAAATTGAATTTCCTCACCACTTTAGGCCAATGGCGGAGATCAGTGATTTTTAGCAGGACTGCGACATTGCGGCGGACAAATTGGACACTAAGTGACACTTTTTGGGGAACAGTGACAGTGATACCAATACTGTGATTAGTGCTAAAAAAATGCACTGTCATGCCCTGTACACACGACTCTGAAGGTTTTTCCGACGGAATTCCGCTCAAGCTGTCTTGCATACACACTGTCACACCAAATTCCGACCGTCCAGAACGCGGTGACGTACAACACTTATGACGGGACTAGAAAAGGGAAGTTCAATAGCCAGTAGCCAATAGCTTCCGTCTCGTACTTGCTTCAGAACATGCGTAGTTTTTGGTGCGTCAGAACAGCATACAGACGAGCGGTTTTTCCAATAGTTATTTGTTCTGTCTAAAAAATATAGAACATGTTCTCTATCTAAGTCCATCTGAATTTTCGACAGAGAAAGTCCGATGGGGCATACACACGGTCGGAATATACGATGAAAAGCTCCCATTTGACTCTTTCTGTCGGAAATTCCGCTCGTGTGTACGTGGCATTACAGTATAAATGACACTGGCAGGGAAGGGGTTAATGCCATGTGGCAATCAAAGGGTTAAGTGTGTGCCTGGGAGGTGCTTACTAACTGTGCGGGGGACAGATACACTGGAGGAAAAGAGAGATCGTGTTTCAGCTTGGCTGAAACACAAGATCTCTCTTTTGCTCCCTGACAGATCAGCATCACCATCTCTCCACAGAACGATCGGCGGGTCGCGGCAGCCCGCTGTCCAATCACTGGCGCCCTACACCACGTGCACAAAATCACGTGCAGGTACGTGATTTTGCGCAACCGGGCCACCCTGCCGCAGTATATATGCGGTGGGTGGTCCGAAAGCAGTTAAAGAAGTTGTACAGTGTCTTGAAAAAGTATTCACACCCCTTGAAATGTTACAACCAAAAACGTAAATGTATATTATTGGGATTTTATGTGATAGACCAACACAAAGTGGCACATAATTGGGAAGTGGAAGGAAAATGATAAATGGTTTTCAAAATGTTTTACAAATAAATATCTGAAGAGTGTGGGGTGCATTTGTATTCAGCCCCCCTGAGTCAATACTTTGTAGAACCACCTGTCACAGAAATTACAGATGCAAGTCTTTTTGGGGATGTCTCTGCCAGCTTTGCACATCTAGAGAGTATAATTTTTGCCCATGACTACCGAGGCGCAATGGGCCACAGCAAGCTGTGACATACCATAAAGAAGAAAGGGGCTGGAGGGTGGGCAGCTCTTCCAGGCACGTTCTTCAAAAGGCCTAGAATACCCTGGGGCAATACTTTTCTGAGCTCAGGCCCAGCCCATCCCCCATAGTTTAGCCAATCCCTGGTGACCACTCACCCACATTGTCCGGCACCTGGCCATGCCCCCATCAGTCAAGGTTCTCTTTCCCTATAGGGGATCAAGAGCCAGGGCCTGTTCCACACTACCCTGAAGGCCAAGGTTAAAAATGTCCAATCCAATGTCATTAAGGTGAACGCCATCCGATCTCAGCAGATCATCATTAGCACCCTCCAAATCCTTGTGCCCTGATTACAAACCCTCCGATCTGCCAAACAAACTTGGCCCACAGCAAGCGAGGCATGATTTCAGACCAGATGAGAACTAAGTTGGTATAGACTGCATAACAATGGGCGATGTCTCACTTGATAGTGGAGATAAGGTCCATGGAACGTGTGTAACCCACGTCATTCCCTCCAGCATGAAGAATTAAGATAATTGGGCCGGAAACATGAGAACTAGACATGTGCACAGCCAAAAAATTTGTTCATTTTCGTTTCATTAGTTTATTATTTTTTTCGTTTTTCGGGTCATTCGTTATGATTGCGATTCGTAAATTCATTCATTCGTAAATTCGTAAATGCGTTCATTCGTACATTCGTAAATTCGAACATTCGTTCATTCGTACATTCGTTCATTCGTACATTCGTACATTTTACATTGGAACATTCGTAAATTCGTACATTCGTAAATTCGTAAAATCGTACATTTGTAAATTAGAAAATTCGGAAATTTGTAAATTCGAAGTTTGAAAATCGAAAAACACGAAAATTCAAAAATCTGAAATAGTAACTAACTATTAAATTATAGCTATTGTAATTTCCTTTCAAATTTGACTGTCAGTGAACGTAACAAATACAAATTTATCCGAAGTTACGAATTATCCAAAATGAATGCTGCATCTAAACAAATGGAACGGAACAAATTAATAATAAATAATAATAATAAAACGTTGTTATCATTATTATTGTTATTTATTATTATTAATTCATTACGTTCCATTACATTTTTTCCGATCATTCATAACTTCGGATAAATTTGTATGTGTTACGTTCACTAACAGCCAAATTTGAAAGGAAATTACAATACCTATAATTTAAAAGTTACTAGTAATTACTAATAGTTAAGTTATTATTAGTTAACTAATATTTCAGATTTCCGAATTTTTGAATTTACTAATTTACGAATTCACTAATTTACTAATGTACGAATGTACATTCGTAAATTGCGAATGTACGAATGCCCGAATTTACGAATGTCCAATTTTATCGAATTTACGAATATTCGGAAAAAATTAGTTAAACGGGTTTTCGTTAATTCGGATATTCCCGAATTAACAAATTTGTCGAAATTCGTTAAAAAAACGAATTCAGATCGAAACGAATTGCACATGCCTAATGAGAACAAAGGCGCAAACACTCCGGGAGGACCTGAGGCCAGTGTAACCCACGGAGCTTAAGCCAACGGATCCTGGCGATATTATAGGTGAAACCCAAATTCTTCCAGTTACTCCGAACTTCTGACCGATGAGCGGCCCAGTAAATGAGGGAATCTCTAGCAATCCAGATTAGAGCCAGGTAAAGACTTGAAAATTAAAATAACAGGTGTGGACAGACGTACAAAGAAAAACAAGATGATTCCCACCTACTCAGATGCTGGAGCTCCGTATCGGAGAAACCCATACCAGAAGCAGCAGTAGCAGCACCGATGCGAAAAGAGTGGGTCGCAAAATCACGCGGCGGAAAGCCCGCAAAAATTGGAACCTGCTCAGGGATTAGGAATCCGCATGATCAAAGAAGATGGGGAACAGGGGCCGTGCGGACATGAAGGGCGAGGCCAATGAAACAGGGCAAAAGGGGCCCCCGAAGGGTACAAAACAACACGTCTTCCCTTGCCAAAGCTGTCAGTTTTTGATGTATGCAACAAAACCGACACGCAGCGCTCAGAGAAGATTACATCTTCTGTCAGAACACCGCCCGCTGAGGACGTAGATTTTGAAACCAATTCGCCGATGCGAAAGACACCAAAAAACGCCCAAGAGAAGGCCACTTGAAAAAGAAGGGTCTCAAAAGTAGAGGAGTACATGGACGGCAACAGGGAAAGGATACCAGAGTGGATATGGAGGGAAACTGGGTGCTGAGAATGAGGAGAATGAGTAGCGCCTCTCCAACCCCGCAGGACCCGTCGGACAGGAAACGCTTTGGTGATGTCTTCTCACCCAAGGAGCTGAAACCAAAAGGATAATGCAGACATGGATGACGAAACCGTGGAGCCTGAAGAACCTTTCTGTAGTAAATAAACGAGATAATAAAGCAAAGCCACGCGTCTGTCATGTTGAGACGAGATTAAAAACTCATCGCCCGACACATGGACCCATTCATCCCACACCTGACAGTACAACACCCATGTCCGCGGGGACAGCGACGCCTGAAGGAGGTCTAGCAAACATTGGAAAGCTTTGATATTTTTGCAAAAAAAGTACATGAATGCTATATTGGTGCATATGGGAGCTAGAATTAAAAAAAGTGTACAAAGGTGAACTTACCCTTTAAACCCCATTGAAAATCTGTGGAATGACTTGAAGACTGCAGTCCACAGTCACCATCAAATTTAACTGAACTTGATCAGTTCTGTAAAGAAGAGTGGGCAAATATTGCAAAATCTAGATGTGTAATGTTAGTAGAGACATATCCCAACAGACTAAAGGCTGGAATTAAAGCAAAAGGTGGTCCAACAAAATACTGACATAAGGGGGTGATCCTTTTTCCAACTCAGTGATTCTGTTTTTGATTTTTTTTTTCCTGACATGTTGGTGTTATATCTTTCACTTGGATGTTATATGTTGCACTGAGTAAATACAGATGGATAAAGCAAAACAGTGTCTGTCTTCATTTCAGGCTGCAAAGCAACACAATGTGATTATTTTAAAAGGCGTTGATTCATTTCTATACCCACTGTATATGATTTTTTTAAAATATGTTTTAATCTTTTTGCCTAAGCAGTCAAACAGAGGCTAATTTTGACAAAATTTTGGCTAAGATTAAATCTCCAATTCAGTTTTTAGCAAAATCACTCCTCTCATTCCTAACTAATCTTATTAGGGTGACACCTATTTGTACTCTTCTTTTTAGGTCAATGATGTTAGAAGAGGTAAGAGGAAAAGAGAAGGCTATAGAGAGATAATGGGGTTAATTAACTAAAGGCAAGTAGGCTGTTCACTTAGCAAGGTAAGTTGTCCTTTGCAAGATCATTTTCAGAGCTTAGAGAAAGTGGTTAAGATATGCTGAATTCCATCATCCAATCGTGTACAAGCAAAAAATGCTGTTTTTTTTTTACTTTCCTTGCGTTTGATTGGGTATCCTTTGCAAAGTAAAACTTCACCATATTCACAAAGCTCTGGGACAAATTCCCTTGCAAAATGCAACTCCCTTTGCAAAGTGAGCTACCAGTTTGCCTTTAGTAAATCAACCCCAATGGATTTATACAGTCAACAGTGTTTAGGCTAGAGTAAGGTGCTATGTGCAGCTCTAGTGTTGGGTTACATGCATCCTGTTCACTCTAATTTTACCTCTCAGTGTTCTTCAGCAGAATTCAATATAATGCTGTGTGGAAAATCGGTTATAATTGCTTTCTGATAATGCCACGTCTCCGCCTCTAGTCTTTGCACTCGACAATGAATCAACATCATCACCTCTGAGCAGTGAGATTACTAACTGTGAAATATGGGATGGCTGACTGAACAGATTTCTATGTCAGGTAAACAGTAAACATTTATGTTTTACAATCACGCAAAATGGTTAAAGTTGATAGCCTCTAGCACCAACATTCCAATGAAAAGTCAATGTATAGAAAAGAAAAGTTGAGTAAATGGGACTTTAAAGGTGCCTCTAGATCATCCCCACCCTAATACATAGGCAACACATATGTAAAAAAAAAAAAAATTTATTTGTGAAATATTTAGAATAGGGTTAATACACCCAGAATAAAAGAATTTTTAGATGAATCTCACAAGTTTCAGCTCAAAAATCCACTGAAAAAACACCTTTGCCCAGACAAAGATAACAGTTATGCCGCGTACACACGAGCGGAATGTCCGACAGAAAAAGTCCGACGGAAGCTTTTCATCGTTTATTCCGATCGTGTGTGTGCCTCATCGGACTTTTTTTTTTTGAAAAACCTGATGAAAATGGAACATGTTCTAAATATTTCCGATGGAACCAATTCCTATCGGTAAACCCGCTCGTCTGTATGCTGTTCCGACGGACCAAAAACAACGCATGCTCTGAAGCAAGTACGAGACGGAAGCTATTGGCTACTGGCTATTGCACTTCCTTTTTCTAGTCCCGTTGTACGTGTTGTACATCACCGCGTTCTTGATGATCGGACTTTGGTGTGACCGTGTGTAGGCAAGACCGCTTGAGTGGAATTCCGTCGGAGTTCCGTCGGGTGAAACCTTCAGAGTTTATTCCGATGGCAAAACCGGTCGTGTGTACAGGGCATAACAAATGATACAAAGATTACCAAAGTGACATATTGAACAGATTAACCACTTCAATACAGGGCACTTATATACCTTCCTGCCCAGACCAATTTTCAGCTTTCAGCGCTGTCGCACTTTGAATGACAATTGCGCGGTCATACTACACTGTACCCAAACTACATTTTTACCCTTTTGTTCCGACAATAGAGCTTTCTTTTGGTGGTATTTGATCACATCTGGGATTTTTATTTTCTGCTAAACAAATAAAAAAATACCGAAAAATTTTTTTGTTCCTGTTACAAAACTTTGTAAATAAGTAAGTTTTCTCCTTCACTGACGGGCACTGATAAGGCAGCACTGATGGGCACCGATGAGGTGGCACTGATGGGCACTAATATGCGGCACTGATGGGGCACTGATAGGCATCACTGATAGGTGGCACTGATATGCAGCACTGATGGGTACACATAGGCGGCACTGATGGGCACATGAAAGGCATCACGGATGGGCACTGATAGGTGGCACGGATGGGCACTGATAGGCAGCACGGATGGGCACTGATAGGTGGCACGGATGGGCATGGATGGGCACTGATAGGTGGCACTGATGTACACTAATGGATGGTACTGATGGGCATCACTGATTGGCAGGCATCCATTGTGGGCACTGATTTGCATCCATTGTGGGCACCGATTGTTATCCCTTGTGGCCATGGGTGGGATACATGGTGGTGACTAGTGGTGGGCATCCCTGGTGGTCCTGGTGGAATCCCTGGTGGTCCAGTGTGGGTATCCTTGGGGGGGCTGCGCTGATAATCAATCAGCACAGACCCCCCCTGTCAGAGGAGCAGCCGATCAGCTCTCCTTTACACGCGTCTGACAGATGCGAGTGAGGAAAAGTCGGTTAACGGCTCTTCCTGTTTACACTGTGATCAGCCGTGATTGGACACGGCTGATCACGTGGTAAAGAGTCTCCGTCAGAGACTCTTTACCTACATCGGTGTTGCGGTGTGTCAGACTGACACACCGCAACAACGATCGCCGTGATGCGCGCCCCTGGGGGCACTCAGCGGCTTCTTATCCTGAAAAACATCATATGACATCCGGTGAGGATAACACAACCACTTTGCTGACGTCATTTTGCTATATCGCGGGCGGCAAGTGGTTAAGGGGAGGTGTAAACTCCAACACGTTTCACAAATTAAGCTTCTTCAGGGGTCCAGGGGATACAGAAATATGTTTTACACCTGTATGTTAAACAGTTTACCTGAAGTTCGATTTTATTATAAGTATTTACCATATTTATCAATTTTCCTTGGAAAAGCAGTTAATATGAGGTCCAGTATCTGATACCAACATAAAAAAATTCTGTAAAAAAATCCTTTCACTACCTCCTATTGATTGACAATCTCCTATGAATGCAGGATTACAGAAAGAAAAGCTTTCATTCCATTGCAAAAGAAAGCAGTTTTTATCCTGGTTCAATGTTTGAAAACAACTGTCACTCAATTTATTGGGATGTTACTAGGAGGGTACTTTGTAAGTGTACAGCATTCTAACATCTATCAATCCACTTACAACATAATAGGCTTCCTTCACAAAGCTTTACACAAGAATAAGGATATTTATTTTCCGACACTTGACCACAATTTTCAAATCTCCGTGGATTCATCTGAAAATAACTGTCACTTGATCACAATGATCTTAAAGTGTTACTAAACCCACAACAGTAAAATCAGTCTGTATATCTGTGTATGCAGAATAGCTTTCTTGTTATACTCACTGTGGAACCTAAGGGGTTAACCCTCTGCATTGTGTAAAAAGGCTGTTTGATCCTGTGTGCACAGATCCTTCCCCTCCTGCAGGGTCCCCCTGGGCAAGAGCAGATAAGACACAGTCAGAGTAGTCCGCCTGCACATGCTCAGTTTGGTCTCTATTGCTGGAGAGAATATTTCCTTGTTGAGTAGAGCTTTTCAGGTCACCTGATATTGACATCACAAATGTGGGCGTGTATACAGAGCCTAAATAACAGCCCAGTCCCTCCCTCCTCCTCAAAGCCCAATAACTAAAAAAGAACACAGTGGGTGGGATATCACATTCTGATTGATGGATAATCCGCCCCCCACAACAGCATGAGGACACAGGCTTTAGTGGAAATCTCCTCCTACCTGAACACTCAGCACTCGGACGAACACTGCAGTTTATCACGTAACCGTGGTATACAGATCAGCCAAAAAGGTATATAGTGGCAGTATTTTAATGTATAAAGAAGATTTAGAAGCTGTGGGCACTGTGGGGGGGCATGCAAACTATTTTCATATTACTGTGTTTAACACTTTAATCCAGGTATTTTAGCTTTGTGAATTAAGTCCAATGCAGTGGCAGCTGGTGGTATTTTTTTTTGGGGGGGGGGGGCAGCAAACAGTGCACCCGACCATCCCCCCCCGTTAGGTCCGTTTGGGTCTGGTCGGGTCCAGTCGGTCGGTCAGCCAGGGCACTTACCCCATCCATGGTGGGCAATCACAGGCAGCTTCCCTAGCTCTCCTCCGCAGGCATCAAGAGCAGCTTCTCCTTCCCCTGCTCGGTGGCCTCCAACTCTTCCCTCCTCCACGGCGGCCAATCAGAATGCTTCTCTTTTCAGCCAATCGGGAAGTGGGTCTCAGACCCGCGCTTCCTGATCGGCGGAGAGGCGATTCAGTGTGAGAATAGGGAATATGCATTCCCTATTCTCACACATCTGGGTGAGCTCTGAGCACATTCTCAGCGCCCCAAGCCCACACTATTTTGAAGCCTATTAGAGCCTCTG
This sequence comes from Lithobates septentrionalis, assembly GCA_037952835.1. Lineage (NCBI taxonomy): Eukaryota > Metazoa > Chordata > Amphibia > Anura > Ranidae > Lithobates > Lithobates septentrionalis. The sequence continues at coordinate 42,566 of JBBDGP010001418.1, forward strand.
GCTTTAATCATTGTTTCAAAAAACCAACCCCCACATTGGAATTCATGCGCCCGGCATACTGAACAAAGCCGGACGCATGGATTGAGGGAGGCAGCACCCGTGCGCCCTGAATGGACAGGCCCCTCTTGGTCCAATTGTAACATTCCTTGTATTCCAGCGGACCTAGGGGTTCCCTATGACAGCCTTGTCTATCATGAGGATTAAACTGATGCAAGACGTCATGGAAGTAGAAAAAGGCGCAGGCCAATTTGTTTCAATTGCTTGCCTCTATGAAATTTTCTTGAGAAAGGAGAGAGAATTCAGGAGTTTGATCCCTGTAATTTTTTCACAGACACTGAACGCAATGCTATTTCAGAGTTCAAGTGTTTTATATCTAAACCCAACAACAAAAATAAAATATATTGGAACTCAGTCCTTTGATGTGGGAGCTGCATTTGTTTTCTTTTCCAGGCTTTTCTTCTTTCTTTTTATCACCTGCCATTCTACCAAAACACATTCCCCGAGCCCCCCCCCCGAGTGACTACACTCACTGCACTGCGCCTAGGGAGAAGCAACATTGTCCTGTGCTCTGATTTAAAGGATAAGTTCACCTTTTCAGAAAAAATAATAAATGCACATTTTCTTTTCAGGTAAAAAAAATGTGCATTTTTAAATTTTTTGTTGCAGGAGCCTGTAAAGCATTACACCAGGGATCAGCAGATTGCTGATGCCATGCAAGTCTCCTGCAGACCTGTCAGTGTTTTGTCTTGCTGGTACCTCATTTGAGGAAGCCGATACATGCTGACAGGAAGAATGAATGAACTACCACAGCACCATGGCATTTCATTGAAGACTACAAAACTGACAGCCGCAAAGCCTGCCGGACCTTTTAGTTTTCCATTCACAGAGTGCTGTGAATGAGTGACAAAGCCCTGCACGGCCACGTTTTATTTTTACAGCTAGTGGGTGAAGGAGATCCCCTGCCAGCCGGGGGAGCGGAAGGTGCGGGGGCTGGTGCATTCATACAGTGCCTTGCAAAGAAGAAGAAGATGTTTTTTTTTTATTGTGAAGCAAACAACAAACAGAAAAAGTCAATGTGCATAACTATTCACCCCCCTAAAGTCAATACTTTGTAGAGCCACCTTTTGCGGCTATCACAGCTCCAAGTCGCTTTGGATAAGTCTCTATGAGCTTGCCACATCTTACCACTGGGATTTTTGCCCATTCCTCCTTGACAAACTGCTCCAGCTCCTTCAAGTTGGATGGTTTGCGCTTATGAACAGCAATCTTTAGGTCTGACCACAGATTTTCTATTGGATTGAGGTCTGAGCTTTGACTAGGCCATTCCAACACATTTACATGTTTCCCCTTAAACCACTCAAGTGTTGCTTTAGCAGTGTGTTTGGGGTCATTGTCCTGCTGGAAGGTGAACCTCCATCCTAGCTTAAAATCACACACAGATTGGTACAGGTTTTGCTCAAGAATATCCCTGTATTTAGCACCATCCATCTTTCCCTTAACTCTGACCAGTTTCCCAGTCCCGACTGCTGAAAAACATCCCCACAACATGATGCTGCCACCACCATGTTTCACTGTGGGGATAGTGTTCTTTGGGTGATGTGATGTGTTGGGTTTGCGCCAGACATAGCGTTTTCTTTGATGGCCTAAGAGTTCAATTTTAGTCTCATCAGACCAGAGCACCTTCCTCCATACATTTTGGGAGTCTCCCACATGCCTTTTCGCAAACTCAAAACGTGCCATTTTGTTTTTTGCTGAAAGTAATGGCTTTCTTCTGGCCACTCTGCCATAAAGCCCAACTCTATGGAGCGTACGGCTTATTGTCTTCCTATGTACAGATACTCCAGTCTCTGCTGTGGAACTTTGGAGCTCCTCCAGGGTTACCTTAGGTCTCTGTGCTGCCTCTATGGTTAATGCCCTCCTTGCCCGGTCCGTGAGTTTTGATGTGCGGCCGTCTCTTTGCAGGTTTCCTGTTGTGCCATGTTCTTTCCATTTGGTTATGATAGATTTTATGGTGCTCCTATGGATCATCAAAGATTTGGATATTTTTTTAGAATCTAACCCTGACTTGTACTTCTCAACAACATTGTCCCTTACTTGTTTGGAGAGTTCCTTGGTCTTCATGGCAGTGTTTGGTTAGTGGTGCCTCTTGCTTTGGTGTTGCAGCCTCTGGGGAATTTCAAAAAGGTGTGTATATGTAATGACAGATCATGTGACACTTAGATTGCAAAAAAGTGGACATCATTTCACTAATTGTGTGACTTCTGAAGGTTATTGGTTGCACCAGAGCTTTTTATGGGCTTCATAGCAAAGGGGGTGAATACATACACATGCCAATTATCATATTTTTATTTCTGAAAAATAGTTGCAGCGTAGGGGTTTTTGCCACCTAAGTTACTATGTAAATATGTGATGTTCTTTAAACAATAGTTTGGCTCTCTTTAGTGTCCATTCTAATTAATGTTACTAAGACTTTTGTTTGGTTTCATTAAGCCATAATACAAAGCATTGTGGGAGATGTAGTGAATGATGAAGTGACTTATATGTTTAAAACTCAGTCAGCAAATTACCTACCCACAATGTCCACTTACCTACCCACAAGGCCAAGCTACCGAACAGCCTGCTGGGTAAGCACATATAAGGGACAGGCGTGGCACGTTTCTGCCTCTTGCTGGGATGCCATTAAAGACCTGCCTGCAGGGAGCTGTGGATGTTCGATTGAAAGACTGCGGAATCGTGTAGCCTCTAAGGAACACAGTGTGCTGGATCAGTGTGTGGGCGGATAGGAGGGCTCAAGATAACCCGAAAGTTTCCTGCATTGCAGTCACCAACAATCAGAAGGATTGTGCGGTGTGACAGCGCCAGCTTGGAGCGGGACTGAGATATCAGAAACAGAGAAGTACAAGCATCTGGGCCCTGTGTGGTGAGCGGGCACTTGCCCAGATTGATTTAATACTTTGTTACTGTGCAAACGGCTGGTGAGACCGGTAGTCCCACAGAAGCTGTTTCACTTATTCAAAGACTGTGTGCAGTGAAACCTCAGAGTTCGTTTTCTCTGTACTACAGAGTTAATTTTGAGTTGCATGTTTCAGCAAGGAAGAAGTTCTACAGGTGCTTTATATAACTGAGCACACAGTTATCTACACATCACCTTTGATATGATTTACTACTCACTTGTTTCCTGGATTACAAATACTGCAGTTTAATAAGCTAGCTGAAGAGGAAGAAGACGAGAGACTTTCTATTCACTATAAAGCATTCTTACCTTGTTATACATATCCTGAGAACTGCATTACAACCTAGGGGGAACCCTTGAGCATATGATATATATATATATATATATATATATATATGTACTGCATTACACTGCTGCATTGTATCTGATAGTGTACTGCCTATTCAATGTGTGTATGCTCTGAGGAGGGAGTGGGACTGTGTTCAGTGTAAGGAATTTATCATATTGAGTCCCACCCTCTGTGTCACGGACAAATACTCACCGAGGCCGAGATGCCGAGAGCGGCTCGCCCTTACGACCACGCGCACCCAGACCCCCGAAATGGGTACAGGAGGCTGAGGGCACGCGGAGGCACGGGCTTCCGGAAGGATAGTAGGTTCCGAAGCTGGAAGCGGGTGTTCTGGGATCCGTAGGGAGCAGGGCTGAAAACACAAGCAGAGGTTAGGGTACAAGCAGGTGATAATCAGGGTATCACAAGGTCCAGCAGTGCAGTGGTTAAGCAGGCCAGGGTTTGGTGCACAGATCAGGCAGCTAGAATCAAGATAGTCCAGCAGAGTGGTAATTAAACAGGCCAGGGGTTTGGTACACAGGTCAAGCAGGTTATAGGTGGGATTGTCCAGCAGAGTAGTAGTTAAACAGGCCAGGGGTTTGGTACACAGATCAGGCAGCAGTACAAAGGGACAATCCAGGAGAGTAGTAGTTAAACAAGCCAGCAGAGGTTCGGTACACAGATCAGGCAGCAGTACAAAGGGACAATCCAGGAGAGTGGTAGTTAAACAAGCCAGCAGAGGTTCGGTACACAGATCAGGCAAAGTACAGGGGAAACACAGGCTCAAGGAACAGGGAGAGCTGACGACAAACCAGCAACCCGACTGGGCGCTGGAGCCGTCAGATATAGTCCCCCTGCCGGCGAGCGCGTCAGTGTGACGCGCTACCGGGCACCCGCACGGGCTACGGCGCGCACACGGGGACCGCCGTGCACCCGCGCCGCACCATCAGGCCGCGGACGGGTGTGCGGCGAAGTGCTCGTCCCGTGCGCATGCGCACCGGAGCCCGGCGAGCGGAGACGCTCCCTGGCTCCTGACAGTGCCCCCCTCCTAAGGGCGGACACTGGACGGCAAGGCTGGTCATCAGTTCCGGATGATCTCGATGAAACATTCGAATTAACTGTGGAGCGTGCAGATTCCTGGCGGGCTCTCAGGAATTATCTTCGGGGGGGTACCCCTTCCATTGAATCAGGTACTGTAACTGTCTGCCCCTCTTTCTGCAACCAAGAATGGATTCCACTTCGAATTCAGTCTCACCATCGATTCTGACTGGCGGAGGAGGGGGTTCTCCTCTTCCCGGAAAAAGACTGGGCACCACAGGCTTCAATAGTGACACATGGAAAACGGGGTGAATCCGGTATGTCTTGGGAAGTGTCAACTCCACAGCCACAGGGTTGATAATCCTCCTGACTTGAAAAGGCCCTATGAATTTAGGCCCGAGCTTTCGAGATGGCAGCGGTAATCTCAAATTAAGGGTGGACAGCCAGACCTCGTCTCCTACATCAAATTTTGGGTTTGCCTTTCTGCCCCGGTCGTATTGTCTTTTGTAGTCCTCCTGGGTTTTGCGTAGTGTGTCTTGTATTTTTTGAACGTTAGTTTGTAGTGAATTTATCCTATCCTGGACTGCAGGAACTGCCGTTTCGGGGATGTTGTTAGCGAAGGATGTGGGGTGGAACCCACAATTGATCCAGAAAGGGGTCTGGTTGGTGGAGGCATGGATAGAGTTGTTGTACGCAAATTCAGCGTAAGAGAGGAGGCTGGCCCAATCATCCTGGGATCCCGAGCAGAAGCAGCGGAGGTATTGCTCTAGCGTCTGATTGGTCCTCTCTGTCTGGCCATTGCTTTGGGGATGATAAGCCGAAGAAAGACAAATGTTAATACCCAAGGCCTTGCATAGTTCCCTCCAGAATTTGGACGTGAACTGGACGCCTCTGTCCGACACGATGCTCCTTGGTATCCCATGGAGCCTAACAATCTCTTTTAAAAAGATGTTGGCCGTGTCTACGGCAGAGGGAGTACCCCTCATGGGCAAAAAGTGAGCCATTTTGGAAAAGCGATCGACAACAACAAGGATGGTGGAGAAACTCTCTGAGCTGGGTAGATCCACGATGAAATCCATGGAGACATCAGCCCATGGTCGTTCCGGAATGGGCAAAGGTCTGAGCAGACCCCAGGATTTGGTGTTTTGGCCTTTGTTTCTCTGACACAGGGAACAGGAAGCCACATATTCTTTACAATCCCTTCTCCATCCTGGCCACCAAAAAGAACGAGAAAGGAGTTCCGCCGTCTTCTTGTTCCCAAAATGTCCTGCCATCTTATGATCATGACACATCTGAAGGGTTAAGGGCCGAGTCACTTGTGGTACAAATATTTTTCCCTTAATCCAGAAAAGATCTTCGTATCTTTTCAGGGAATGCACAGCTGGTTCTGTACAAGCGCCTGATGAAGATTTGATGGAGGATATCAAGTCTGCTTGAGTTAGTCCGAGGAAATTTTGAGGAGAGAGGATCGTGCTGGGTGTTGGTATTTGGGAGTCTGCGGAAAACATCCGTGAAAGGGCATCAGCCTTCCCGTTCTTTGCCCCAGGTCTGTACGCTATATGGAAATTAAAGCGGGAGAAGAAAAGGGCCCAACGGGCTTGGCGGGGTTTTAAGCGTTTTGCTGTTCTGAGGTACTCGAGATTCTTGTGGTCCGTAAAGATCATTACCGGATGAACCGCCCCCTCCAGCAGGTACCTCCATTCCTCCAAAGCAAACTTAATAGCCAGCAGCTCTCTGTCACCCACGTCGTAATTGAGTTCCGGTGGGCTGAGTTTCCGGGAAGCGAAAGCTACTGGGTGTAGAATGGCCTTTGGTCCCTGTCTCTGGGAAAGAATTGCTCCGGTTGCGTTTTCCGATGCGTCCACCTCCAGTATGAAGGGCTGAGTCGGGTCAGGATGGCAGAGGATTGGAGCAGAACTGAATAGTTCTTTTAATTTAAGGAAAGCCTCTTGAGCCGCTGTGGACCACTGAAAAGATTGATGCTGCCGAGTTAATTGGGTAATAGGTGCCACAATGGCCGAAAATCCCACGATAAATTTCCGGTAGAAATTAGCAAAACCAATAAACCTCTGTACTCCTTTTTTATTAGATGGAGCTGGCCATTCCTGAATTGCCTGAATCTTCTGAGGGTCCATGGCAACCCCATTGGTAGAGAGTATGAACCCCAAGAATTGTATAGTTGATCTCTCAAATTCACATTTTTCGGCTTTCAGATATAGCTTGTGTTGTAGCAGAATAGCAAGAACCATTTTAACGTGTTTCCTGTGTATTTCTAGCGTAGGGGAGAAAATAAGGATATCGTCCAGATATACCACGAGAAAGTCATCTAGATATTGTCGAAAAATATCGTTCACCAGATGTTGGAAGGTGGCTGGGGCGTTGCAGAGACCAAATGGCATCACTAAGTACTCGAAATGACCGAATCTAGATCTAAAGGTCGTCTTCCATTCGTCTCCCGCCCTGATCCTGACGAGATTGTAGGCCCCTCGGAGATCGAGCTTAGAGAACACCTTGGCTGATCGGAACCTCTGGAACAACTCAGGAATGAGCGGTAACGGGTACCGGTTCTTAATTGTAATGTTGTTTAGTTGTCGATAGTCTACGCAGGGTCTTAGGGTACCATCTTTTTTCCCGACGAAAAAGATACCCGCTCCGGCGGGTGAGGATGAAGGGCGGATGAAACCCTTCTCAAGATTTTCGTCTATGTACTGCTTCAGGACCTCCAACTCGGTTTCAGACAGGGGAAATATCCGGCCAAATGGAATCTCGGATCCAGGAAGAAGGTCAATAGGACAGTCGTAGGCCCTGTGAGGTGGTAGGCGGTCAGCCATTTGTTTACTAAAAACTTCTTGAAACTCGAGGTACTCGGAGGGGACGTGTTGGAGATTGCCTGGTGGTACCGCCATTGTGGCACAGACTTTGGAATCCGGGAGCAGACAGTGCTGAGAGCAATACTGCGAAGAGAAGGATACCGACTTGGTGCTCCATTTGATTAGTGGATCGTGAGCTTGTAGCCAGGGTAGGCCAAGTATGATGGGAAAGATTGGTGAACGGATTAGGTCAAGCCGTAAGAACTCCCGGTGACCGGAGTCTGTGACTACTGGAATAGGTTGGGTCTCCTGGGTGATGGGACCAGAGCAAGGAAGGGATCCGTCGGCCAAATGTATTTGTAAATCCTGCTCTTTGGTTTGTAGAGGGATCTTCAATCTGTGTGCCAAGGTGGAATCTATGAAACAGCTGCAGGCCCCGGAATCAACGATGGCCTGCAGGCGAGTCTCCCTTTCCGGAAGCTGTAGAGAAACAAACAACATCACATAAGCCTTGGGAATGTTATTGTTTGGAAAGTTCAATACGTTTGATTGAGGGAACTTACTAGGCCTGATCGGACAGCTGCGTAGGAAGTGTCCGGTTCCTCCGCAATAGAGGCAAAGGTTAGACTGCCGCCTGCGTTGCTTCTCTTCGGAGGTTAACGGACCTCGGACCAAGCCGAGCTGCATTGGTTCGGCTTCAGAGACCGATGCAGTGGGAACTGAAGATGAATTTGAGGGTACCGTGGAGTGAGATCTTGGTGACGCCCAGGCAGGGCGAGGCAGCTGAAACCGTTCTGAGCGCCGCTCCCGAAGACGCCGATCGAGCTTGGTAGCTGCTTGAATGAGTTCCTCTAGGGAAGCAGGGGTCTCCATCCTAGCTAACTCATCTTTGAGTAATTCAGACAAGCCTTGACGGTATTGATAACGTAAGGCCGGCTCATTCCAGTTTGTGTCGGCCGCCCATTTACGGAACTCCACTGTATAGTCCTCAATAGGTCTTCTTCCTTGGGACAGGTAGTGCAAGATAGCTTCGGCTGTGGCCATGCGTTGCGGATCATCGTAGAGCTGGGTCATGCTCTCAAAGAAGGCCTCAATAGTGTTCAGGGCAGGACTGCTCTGTTCCATCAGGCTGTGGGCCCACGCCTGGGGTTCTTCAGATAGCAGGGAAATCACAAACCCCACTTTAACAATTTCTGAGGAGAAAGTTCTCGGCTGTAGAGTGAAGTAGAGGGAACATGCGTTTTTGAAAGCCCTAAACTTCTTGCGGTCTCCCGAGAACCGTTCAGGTGTAGGGACCCTGGGCTCAGGAAGAGCCATGACCACAGTGGGGTTTGCTGGAGCTTGGGGAAGTGGACCCCCACTGCTGGGTGCAGGAGCTGCGGCTGCGGAGGGTAGTAACCCAGTGATCTGCTGCAGACGGTTATCAATTTGTGTATAACCTTCTTGTAACTTCTGTACGGAGTCTGCAAGGGTAGATACTTGTTGACACAGGATCTCCAGAGGAGAGCGCGCTCTGTCGGCCTCAGACATCTGGCTGGCTTGTACTGTCACGGACAAATACTCACCGAGGCCGAGATGCCGAGAGCGGCTCGCCCTTACGACCACGCGCACCCAGACCCCCGAAATGGGTACAGGAGGCTGAGGGCACGCGAGGCACGGGCTTCCGGAAGGATAGTAGGTTCCGAAGCTGGAAGCGGGTGTTCTGGGATCCGTAGGGAGCAGGGCTGAAAACACAAGCAGAGGTTAGGGTACAAGCAGGTGATAATCAGGGTATCACAAGGTCCAGCAGTGCAGTGGTTAAGCAGGCCAGGGTTTGGTGCACAGATCAGGCAGCTAGAATCAAGATAGTCCGGCAGAGTGGTAATTAAACAGGCCAGGGGTTTGGTACACAGGTCAAGCAGGTTATAGGTGGGATTGTCCAGCAGAGTAGTAGTTAAACAGGCCAGGGGTTTGGTACACAGATCAGGCAGCAGTACAAAGGGACAATCCAGGAGAGTAGTAGTTAAACAAGCCAGCAGAGGTTCGGTACACAGATCAGGCAGCAGTACAAAGGGACAATCCAGGAGAGTGGTAGTTAAACAAGCCAGCAGAGGTTCGGTACACAGATCAGGCAAAGTACAGGGGAAACACAGGCTCAAGGAACAGGGAGAGCTGACGACAAACCAGCAACCCGACTGGGCGCTGGAGCCGTCAGATATAGTCCCCCTGCCGGCGAGCGCGTCAGTGTGACGCGCTACCGGGCACCCGCACCGGCTACGGCGCGCACACGGGGACCGCCGTGCACCCGCGCGCGCCGCACCATCAGGCCGCGGACGGGTGTGCGGCGAAGTGCTCGTCCCGTGCGCATGCGCACCGGAGCCCGGCGAGCGGAGACGCTCCCTGGCTCCTGACACTCTGCCTGTCTGCATATGCTTCATAAGTGACTATTGAGTTTTGGGTTTCACCTACACTTTTATTGTTATTACTTTTATTCTTTATATTGGGATTACCTCTGTGTCTAATGTATTGAACCAATTTCTCTCAGTAAACCGTTTATGTGGTTAATTTACAGTTGGTGTGAGACTCTATCTATTGCTACAGCTGGTGGAGTGACGGATACCCGGGTGACGGTAAATATACAATATATTGTGTTATTATTGTGTTGCTCTTTACCATTGGGTCTTACACTAACATTACTACACAGTTGTGCCAAGGAGGTTGGGTTAATTTTCTGGGGTTGAGAAGCAGAGTGCAGGCCCAATCAATTATCAGCAGCTCCTTAGGGGGTCAGTGCTTCATAGTTTTATGTATATATTATTCTAATTTTACTTCACCAACTTAGACTATTGTGTTCTGATCCATCACATATAATTCAGAATAAAAAAACATTGAACTAAAGGCTGTAATGTAACAAAATAGGTAAAAAGCCAAGGGGGGTGAATACTTTTGCAAGGCACTGTAACATGTTACACCCAGAATATGGATGTACCATGTATCATGTTATGAAAGGTGAACTTATCCTTTTAAAGGGGTTGTAAACCCTCAAGGTTTTTCACCCTAATGCATCGATGCATTAAGGTGAAAAACCTTTTGTAGTGCAGCAGCCCCCCAGTGCCCCCCTTTTTCTTAGCTGAACCCGATCGTTCCAGCGACAGGGACAAGCACAGCAGCTCCAGCCGCTGTCTCGGATCCTCATTGGCCGGATTGATAGCAGCAGTTACATTGACTCCCACTGCTGTCAATCAAAGCCAGTGACACCAGAGCCGGGGGGGGGGGGGGGGGTGGGTGGGCGGGGCCGAGTCCTGCTGTCTGTGTCAATGGTCGCCACAGCAGGACTCGGGAGCATGCCCGCACAAGTGGCCCCAGGGAGTGACACAGTGTGACAGGAAATAATGTGACAGGGGCCTCTGTCACACTTGAGATGTCTGCTACAGGGGTCCCAGGAGTCACAATTGCGACTCCACCTCTGTTCCAGGGGCCCCTGTCACATTATTTCCTGTCACACTGTGGAAAAGTAATCCAAGAGGGCCCGGACCAGCAGGGAGTTGTAGTCTTTTCCTGCTGACAAGACGGGGCGCTGTGGTGAGGAATGGACTACAATTCCCATGATGCTTTGTGTCAGTGTACAGTCATGGGATGCAGCGCAGGGCTCCTGGCCGGACCGGACCCTCTGAGTTTACTTTTTCCCAGTGACACACTGTGACAGGGCAGGTTGAGTGGAGACCAACATCAGGAGTTCAGGAAGTGGGTAGAGGTGTGGGCAGCAGAGAGGGAGACTTCTATAGCATTCAGTGGAGCTGAGAGTCTGCATAAGGTGAGCTGTCTGAAGTCCGCAGAGAAAATGCATGGTGATTATTCAGCGACAATGTTTTTTTGTGTGTGTTGCACGGTGCTGCAAGTGCCTGTTGTATGTGCACTGCAGCACCGCCTCTGGTGATCTGTATAGTTTTATGCTGGGGAAGGGGGGCTGGAAGGGAGTTGAGTCTGTACTAAGGGGAGAACATCATGTTTTACCGCACCAGGTGACACCACTGTTTCCTCCAGGACTTCTCCAGAGCCTCTCTCATCCTCTGGAACTCCCTATCCCAATCTGCCTGACTATCTCCTTCCTGACTAATGACACCACAAAGCAACTTATTCACTCCTTGATTATTTCCCGCCTTGACTACTGCAACTCTCTCCTTAATGGCCTACCCTTGAGCAGGCTATCCCCTTCTTCAGTCTATTATGAATTCTGCTGCTAGACTAATATACCTCACTAACCGATCCGTGACTGCTGCCCCTCTCTGCCAATCTCTTCACTGGCTTCCCCTACCCCACCATGTAAAATTCAAAATGCTAACCATAACATACAAAGCCATTCACAACATCGCCCCCATCTACATCACCAACCTCATCTGCAGATATCACCCAAATCGTCCCCTCCGCTCCTCCCAGGACTTCCTGCTCTCTAACTCCCTTGTTACCACCTCCCATGCTCGCCTTCAGGACTTCTCCAGAGCCTCTCCCATTCTCTGGAACTCCCTGCCCCAGTATGTCCGATCAGCCCCTACCCTGTCCACCTTTAGGAGATCCCTGAAAACTCATTTATTCAGGGAAGCCCATCCCACACCCACCTAACTGTCCCTGAGCCACCCCCATCAAATTATTCTCTGTAGCTATTACCTTTTGTACCACCACCCCCAGGGCCGTCTTTAGCGCAGGGCAAACGGGGCACTTGCCCTGGGCCCAATCTTTGTTGGGGGGCCCGCGCTAGCCGTGAATTGGGGCCCCGATGACAGCTTTGCAGAGCGCACAGAGGACATGGGAGGATGTATTCCTCGCTAGCCAGCTGAGAGGGGGCGGGGCCGGGAGCTCCACTGACGCTCTGACCCCGCCCACGTGCAGCCTGTGTACTCGGAAAAGAGCTTCTGTGGTGAGAGCCAGTGATCGGAGTGCGAGTGTCAGTGGAGCTTCCGGCCCCGCCCCCTCTATACTGGCTGGTGAATACAGAGGTCCGGGGGCGGGGCCGGGAGCTCCAATGACACTCTCACTCCGATCACTGGCTCTCACTACAGGCGCTCTATTCCCAGTACACAGGCTGCACGTGGGCGGGGTCAGAGCGTCAGTGGAGCTCCTGGCCCCGCCCCTCTCAGCTGGCTAGCGCGGAATACATCCTCCCATGTCCTCTGTGCGCTCTGCAAAGCTGTCATCAGGGCGACAATTCATGGGTGATGTGGGCCCCCCAACAAAGCATCAGTGGAGCTCCCAGCTGCTTTAGTGACAGCAGAGAGTGGAAGCCCCGCCCACAGTCCTGAATGTATGTCGTGAGTTTGGCTGGCCAGGTATGTCCTTACAACCATAAAATGTCTGAATGTTTAAACCCTGAGCTGTGTTATTTAACTGTAAAGCTGTGCATTGCTGAAAGTTCTCTGACCATCCCCTGTATAATGTCTGCAGTCTCTGATTGTCTCCTGCAGTATGTCCGCAGTCTCTGATTGTCTCCTGCAGTATGTCCGCAGTCTCTGATTGTCTCCTGCAGTATGTCCGCAGTCTCTGATTGTCTCCTGCAGTATGTCCGCAGTCTCTGATTGTCTCCTGCAGTATGTCCACAGTCTCTGATTGTCTCCTGCAGTATGTCTGCAGTCTCTGATTGTCTCCTGCAGTATGTCCGCAGTCTCTGATTGTCTCCTGCAGTATGTCCACAGTCTCTGGTAATCCCCTGCAGTATGTCCGCAGTCTCTGATTGTCTCCTGCAGTATGTCCGCAGTCTCTGATTGTCTCCTGCAGTATGTCCGCAGTCTCTGATTGTCTCCTGCAGTATGTCCGCAGTCTCTGATTGTCTCCTGCAGTATGTCCGCAGTCTCTGATTGTCTCCTGCAGTATGTCCACAGTCTCTGATTGTCTCCTGCAGTATGTCCGCAGTCTCTGATTGTCTCCTGCAGTATGTCTGCAGTCTCTGATTGTCTCCTGCAGTATGTCCGCAGTCTCTGAACCTCTCCTGTAGTATGTGTATTAATGTGCCTCTTTACTTGCTCAATTATTTGGGATTGCTCCACTGCTCAGTGAGAGGTAATGATGTGCATGAACCTCTAGCAACCAATCAGCAAACAGTAGTGATCTGCTTTAATCTCTACCAACCAATCAGTAAGTGCTAATGATGTGCTGTAACCCCTAGCAACCAATTTGTGAGCGCTAATAATGTACATTAACCTCTAGCAACCAATCGGCAAGCAGAAATTATGTGTTGTAACCTCTAGAAACCAGTCATTGAGCAGTATTGATAGGCTGTAACCTCTGGCAAACAATTGCAATCGCTGCGTGATCTGCTGCAGTAAACTGATTTTGAGTCTACCTGCTATTTTTTGTATGTCTCAGAATGGAGGGGGGGCCCCAAGAAAATGTTTGCCCAGGGCCCAATCAAAATTAAAGACGGCCCTGACCACCCCCTCCCTTTAGAATGTAAACTCTACGAGCAGGGCCCTCCTGTACCTTTTGTATTGAACTGTACTGTAATTCTGTTGCCCCCCCTATACATTTTAAATCGCTGTGTAAACTGTTGGCGCTATATAAATCGTGAATAATAATAATAATAATAATTTACTTTTAGGCAATCCCTGAAAACTCATCTCTTCAGAGAAGCCTACCCTGCCCCTACCTATTTTCTCCATCAGCTCATCCCCCATGGGTATTACTTTTTTGCATCACTTGACCTTCTCTTTAAGGTTCTATTCTCACTAATGCGTTTTTTGATGCATTTTGCATTTTGCAGAAATGCATGGAAATTCTTTAACATGGGTTCCTATGGAACATGTTCACATCAATGCATTTTTGTGCCTCTGCGTTTTTGGAAAGGGTCGGAGACTTTTTTTCATGCAAAATGCAGTGTTTTGCATGTAATAGAATTCAATGGACCCGCATCCAAAACACAATTACTGCGTTTTTACCGCGTCTTGCGTTTTTTTTTTCTTTCTTTTTTTTTTACACTCTATACAGTATAAAAAAAACTGTAAAAAGAAACGACTGTTGTATAGCGACAATAATTTGGGCAACACTTTACAACATGAGGGCAGGCATTACAGTTACAATACAAAAAAGTCGGAGACTTTTTTTCATGCAAAATGCAGCATCTGTATCTGCTCAAAAGCAACAGGCATAGATGTGAATTCACATCTATGCCTGTTGCTTTTATGTGTTTCTACAGTGCTTTTTGCAGTGCTTGCCACGTTTTTGAACATGCGTTTTTACCGTGTTTTTGCGTTTTTTTGTTTTTTTTTCAGTGTTTTTTTATATACTGTATACAGTGTAAAAAATAAAGAAAGAAAGAAAGAAAGAAAGAAAGAAAGAAAGAAAGAAAGAAAAAAAAACGCAAAACGCAAAAACGCGGCAAAACGCAATACTTGCGTTTTGGATGCGGGTCCATTGAATTCTATTACATGCAAAATGCTGCATTTTGCATGAAAAAAAGTCCCCGACCCTTTCCAAAAACGCAGAGGCACAAAAATGCATTGATGTGAACATGTTCCATAGGAACCCATGTTAAAAAATTCCCATGCATTTCTGCAAAATGCATCAAAAAACGCATTAGTGAGAATAGAGCCTTAGATTATAAGCTCTATGGAGCAGGGCCCTCTGAGTCCTCCTGTATTGAATTGTATTGTAACTGTAATGTCTGCCCTCATGTTGTAAAGTGTTGCGCAAACTGTTGTCGCTATACAAATTCTGTATAATAATAATTTAAAAGAAACTAAAGGCATTTTTCTTTCTCGACTAGCAAACAGATAATGCATTGTTCTCACTGTATCAAAACGCAAGCAGATTTTGGAACTCTGCATAGTCTAAACGAAATAATTGGGTTTCGAGACCGGTAAACAGAAATTGTAATGGTGTGGCCATTAAAGGTTTTCCAAATTGCGCACAGCTTTTCAAAGGGGCCAGAACTACTCACGGCATTGTTTACTATGCCTTTAAACGCCAAGTCATTCAATACAGATGGCTAATGTTCCTCAGACACTTCAAGGAATTAGTTTCTCCAGAAAGACATTGTTTACGAGACACCCTAGGCAAGTAAAAACATTGTACAGAAGTTCCCACTACAAGTGTGAGACTGAGCAGAACTCAATCTTGTTTACCAATCAGTAGAACATTTAATAGTGTTTATTGAAGGCTGGGTGTACCGCAAACATTTCTCCGACCAAGATTTGGAGCTCCATTGTTCTAAGCAATAAACAAAATCACCAAGCTCAACTTAACTGGCCCAATCAGCTAGTTTTAACAACTGGATATTGGAAATTGGAGGAAATGAACAATGGGGAGAGAAGTGGGTCCAGATGGATGGATGTATGGAAAGAAAACAGGTCCTTGACAGTTTTATTTGTCCAGGTTAAAGAGCTGTGTTTGCAGAAAGCTATGTGGTTACAAGAAAAACAGGACTCAAGTATTTTTTGTGTTTGTTTTTGAGTTTCTTTTTATATTGTAGATAGGACATCTACTACTAAGAAAACCAAAACCCATAAAAAAAGTTCTAAATTTATTGTGCTTGTTGTAAAAGTGAGATTTCCTTTTTCTCCTTTTTTTTTAATTCTGAAATGTTACTGTGGGGTTGATTTACTAAAGCTGGAGAGTTCAAAATCTGGTGAAGCTGTGCATGGTAGCCAATCAGCTTCTTTTTATGTAATCTTTATTTATATACAGTATGCAGCATATTGTATGCAAAAGAAAAAAAAACCCACCACATAACAGTCACAAGAAGGATATAAAAGAACAAATAAAGTCCAGTTAGGCCATGATCATGATACACAACGTAGGGTCCGATTGACCATCCTACATTGAGGGTGTGGAGGCAAAGTAAGCAACATAACTAAAAAATAACATCAGTATACTGCTCCAGGTCCATCTACATATCTCCGCACCAAAGGTGATATAGTACCATAAATTGGACATAAGAAACGAGAACAAAGAGAGCAAGCACAGAAAGGGAAGGAAATGAGAAGGTAAAGGGAGGGGGAACGGGAGACAGGAAGAAGAAGATCAAGAGTAACAAAAGTAACACTCTACTATAAAGTGAGTTCAATCATGCAATAGAGATCTCAGTGGGTCTAGTCTGTCTCTAACAGTCAACTTCTCTTGAAGGTCATGAACCTGCCGGTTCTTGACCTTCAAGGACCCGTCAGGTCCTTGCCAGTATTGTGAATCCAAGTGGCCCATATACCATAAAACCTTTCGTGTCAGCCCTTACATGTCGCCATCCATTCCTCTGTCGCCAAAATATTGTTCACTAGGCAAATACATTCCGCTCAGCCTGGAATTTGGTCTTTTTTCCAATATACAGGAATCCGTCGCCTGGCCGCATTCAGAAGGTGAGGCAACACCGACTTGTGGTAATGGCTGAAAGGGATGGTGGGAACATGAAGTAGGAACTCCATTGGGGAGTCAGGTAACTCAATGTCCAAGATGACTTTAATTTGAGATCTGATATTTTGCCAGTAGGGTTGCAACTTGGGGCACTCCCACGAAATATCTAAGAACGTTCCCCGATGCCCACATTCTCTCCAGCAAGCATCAGAAAGGGCTGGGTAAATTATGGCAAGTTTGGAAGGAACCCCATACCAGTGAGTAAGTAATTTAAAACCATTTTCTTGCATTTTCGTATCTACAGAGCTGGTATGGGTGAGGTGGTAAAGATGGTCATCAAGTTGTGTTTCAGTGAACACATGTTGCAGGTCTCTCTCCCACTGTTTTATGTATACCGGATTTCCTCTAGGTTCCATTGATTGCAACATCCCATATAAAACAGATATGGAATGCGGGATCGTGGAAGTGGACATACAGAGCTTCTCAAAAGGAGTCGAGCAAACAGCTTCTAACTTCAGCTTGTTCAATTAAGCTTTGAAAAAAAAAAAAAACTTGAAGCTGATTGGTTTCTATGCAGAGCTGCACCAGATTTTGCATCTGTTACATTTTTATGTTTCAGAATATGTTGCCAGAAGTTGAAAAATTACCTCTAATTGCATGTATACAATATATGCACAATTATGTACATTTAGATGCATAAGGTGTCTAGAAGCATATGAGCATAAATTCATTCTATTGGCTAGAATATTCAATTATTCTAGCCACCAGAAAAAATGTACACACTTAGTTATATGGTAACATAGTTGGTAAGGTTGAATAAAGACAACAGCCCATACAGTTCAACCAGTGAAGGTGTGTGTGTGTAGAAAAAAATCATTTCCAATATCCATGTATATTGTGTTTGCTAAGACGCACATCCAAAAGTCTTTTAGAGCCCATTCACACAAGGGCAACACGACTTCCAGCGCGACTTTGGGAGGCAACTTGGACACGACTTGAGTATGAATCTCAGCGCGACTTGGGGCAACTTACAACACAACTTGAAGTCGCCTCCAGGAAAGGGAACTTTACAAGTGGCCAATCAGAGCTTATCAGCTGTGTGTGAGAAGGAGGGGGCTGGCTGTTTAGTGGAGTAAATCACCGTACTTTCTGTTTCCTTTCTGCTTCCTGTAGTTGCCTCAGTATGAACGGTGATCAGTCTTGGAGGCAACTTCTATTGAAATCAATGGGTACAAGTCGCCTTCTAGTCGGATTGAAGTAGTACAGGAACCTTTTCTGAAGTCGGAGCGTCTGCAGTAGTGTGCATTAAGACGGATCCATTCACGTACATTGATTTTTTCATGTAGCGCGACTTGAGGCGACTTGAAGTCGGATCCAAAGTTGCCCCTGTGTGAATGGAGCCTTAAAACTTTCCACCACCGATTGTGGAAGAGAGTTCCACATCCTTACTGCCCTGACAGTCAAAAACCCCCTACGCAGCTTAAAGTGGAGTTCCACCCACTTTTACAACTCTTCAGCATCCCTCACTAAACTGTGCCCGTCGCATCATTTCCTGTTTGCAATGCCTTCTGGGAAGGGGAGGCAACTTCTTCTGACACTGCCGTTGCTATGGAAACCTGACTTGAAACCTATTACACTGCTTGTGCTGCACTGAGCATGTGCGAGATCTGCAAGGATGAGATCCAGGAAGAAATACAGTCTGGCTTCAGATGCCCACACTTAAAGCGGTTGTATACCCGCTGTCATTTTTTTTTTTTTTTTTACACCTGCAAGGGAAAAGGCATAATGAGCTAGTATGCACCGCATACTAGCTCATTATGAGATACTTACCTTAGAACGAGGCGCCGGCATCTCACCTGGTCCACGCCGAGGGAGCCGACATCTCCCCTCGGCGTGTCTTCCGGGTATCGCGGCTCCGGCGCTGTGAGTGGCCGGAGCCGCGATGTCGTCACTCCCGCGCATGCGCGCGGGAGACTTCTGCCCGGCAAGCTCCGGAGTTTGCCGGGCTGTCAGCCGAGAGTCCCCTGTGCGCATGCGCCGCTGCAGTTAGCGGCTCATTGCGAGGGGAATATCTCCTAAACCTTACAGGTTTAGGAGATATTTTTTTTACCTACAGGTAAGCCTTATTATAGGCTTACCTGTAGGTAAAAGTTACAAATATAGGTATACAACCGCTTTAAGATGTCCACAGCCTGCTGTAAGTTTCTAAAATAACAAACTACTGCTATAAACTAACAAAACAGACCTTAGTTTACAGACTAACTTTACTAGAATACATTAAGCTTGTGTATTATAGGGGTATTTTTATTTTAAAAGTATAATTTCGGCCGGAACACCACTTTAAGGTTAAACGGCTTCTTTACCAGTCTCATCGTGTGGCCCCATGTCTTCCTACACTTCCTGGGGCTGAAACGTTTCATACCTATCACTGAGATATTTGTATATCTCTATCATATCCCCTCTCAAGTGTCTCTTCTCCAAGGAGAATAAATTTAGCGCTTGTAGTCGTTCCTCATAATTGAGGTCTTCCAGTACCCATATTAATTTAATTGCCCTTCTTTGGACTCTCTCCAGCTGCGGCACATCCCTTCTAAGGACTGGTGACCAGAACTGGATGGAATACTTCAGATGTGGCCGAACCAGAGTTTTATAAAGTGACAGGATTATTGTTTTTATCTCTGGAGTAAATTCACTTTTTAATGCAAGCTAATATTCTGCTGGCTTTGGTAGCCGCAGCTTGACATATGTACATGTTTATGCATTTTTAGGTATATTATCCACATTTGAGTACATACAGACAAAAATTACGTTAAAAAGCTCCTCTCTGAATGCAGGTCTGGAGCCTTTTATAACGCCCCCAAAAGTCGCTCTGAAATACGCACATTAGATAATCTAGAGCTGCTTTCAGAGGTGTATAAAAAAAAAATGTATAGAAGCAGCATTTTTTTCTGCCTCTGTGCATGAGGCCTTAAAGGGTTTGGATAGTCATGTGTTTTCTGTTTTTTCTACAATTTGACTATGATTCAGAGAAAGTAAACACAAAATGAAAGTAGAACTATTGGCAAAACTTTTTTTTTTTTAATTCTTGGATATACTAAGAGAAGGATATACGGTAAACCCCTTCAGTTTTTTTCATCTGTGTGCTATTGGGGAGATTTTCCTTCACTTCCTGTCCCAAAGTCAAAACAGGAAGTGAGAGGAAATACCTGCAAATTATGGGATTCCCTTGGGGCCCCCAGGTCACCAGAACTAGTGTCCCCATTGGAGGATTTCCCCTCTATTACTTTTTCTGGGGACATACCAAAATTTGGGATTTTCTTTTACTTTCACTTTCAATGATAATGGTAAACAGGACAAATAGAGAGGGTGAGTCTCCTTAACGGGGGCACAGACAGCAATGAAAACCTAATAGGTGTTCGATTCACTCTCCACTCCAAATCTAAAAAAAAAAGTTTTGCCTTTAGTTATGCTTTTAGATGACAGCATGTGATGCATTAAAATATTAATATGATTTTCCAGCAAGTTTTTGTTCTCTCTGTTTACAGTTGTTTTTGAATATCTAAATTTGCTTGGGTGCCAATTTACCAGGTAGACCTAGCAGAATATTGAGAAGTGTAAGGGCTCATTCACACCTATCCTTTCCAATACAGTGTAGTAATGCAAGGCAATGCACCATTACGGTGTTGTTCGTTGTTATTGCACCATAATGCATGGTAAGGCCTTAATGTGCGCTTTGGTGTGCTGATTCAGAAAGAACGGAGCATGGGTTTTTTTGTTATTTTTTTTTTTATATTCTGGTGCATTGGCAGCACACTCAAATGAATGGTCTGCCTTAAAGCAGTTGTATACCGCTGGCATTTTTTTTTTCTGCAAGGTAAAGTCATAATGTGCTAGTATGAATCGCATACTAGCACATTATGTGAAACTTACCTCAAAATGATGTCAGCGCTGCAGCCGCTTCCATCTTCACCCGTCTTGCTTCTGGATTTGCGGGTTCCGGCTCTGTGACTGACCGGAGCCGTAATGACATCACATGTCGTTCACAGCACAGAGCTCGGAAGGAACTGCACTGGTGGCCGTTTCTTCAGAGTGCATGCACCAGTGATGTCACTGGCTGCATGTACAGTAAATATCTCCTAAACGGCGAATGTTTAGGAGATATTTACACTACCTAAAGGTAAGCCTTAATTCAGGCTTACCTATAGGTAAAAGTCAGGTATGGAAGTTTACTTCCTCTTTAAAGCTTAAGCCAACTTTTTACAAAAAAAAATATAAATGCACACATACTTGCAGGAAATAATTTAATATTATGCATTTATTATTATTATTTTCATCCTGCAGACACTACCTCCAGCTCCCTGTCAATACTTAGGTTTGGGCTTTCAGTTAGAGAGCTGGAGGAAGTGACAACAGACTACGAATGTGGTCATCACCGCGCTCATGTTCCATCTACTGGACTTGTAACTCATTCATTCACAGATCTTGTTGAATGAATGATGTAGCTTTGAGAGCCGAATCCCACACAGCCATGCAAATTTCAAAACTGACAGCAGCAATGGGAGAGAAGAACCCCCGTACACTGTAATGGGGGGAAAGGGGGGGCGGTTGGAGGAGGGATGACTTATTTCCACCATGCCACATGCTACACCCTAAATGCAGGTATAACATGGTGCAAAAAATAGAGTTAGCCTTTTAAGTAATGAATGTTAACGCACAACATGATGCACATGGATTAACGCAACACAACAGAATGGCCAGGTTGGAATGGGCCCAAAGCAATTAGAAATTTTAAAGCTTACCTACTCAAGCAATTTTAATTTTGCTACTGGGAGATTTAACCACTTGCTGGCAGTCACCTCATTAGGTTAAAACCCCAAAGCAGATTGGTAGTAGCTCAGAAATGAATTAAAATCGCTATCGATTTATCGCTGTGAGTAGCAAATGATTCCTAAACAGGTAGATTAAATGGCTTCCTAAGTAAGCTACTGTACATCAGTAAGGCATGGTAGTGATTAATGTTGCATAATCATACTTTGCTCATACTTTGCTCCAATCATGTATGATTAATCGCTACAAGATGCTACTTGTATAGCTTACTCCATAGGGAGCCAGTTGTTCCATCTGTTTTAGCAGTCATCTGCTATTCCTAAGTGATCATTTGCTAGTGGTTTTAGAAGCATGACTGAGCTAAGAAAAATCTCCTGTATTCCTTTACAAAACAAAAACAAAAAAATCTCCTGTATAGCTCCAGCTTAATGAAATGACTGCAAACAAAGAGTCGAGTCTCTAGCAGTAAAATATTAAAATTGTCTGCTATTTAGTGCAAGGTCCGTTTTAAACAGTTAACACATGCTATCCGAAGTGAGTCCATACCAAGTTACCTGTCCATAGGTAGAAGACATTTGTTTCATTAGCAGGGCCGCTGATGGGGGGGGGCCACCAGTCCTCCTGTAGGGAGCCCGGGCACACAGGTGGGCCCAAACAATAGAGGGAGTTAGTGTGGTCGGGCGGAGGGGCAATTACAGAAGGATACCCTGTGTGGCTCTCTGCAGTAGCTGAAAGCCAGTTCTTCCCCCTCCTGCTGACTTTCAGCTGCTGCAGGGAGAGACACAGACGCAGGGCATCGTTCCTCTAATTACTTCCCCGACACCGATCCCCCTCCCTGTTCTGCCTGCTTCTGAACCCCCCCCCCCCCCGTGTGCCCCCCTGTCACTGTGCCCCCCCACGCAGTGCCGCAGGCTTCCCTGTCCTGTAAAACAAAAAAAACTAATTGTAAAAAAATAATATTTAAACATTGTAATAAATAATGAAAAAAAAATTGTAAAATAAAATAATTGTAAAAATGTTCAACATTTTTAACCACTTTAAGACCACCCACTGCACATATACTGCGACAGGCTCATGCAATAGATACTGTGGAGCGATCGCGGGGGATACGATGTTCGCCGGCCACCTGCGAGGCAGAACGTGGATCTGCTTATGTAAACAAGGCGGATCCCCATTCTGACAGGGGACAACATGGAGATCTGCTGTTCCTAGTGATCCCAGCCCCCACACAGTTAGAACACACCCAGGGAACACAGTTAACCCCTTGCTCGCCCCCTAGTGTTAACCTTTTCCCTGCCAGTGTCATTTATACATTGATCAGTGCATTTTTTTAGCACTGCTCTTTGTAATAATGTCACTGGTCCCCAAAAAGTGTCACTTGGGGTCAGATTTGTCTGCTGCAATGTCGCAGTCCTACTAAAAAACACAGATTTCCACCATTACCAGTAAAAACATGAATAAAAAATAAAAGTCCATAAATCTATCCCCTATTTTGTAGACACTATAAGGCCACTTTCACACTGAGGCACTTTACAGGTGTTTTAGCGCTAAAAATAGCACCTGCAAAGTGCCTGTAAAGCGCCTCTCCTGTCACTCCAGTGTGAAATCCAGAGTGCTTTCACACTGGAGCGGTGCACTTGCAGGACACTAGAAAAAATCCTGCAAGCAGCAACTGTAGGGTGGTGGAGGAGCAGTGTATACACTGCTCCTCCACCGCCTTGCCCATTGCAAAGTGCTTCGGCAGCGGAGCTACAAGACGGTATTAACCCCTTCTTCGGCCGCTAGCGGGGGTTAAAAACACCCCGCTAGCAGCTGAAAAGCGTCGCCATCGACGCTCTCAACGCCCCAGTGTGAAAGTAACCTAACTCTTGCGCACACCAATCAATATAGGCTTATTGTGATTTTTTTTACCAAAAATATGTAGCAGAATGGCCTGGTCATTAACCACTTCCCACCCGGCCACTGCACATAAACGGCCGGGTGGGCTATCTCTCCTTCTGAGTGGACGTTCAGGAACGTCCCTCAGAAGGAGCGGGATCGCGCGCGCGCGTGCCCGCGCAGCAGCGTGATCCCGATGCGCTCGTGTCACCCGGACACGGCGCATATCCGATCGGTAGGAGGGCTCTGTGATTGGCCCTCCTGATCACATGACGGCCGTGTCGAATCACAGCCGTCATGTGATGTAAACACAGAGCCGGTTGCTAGGCAATCTGCTCTCCTCTCCTCACACGGAAGTTGTCAGTGAGGAGAGGAGAGCGGATGGCTGCAGCCGGCTGGTGATCAGTAAGTATGAGCTGTTTTTTACAGCTTTTTACTCACTGATCTCCAGTCTAGTGTCCCCACAATGTAAAAAACACAAAGTAAACACACAATGTCCCCAACACACGTCCCCAAAACACATGTCCCCAAAATACATGTCCCCAAAACACATGTCCCCAAAACACATGTCCCCAAAACACATGTCCCCACATAGTAAAAACACCTGTCCCCCACATATGTCCCAGTAAAATCACATGTCCCAATGATTATCTGCACACATATGTCCGTGATCACCTGTGCACATCTGTACATTATCATTTGCGCACATGTGTCCGTGATCACACGAACCAATTATTATACACTTAACGGGATTTTTTTTAACAAAAACATGTAGCAGAATACATTTTGGCTTAAATTTATGACAAAATTCGATTTTATTGGATTTTTATTAAAATAGAAAGAAGAAAATATTGTTTTTTTTCCAAATTTCCGCTCTTTTTTCGCTTATATCGCAAAAAATAAAAAACGGAGTAATGAATAAATACCACCAAAAGAAAGCTCTATTTGTGTGAACAAAATGATAAAAATTTCATTTGGGTACAACATTGTATGACCGCGCAATTGTCATTGAAATTGTGAGAGCGCTGAAAGCTGAAAATTGGTCTGGGAAGGAGGGGGGCGAAAGTGCCCAGTATTGAAGTGGTTAAGGAGGTAAATCCTTCCGGGGCTAAAGTGGTTAAAAAAAATTTTTTTTAAATGGAATAAACAATTGAAAAAGGGCTCATTATTTCGGTTCCCTGTTATGTTTGTGTCTACTAATAATGATTTTTGTGTATTTTAGTGAAAATATGGTCTTGATATATTGAGGGGGGGGGGACCCTGCCAGGTAGTCCGTACAGGGCCCCTTGATTTCTAACAGCAGCCCTGATCATCTTCTTTCTTCGCTATCTCCGCCGATTATGTCTTTCCCCGCTTCCTCCGCCGATGTCTTCTTTCTCCGCTTCCTCTGCTAATGTCTTCTTCCCCCACTTCCTCCTCCGCCGCCCCACTGAAAAAAAAAAAAAACACTCCTCCTCTGTTATGGGAACTATTTCTGATTGGGACTGTAAAAACAAAAGTTAATACTGCAGTTGCAGGAACAGATTCACAGAATGCAATCACTCTGTTTAAAATGTCTATTCAGTGCAAAATGTATTCTTACGTGTTATTTTATACATAGATAAGAAAGGGGCGGTGTGAGATTTTATTAAAAACTAACAAATGGTAATATGTTATTAAAAGCTAACAAATAGAACAAATGCAAAAGTAAAACCTGAGAGGGGAGGGGGAAGTAGAGACAGAGAGAGCTTCTAGCAGAAGATGTGTCTGTGTGTTAGGTGAAGGTAAGAGCCCTTTCACACTGGGGCGGTTTGCAGGTGCTATTGCGCTAATAATAGCGCCTGCAAACCGACCCGAAAGTGCCGCTGCTGTGTATCCAGTGTGAAAGCCTCGAGGGCTTTCACACTGGAGCGATGCGCTGGCTGAATGGTAAAAAAAAGTCCTGCTAGCAGCATCTTCGGAGCGGTGAAGGAGCGGAGTGTATACCGCTCCTTCACCGCTCCTGCCCATTGAAATCAATGGGACGGCGCGGCTATACCGCCGGCAAAGCGCCTCTGCAGAGGTAGTATTTAACCCTTTCTCGGCCGCTAGCGGGGGGTAAAACTGCCCCGCTAGCGGCCGAATACCGACGGTAAAACGCCGCTAATAATAGCGGCGTTTTACCGCCGACGCCACCCCCCGCCCCAGTGTGAAAGGGCTCTTACAGAACACATTTCAACAGCGTGAAAAAAATGAAGTCTCTTGTGCTTAAATGAACAATACAGTGAAAGTCCATGTCATTTCCCTCCTTTTGTTTATTTGATACCATTCTTCTCCACGTTACATTCAGCCGATTGCTGGTAACTCCTGCTACATTGGCGCAGAGAGACGGTGTCCTGTTCAGCTCTCTCCTAGTTTTCTCAGAATAATGGATTCATCGGGGCTGGTGGACGATTTGTTGGTACAGAGGGTAGTCACATAGAGGCATAGCCTGATGACGAAGCAAATAACAAATATGAGAAATAGGAACATCACAATGTAAGCGCCCATTTTTTGGAATCATGTTGCTATGTCATATAAAAAGTCACCAAATCCTCCTAGGGGTTCCATCCATCTTTAGCAATATCTCTGGCCTTATTCTGGAGTTCTCTTATCTTAGCCAGATGCCCTTTAACAATGTCCTCATTATCAGAAATATATATATACAACAGTCAGTGCGAAATACCTTACACATCCCACCTTGAGCTGCAGTGAGATAATTTGCGGTAATCTGTGCTCTAATACTACTTTTTTTAGGCTGAACCATTTCTTCACTAGGGATGAGCCGAACATCCCCCGATTCGGTTCGCACCAGAACCCGCGAACGGACCGAAAGTTCGCACGAACGTTAGAACCCCATTGACGTCTATGGGACTCGAACGTTCGAAATCAAAAGTGCTCATTTTAAAGGCTAATTTGCATGGTATTGTCCTAAAAAGGGTTTGGGGACCCGGGTCCTACCCCAGGGGACATGTATCAATGCAAAAAAAACTTTTAAAAACGGCCGTTTTTTCGGGAGCAGTGATTTTAATGATGCTTAAAGTAAAAAAAAAAAAAGTGAAATATTCCTTTAAATATCGTACCTGGGGGGTGTCTATAGTATGCCTGTAAAGTGACGCGTGTTTTCCGTGTTTAGAACAGTCCCTGCACCAAATGTCATTTTTAAAGGAAAAAATCTAATTTAAAACTGCTTGCGGGTTTAATGTCATGTCGGGTCATGGCAATATGGATGAAAATCAGTGAGACAAACGGCATGGGTACCCCCCAGTCCATTACCAGGCCCTTTGGGTCTTGTATGGATATTAAGGGGAACCCCGCACCCAAATTAAAATAAGGAAAGGCCCTATATACTCTAAACAGCAGTATACAGGCGGTGCAAACAAGACAGGGACTGTAGGTTTGTTGTTAAGTAGAATCTCTTTGTAATTTTGAACATTTTTAACGTGTTTAGCTCCAGCCAAAAAAATCTTTTTTAAGCTTTTTGGAAAACATAGGGAAGGGTTATCACCCCTGTGACATTTGTTTTGCTGTCTTTCCTCCTCTTCAGAAGATTTCACCTCACTTTTTTGTCCCAATGAAAAATGTTTTTTGAAAATTTGGGTTTTTTTGTGGAACAAGGATTGGAAAGCATCAGTGGAAAGGAGAAATTGTTTTCCCATATTAACTCTTACAGGAGAGAATTTCCCTTCCTAGGGGTAGATTTCATCTCACTTCCTGTTGTCTCCTTCCGTTTGCAAGTAGGAGTCGTTTGTAAGTTAGATGTTTGAAAGTAGGGTCCTGCCCTATATACTCAGCAGAAATTTGGGCCTTAGGTGTTGCTGTGGCCACAACACTGTAAGCCCTCACAGGGCCCTGCTGTGAAATATTAGATCAAGAATTGTAATTACATGCCCCTGTTGAACAGGAGCTGAAAAATTAGGCCTTAGGCACTGGTGCTGGTGCCACAACACTGCAACCCCTCACAGACACTCTAGTTGGAACGCAGGAACGAGCCCTGCTGCAAAGTATTGCATCAAAAATTGTAATTACACGCCCCTGTTAGACAGGGGCAGAAAAATTGGGCCTTAGGCACTGGTGCTGGTGCCACAACACTGCAACCCCTCACAGACACTCTAGTTGGAATGCAGGAACGAGCCCTGCTGCAAAGTATTACATCAAAAATTGTAATTACACGCCCCTGTTAAACAGGGGCTGAAAAATTGTGCCTTAGGCACTGGTGGTGGCGCCCAGAACCAAAAATGTTCTTACAAGCTATCAGCGTGATGATTGAGGAGGAAGAGGATAATTACTCAGGGATAGTCACTCAGCATCAGCATAGGCAGTCTTTGAAGGGATCTGAGATTTCAAAAAAAATTATTCGGTTACATCAGCATCAGGTGCTTGGTAGCTGGTGGTGATCCAAGACTGATTCATTTTTATGAAGGTCAGCCGATCGACCGAGTCGGTGGACAGACGCACCCTGTGATCGGTTATCACGCCTCCAGCAGCACTGAATGTGCGTTCCGAAAGAACGCTGGATGCAGGACAGGCCAGTAGCTCAATTGCATACTGTGCAAGCTCTGGCCAGTGATCCATCCTCAAGACCCAGTAACCCAGAGGATTTTCGGTGGGAAAGGTGTCCAAGTCTGATCTTGCCCCTAGGTATTCCTGCACCATGTAAAACAGACGCTGGCGATGGTTGCTGGAACCGATCATACCTTGGGGCTGCGGACCAAAAAATTGTCTGAACGCATCGGTCAGACGGCCACCTTCTCCACCGCTCCTTCTTTGACTGACCGAAGCCTCAGCAACACGTTGTCCAGAAACAGGAGTTTGTAACCTCCCAGTCTCTGGGAACGCGTTGCACAGACCTTTCTGCAAGGCCTCCCGAAGATGTTTCATCCTCTGCTCCCTCTGCGATGGCAAGATAAGGTCCGCAACCTTACCCTTGTAACGTGGATCAAGGAGGGTTGCCAGCCAGTATTGGTCCTTCTCCTTGATACCACGAATACGAGGATCCTTACGCAGGCTTTGCAGGATCAGGGAGGCCATGCAGCGTAGGTTTGCTGAGGCATTCGGTCCGGAGTGCTCTGGGTCACTAAGGACGACATCGTCCTCTTCCTGTGTGATCGGCGGGCACGCAGGAACACTGTCTGGATAAAGGGGGCCTTGAGAGCTAAGGAAGTCCTCCTCTTCCTGCCTCTGTTCTGCCTCAAGTGCCCTGTCCATTATTCCACGCAGCGTGTGCTCCAACAGGTGGACAAGGGGGACAGTGTCACTGATGCATGCACTGTCACTGCTCACCATCCTTGTGGCCTCCTCGAATGGTGACAGGACAGTGCATGCATCCCTGATCATGGCCCACTGGCGTGGGGAAAAAAAAACAAGCTCCCCTGACCCTGTCCTGGTGCCATAGTCGCACAGGTACTCATTGATGGCCCTCTGCTGCGTGTGCAGCCGCTGCAGCATGGCCAACGTTGAGTTCCACCTGGTGGGCATGTCACAGATTAGGCGGTTCTTGGGCAGGTTAAACTCCTTTTGGAGGTCCGTCAGCCGAGCACTGGCATTATATGACCGGCGGAAATGCACACAGACTTTCCTGGCCTGCCTCAGGACATCCTGTAAGCCCGGGTACCTGCCCAAGAACCGCTGCACCACCAAGTTAAGGACGTGAGGCAAACAGGGCACATGGGTCATTTGTTCCTGTCGGAGGGCAGAGAGGAGGTTGGTGCCATTGTCGCAAACCACCATTCCTGCCTTAAGTTGGCGTGGCGTCAACCACCTCTGAACCTGCCCCTGCAGAGCTGACAGAACCTCTGCCCCAGTGTGGCTCCTGTCCCCCAAGCACACCAGCTCAAGCACCGCATGGCATCTTTTGGCCTGCGTACTTGCGTAGCCCCTTGAACGACTACGGAGCACCGCTGGTTCCAAGGAAGAGGCCATGGAGGAAGAAGAAGAGGAGGGGGTGGAGGAGAGAGGTGTGTCACAATCATTAGCATTTTGGAGGCGTGGTGGCGGAACAACCTCCAACACTACTGCACCTTGTCCTGCATCCTTCCCAGCTGCCAGCAGAGTCACCCAATGCGCCGTGAAACTTAGGTAACGTCCCTGTCCATGCCTGCTGGACCATGAGTCAGCGGTAATATGCACCTTACCACTGACCACCCTGTCCAGCGAGGCATGGACATTGCCTTCCACATGCCGGTAGAGAGCCGGAATCGCCTTCCGTGAGAAAAAGTGGCGTTTGGGTACCTGCCACTGAGGAACCGCACATTCCACAAACTCACGGAAGGGGGCAGAGTCTACCAACTGAAAAGGCAGCAGTTGAAGTGCTAGCAATTTTGCCAAGCTAGCATTCAACCACTGGGCATGTGGATGGCTGGGAGCAAACTTCTTTCGGTGGTGCAGCAGCTGGGGCAGGGAAATTTGCCTGGTACAATCTGACGTCGGTGTACCAAAAGCAGATTGCCCACAAGTACTTGGCTGTGACACACCTAATTCTACACCTTCATTCCTCTCAGTGCAGGTCTCAGAGAGGACTGGAGGTCTAGTGGGGTTGGAAATCTCAGCTGATGAGGAGCAAGGAGAGGTCCTCTTTGTTCTTTGGTGTGGGTCTTTTAAATACGCTTGCCAACTAACTGCATGGCAGGTCAACATATGTCTGGTCAAGCATGTGGTACCCAAGCTGGAGATGTTTTGGCCACGTGAGATACGCTTGAGACATATGTTGCAAATAGCAGCGGTGCGATCTGATGCACTCGTCTCAAAAAAGGCCCACACCAAAGAACTTTTTGAATAACGCGCAGAGACTGCAGCGCCCTGCACATGTGGAGCTTTGGGGTGTGATGCAGTCAATGTGCTGCCCTTAGGCTGGCCCCTGGAGGGCATCCTGCCTCGTTGGTGATGTGCCGCCTCCTCCCCCTCCTCCTCCTCTCTCCTATCAGGCACCCACGTTGAGTCAGTGACCTCATCATCCCCTCCCTCCTCATCACTGGAGCAAACCTGGCAGTATGCTGCAGCAGGGGGAGCATGACTGCCAGATTGCTGTCCTTCTTGGGCACCCCCTCTGTCCGTGCTCATGTTACTGCCTTCATCGAGCTCAGTATCATCATCAGAGCCTTCCAAACGCTGGGCATCCTCCTGGAGCATGTACCCAACACTGTGGTCAAACAGTTCGAGGAACTCCTCAGGAGGACATGGTGGAGCTAGGGAAGGAGTCACTGATGACATTGAGCCGAGGGAAGAGGCTGCTGCTTTGCCAGACAAAGCACCCTGGGCATGGGTGAGAGAGGATGAGGAGGATGAGGACGGCTTGGTCATCCACTCGACCAAGTCTTCCGCATGTTGCGGCTCAACACGGCCAGCTGCCGAAAAAAAGGCCAAGCGTGTCCCATGGCCACGTGCTGATGAGGATGCACCGTCTCCACGACCAGCACTAGACACAGAGCCTGCTTGCCCTCTCTTATTGGCTTGTGACTGTCTGCCTCTCCTTCTTGGCCTTCCAGACATACTAATGGCCTGTAGCTGCACTAAGCTGGGATATATATATATATATATATATATATATATATATATATATATATATATATATATATATATATATATATATATATATATATATGTAGTGATACTGCAGCTAGCAAAATCAACTGCCTGCCTGTAGTATGAGAACACCACCAACCTTCTACAGGTAGCTTTAGCTGAACACTGTGAGGTGGACGCACCCCACTAACTTGTAGGATTAGCTGAACACTGTGAGCAGGACGCACTGCACTAAATGTAAATAGTCTAGCTGCCTGACCGTGGTACTAATAGGATCAAAAGAACACCAGTAATTTTCTTCAGGTAGCTTTATATACTGTAACAAGACAAGCCTGCCTGTCAGTAGGAAGATAACAGGAACGGATCTAGCTGAACACTGTGAGCAGGACGCACTGCACTAAATGTAAATAGTCTAGCTGCCTGACCGTGGTACTAATAGGATCAAAAGAACACCAGTAATTTTCTTCAGGTAGCTTTATATACTGTAACAAGACAAGCCTGCCTGTCAGTAGGAAGATAACAGGAACAGATCTAGCTGAACACTGTGAGCAGGACGCACTGTACTAAATGTAAATAGTCTAGCTGCCTGACCGTGGTACTAATAGGATCAAAAGAACACCTGTAACTTTCTTCAGGTAGCTTTATATACTGTAACAAGACAAGCCTGCCTGTCAGTAGGAAGATAACAGGAACGGATCTAGCTGAACACTGTGAGCAGGACGCACTGCACTAAATGTAAATAGTCTAGCTGCCTGACCGTGGTACTAATAGGATCAAAAGAACACCAGTAATTTTCTTTAGGTAGCTGTAAATACTGTAACAAGACAAGCCTGCCTGTCAGTAGGAAGATAACAGGAACGGATCTAGCTGAACACCGTGAGCAGGACACACTGCACTAAATGTAAATAGTCTAGAAGATAACAGGAACGGATCTAGCTAAACTGAATACAGTGTATATATATATATATATGCAACACCTGGGATGCATATATATACACAATACACTTTAAGTACAGCTAACTGACTGACTGTCCTGCCTAATCTAGCTAACTCAAATGAAATGACACTGTCTCTCTCTCTCTCTCTCTCTCTCTAAGCACACCGGAACACACTGCACAGGGCCGCCGTGCAGGCGGCCTTATATAGTGTGGGGCGTGTACTAAATCCCCTGAGCCATAATTGGCCAAAGCCTCCTTGGCTTTGGCCAATTACGGCTCTCTGTTCAGGCGGCGCTGTGATTGGCCAAGCATGCGGGTCATAGTGCATGCTTGGCCAATCATCAGCAAGCAATGCACTGCGATGCCGCAGTGAATTATGGGCCGTGACGCGCCACACGAATTTGGCGCGAACGGCCCATATCGTTCGCAATTCGGCGAACGACCGAACAGCCGATGTTCGAGTCAAACATGGGTTTGACTCGAACACAAAGCTCATCCCTAATATATAATATAACCCTCTATGGATGGATGGTATACCTGCTCCTAAAAAACTAGATGCAATAACACAGAATCTCAGGTAACCGATATTTCCACATATTGGGAACTGTGAGCAATTTGTACTATAAAGGGTTCTATTTAGTTCTGGATATGGGATATAATAATATTGACCATAGTTTCCTCCATAAACTGTAAACGGGCATGTAATGTTTAGACAAATCTATGGAGTGTCTATGTATTTTGAAACCATCAAAGTTACTGATCTGTGCTCATTAGCAGTGGAGACTATGTATGAGCCATTTATTCTGGTCCTGTTTAAATCAGTGAAGTTGAGAGGCATTGCTTTCATGAGTATTGTTTCTGTTTGGGGATGTAAGTGAGAACACACCCAGCAATTACTAGTGTTGCTATGGGTTGCATACAATTTTAACATTTGGATGAAAGGGTTATTTTTCCATGTTTCAGTTCTCACAAACAACATAGTTACATAGTAATATGTTACATAGTAACAACAAAATGAAAAGAAACATCATCTTTATTTCAAAGGATATCATCACTTCAGGATTGCAGTGGCTGGGTGAATCCAGGTGGGTTTTTCTTCCAACTTTACAGCAGAACCAGTTGTCAAAAGCACCAAATGTGGTCCATCAAATTTTGGTTCTTTATAATCAAATTTTTTATTCGTTTATATAATACATCATTTATGCAACATACTATACCCCTACATTCAACCCAATAACAGAACTACAGATTACCCCACCTATCCCATTTAACCGACTTTAGACTTTACATGCTGCCTCAGCTCCCGCTACGGGGTTTGTTGTCCCCGGCCCACTCCATGCCATCTGCCACGCGCCACGCCCAGTGTCAGGGTTGGTAAGTGCTTGTCTGGCCAAAATCTTTCCAGCATTTTTTGTTTTATTCCTCTCTATACGGATTGAGGTTGACTATATGTATATATCCTACAGGATTACTATGCATCAGCTCCTGATGAGTGGACAAAATCATCCACGAAACGCGTCGAGCTACAATTGATGCCAGAATTCTATCCATTGTTACCTTGATGTCATTAATTTATTATCATGATTATATCATTTTGCTATGCAATTTTATTATCAGCTACTGGATATGCCATCCCTGGCACCTATACGCTATATGTTATATTATACCAACATTACTCTGACCATGATCTATCCAGTGTAATTATGTATTCCACTGCTTGTACTCTTCCATCTAATATGCCTATAATTTTGTGCCAATTATATATGTATGTTTGTATATACACATGAAATTCCTTTACTATATACTTACTAATATTAATAAAATTACAATGTTAATCCTCCGCATTTCAAATCGCTTCATTTAAAGTCCCAAACTCCTTATTATATATCCCATTTAACCGAGGTTTATAATTTAAAAAAAAAAAAATAGAGAAAATTTTCTTTATTAAAATCTATAGTTCCTCCAATCACCCCTATCCTTGGTATTAATTACTCCAACTCCTTCCCCCCAGCATACAAACGTGATTGAACAATATTATAAAGTGACTACCCCTAATTATGACAAAAAAAAAAAAGGAGAAACATTTCTTTATTAAAATCTATAGTACCCCTAATTATGTAAAAAAAAAAAAAAAGGGAAAATTTTTTCCCTTCCTTTTCCCTTCCCTCTCTTTTCTTTCCCTTTTCTTCCTCCCTCCCCTTTCCCTTCCTTTTCCCTCTCCTTCCTTACTATCCGTGGTATCCCCTCCCCCCCTCCTTAATATTATTTACTCCAACACTTCCTCTCAACGTGCAAACGTAATTAAATGAAATTATAAAGTGGTTTCCCCCATATTCTAATT
The DNA here is from genome assembly GCA_037952835.1 of Lithobates septentrionalis. Classification (NCBI taxonomy): domain Eukaryota; kingdom Metazoa; phylum Chordata; class Amphibia; order Anura; family Ranidae; genus Lithobates; species Lithobates septentrionalis. Next base: position 76,509 of record JBBDGP010001418.1, read on the forward strand.
CGTGTCATAAATCCCTATAGTTCATAATTATATACTTGTGCATGTGAGAAAGGGGGATCTTTAATATTAATTTACCCAACTCCCCCCCCCCCCCATCCAAACGTGTTTAAATAAGATTATAACGTGAGTTTCCCCCTTGTTCAATTCGTGTCATAAATCACTATAATCCATAAGTAATAAATTGTGCATTCTTCCCTCCACCCCCATCCTTATATTAATTTCCCCCCGCTCTTCCCCCCCACGCACAAACATGATAAAACTGAATTATAAAGTGAATTCCCCCTTCTAACTCATAACATAAATCAATATACTAATTATATAATTAAAAAATAAAAAAAACCCCACACACAACCCTAACCCCGCATCACCCTCACCACTCAGTGTTTATTAGGGGGATCGGGGTGAATGGAAGAACAAACAAAAAAAAGAAAACCCTGGAAAGTGAGAACATGAAACCATACATTATCTTACCCCCCACCCCCTTTACTTAATTGGCATTAAATTTTGGTTCTAGCGGCTTTTTGATGTGTCGCTTGACTACCACCCAGTCACCAGTTTGGATTCTGTGAATACCTGATACAAAATCTGGGTCGGGATAGATTTTTAAACATCTTCATGTATTTTATTCAATGTTCTTTTCAAAATCTCAACATATTTTAACAGACTAGAGTGAGAAGCCTGCAACTGTTTGGGAAAATATAGCCCTATTTTGTGTGGCCCTCCAAATAAAATCTCATAGGGGGACAGCCCACGTGGTTGTTTGGGGGTAGTTCGTACAGAATATATGGCTAATGGCAAAGCTTCCACCCATCCTTTTCCTGTATCTGCCGTATCTGCTTTCATTTTTGCACATCTGTTTTTTAAAATTCCATTAAGCCTCTCAACTTCACCACTACTTTGCGGATGATAAGGTGTATGGAAAGCTTGCTGTATTTGAAGGTCTTCTATTACCTTTTTCATTACTTCCCCAGTAAAATGGGTTCCTCTTTCACTCTCAATAGTTTCAGGAACTCCATATCTGCAAACTATTGCATTCAAAATTTTCTTTGCTGTTGTTTTTGCATTTGCTTTAGCTACCGGCCAGCACTCAGGCCAACCTGAAAACATGTCAACACATACTAGAGTGTACTCATAGGTGCCTATTCTGGGCATCTGAATGTAGTCTATTTGAATTCTTTGGAAAGGGAAATCTGGTATAGGAGAATACTTTTGGGGAACATGGACAGGCCTCTCTGCATTGTACAGAGCACAAGTGAGACATGAAGCACAAAACCTGGCTGCAAATGCACTAAATCCAGGTGCTATCCAATAGCAGTCAGTAAGTGCCACCATCGAGCTCTTAGCATGATAACTGATGCCATGTGCCAGTTGTGCTAAAAATGGGTACAATCTCTTGGGTGGACACCACTTGTTGTCAGCGCTCCACAGGCCCTGCTGATTTTGGGTAGTATTACATTTGATCCACTTATCCTTCTCTTCATCAGGGGCCCGGTTCTGCAACTGAATTAAAGTTTCTATATCCCACTGCTCTTGATGAGGGGTATCTGTCCCCGCTACCTGGACGACCCCTACAGTGGGTGTGACTCCAAATGTCACAAGGGCAGCATCCTTTGCCACTTGGTCCGCTAAAGCATGTCCCCTGGCTGTCATGTCATTTCCCTTTGCATGTCCTTTTACCTTCAAGATGGCAACTTCTGCTGTTTTCTGAAAGACCTCAAATAGCCGCTATATGAGTTTTGCATGTCTCACTGGCTTCCTGCACTAGTCAGAATGTTCTGTGCTTTCCAAATAGGCCCAAAATCGTAAGCTATTCCAAATGCATAGCTGCTGTCAGTGTAAACGTTTCCCCTTTCATTCTCTAGGAGATGACATGCTTTGACTACAGCACACAACTCAGCATCCAGTGCTGAAATCTGGGGTATCAATGCTTCCTGATGTAAAATAGTGTCTGTAGTGGTTACAGCAAACCCTGTGTGTGGCTGACCATCAGTGTAAAATCTGGAACCAAATACGAATAAGTGTGTGTCACAATCTGATAAAGGCTCATCTTTTGCTGGTGTGACAGAGGCCCTTTCTACCTCCATCAGAGCCATACAATCAGAGCCAGAACAAGGGGTGGGCGATAGGTGCGAGTGCCCTGGGCGGAGTGTGAGAGGGGGTGGGTTCAGGGTCCTCTTTAACGCAGGGCAAAAGCAGCTGCTCCTGAAGCCCGCGCTGCCTTAGAATAGTTCTCCCGGTGTAGCGGTTATGAACACAGCTGTGCTGTCCTCCCCCGTTTGCTCTCCCGGCCGGATTAACACAGGCGGCCACACAGACAGGGGAGGAGAACAGTTGCAGGCTGTGTGTAAGTGCTGACTCGTCCTGCTTCTCCCTCTGTCAGGAGCTGCAGGATCGGAGTGGCTGGCCTGTGACAGGGAGTGAGGCAGAGCGGTTGTCCATGCTCCCCCGTCCCGTCACCCCCCTCAGACTTCTATAGCACAGCACAGAACAGAGTGAAGTGTTCTGGCTGTATGCTACAGATCTGAGACTGCACTGAGACTGTGTGTTGAAAAAAGAGCGCACACACATACCAGAGAGGTGCAGAGTCGCGGAGTGAGGATGAGAACTGTGAGAAGGAGGGGGAGAAATTTGTGAAAAGAGGTGAGAACTCTTTAAAGGGAGGATTACAATGGTGGCTGTGGACAGACGGGGGGGGGGGGGTTTGGATACAGAGAGGGTTGTGGACAGGGGGGGTACAGAGGTGGTTATAAAAGGGGGGTATACAGAGGTTACTATAGAAGGGGAGTATACAGAGGTTACTATAGAAGGGGGGTATACAGAGGTTACTATAGAAGCAGAGGTGACTATAGAAGGGGGGTATACAGAGGTGGCTATAGAAGGGGGGTATACAGAAGTGGCTATAGAAGGGGGGTATACAGAGGTGGCTATAGAAGGGGGGTATACAGAGGTGGCTATAGAAGGGGGGATACAGAGGTGGCTATAGAAGTGGGGTATACAGAGGTGGCTATAGAAGGGGGGGATACAGAGGTGGCTATAGAAGGGGGATACAGAGGTGGCTATAGAAGGGGGGGATACAGAGGTGGCTATAGAAGGGGGGGTATACAGAGGTAGCTATAGAAGGGGGGTATACAGAGGTAGCTATAGAAGGGGGTATACAGAGGTAGCTATAGAAGGGGGGGTATACAGAGGTAGCTATAGAAGGGGGGTATACAGAGGTGGCTATAGGGGGGGGACAAAGGTGGCTATATGAGGGGGGTATACAGAGGTGGCTATAGAAGGGGGGGATACAGAGGTGGCTATAGAAGGGGGGGATACAGAGGTGGCTATAGAAGGGGGGGTATACAGAGGTGGCTATAGAAGGGGGGTATACAGAGGTGGCTATAGAAGGGGGGTATACGGAGGTGGCTATAGAAGGGGGGGTATACAGAGGTGGCTATAGAAGGGGGGGATACAGAGGTGGCTATAGAAGGGGGGTATACAGAGGTGGCTATAGAAGGGGGGATACAGAGGTGGCTATAGAAGTGGGGTATACAGAGGTGGCTATAGAAGGGGGGGATACAGAGGTGGCTATAGAAGGGGGGATACAGAGGTGGCTATAGAAGGGGGGATACAGAGGTGGCTATAGAAGGGGGGGTATACAGAGGTAGCTATAGAAGGGGGGTATACAGAGGTAGCTATAGAAGGGGGTATACAGAGGTAGCTATAGAAGGGGGGTATACAGAGGTAGCTATAGAAGGGGGGTATACAGAGGTGGCTATAGGGGGGGGACAAAGGTGGCTATATGAGGGGGGTATACAGAGGTGGCTATAGAAGGGGGGGATACAGAGGTGGCTATAGAAGGGGGGGATACAGAGGTGGCTATAGAAGGGGGGGTATACAGAGGTGGCTATAGAAGGGGGGTATACAGAGGTGGCTATAGAAGGGGGGTATACAGAGGTGGCTATAGGGGGGGGACAAAGGTGGCTATATGAGGGGGGTATACAGAGGTGGCTATAGAAGGGGGGGATACAGAGGTGGCTATAGAAGGGGGGGATACAGAGGTGGCTATAGAAGGGGGGGTATACAGAGGTGGCTATAGAAGGGGGGTATACAGAGGTGGCTATAGAAGGGGGGTATACGGAGGTGGCTATAGAAGGGGGGGTATACAGAGGTGGCTATAGAAGGGGGGGATACAGAGGTGGCTATAGAAGGGGGGTATACAGAGGTGGCTATAGAAGGGGGGTATACGGAGGTGGCTATAGAAGGGGGGGTATGCAGAGGTGGCTATAGAAGGGGGGATACAGAGGTGGCTATAGAAGGGGGGGTATACAGAGGTGGCTATAGAAGGGGGTTATACGGAGGTGGCTATAGAAGGGGGGGTATACAGAGGTGGCTATAGAAGGGGGGGTATACAGAGGTGGCTATAGAAGGGGGGGATACAGAGGTGGCTATCTGAATAAGTTTTTGATCTGCTGTTTCTATATGTGTATAAGCCACATTTCTTTGTTTTATCCATTTCTCCAGTATTGCCTTGTAACTAGCAGAACTGTGTTCAAAATGTAAGTTGTTCAATAAAAACTTTTAAAAAAAAAATCTGTCCAGCCATGCCATTGCGACGTATATCATTGTGCGCTGGTCGGCAAGTGGTTAAAGATGGCCCTGGGCGGGTTGTTAGCAGGCATAAGAGTAACAATACTGTGTGTGTGTGTGTGTGGGGGGGGGGGGGGTCATGTAAAGGGCGGAATACTGTGTGTGGGGTGATAATTGAATTTGTATTGTTTTAGGTATATTCTAGTTTTAAAACGACGACATTGATTCTTTCTTAAAAATGGGGGGGCAGTTTGCCATCTTCGCCCTGGGCACCAAATGGCCTTGTCCCAGCACTGCATACAATCATGAGAAAAACTCAGTAACACATCGTTTGATTGTTAAATTCGATGGAGCAAAAAGAGCAGACTGGTACTTGTCAAATCTACTGGAAGACACATGTCTGGTATTTACTTGATTCATGATTTCCAGTACTGCATGTGGCACATAGAGGATCAGAGCAGAATCTAGTACAAGCTCAGTTAATTTGTCTAGCAGCAAAATGCAGGCTGCTATGGCTCGCATACAACTGGGAGAGCCTTTGATGACAGGGTCTAATGAGGCTGATACATACATCACAGGCCTCTGTTTGTCTCCATGTAGCTGGGTGAGTACACCTACAATATCCCACTAACCCCAGGAAGGCAAGTAGTTGCCGTACATTTCTTGGCTTTTCAAATTTTTGTAGAGTTTTAACTCAATCTGGGGTTAGGTGATGGATTCCATGCAGGGCCAGATTAAGAGCATCAAGTGAGGCCCGGAATGAAACTGACTAGAAGGAGGGGTAGTGGAGGGCCGGGCATGACAGTGTGTCTAATGGAGACACTGAAAGGGTTAAAAGAGCAGGAAAAGGTTTATGGGAGAAAGGGGAGGCCCAAAAGTTAAGTTGGTAGCAAAGGGGGAGTGGTGATATTTAAGGGGGGGGAGGAGTAGAGAGGTCAGTGTGAGAGAAAAAGTTTAACAGAGGAGGCAGTTTTTTCACTACTGCTCCTCCATAATGGCCGCCGTAGAGAAAATTTTGGAGAAGCTGAGAAGGGCGGCAGCACAGAAAGGACCGGAATGGCTGAAACAGCAAGTAGGGGACATTGGAGGAGAAGAACCGTGCGGATCGGCGGCGGGTGAGGTGTCCGGCCGCGCGCGGAGGTCTCGGCCTCCGGCGCGTTTTTCACCAGGGCCTACTTCCAGGCCCGTTCGGAGGATGGGAAGCCCGGGGGATGTGCGGTCAGCCCCCCCGGTGAAGCGGAGACAAGAAAAAGCAGCCCCTGGGCACTCTACACGCCGCCGGCCGAACTCGGGGGGCGGGGCCACGGGCCGTCATGGCGCCGGTTCCCTGCCTGGGGAGCGCAGCAGAAGGGACAGTCCGTCCATGCCGCACAGAGGACATCCAGAGGGGTCGGTGGAGAGGATCGGGGAGCCGAGCAGAGCCCTGGGAGAGGGCCCCAGTCAGTCGGAGCGGAATCGGAGTGGGCAGAGCCTGACGGAGGAGCGTGTGGCCGGAGGAAGTGGCGGAAACGGACGGGAGAAGAGCAGCAGCCTGACTACCGAGCAGGGAGGAGGAAAGAACAAGACTGTCAGAAGACAAGCTGTCAGGTCAGGTCAGCGACGCCTGTCTGTCAGCAGCAATGCTTCTGGAGGAAGGATGGCCCCACCGCTATCTCACACCACGGCCTCGGGGGCTTCACCACCCGGGAGGCTTACCAGTCAAGAGAGTGGAGAACGGGATGACCGGTCGGAAGGGGAACTGTCGGACGAAGAGGAGCCGGAAGTGCCAGCGAGGGCGAACACCGTGACGGCTGTGGGGAGTGTGCCTGGTCAGCCTGGTAAGTCGATCTCGTCAGTATTGTTGTCTGGTGCAGTTCAGGATTTATTAGGGGGGGTTACAGCGGGTACGGTAGCACAAGGGAATCGGGGGACGCAGTCGGGAGGGGATCGGCCGGAACGGCAGCTGGCGGGGATCACTCCTGCCAGTGCGGGGTCCGGCCAACAACTGACAGAATTTTTGCAGGGCCTGCGGACCCTAATGGGAAGATTGGAAGGGGGTCACGGGCAACCTCCCCAGGTGGCCCCATGGACAGCACCAGTGATTGAGTCCGGGGGGGGGGAGCAATGGGGCGGAGAGGGTAGGAGTGCCCCCGGTAATATCGCCTCCTGGACAATCTGGGGTGGGAGGTCAGGTGGTTGAGGCAGTGAAAGCAGGGTCCACGGCGCAGGCGGAAAGGTCCGACGTGGTCAGGTTGGCGGATGCTGCGAGGTGTGAGGTTTACGTCTGCTTCGAGGGCCCCTTGGGAGCACATCTGAAGCAGGAGGTTAGGGAGAAAATTCAAAAGGGTGAGTATGTGGAAATTTTTTCTCTGCTGCCATTGGAAAAATTTAATTTGGACAGGGTAAAACCAGATTCTTCCAAGAAGGAGGATGAGGAAAAAAGGAGGTACCGGCTGATACCACGTACATTTGTGAACTGGCTTCAGGCGTTTGCCATTATGGCGAGCGTAATTGGCGAGAAGAGCCCCGAGCATTGCTCGGCGTTATTCTGTTACATGGACGCCATTGGAGAAGCACATAGGGTATATGGGGGTTCTGCTTGGCTGAGATATGACGAGCAGTTCAGACAGCGGATGGCGGTTCGCCCGTCCCTGCGTTGGGACCATAAGGATATTAGCTTATGGATGAGGCTTATGTCATCGGCGAAGGCCCCGTCTCAGCCGTTTCATGGGGGGGCCGGGGGTGCGAATTCCTCAGGACCCTCGGCCGGCAAAAAGTGGGGTGTGTGCTGGCAGTATAACGAAGGCGCCTGTAAATTTGGGGGGACCTGTAAGTTCAGACACGAGTGCTCGGGGTGTGGGGGAGCCCACCCGTTGTCGAGATGTTTTAAACGGGGAAAGCGTGCCAGTGACGCTGCGCAAAAGAGGGAGGACGCCGGTGAGAGTGGAAAGAATGCTCCCCTTTCTAGGTAAGTATCCAGATCAGGGAGCGGCTCGGTTTTTGGAGTTGGGTTTTACGGAGGGATTTAGGATTCCGTGCTCATTGGCGATTGTTCCTCCTATGGCACGGAATCTCAAATCAGCAGTACAGCATCCAGAGATAGTTGGAGAAAAATTGCAGAAGGAGGTGGCGTTAGGACGCATGGGAGGGCCGTTCGTCTACAAACCTTGGCCGGACTTAGTGGTCTCACCTTTGGGGGTGGTGCCCAAGAAGGAACATAACAAGTTCCGATTGATACACCACTTATCTTTCCCAAAAGGAGGTTCGGTCAATGATTTCATTGACCCGGAAGAGTGTACAGTGTCTTATACTTCATTTGATGCGGCGGTTAAGTGGGTGAGGCGCTACGGCCAGGGGGCTCTTATGGCAAAAGCTGACGTAGAATCGGCTTTTCGTTTGTTGCCGGTACATCCGGAGAGTTTTCGGCTGTTGGGATGTCACTGGCAAGAACAGTTTTACGTTGACAAATGTTTGCCCATGGGTTGTTCTATATCCTGTGCCATGTTTGAGGCGTTCAGCTCCTTTTTAGAATGGGTGGTTAGGGATGTCGCTGGCCTAGACTCAGTAATACACTATTTGGACGATTTTCTGTGTATAGGCCCCCCTGCCTCCGCTGTGTGTGCGATTTTGCTTTCCACGTTGCAGCACATCGCGGGCAGGTTTGGAGTGCCTTTGGCGGCGGAAAAGACCGAAGGCCCCACGACTGAACTTAGTTTTTTAGGCATAGTTATAGATTCGCTAGCTATGGAATGCCGATTGCCCAGGGGTAAGTTATTGGAACTGCAGAAGGAAATTCGAGATATCCACGGGTTGTAGAGGTGCAACTGAGAGCTCTTCAGTCGTTGTTGGGTAAGTTGAATTTCGCTTGCAGGATTATCCCAATGGGGAGGGTTTTTTGCCGACGGTTGTCGGCGGCTACAGCAGGAGTAAAACGGCCAACTCATTTCATTCGATTGAAGAGGGAACATAGGGACGATTTGAAAGTTTGGTATAATTTTTTAACTTCATACAACGGGAGGGCGGTGTGGATGTCTGGACCGGTGAGCAATTTCGATGTGGAATTGGTTACCGATGCAGCAGGCTCAACAGGTTTTGGGGCTTATTTTCAGGGGAGATGGAGTGCGGAGCCCTGGCCACAGTCGTGGGAGAGGGCTGGGTTCCTCGGCAATCTGGTCCTGCTGGAATTGTTTCCAGTGGTGTTAGCATTGGAGTTATGGGGTGAGGCATGCAGAAATTTGAAGCTGAGGATCAACTGCGACAACATGGGTGTAGTGCAGGTGGTTAACCGCATGTCAGCGTCTTCGCAGCCGGTCATTCGGCTGTTGCGACAGCTGGTGTTTAGGTGTTTGAGTCTGAACATTTTTATCTATGCGGTTCACATTCCAGGGGTGGATAATGCACTGGCTGACTCCTTGTCTCGTTTTCAGTGGGACAAGTTCAGGGAGCTGGCGCCGGAGGCAGACAAGGAAGGAGTTCCTTGCCCGGTTTGGATGTGGGAGTTGCCTTTGGAGTCGCCGCGGGATGGATCAGGCAGTCAGTAAGTGATTCCACTTGGACGGCCTACAGCAAGGTATGGAAGGAGTGGTCGATGCTGGTGCAGGAGGCGGGTGTGGGGATGTGGGCGTCAGACGGCAGGTTACTGGTGTTGTATTTAGTAGCCAGGAATATGGAAAAGGGGTGTGCAGCGTCTTCAATTGACCGAAAATTGGCAGGATTGTCCTTTTTGTTTAAATTAATGGGGGGTGAGGATTGGTCCAAGGATTTTTGGGTTCGACAGGCTTTAAAAGGCTATAGGAAGCAATATAAAAAACGAGATGCGAGACGGCCGGTCACTTTTTCGAACCTGGTTTCCATATGTGACATGTTGAGGTTTATTTGTTTGTCGCATTATGAAATCAGATTGTTCACGGCAGCGTTCTCACTGGCTTTTTATGGGGCCTTTCGTGTAGGGGAATTGGTCAGCCCTTCAAAACAGGTTGGGGGCGGGTTGTTGGATCAAGATGTACGATTGAAGGCGGATAGGGTATGCCTACGTTTGCGGAAGTCCAAAACTGACCAGCAAGGTAAAGGGGTGGAGGTGTCCCTGTTTGAGTTGCCCGGGTCCACGGTATGCCCAGTTGAGGCTGTAAGGGCATTTAGGTCATGCAGGTGTAAGGGGGAGGGGCCGTTCCTAAAGCATGAAGATGGGTCTTATCTGTCTCGTTTTCAATTTATAACGATCTTTCGAAAATGTTTAACAAGGGCTGGTTTAGTGGGGTCGGACTATGCTTCACATTCCTTCCGCATAGGGGCAGCTACAGAAGCCGCCAGATGCGGGTTGGACGAGGCGGCGGTGCGCAGACTCGGGAGGTGGGAGTCTAGGAGATTTCGGTCTTATGTAAGACCTAATTTGGTGATGGAATAAATTAAGGCATATTAGCATACGGTTGTTCAAGGGGTGGGTGTTAACTTTGTAGTTGGTTTAGTGAGTCAGGTTTAGAATCAGTGGGTGCCGCTATCTTGTGTCTTGTTTGCATTACAGATGGAAACCCTGTGCGCCTTGTCTGGATCGTGGGTCACTCCTATGTTTGCTGGGGGGCCAGGAGAGGTGACGTGCGTCCGGACGGCAGACAGCTGGGGATTTCCAGAAAGGAGGCGTATATACGCTGGTTGGGTAGACCAGGAATGTTATGGGGTAGAGTTTTGGGAGAAGTGGAGAGGTATGTGAGGTTGGATAGGCCCCCTGACGTTTTAGTGATTCACGCGGGAGGGAATGACTTAGGTGTCCGGTCGGTCAGGGATCTGATGGCGGACATCAAAGCAGATTTTATGCAGTTGCGGGAAAAATTTCCAGCTACCCCTTTTAGTTTGGTCTGACATAGTTGCCAGAACAAATTGGCGTTGGGCTAGATCAGTGGCGAGCATAAATAAAACGTGCATCAGGATTAATAAAGTGGTTGGGCGTTTCGTCAGACAGCAGGGTGGGATTGTGATTCGTCATCGAGAGCTGGAGACGAATGTGGGTTTATACCTTAGGAGGGATGGGGTTCATCTCTCCGACGTGGGGATTGATTTATGGTCCCTGGGTTTACAGGAAGGGATACAGCAGGCTCTGAGGGTGTGGAGGTGCCCTCAAACGTAAGGGGTCACGCTTTCGGGCTGTGGCGGTAGTTTTCTTCTGGTGGTCTTTGACGGGGGCGGTAAAACTGATGGATTTAAAGGGGTGGGGGGCTCATCATTAGCATGTTCCCCTCCGGTGTATTCCTGAACGTTGGAGGGAATACTGGTTTTTGGTGGAGCTGCGGGAAAACGGTTGTCTCCGAGCGGCTACAGCTGGAGGCCTATTAGTTGGAAAAGTCCCGCAGTGCGTTGTTTATACATGGTTGTTTATACATGGTTATACATGGTTATATATATAGTTATATATATATATATATATATATATATGGTGGAAAGGGGGGTCACCGTCAGAGACCATCAGACTGGGGTTAACCGTTTACGTTATTAATATGTCATTGTTTGTGTTATTGGTTATTTATCGGTTATTTATTGGAGTGATTTATTTTGGAGTTGTTTTATAATAAAAGGGCTGTTGTGGCCATATTACTCCAAAATAAAATGTGTGGTCTCATCATTTTAAGGTGGGGTTTTTGGTTAAGAGGTGGAGTATAAAAGGGGATTATGGTAAGGTAAGGAAGGTAACATTTGGACTACACTAGTCATGGGCCTGGTGCTGAGGATTTTGGTGGGCCTTTTTTATGGAAACAAAATGAAAATGCAAACATTTTTTGCTAAAACAAATTAAATCTACTCTCACCAGTAATATCAGCCATGCAGCCTCTGAGCAGCAGCAACACCACTAATACCACCTGCTATGCGGTCTCTCACTAACCAACATAGGACGACCACATTTCCAAACTGCCATTCAGGGACATCCCCCCCTTCCCAAAGAAAGATGAGGGGGGGTGTAGTCTCGGGGTTGATGGGGAAATAGGTGGCGGGGGTGATTTTTCGGGCAAATGGCTGGTGTTAGCACTTAAAATCATCCTGACACTATGCTTCATATGGTGTCAGGATGATCAAATTCCATTATTTCAATTACTACATTGTAATATATAGTCACATAGTTCAACTCACCATTATGCAGAATCAGTGGGAACCTGAGCTTGTCACTTGCCACCAGATGCAGCATGTCACTTGCCACCATCGCCTGCCGCCAGATGCAGCATGCCAGATGCCACCCACAGCCTGCCACCAGATACAGTGTGCCACTTGCCACCAGCAGCCTGCCACCAGATACAGTGTGCCACTTGCCACCAGCAGCCTGCCACCAGATACAGTGTGCCACTTGCCACCAGCAGCCTGCCACCAGATACAGTGTGCCACTTGCCACCAGCAGCCTGCCACCAGATACAGTGTGCCATTTGCCATAAGCAGCATGCCACCAGACACAGTGTGCCACTTGCCAACAGAAGCCTGCCACCAGCTGAGGGCTGAAACAACTAATCGATTAATCGACAACTAATCGATTATGAAATTAATCGATTACTATTTTCATAATCGATTAATCGGCCAGTAACATAATGGGGTTAAAAAAAAACTAAAATGAGCCCTTTATATAGTACAAAAAGAGCAAATATTCGCTACTGTAAATATGACTTTCACAGTTCTACAGTAAAAAAATAAACCCCTTACAGTAGTGATCATTTGCTTTTTTTGTACTATAAAGGGCTAATTTTTGTTTGTTTTTTTAACCCCATTATGTTAATAAACGTCTTAGACCTGGTTCACATCTATGTGTTTTTTGCAGAAACGCACTTCAGTTCATTTACATGGTTTCCCATTGGATACGTTCACAGCTATGCTTTTTTCAGCCGCTGCTTATTTGGAAAGGGTCAGGGGATTTTGTTTAATGCAAAACTGTGCTTTTTTGGTTCAATATACTTCACTGGAATATACTTCAATGGAGAAAGTGCAGAAAAGCATGTAATGCAATTTTGCAGCAATTTGTGTTTTTTAATTGCCCAACAACAAATTGGCCAAAAAAAATGCAAAAACGCAAATCGCCGCAAAATCACGTGCGCAAAAATCAAAACACACAGCAAAAAGCACTGCAGAAACAGATCAAAAGCAAACTGCATAGGTGTGTACTGATCCTTGTGCTGGCCACATCGATCAATTTTCAGACGAGAATATTCAGACGAAAAATCTTTGTACATTCGCTGAATGAAAGAACGTTGTTTGAAATTTTCACTTGTTTTTAACATTCTCTTTTTAAAATGAACGTAATTTCTGAACGAAAATCACATCCACTGTCTGAAAATTCCTTTCACCAAGAAGTTTTCTATTTCCAAATTTTCCCGTCACTGTGATTGAAAATGAACGTCGACTTGACCCCACTAACAATTAGAAAATCGAACGAACGTTCTTAAAATGAAATTTTTTTTTAAGGAAGACATTTGATCTCTGAGTCTGAAAATATTTATCAGATTCATCCTTCAATAGTATATACAGTATATCTCTTCTAATAGTATATACAGTATATCTCCTCTAATAGTACATACAGTATATCTCGTCTGTCTGTCTGTTATTCTCAGAGTGGATTAGATATTTTGCTCCCTAACCATATAGCTGGTTATTTATATTTACCACCACATAGCGATATTTAGGAATAAATTGCCTTTTTTTTAAAACTTTACATATTAACTAAATATACACCACACTTTTTTTGATTTTTTTTTTAAGGTTATTAACCGATTAATCGAAACAATAATCGGCCAACTAAGCAATTATGAAAATAATCGTTAGTTGCAGCCCTACACTAGATACAGTGTGCCACTTGCCACCAGCAGCCTGCCACCAGATATGGTGTGCCACTTGCCACCAGCAGCCTGTCACCAGATACAGTGTGCCACTTGCCACCAGCAGCCTGTCACCAGATACAGTTTGCCACTTGCCACAAGCAGCCTGTCACCAGATACAGTGTGCCACTTGCTACCAGCAGCCTGTCACCAGATACAGTGTGTCACATGCCACCAGCAGCCTGTCACCAGATACAGTGTGCCACTTGCCACCAGCAGCCTTCCACCAGATACAGTGTGCCACTTGCCACAAGCAGCATGCCACCAGATACGGTGTGCCACTTGCCACCAGATACAGTGTGCCACTTGCCACCAGATACAGTGTGCCACTTGCCACGAGATAAAGTGTGCCACCAGATATGGCGTGCTACTTCCAGCCTTCTACCAGATACAGTGTGCCACTTGCCACAAACAGCATGCCACCAGACACAGTGTGCCACTTGCCACCAGCAGCCTGTCACCAGATACAGTGTGCCACTTGCCACAAGCAGCTTGCCACCAGATATGGTGTGCCACTTGCCACCAGATACAGTGTGCCACTTGCCACCAGATACAGTGTGCCACCAGATACAGTGAGCCACCAGATATGGTGTGCTACTTGCCACCCACAGCCTGTCACCAGATACAGTGTGCCACAAACAGCATGCCACTAATTACAGTGTGCCACTTGCCAACAGCATGCCAGATACAGTGTGCCACTTGCCACCAGATACAGTGTGCCACTTGCCACCAGCAGCCTTCCACCAGATACAGTGTGCTACTTGCCATCAGCAGCATGCCACCAGATACGGTGTGCCACTTGCCACCAGCAGCATGCAACCATATACAGTGTGCCACTTGCCACCAGCAGCATGCAACCATATACAGTGTGCCACTTGCCACCAGCAGCCTGCCACTGCGTCCAGGACTCTGCCTGGATGGATAGAAGGGACAGGGCCTGCATAGTCAATCAAATCTCTGGAGCCCCCACCCCTCCTGAGCTGGGATGGTATGGCCGTGTGTGTGTATGCCAGGAGTATTGATCAGACCAAGTTCTACAGAGGGGGGTGTGTACAAGCCTTTGGGCTCACACTGGTGTGCTGCAGTCGGCCGCACTGCTTGTATATCTGCAGTTTTAGCTTGCAGTCCTATTGATATATATCAGGTTGCAGGTTTTTGCTGCATTTTCTGACAGTGCGCCAAAGATGTAGCATGTAGGAATTTTGGTGCGCTTTCAGAAAATGCAGAAAAAACACACAACCTAATAGAAATCAATAGGACTGCGGGTAAAACGCAGGAAACCGGGGATACAACAGCAATGGGCCAAAACACAGCAAATCAGTGCAAACCCACCTAAAAGCACACGGGACTGAGCACTACCACAGGACACAATTCTAAATACATTGGTTGCAGTTATAAGAGCTACTGCTGGGGGGATAAAGTTAAAAACCAGGGGAAGGGAGATAATAAGAGTCACTGAGCTCACATTTGGAGGGTCCCTGGAGGCTCATCACTCAGAGCTGTTCACCTTCTATCTGCTGCTGTTCTGTTCATAATTTCCCACCCACACGGCTCCTTAACTGCACAGAGTGAGAGGGGAGGGGAAAGGCAGAGCCTCTCCCATTTGTGTAGGGGGGAACTGTGCACTGTGACATTGTAATAACCACAGTGAGGAAACACAGATACAGCCAGACACCCCTACATTTATACACAGCTTCTCCTGTCCCATAGAAGTTTATGGACAGGAGAAAATCGGGCTTATACTGCTGCCTGGGCGGGCCGATTTTAAGGCAGAGGGCCTGGAGCTGCAGCTCCATCAGCCCCTATGTTAATCCGGCCCTGATTCCATGTGAAATGCAGTGACCCAGGAAGATCACTTTCTCTTGGCAGTATTGTAGCTTATCTTTGCTAACTTTGTTGTTACTGTTATAGAGAAACATGAGAAGGCTTACTGTTTCTCTGGTACAAATGTCCTTTGTATCAGAACTAATAGGCAAATCGTCTATGTACTGAAGCAAAACTGTGTTTGGGTGTGAGGGGGACCATTGGTCCAATAATTGTTTTAACGCAGTATTATATTCAGAAGGGCTACTCACACAGCCTTGGGGCAATCTTATCCATGCTAACTTTTCTGCATCACGGTAAATGAAAAAAGGTGCCAGCAATCTGGGTGTAGGGGCACCGAAAAGAAAGCATTTGCAAGATCAATCACTGTAAGGCAGGTGCTGGAGGTAGGTGTTTCACTTAGTAAAGTGTGGGGGTTGGGCACGATTGGGGTATCTGCCTCAATTATATTGTTAATGGCTCTGAAATCATGCACCATGCGGTATGTTACTTGCCCACCCTTCTTGTCTGGCTTCTTTGGAATTGGGAACAGGGGTGTATTGGCTTGGGACTTAATTGGTACAACAACCCGTGCTGCTTTCAGTTGAGTGATCTGCACCTTTATCCCCTCAGTCTGAGCAATACTCAGTGGGTACTGTTTAATCTATGGGAGGTGGGCTCCTGGTTTAATTTGTATAACTGGGGTGCAGTCCAGAGGACCTACATCATATTTGCTGGTGGCCCATAAATCAGCGGGAATCACTTTAAATTCTGGTGGAAGTGGCGGAGTGTCGGATTAAAAATACTCCACAGGCAGAATTTAAAACTTCTCCTGACAGACTACTGACCACTTGGGCTCCTGTAGGAGTGTAGTCTATGTTTGCTAAAATTTGGTTCAAAATGTCAGCTCCAAAAGATTGGTAGGAACTGTGCCAGAAACTAACACTTTAGTGACAATATCTGTTTGCTGTCCTAGCCTGAGTTGAAGTGGCTTGGATTCAACCAAATCAGTAGAGGTCCCGGTTAGGCCAACACCAGAGATAACATTTGTAGATAATAATCCTGGAGGTAAGTCCTCTATATTAAAAATGCCTCGGCTTGCACCAGTATCGATTAAACAGGTTAATTCTGTTTCTCCTCCAGGATAGGGGAGTTCTTGTAAAAATACTTTTACTCTGGCCTCGGGACCATTGTCTCCCCTATTTAACATGATTAATACTGGCATGCCATTTTCCTATGCCTGATCCACTGCTTTTGGCAGAGAACTGGGATCAGCATGAGGTGCCTCTAAGCTCCTTTCCAGTCTACCGTCAGGAAGATGGCAGAATTTGGCTATGAGTCCTTCCCCATTACAATTGTGGCATATAATTGGTCCCCGATTGCCATGATTTCTGAAATTGCCTTTGCCTCTTCCTCATCCTCTCTGCTTCCCCATGTACATAACCTTGGGTTTGCTGTCTTTCTGGTTAATCCTGTTTTCTATGGATAACAGAATAGGCAGGAGGTCTCGAATAGACATATTGCCTGCCTCAGGCCTTGCTGTGAACAACTTTTCTTTCAACTGGGGTATTAAACCATCAAGAAACCTTTGTTTCACCAGTTGTGCAGATGGACTTGCAGTTTCCTCCACCTTCTCTTCCTCTATTTTAAGGCCTGCTTCCTCAGCCATATTGCTTAACTGCCTCCAATAAGCCCCTGTGGCTTCCTCTTTCCCTTGCTTAGCAGTCATAAATTCAGCATGTCTGGTTTGTCCATATATTTGGAGCAATTTTTCCTTAAATTCTTCACAAACCTTCCGTCCACTAACCATATTATCTAGATTTGTGAGGTTTACGCCACATTCTTTAAGTATATAGTCAGACATGTTGCTTCCCACTGCTTTAATAAGAAGCTGATGAATGTCAGTGCAAGAATTTTTATATGCTTCCTGTGCAGCACTAAGTTTGTTTGCAAACCCAATTGGATTCTTTCTAGGATCTCCCAATCCCTCTAATATAGCTCTCATTTCTTGGGGACTAAAAGGTACATGCAACGGTGGCAATCTGTCAGCTCCAGTGTCAAAAAGTTCTTATCTTACTTTGGGGTGTGGCCATCTGGTGTTGTCAGCCGGAGACCCCGTCCCCTTGTGATGTCGCCGCCCCAGGCATTAATGGTCCGTGATGTCACAAGAGGGCGGGGACCCAAGATGATGTCACCAGATGGCCACGCCCCAAACTTATATAAGAACTGTCAGACCCCGGAGCTGACAGAATGGCGGTAACCAATGTCAGAGGAGCGTTTTTTTTCAGCGGGTCAGTGGATGAAGAAAACATCTGCAGGGAAAGAAGACATCAGCGGAGGAAGCGGATAAAGAAGACATCATGTTTGACGTTGGAGCTACGATGGGGACATTATTCGTCTATTTTTAATGAAGGACTTGTCAAAAACCGTCTCTTGTTTTTTGTAACACTACACTGCTTTTTTTTTTGGTGAATGGGTAGGGGTACAATGTACCCCATACTCATTCACATGAGGGGCTTGGATATGGGGGCCCCTTTTTTTTAAAAGGGGCTTCCAGATTCCAGAAAGCCCCCTGCCAGCAGACCCCCACCCCACCGGCCAGGGTTGTGGGGAAGAGGCCTCTGTCCCCATCAATATGGGGACAAGGTGTTTTGGGGTGGCATGTGGCCTGGTTTGGTTCAGGAGGGGGGCACTCACTTGCTTGCCCCCCCTTTCCTGACCTGCCGGGCTGCATGCTTGGATAGGGGTCTGGTATGGATTTTGGGGGGACCCCATGCCGTTTTTTTTTTTTTAAACGGGTTTCCCCTCAAAAACCCAAAGGGCCTGGTATGGATTAGTGGGGGGGGGACATACCATTTTTTTTTTAATTTGGCATGAAGTTTCATCCATTCCAGAGCCAAAGGAATTGATTTGATTTGGTCAAAGGACAAGTCGCAATCATCTAAAAGTCAGATCAAAATCGGATCCCGTTCATTGAAGTCTCATGGAAGTCAGGCCAGAAGTCGCAGGGCAAACGTGGATCGGAAGTCATGCGATTTCCGTGTTGGAGCAGTGTGAGCCTAATGATCCATCTGTTGCCTTTTGAATGCTGGGTCACTAACCAAGGATTCCTCAGGTTAGGAACAAATTGGTGAAATACAAAGACAAAACAGGAATACAAAGACACATCCAAAGCATAATCACATAAATTTGCTTTTTCCAGTTGGGTTGGGAGATGATGGAAACAAGATGAAAAATATTTCATGAGCAGACAAAATTCTAATGCAGCGTACACACGAGCGGACTTTACGGCGGACTTTGCCCGGCGGACTGGATTTCGTCGGACAATTCGATGTGTGTGGGCTCCAGCGGACTTTGTTTGCTCAAAAGTTGGACGGACTTATGCCGCGTACACACGAGCGGACATTACGGCGGACTTTGCCCGGCGGACTGGATTTCGTCGGACAATTCGATGTGTGTGGGCTCCAGCGGACTTTGTTTTCTCAAAAGTTCGACGGAATTAGATTTAAAACTTGCTTTAAATTTATCCGTTGAAATCGAGTCCGGTCGAAAAGTCCGCCGTCTGTATGCTAGTTCGACGGACAAAAAGCCACGCTAGGGCAGCTATTGGCTACTGGCTATGAACTTCCTTGTTTTAGTCCGGTCGTACGTCATCACGTACGAATTCGACGGACTTTGGTGGATTGTGTGTAGGCAAGTCCGTTCATTCACAAAGTCCGTCGTAAAGTACGTAGAAAAATCCGCCGGGCAAAGTCCGCCGTAAAGTCCGCTCGTGTGTACGCGGCATAACAGTGTATGTGGTTTTCTTTCAGGAAAGTCAATTTTTTCCAAAATTGAGGTTAAACACTTGACCTCCAAAAATTTCATGACCTGTGCTAATTTAAGTGGCAATTGCTCTGTCATGCAACACTGTACCCAAATTAAATTTATATAATTTTTTTTCACATGAATAGAGCTTTCTGTTGGTGGTATTTTATGACCACTGGGTTTTTTTTTGGTAGATAAGCGACAAAATACGGAATATTTTTTTTTTAAACACATTTTTCTTAGTTTCTGTTATAAAATTTTTCAAACAAATAATATCTCTTTATATATTTAGGCCACAATGTATTCTGCTACATTTCTTTGGTAAAAAAACAAAACAAAATCAATGTATATCATTTAGCACTGTATGTGTGAAAAATATGGAGTCTACAAACTATGGTAGACAATATATATTTGAAATGTGATCAATACTGGTGTACTGATGCCCTATCTCAACTATTGAGGCCCTAAAATGCTCGGACAGGACAAGTACCCCCCAAATGACTCCTTTTTGGAAAGTAAACAGTCCAGGGTATTTATTAAGAGGCATGGTGAGTTTTTTGAAGTTGAAATTTTTGGTCACAATTTTTTGGGAAAATTAATAAATTAAATAAAAATTGGGTTTTCTTGACAGCTCCATGTCAGCACAGTAGTAGGCTGACATGGAGCTTGTCAGGAAAGGAAAATTGTGGTAAGTATTTGATATTCAATTTTCTGTTTTCCTGACAGCTCCATGTCAGCCTACTACTGTGTTAACATGGAGCTTGTCAGGAAAGAAAAATTGTGGTACGTATTTGATATTCAATTTTCTGTTTTTTTGGCAATTTTTTTTTTTACATGTCTGTCACCAGTGCAGTACAGCGTCATCATATGACTGGTGTGGTGGTGATCAGGGATACTGACTGGTGAGAGTATGTAAAAAACAAAAATTAAATAATTTTTCTTTTTCTGCAGCAATCATTTGAACTGTCATGAATGGCTTTCATTTATGATGCATTGTTTACTATTGTGATGCTATGATTGTCCCACAGCTATCACATTTTTTAATTTCATTCATTCATGTGTCATTGTTTACTACTGCATTGCTGTGATCGATCCACAGCTATCACTATTGTGATGATGTGTTTGGCTCACAGCTATCACATGGTACAGGGTGCTGTGATTGATCCAGGTACCATGTGATCACTGTTTACCAATCACAGATTACACACAGTAGTAAGCATCGATGTCATGAATGGATTCCACAGCACAACTTTCACATGGTATCTGGACCGCTCACATCGGCCCAATCCCGACCACCACAATTTGCTGTGTCTAGTGGATTGGTTGCAGATCGCACTGCTGCACACCCCAGGGGTGCTCATGCGCACTGCGGTGTACGGGTATGACGCCGAGTCTGGGGGAGCCACCCCTCAGCAGTAAATGTACTGTTAGCAGTCGGCAAGTGGTTAAAAGCAAACTACATTTTGAAGTACTTTTGCATTCTTCAAGTCATCAAATGTACTGATATTTTTCACACAGGTTTCTAAATAAATGTTCACACGAATGTTTGAAAATCTACTAGTGAATGGCCAGCTTAACAGGCTACCCATAAGGATTGGCAAGTGGTTTTGGTGACTTTAGCTGCAAATACTACTTTAGTGCAACAACAGAAATCAGGACTCTATTATGGTTTCTTTTGTTTTTTGTAAACCTTACTGGTGATTTATAACCTGACCGGCATTTGCCTGAAGTGAGATTTCCAACTCATCCCTTTAATTACTGACATATATAAGTTACATAGGTTCCATTGTTAATCGCATTCATCAGTACCTTATCTGAATTTCATGAGCCACAGGATCCCTGGAATTGATATGCCAGTAATTAAAGGGGTGGGTTAGCAAACCACGTCTTTCAAACTATAATAAGAAAAAAAAACCTGACCTAGCATGTAAATAGCAATCACTGAGAGGGGTCAGCACATCCCATTATCAATTTTCCTAAGTGACTCGGTATCCCCACATCCCAGGGTGTTCAGTTTGCAAAGGTCCAATTTTAGCTACTAAGTTAAAGCTCTGGTGTACCCCCTGCAGTGTGTTCCTTGTATTGATTATAAGAGCACAACACATTCCATAGGGGGAGGGGGTGCCGGAGTCCTCATTTAATTATGAATATGGATGCTGAAATTGCAAACTATGCACCCCAGGATTGTTAATTTTGTGTCAAGTTATTGCAGGTATCTTTGTGTCTCCTTTTTACATGCTAGGTCAGTTTTACCACCTTTTTTTTTTAAGTTGTCACAGATCCAACATTATAGATTACCGGTGTTAATTTTGGCAGCAAATTTCGATTTAGTTTTAGTCTTAGGACTAAAATGGCATTTTAGTTTTAGTCTCATTTTAGTCTTCTGCAATTGTTTTAGTTTTAGTTGTATTTAGTCGACTAAATCTCCAATACATTTTAGTTGACTCAAACTCATTTTAATCATCTAAAATCGAATGAGTGTAATTAAATTATAATGCGTTAGTTAACATTTCTCTACAATTTCCAAACTCATTATATACTGCTGGAGTGAAAAATCTAATATGTTATTATTTATGGTATTGAGGTATGAACATGCACTACAGACCAGTGTTAATTTTGAAGTCATATTTCAATTTAATTTTAGTCTAATGCTGGCCATACACTATACGAAAAATCGGCCGAAAAATCGTTCGAATGGACACTTCGTTCGTTTTTCGGCAAGTTAGTGGGTACAAATCGATAATCGTTTGTGACGTTTTTGTGGAAAAAAAACGAACGGCATGTTTGGAAAATTTCTGCCGAACGTACGATAAATTGCAAGGTTAATGTGTTTCCCGTCCGAACTTTCTGCACTAGGTATATGTAAAAAAACGAACACAAAATTATTTATTCATGTCCACTGAACAGATTATCGGTCATTATATGATGGCACGATCGTTTGCGGTCACGGTCGAACGTTCGTTTTTCGAAAATGGGTTCGGCCGATTTTCTGTATAGTGTATGGCCAGCATTAGTCTTTTGACTAAAATGGCATTTTAGTTTTAGTAAATATAAAAAATTGAGGTACAGTATACAGGAAATCCGCCCACTCCTATATTCCCAACACTGCGCTCATGGAAATTTCAGACCTACATAAATGGAGCACCCACTTAGTGTGAGTGAATGTGTAGACAGAAATTTGATTCACCATAAACCGACAACCCCCAAAATGGTGAAGCAAATAGCGGCGCTGGACTAAATAAAATATTGCATCAAGTGAATGTTTACAACATGATAAGCATAAGTGATATAGAGTCTGTGATAGGGGGCGTGGCTGTACGACAATCGATCATGTGTGACGCAGTACGCTGTGACGTGGTACGCCACACCAAGAAGTGGGGGGTCGGCTCCGAGGAACGTGTGAGGTTGTCACCGACTATTGCACTCCTTGGGTCCGCCGCGACCGCAACACGCTGGCTTTTTTGTTTGGAGTTTTCTTGATGTGGTATTTTGCTGTGGTTTTTTTCTCTGCCTGATGTGATTTTATAAGATGTGAGTTTAATGGTGGAAGAGTTTTATATTTTTATTAAACTTTATTACGGTATCACACTATTAAAGCACTTCTTTATTACATGTGGAGAGAGCATTTTTGTTGAAAACCCTGGATGCTAGCGCTGGAAGGTCGGAGGTCATTTTTTACCCTCGTCTGTGTGGGTTAAAGCGTTATAGCCGAACACGAGAGTGTAATGCAAAGACAGCTGGTGAGTTGTCTTCTAAAGGGGAGTGTAATTACAGACACGGAGGTGTGGTGGAAGATTTATTAAGCTGAAGGTCTTCACTATATCACGTCACGGACTATATACAGAAATATTATCATAAACCATTTTTTGGATCTCTATTATGGACTTGGTCCACTCATCTACACTTTTTGGTTGTTCACTTTAAAGGATTTTATTATATTTTCTTATTTTTGGATCACTTATTCACATATTTGATCAGTTTTTACTTTATTTATAACCATAAGGACATTATTCATCATTTGGTGCACTGTGTCACAGGTTATATATCACTCATTTATCACAGACTCTATATCACTTATGCTTATCATGTTGTAAACATTCACTTGATGCAATATTTTATTTAGTCCAGTGCCGCTATTTGCTTCACCATTTTGGGGGTTGTCGGTTTATGGTGAATCAAATTTCTGTCTACACATTTTAGTTTTAGTCCCATTTTAGTCTTTTCACCAGACACGCCAGACACGCATCACCAGACACGTGACTTTTTCAAGGGTCCCTTGAAAAAGTCACGTGTCTGGTGATGCAACGCGTCGGGAGAAGGAGCCTGTGACGCTCTCAGCAGTGTGGACACTGGAGGTGAATGAGGAGACTGCAGCTCGGAGCTAAATGTAGCTGACCATTTAATCCTATGTGATCTTTTAAAAGGGGAGACGTGAGTGAGATTAATCCATCTACTTTTTAATCATTCAAGTGTTAATCCCTGCGCAATAGTTCTGTTTCCCTATTTTGTCTTCTATACCGGGGATGGCCGTTGAGGGCTGAGAAGTAACACAGCAAGCACCGGCAGGCGAACGGGACCATCCAAACTGGTTTGTGTCCAATCCTAGCTTGTCCCACTAGGTGTCGGCTTTTTGGAAATTGGATTGTATCCTGCAATTAGCGGACTATATTATCAACATTTTTGCACTCCCTTTAGTCTGTGAACAGGAGGTTTGTTTTACACCAACCATTTTGGTGCACCCTACAAAGTTCAGTTTTTATGTGAATTAGATCCCTGTATGTCATATACCAGTGATTGCTTTTTTATTCATAGTCACTCACTATTTATGCACAGAAGTTTATTGATTTATTTATTTACATACCATACACATCCACTTGTATTGAAGGGTGTATTTTGGCATATATCATTTGTGGATTTTAGCACTTAGTGTGATATTAATTGGTTAATATTAGCGAAATATGAAGCGACCAGCGCTTCTAACCATCAAGATGGCCGACGTCGCCCAACGTTTCGTCATCAACATGCGTCTTCAGGGGCGTGGTTATGACCTTTTAAGAAAATACCTGAGCTCAATTGAGATGGTTTAAAAAGAGGAAAAGTCAAGTCCACTGTTCAATTGGCAGAGGTGAATATGGTGGCATGTGCTGATATTTAGGAATGGGTCAAAGTCGTTTTAGACATGAAATGTATAATCACACAACACCAAAGCCGCATTTTGTAGCCATAATATGTCACTTCCTCAGTTTAGTGGTGTTCACACAAAGAGTCCTGCCCTTGCTGGTTTCCCTGTGTTCAGTGACAGGGATGTGTGTGTGTGGCTGCTGAACACAGGGAAACCAGCAAGGGCAGAACTCTTTCTGTAAGCACCACTAGAACTCTTTGTGTAAGCACCGCTTAACTAAGGAATTGACATATTTTCCCTATGAAACCATCTTTGGTGTTAAATAATAATTACATTTCAAGTCTGAATAAAAAACGTTGACTTCAAACTATTCCAAAACATCAGCACATGCCACCATGACTGCTGAGGTGCAATAAGCCCAGGTCCCATACCATAACTTACCATGACAACTTGTAACGCCTTACCCCTTCTTCCCATCCAATAAAGACCACATACAACCATTAATGTTGGAAAGGGCAAGGCCACAGCTTTTATTAACTCAAAACATAACATTAACGATTTAAACCGTGCCAGTCACAGTTGCACTGTGAGCACACAATTCCAAATGTAAAAGGGAGATGAACGAGGGGCCTGTCCTTACCATAAGTGCAGGACCGGCCGTCTATCTCCCAATTACCATCAAGGGCATAACTAATCATCCATGTTTGCTGGCAAGGTCACCAAAACCACAGCACGCTGTGACATACCACCAGAAAATAGGGCAGGAGGGTGGGCAGCTCTTCCATGCTTTTGCCGAAAAGGCCCAGAATCCCTTGGGGTGCCCAATTCTTGAGCTCAGGCCCAACCCCTGTCCTGTCCTGTACCAATCCCAAGTGACCTCAATAGTCACCTTAACTCCTCCCTGGCCATGCCCCCATCAGTCAGGGCTCTCTTTCCCGAGGGGTTCAAGAGGCCTTCATGTGCTCTTCTGCAGTTCAAACAGTCGGCGGGACTTTTCCTTCTCTATAAACCACATAAAATTTGATGGAGCAAGATGGAAAATGTTTCTCAAACGAACACATTTCTGTGGTTTTCGTTCAGGAAATTAAGTTGATTACAAAATTTTAAATTTAAAAGAAAATGAAATTTTGAAGCAGTTATAGATGGGACCTCATGAGGAATCATGCACACAACACGTCTTGGCACTTGGAGTTTGTTTATAAGCACAATTCAGAAGTTCAGTGCGATTATACATACAGTTCAGGGGACTCAGGAGAACAATGCAAACTTGACAAAAGCCCACTGTGGTACAGTTAATACAGATGTTACTGGAAGACGCGCTTCTGCTGGAGTGAAACAGGATAATTCACACTGCACTCATCACTGAAGGAAACTCGGAAGGTTCTGCAACACCTGACAGGGTCCCTCACTCTGCTCCTAACTCTCGACCCTTTTCCTATGCTGAGCACTATCCCCATCCAGCAGATTCCTCTCCCTTTAAGGAGGGGTGGGCTCCCTCCAGGCTCACCTGCCCTCTATCTATTCATTAGAATGTATGTGCTTCTACTATGGATGGCTCTTATAAATTTACAGAGTTAGGACTGTAGATAATACTGGGGTGTTGTGGAGTGGCTCTGCAGCTTATGGATGTATTTGCAAATGTGTGCTAAATAAACCCCTGTTTTTAACGCAAATTGTTAGACAGGAAAATTTGGTTGGTTGCAGGCTGTCTGGTGAGTTGAGCTGGGAATTTTCTTTGTTTTGTTTGATAGGTTCCTCTCCCTCACCTGCTACTCATTTGAAGTGCATGAAAATGATGGGGGATCCCCTATTTAAAAGCTTCCATGTTAGACGGCTTCCCAAACTCTAACATGAACTCAGGATCAAATCAGATGCCTACCTTCTCAAAGAGGACTAACAGAGTCTCTAAGAGACAAACTTCCCTTATAGACTCCTCCTCCCCTCTAACAATGCACAGTGCCACCTACAGGCCAGATGAGTACCTCCTTCTGCAGGTACTTTTTTGGGTAGTATTTTGAACAATCATCCAATCATTGAATCAACATTCGTTCTAAAATCTACTAGTGTATGACCAATCTTAGTCCTTCTAAATAAGGTTGGGAGCTGCAGTTTTTTTCACCAGCTGCGGTGGCCACAATGGCTACTGTGTCTTCATGAGAGGCCTAATTTCTAATTCCAAAGCTGCAATAAACATTATTTTTCCTTCCAATGTGCCCAAAATAGGACAGAAGATGGAGGGAAACAGATTTTCATTTTGCATATTTATAACCAAATCATGTTTTTGCCTGGAGTTATCTTTTAATCTTTAAAAAGAAAACTAAATTAACTTTCCTCATGCATCTTCGTTAAAAACAAATTTAGGCAAAACATTTCAAACATCAGTAAATGCATTATGCAGCTGTGTGATTTGTTTAAATATCACTGTGAAGGAATTCATTTTTAATTTATGGGGCTGTTCCTTTTTTTTTTTTTTTTTTACCTCTTAATGATTTTTTTTCTCTGTAAACAACTTAGCAGACCACCTGTGATTTATACTCAGGGACAAAATGAAAATTGTGTGTTTGAGCAAAATACATGCTTGTATGTGTCATTTACACTCAGCCTCCTGAAACTAAACTATGACCTACATGCTTGTACATGCGGATGTCTGTATGAAAACGCCTCACCACAGACGGGCCTTTTAATTAGTCTCTTACTGCCCTGTAGGGCATTAAAATGAGCATTCAGTCTCTGGTGTGTTTTAAGCAACACCCGGCCGTTCCGTTCGCCCCGGGGAGAAACTTGGCTTGTTCAATGTCACAGAAAGAAAAGCCTGTAGGAGGAAAATGTTTCATGAAAGTCGGATGCTTGTGTCAGGACAAATAACTCTACACTGAATTTTGAAGATCACTTAAAAAAATTGTAGTTTAATAGCAATAAGCAGTTAGGAGATTACATTTCTTTTCAAATTAAAGAAGAACTTCAATTAAAAGAAAAGTTTGGGTTTTTTTAGAAATTATACTTACCTAGGTGGATGCAGCATCGGTCACCTGCCAGGTCTAAAACCCCGTACACACAATCGGACTTTCCGTCGGGAAATGTTGGATGTGAGGTCGTTGGCAGACAATCCGACCGTGTGTATGCTCCATCGGACAATTGTTGTCGGACTTTCCGCCAACAAATGTTGGCTAGCATGTTTTCAAATTTTACGCCAACAAATGTGTGTTGTCGGACGTTCCGATCGTGTGTCCACAAGTCCGTCGGACAAAAGTCCAAAGTACAAACACGCATGCTCGGAAGCAAGGACGAGCCAGAAGCGGTCGGTTTTGTAAACTAGCGTTCGTAATGGAGAATGACATTCGTGACGTGGCCAATTATGAAATCTCCAAATGCAGCGCACAATTCTCTTCTTCTTTAATGGGATAATAATGAAGTTGCTTTGCTGGTGATACTGATGGAGTTATTGCAAACACATTTTCAAAGGCTTTTTTTTTCTAGTGATATCAAGAATAATATTATTATGTTTTTTTGTTCTTTTGGGCAAGTTACCACAACACCATTATCCCGTAGTTTTTAAGAACAAAGATACAACTATGTTGGTGTCCCTTGTCAATTTTACATTGTATTTTTTAAAATGTAACTACCTACTCTTAAACTGTCATTTGAAGTAAACACATAGCCAAGTATTATTCTCCACAATTTTTTTTATTGTGCATTAAAAAAATAAAACAAATAAAATTAGACATGCTATCTGCCAATAGAACTTAACCAAAAAGTGCATTCTATGCATCCAAAAATATAGAAACTTTACCAAATCAAATCATTATTCAACCAAAAAAATAATGTCAAAGCAATAACTTCAAGGCCAATAATAAATAACACGTTTTCTCCTCCGATTCCGCAACATGTCTAATTGACAAACGGCCGTTCAGAAACGAACTGAAAAGCGCAAACTGAAAAGTGCTAAATGAAAACCGCAAAATTAAAGGCGCGAATCAACACTCACCAAACTTCTACTAACACAAAATTAGCAGGAGGAGCCCAAAGGGTGGCGCTAAAGAGCTGAAAAACCACCTAGTACATCTAGTACGTCACTACATTCATAATTGTTGGCCAACATTTGTGTGACCGTGTGTATGCAAGACAAGTTTGAGCCAACACCCTTCGGACAAAATTCCACGGTTTTGTTGGCGGAAAGTCCAATCGTGTGTACGAGGCATTTGACTGAGAACTGAGCGATCAAACACCACTGATCGCTCAGTTTTTGGGGCTCCATGAGCAGAGAGATGGTGACTCTGCCCAGCACATTATACTAGCACATTATGAAATACTTACCGTGGAACCAACCCCCTCCAGCTGCATCCGGTCACCACTGAGAGGGCTGACATCTTCCCCTGTCTTTCTACTGGTTTGCGCAGGAGCCCTCGCTTCCAGCAAGAAGCACGGTATACCGGCGCATGCGCTCTGAAGGTCCGGCATACCTGGCTGCATGCAGAGTGAATATCTCCTAAACAGTGCATGTTTAGGAGATATTCATTTTACCTACAGGTAAGCCTTATTATATGCTTACCTGTAGGTAAAAATAACAAAGTGTGCTTTACTACCGCTTTAAGTTACTACAAGAAAAACAGAAATGGAAGGCGCGCACTCCTAGTGCATTACCAGAGATAATTTAATAACAAGACATTTTTGTATAAAAGTGGGTACTCACAAAATGCAACTGATAAAAGACCATAAACACAGTGCATGGACATGCACAGAACACAGGGTACAGCTAATGCGTTTCGGGGGCGCACCCCATTCCTAGGCTAGCTCTGAGGAAGGGGGTGCGCCCCTGAAATGCGTAATCTGACGCGTGTCCCCGTGTTCTATGCATGGCCATGCACTGTGTTTATGGCCTTTTGTCAGTTGCATTTTGTGAGTACCCACTTTTATACAAAAATGTCTTGTTATTAAATTATCTCTGGTAATGCAATAGGTGTGCGTGCCTTCCATTTCTGTTTTTCTTGTAGTTCCTTTCGGATTACCCGATCTGAGGAAGGCAGCATCCACTTAGTTCTGGGATACCATATATACCTTTCACACCACCAGTTTATCTGTTATTCCTCACCATGGAAGACATATTAGCGCTGGAAGTGACTGTGTTTTTTGTACCGCTTTAAGTTGTACAGTTTGGTCACCTCTCCCCCCCTGGCCTATGATTGGACAGTGAGAGAGAAGCAACACAACATAGAGCTCTTTCCTTTGCTTGCTGTGCTATTTCCTCCAATCAGTACATGTGTATGGAGCACAACCTAATGGCTGGCTACTAGTATTGCTCCTCTCTCTCCCAGTCTGCTGTTGTACAAGGTATTACAGGAGCGTGATACCAGGTAAAATTTAGGTACTTACCTAATTATTTTATTAAATTATTATTTTAACAAATACATAAATACATTCAGTAGTATTTTATCTGCCTGGATTTCAGCATTAAAGAGGAACTTAAGTTCCCTTTAGCTTTGGCTCCACCCCCCTCCAGCGCCATCTTTGTTTCTCTGGTGCATGTGCAAATGTGCTGAAGGGCCCTTCCAAGTCTTCGGGTCTCAGTGAAGCCCTGCAGCACATTTGTGCACATGCTCAGGAGTTTCAAAGCTTGCGCAGACACGGCAAGGTTGGGGACCTTCATACCACTCTGCCTTCATGCATGTGCAGGAATGCCATGCATGCACAGATGTACAATGAAAGATCTGTGGCACATCCTCACGTGCCTAAAATCTGGGGGGGACGTCATTCTCACCTAAGACAGTAAGTGCTACATTGCAGCACAAAATTACTATAAAGTAAAAAAATAATCAAAATGGAAGGAGGGAGAAGGCAGGGGAAAGTAAGTGTGTGTGTTTAAAGTGAAGGGTTGCTTTAATTTAAAGTGGTTGTAAAGCCACTTTGTTTTCTTACTAGAATCCCCAGTGTTAGATTAAGTTATGTGCCCAGTGTATGTTGTTTATAAAAATATATGCTGTTTTATACCTTCGTTCAGAGCACCGCTCGGGGCTCACGTGACTGCCCACCGCTCTCCACCCCCGATCTGAGAACTACAGCGGGAGGGGCTGAGAATCCCCCGATGACGTCAGCCGGGAGGAGGGGAGGAGAGCGACAGACAGTCACATGAACTCCAAGCGGCGCCCTGAAATAAGGTATAAAGCGGCATATTTTTTAAAAAGAACACACACTGGGGCACATAACTTAATGAAACATAGGGGATTCTAGTAAGAAAACACAGGTATTTTAGCAGCAGGAGGGGAGGGGTGGGGAGCCGATCGGCAGAGACTAGCTGACAGGCAATGAGGGAGGGGGAGAGGTGGAGACAGGAGTTAGAGCAGAATGACGGAGGCACGTAAACTGACCAGTGTAATCATGGATCAGCAGCCATGATAAATGTGGTCAGTTTACAGAGGTGAAGGCAGCACCAGGCAGGATCAGCCAGGTATTTTAGATGATAGAAAGGGACAAATTACACAAGACAAGCACCGTGCTGTTATTCATGCTTCAAAGGAAGAGGATAAAAAAAAAATTTGAGGGTTACAATCACTTTTCAAGTTTAGTAAGTATATAGGATTCAATAAAAGCTAGCAGTGAAACCAAACTGAACCTTATATGCAATCATGCCATGCCGTGACTCTAAGGCAGCCTACAAACACTAGACAATGACCAGCCCCTGATGCATGACCAGGCTACCAAATGTTTTTTTCTACAAAAAACCACAGTAGATTAAATATGAAGTATGGCATATTAATATTTTGTATTCTTTTATCCAACGGTTGAGGCTCCTGGGTCATTAACACATGCTTTAGTTGCTCTACTTAAAGTATATGTAAACCCTAACCTTGTAAAACCCATTCAGTTTTAAATAGAACTGGAGGTAAATATATATTAAAAAAGATGATAAATACCCTTTTCCACCCTTTTTATAAGTGATCACATAATCTCTGTTCTCAGCTGTATAAGATGCTCAGAGAGCTGGGATAGTGTCACGTACCTGGTCGGAGGCCGAAGTGCTGAGAGGGCTTTCCTTGGTGATGAGGAGATGTCCGCTGGATGGCGGCTGATGAGCAGGATGCACTGCTGAGCAGGAGTCCCTCAGAGGTACCAGATGAAACTTTGACAGAAGGGAGAGCCAGGAGCAGGGTCAGGAGCCAGGCCAGTAGTCATGCATGGAAGGTCAGCCAGGAGTAAGGCAGCAAAGTCAGGAGTCAGACGGGGTAATCAAGCAGCAGCGGAGTCAGAAGAGCAAGCGAAAAATCATACAAGGATCAGCAGGCAGAAGCACAATCAATGAAACAAGCTGAGGGTCAAAGCCAGGAATAGAGACAAGACAGGTCAAAGGCAAGCCTGGTCAGTAACAGGAAATCCAATTATAGCAGGAACAGGAACACACAGGTGAGCTGAAGATCATCCAGCAACTAGTGGCTTATGCTGCTGGCTTTAAATAGGCCACTGGGCACCAGAATCTGTCATGCATTGCTTGCGCCATGGCGCACGGGCCTCCGCACTGGCACATGAATCTTCATGGCCATTCGTGCCCGTGTGTGCATGCACATTAGCATTTGCGAATTTCTATGTGCCAATCTGCGATTTTGCTGGGCATTAGCAGATGTGCCAGTTCTTCTGTAGAT
Organism: Lithobates septentrionalis; assembly: GCA_037952835.1. Lineage (NCBI taxonomy): Eukaryota > Metazoa > Chordata > Amphibia > Anura > Ranidae > Lithobates > Lithobates septentrionalis. The sequence goes on from JBBDGP010001418.1 coordinate 108,260, forward strand.
CGTTCTCTGACAGGTAGAAGAAACAGCAGCACACTGGTCTTCTCAGTGAATGGTTGCTCAGGGAAGGGGGAGGCGTGTCAGGACAAGTCTGATCATTGGAGGAGAGCAGGCTGAGTTTCCAGCACAGAGAGAAAACTGGCCATGCTGTCAGTTTTTGATAGGAAAACAGAGGGACTGGCAGGAACACCAGGTATTTCAAACAAAGGAAGCAATGCAAAGAGAACAGGATACTTTTTTATACAAGCACTTGGTACAGAAGACAAAAATCAGGAATATCAAATGTTGGGTTTACATATTCTTTAAAGGAGAAGTACAGCCAAAGCTTGTTTGGCTGTTCTTCTCCTGTGGATCACAGGAGTGCAGTTTGTTTTGCACTACTGTGACCCGTTTTCAGCAAAGAGCGGGCTGAAGTCCGCCCTGCTGATGTCACAGAAGTCGGTCCAGGCTCCGCGACCACGGAGTCGAGATCCACCAGATCCCTGGGCTGGCACCCAGCTCAGCCTCTCAGCAAGTCGCTGAGAGGCTGAGCTGGCCGCCCCTGCCACCTCCACAGCCCAGCGCTCCAGTGAGCGAAGAGGGAGCAGAGCAGAGAGCTGTGACTGACAGTCAGCAGCTCTCTGCTCACGGAGTTCTGAGAACTGAGCGATCAACAATGTTCGATCGCTCGGTCCTTGGTGTAGAGGCACCGGGGGACAGATGCAGCATCAGACCGATGCTGCATCCACCTAGGTACGTATGGTTCTTAAAAAAAAAAAAAAACCTGGACTTCCCTTTTAATCCTTTAAACAAAAAAAGTATGTCATGCAAATATGAAATACTGCACACTAATATTGTGGCTTCTCCTTTTGAGCTAGCAGAGGGGACTTTAGGTCTTCATTTTTTCCTATTACATTTCCCATGCCCTCATGTTGCTTCTTTGATGTGAAGCCTGTTGTTTTTAGTGAGTCATCCTTTATTGGATGGCTTCTGTGGTTTTATTATTAGACAAAATGGGACTCAAGACAGGCTGCTTCTGCTGTGCTGTGTCTGTTTTAAATCTTTATAAAATAAAGCTTATAGTAAAAACAAGTATAAAGCATTAATTTAGGAACATATGAATTAAAAAAATAAAAATATATAAAGTCCGCCCTAACTCATTCTTTGGAAATCAAAGGGGATAATTCTTCCCATCACACAAGCAGCGGGAATAGAAGTCAACTTTCAAAAAGTTTGCATATTTTTTCCTAGTAGTATTTTTAAGTTGGTCTCCATTGAATTTTTATTATCTGCAGTCCTATCCTTCCTTGAAAAAACAAACAAATCCCCTTTCTGCCTCGCACAGCTGCTCCACTAGCACTAATCTGCATTTTGCATAATTAGCACTCTACCCCAATGTGGGCAAACTGTTTTATAAACACGTAGACTAATCCCCCATAAACAAATACAAGCAACTGAACTCAAATCCGTGATGGTAATCCACAGAGCTCTTTAGCACAGGATTATTACAAGTGCGAGGTGTCAGGAACGTTGGACAATATGCCTGCCATCGCTAAAAGTCATCAGCAAGAGGTGCAGATCTTGCCAGTCTTGTTGACAGGTTGTCAGTCGGAATCTCCAGTATTTCACACAGGAAAAGTGCTCCACTGCTCATTATCACCAGAAGTGCCATCGATTGAAATAGGTGGGAGTGTTCAGTGTCAAAGGGAGAAGGTCTGCATTTTTGCCATATAAAAATAGATCCTGCAGGTCTCCGGCATTAAGAAAAATAATGCTGTCAGCCATAGAGAGGGGGGGGGGGGGGGGGGGTATGTGAAACATGCTGTCAACTCTATAAAAAGTCTTTATATAAGGTCAGTCTTGGGAGCAAAACTCCTTATTGTGACCCGGCCGTCAATCACTGAAGACAATGCAGGCAATTAACTATAAACCCACATTGTGACTCCTCCGAATGTCAATGGGAAGAGTTTGTTACAAAGAAGTTACTGCTAATTCACTTTTTTGGGAGCTGTCCGATTTTCTTCCACTTAAACAATAGCTCACAATTACTGTGATAGAAACTTTAACACAGGCGCTGGGAAAAAAAAAATGAAACATACAATTTGAGTGTTGACATGAACAATTGAAAAAGACCTTAACCACTTCAGACCCGGAAGGATTTACCCCCTTAATGACCAGGCCATTTTTTGCAATACGGCACTGCGTTACTTTAACTGGCAATTACGCGGTCATGCGATGTTGTACACAAACACAATTGACGTCCTTTTTTTTTCCCAACAAATAGAGCTTTCTTTTGGTGGTATTTGATCACCTCTGCGGTTTTTATTTTTTGCGCTATAAACAAAAAAAAAAACGCCAATTTTGAAATAAGAAAAAACATTATTTTTTACTTTCTGCTATAATACATATCCAACAAATGTAAAAAAAAACAAATTTCTTCATCAGTTTAGGCCAATATGTATTCTTCTACATATTTTTTGGTAAAAAAAAAAAAATCGCAATAAGCATATATTGATTGGTTTGTGCAAAAGTTATAGTGTCTACAAAATAGGGGATAGATTTATGGCATTTTGATTATAAATTTTTTTTTTACTAGTAATGGCGGTGATCACTGATTTGTAGCGGGACTGCGACATTGCGGCAGACAGATTAGACACTTTTGGGACCAGTGACATTTATACAGTGATCGGTGCTGTAAAAATGCACTGATTACTGTATAAATGACACTGGTAGGGAAGGGGTTAACATGAGGGGGCGATCAAGGGGTTAAGTGTTCCCTAGGGAGATATTTCTAACTGCGGGGGGAGGGGACTGATTGGAGGAGGAGAGAGATTGCTGTTCCTGATCGTTAGGAACAGCAGATTTCTCTCTACTTCTCTGTCAGAACGGGATCTGTTTGTTTACATACACAGATCCCGTTCTGGCTCTCTGTGGAGTGATCGCAGGTGGCCGCCGGCCATGCACATCGGCTCCCCCAGCATGCTTGCTATAGCTCTTAAAGGAGCCGACGTACAGCTAGGCTGATTTGCGGGATCGAGCCGACCTGCCGCAGTATAATGGCGGCGGCTGGTCGGCAAGCGGTTAAGGTGTAAGAAAAAGCAAAACTTTTTGGATTTAGAGAAGATTATTTTTGCTGATGATGATTTTTGCTAGGAAGCATTCCCTTCACTTCCTGAGGTGGGGATGCAACAGGAAACGAGAGTAAATCTCTCCAAAGTGTCAGAATTTCTAGCTTAGAAAGTTGTGAATAAGGGAAAACCGGTGCGCTGCCAAACAACCTGTGTAATACATTATACAATTTTCTTATTCAATTTTCTTTAGATTTACCTTCAACTATGTAGTGCACAGGTCTGCCTGATTGCAAATAAATTGAAAGTGTATAGGTCTGACCTCATATTATATGGTTTTGGTAAATCTAATGCCGCGTACACACGGTCGTACTTTTCGTCTACAAAAGTCGGACAGCCTGTCGGACAGACTTCCGGCAGACTTTCGGTGGACTTGCCGCGGACTTGCGGCCTACTTTCTAACGACCGGACTTGCCTACACACGACCACACAAAAGTCGGTCGGATTCGTACGTGATGACGTACACCGGACTAAAATAAGGAAGTTCATAGCCAGTAGCCAATAGGTGCCCTAGCGTGGCTTTTTGTCCGTCGGACTAGCACACAGACGAGCGGATTTCGGGGTCCGTCGTAGGTACGAAGTAAAAGTTTTGAAGCATGTTTCAAATCTAAAGTACGTCGTATTTGAGGCTAAAAAAGTCGGTTGAAAGTCCGGAGAAGCCCACACACGATCGGATTACCAGCCAGCTTTAGTCCATCAGCGTCTGTTGGACTTTTGTAGACGAAAAGTACGACCGTGTGTACGCGGCATAAAGGAAAATTGTACAAGAAAATTGTATAATGTATGAGCAGCCTTAGATACCAAATGAATCACAACAGCTGCTGAAATCACAAAGAATGTGTGTCCCTCACATCAACAGATGATATAAAACATGAAATGCGATGCGCCGCTGTATAAACCAACTTATATGTAAAATAAACAATATTATCTGTGCATTAACCACTTCACCTCCGGAAGGTTCACCCCCCCCCCCCCCCCCCCCCCCTCCTGACCAGGTCATTTTTTGCTATACAGCACTACGTTGCTTTAATTGATGGTAGTGCGATGCTGTACCCAAATACAATTGATGTCCTTTTTTTTCCCGCAAATAGAGCTTTCTTTTGGTGGGATTTGATCACATCTGCGGTTTCTATTTTTTACGCAATATATATATACAAAAAAAAGACATACAATTTTGAAAAAAAAACAACTATATTTTTTGCTTTCTGCTATAAAACATATCCAATAAAAAAAATAAAAAAACAAATTTCTTCATCAATTTAGGCCAATATGTATTCTGTAACATATTTTAAAAAAAAAATCCCAATAAGCGTATATTTATTGGTTTGCGCCAAAAGTTAAAAACTATGGGATAGATTTTTGGAGCTTTTATTTTTTTTACTAGTAATGGCGGCGATCAGCGATTTTTAGCAGGACTGCGACATTGTGGCGGACAAATCGGACACCTAACTGACACCTCTGACACCTTTGGGGGACCAGTGACACTGATACAGTGATCAGTGCTAAAAAAAAAAAATGCACTGTCACGGTACTAATGACACTGACAGGGAAGGGGTTAACATCAGGGGCAATCAAAGGGTTAAATGTGTTCCCTGGGAGTGTTTTTTTACCGTGTGGGGGATGGTTTAACTGTAGGAAGACAGAGATCTGTGTCCCTGCTTAGCAGAAACACAAGATCTCTGTCTCCCTTACTAGCAGAACGGCGATATGCCTTGTTTACATAGGCAGACAGCCGTCCTGCCTTTCTCGGAACAATCGCCGGGCTTCGCTGATTGGCTCCAGCTGTGTCCAGTCACAGCGGTGGTGGGGCTCCAGCGGCGGGCGCGCGTGACCCAGAGTCTAAGAAAAAAAAATCACGTACAGGTATGTGATTTCGCGCTTAAGGGCCGCCCTGCCGCAATATATGTACTTGGGGTGGTCCTTAAGCGGTTAATAAAAAAATATAACATGCTATAAGTGGTAAGATATCCTCCTAAATATACAAATGTAAAAAAATCCGGTGATTAATGTCCACACACACATACTGTAGATTGAAATCCTTCCAATGTTCTGTCAATTGGCAATTCACTTTAGATAAGGGCTCAAAACCACAAATAGACCGCCATGGTGTAGTATGATAAAAAAACAACCAATTTATTAAAGATAAAATATTGCATTCAAAAGACTGACACTTGTATATCGCATACAAATGAGCAACACTAATCCAACATGTGGCAGATCAAACTTTTGGGGGTTGAATCAATTGAGTATCAACACATAGTGGTACTGTGGATACATTTAGAATATTAAGTGCCACGTCCCAAAATAATTGTTGAGTATAAAAGTATCTAAGGGCTTGGACTTTATAGGCATGATACCAAAGTTATATACCGGTAGTTAAAAACTGAAATTTATTCGATATACAAAATTTTGTTTAAAAACAAGAAGAGAAAAAGAGGAACAAGTACAGTAATCAGTTCATAAAAATACAGTAACAGTTATATACTTTTAACTAAACTTTTGGGGGTGATCAGATGTTTTGAGGATGATCTGTGATCTTCGCCTTAAAGTATCTCCTCTTTATTCCAACAGTTAGCCCATTCACACAAGGGCAAGACGACTTCCAGCGCAACTTTGGGAGGCAACTTGGACACGACTTGAGTATGAATCACAGCGCGACTTGGGGTGACTTACAACACGACTTGAAGTCACCTCCAGTACAGGGAACTTTACAAGGGGCCAATCGGAGCTTATCAGCTCTTGTGACATACAGTAGGTGACCGCGATATTGTGTCAATCTCGCCGCTGTTATTGGCGAGATTTGACACCTGCGAGCCCCGTCGTGGGGATCCCACTTGGAGGCGACTTCCATTGAAATCAATGGGTACAAGTCGCCTAGAAGTCGGATTGAAGTAGTACAGGAAACTTTTCTGAAGTTGGAGCGACTGCAGTAGTGTGCATTAAGACGGATCAATTCACTTACATTGATTTTTTCATGTAGCGCGACTTGAGGCGACTAGGGGCGACTTGGGGCGACTAGGGGCGACTTGGGGCGACTTGAAGTCGGATCCAAAGTTGCCCCTGTGTGAATGGAGTCTTACACGGCTTGTAGTCATGAGGAATAGAAGCAAGTTTGAATAAATTGGTTGTTTTTTAACATACTACACCATGGCGGTCTATTTGTGGTTTTGAGCCCTTATCTATAGACCTTGACTACAAGCGGGTGTGACTGTTGGAATAAAGAGGAGATACTTTAAGACGAAGATCACAGACCACCCTCAAAACATCTGATCACCCCCAATCTTGAGGAACAAGCAAGATTAGACTTAGCATATAGGTCTAAAAGCCAGGTACGGGTACATCCCAAAATCACTGTGTGGTGGAACACTGAAAAAGACAATCCATATTTACAGCACTGGCATTTCGGGTGCTTTATATCGCCAACAAGTTCATGTAACTTTGAGGCTGGGTTCACATATAAGCACGCAGCAGCTCACAGCAGGAGTCCGGTGCGTCCTCGTTCACCGTTTCAGGTCCGATTTCAGCCTGAATTGTTGGTTGAATCTGGACCTGAAACAGACTAAAAGACGCACAGGGCTCCTGTGCAAATCGCACCGGAGCCGCTGCGGACATGTGTGAACCGGCTCCGTAGAGAGCACTTGCTGTGCGAATTGGATGCAGAGAAATGCTGCATCAGTGTGAACTCAGCCTGAAGGATAAAGACAGCACTATTATAGGAACGTAGATCACACTGAATAAATTGCCAATTGACAGAACATTGGAAGGATTTCAATCTAGGTGTGTGTGGACATTAATCACTTCAGCCCCGGAAGGATTTACCCCTTTAATGACCATGCCCTTTTTTGCAATACGGCACTGCGTTGCTTTATCTGACAATTGCGCGGTCATGCAACATTGTACACAAACACAATTTTTGTCCTTTCCCACAAATAGAGCCTTCTTTTAGTGGTATTTGATCACCTCAGCGGTTTTTATTTTTTGTGCTATAAACAAAAAAAGATTGACAATTTAGAAAAAAAGAAACAATATTTTTTACTTTTTGCTATAATAAATATCCAAAAATTTAATTAAAAAAAAACAAATTTCTTTATCAGTTTAGGCCAATATGTATTCTACATATTTTTGGTAAAAAAAAAAATGCAATAAGCATAAATTGATTGGTTTGCGCAAAAGTTATAGTGTCTACAAAATAGGGGATATATATTTATGGCATTTTTTTTATAATTTTTTTTTTTACTAGTAATGACAGTGATCAGCGATTTTTAGTAGCACAGCGACATTCCAGTGGACATATCGGACACTTTGACACTTTTTTGGGACCATTGACATTTATACAGCGATCAGAGATAAAAATAACCACTGATTACTGTATAAATGTCACTGGCAGGGAAGGGGTTAACATTAGGGACGATCAAGGGGTTAAGTGTTCCCTAGGGAGGTGTTTCTAACTGTGGGGGGAGTGGACTGACTGGAGGAGGAGAGAGATCGCTGTTCCTGATCACTATGAACAGCAGATCTCTCTCTACTTCTCTGACAGAACGGGGATCTGTCCATTTACATTGACACATCCCCGTTCTGGCTTTCTGAGGCGCGATCGTGGGTCGCCAGCGGACACTGCAGCCCCCAGCCACGTGCATCGGCTCCGGCGTAACGCCGTGGGCTGGCACGTGCGCCCCCTATAGCTCTTAAAGTGGCCGACGTACACCTACGGCGATTTGCACAGCCGCGCCAACCTGCCACAGTATAATGACGCCGGCTGGTCGGCAAGAGGTCAATTACCGGATTTTTTTCACATTTGTATATTTAATTACATATCTAATTACATATAGTGTGTTATATTTCTTTATTAATACACAGATTATATTGTTTATTCCATATATAACTTGGTTTATACAGGAGCGCATCACGTTTCATGTTTTATATTTTCTTAGAAAATTGTCACAAAAATAGTTGTGCCCCTTGGGGGATTTTCCTTCACCTCTTGCTTTGGTCTAAAAGTTTGGATTTCCCCTCACTTTTTTAGATGCCAACTTTCGGGTAAGTGTTGAGGAGCGCCTGGTACAAAAGTTTATAAAGTTTGAGTCCAAGTCTTTATCAATCAAAAGAAGCCAACATGTTTCCACCTACCAATGCATTTTTGACTCCCTTTAGAGGAGACGCAGACAGACAAACACGTAGGCCCCTTTCACACGTGCTGATAGAATTCAGCTTTTAGCTGCGGACAGATGAAGTTATCTACAGCACCTAAACTCAGACAATGCTTTCCTATGCATAAATAAGGAGAAATGAATGCGCCCACTTCCCCTATCTCAGCATTATGGTGTTTAAACAACAAACAAACCAATTAAAACAAAAATTATCTAAAATAAAAAATACAATGTATTCATCAGTAGCCGCTTAATATACAAAGATATAAAAAATATTCACAAGATAAACAAGTTTAAAGTACTTAACCTGTACAAGGTATTTATCAAAGCAGCGCTCCTGTCAATGGTTAATATGACTGGCTGGCGTATGTAAATAAACATATGCGAACAGAAAACAAACACATTGGAATGACAGGTGGTGATAAAGAGTCCGAAGAAGACACAGGTGGTGTTCCCAGTATTGATTGATATATGTGCCCCTTTCTCCAGAATCCTCCAAGCTGTGTATCAGACTCTCCTCTGGGGTTTAAACTCACCAGATAGTAGTAGTTTTAAAGCCTCAAAACTCCTTAGCCACTGCCATCCGCAATATGAACTGGATCAGAGCTGCATACAATCTCCACAGATTTTCGGATGTAAGAGAAGAAAAACTCCATATAGTATAGATCTGCTTTACCTTTTATTGGATATAGCTAAGGAGTTTTGAGGCTTGAAAACTACTTCTATCTGGTGAGTTTAAACCCCAGAGCAGAGTGTGATACACAGCTTCGAGGATTCTGGTGAAAGGTACACATATATCAATCATTACTAGGAACATCACCTGTCATTCCAATGTGTTTGTTTTCTGTTCGCATATGTTGAATTACATACGCCAGCCAGTCATATTAACCATTGACAGGAGCGCTGCTTTGATAAATACCTGGTACAGGTTAAGTACTTTGGACTTTTTGGTTTATCTTGTGAATATTTTTAATGCTTTCCTATGGCCCCTTTCACACACAGCGTTTAGCGGTTAGAAAAAATAAATTTGAATGCGTCCAGGACCGATTTATCACAGCTATCCATACATAACTGCAGGTAATCGCAGTGTAATCGCAGCAACAAGGAAAGAAAAACAACAGGAAGCACATCAGAAATGGCAGAAATGTTCCACTGCAGCTAAACGCAGCCGCATGTAAATGCATGTAATCGCTGCTAATTGCAATGTACAACTGCAAGGGTTCGCTGTGCCTGAAGTCTGAGAATTTCAATATAATGAAAAATGCTTTTAAGAGTGGCAGGACAGCCACCCGTGTGAAAGAGACCTTAGGGTCTAACGTTGACCATACACCAGTAGAATTTAATTTGAATGTTCATGTGGAAATCAAAGAGATTTACTTTTACTTTCTGACCTGGAGATTGAACAGTAAAAATCTCTCTAAAGTGAACATAATTCTTGGAGAACTATCAATGGATCAGTTGTGCCCCTTGGGGGATTTTCCTTCACCTCTTGCTCTGGTGAAAACTCAAAAATTTTGGATTTCCCTTAACTTTTTGCCTTCTAATAGGGCGTACACACGGTCGGACTTTGTTCGGACATTCCGACAACAAAATCCTAGGATTTTTTCCGACGGATGTTGGCTCAAACTTGTTTTGTCTATACACGGTCGCACAAAGTTGTCGGAATTTCCGATCGCCAACCACGCGGTCACGTACACCACGTACGACGAGACTAGAAAAGGCCGGTTCAGAACCAAGCGCCGCACCCTTTGGGCTCCTTTTGCTAATCTCGTGTTAGTAAAAGTTTGGTGAGAGACGATTCGCGCTTTTTCAGACTCGTGGCTTTCAGATCGTTTTCTGCCATTCAGTTTGTGCTTTTGGGTTTGTATCTGCTCTTCAGTGCGTGCAAGCAAGTTCCGCGTGACTTAGTCATTGTATTCTTGTTCGTTCGTTACTGGTTTTCAGGTCGCTCTTCACAGGCCTTGCTGTTCATTAGTGCGTTCTGTTACTTCGTTCTGAGCAGCCGACCGTTTTCTAGCCATGTTTCGTATGCGTACTCCTCGTAGAGTTTGTGCTGTGCGGGGGCTTGGTGTTGGGGTCCTGACCTTGACACAAGTCCAGTCCATGAACAGGGTGGGGAGGAGTTCATGGACCAAGAATTGGTTGCTTCAGCGTGACCAGTTCTCTCATATGCCTTTGCTCCGTGAGATCCGTGAGAATAATCCTGATGATTTCAGGAACTTTCTCAGGATGACGGACCCCATGTTTCACCGTCTGTTGGCTTCGCTGACCCCCTATATCAGCAGGCAGGATACCTGCATGAGGCAAGCCATCACTTCGGAGCAGAGGTTGGTCGCTACCTTGTGGTATTTGGCCACAGGGAGAAGCCTGCAGGACTTGAAGTTCTCGACAGGCATCTCCCCCCAGGCTCTGGGGATCATCATCCCAGAGACCTGTTCTGCCATCATCCAGGTCCTGCAGAAGGAGTATATGAAGGTAAGATTTTTATCCTTTAATATCACATTTTATTGTATTGAATGTTTGATAATATATTGTATTTCTTTCCTCATTCCCTAATTCCCATGATTGGAATATGCTGTGAATGTCCCCTTTGTCCTCATGCATGCTGGATTTTTATGTAATTATTATTTTAGGACCTTCATACATATTTGCCCTTCAATAACCTCCCCAGCATGGTGTCTCCTGGCCTATATTCACCTCATGTAGTCACTTAACAATGTATTTTATCTGCTCCATAGTAGTGCTTTACCCCAAACACCCCCTAAAATGTTTGTTAATGTTATTTTTGATTTAAATTCAGGCAGAGTGCCAGAGGCTTTTTTTTGTGGTGTCCCCAAATAATTTTTAGTAACCCTCCCAACCCCCAACTGCTAAGTCAGCTGATCCCAATTCTCTATCTATCCTCAATCATCTATCTGCTGACTTTGCCAAACCCCCACACACTATACCCACCTCTTTAGTGCTCAGATGTATGAATTCCCCAAAGCATGTAGTGCAAGGGCCTGCCTGTATACTTTCCAATGGTACTGTTTAAAGTTCTTGTATCCTATTATTATCTTGACAGGTAATAGCAGAATGTCCAAATGTCCTCAAATGTGTACAATGTGTATTTATATCTTTGTATTATGACACTTCTTACCTGTCCAGTGGGCTGCCAATAGTGTAACTAAGGAGGGGCTGTTCCAAGTAATACCCTGTATTTAGGCATTCATCTCTCAATGAAGTGAAGAGGGTTACCTGTCCCAGATTTCCACACACCCTATAATGTTAGAAATGGCCCATGAGAGGGGGGGAGGGGGAATATGATAGGTGTACCTTATACTTTGGCGTTGTTAAATTCCCCTTAATAAATGCTATCTGGAGGTTGCCCCAGAATGTTTGTGTCTAATCTGCTTGCCATGTTTCAGAGTAAAAATAGTAATGTTTATTGTTTTTTCCTCAACAGTTTCCTTCCACGCCACAGGAATGGCAGACTGTGGCCTCCCACTTTGCCCAGCGGTGGGACTTTCCTAACTGCGGAGGGGTAATTGATGGGAAACACGTCCACATCGTCCCACCACCCAACTTGGGGTCATACTATTATAATTGCAAGGTGTTTAATAGTATAGTAATGTTGGTGGTGGTGTCGGCTAATTACGACTTCTTGTATGTGGACGTGGGGAAGAATGGCCGGATGTCCGATGGTGGAGTCATCGCCCAGAAGGAGTTCTACAGGCGTCTCCAGAATGGCAGCTTGGACTTGCCAGCTCCAGAGGACAATGTGGAAGGACTCCCATTCGTGTTCGTTGCTGATGAAGCGTTTGCGCTGGGGGACCACCTGATGCGGCCATTCCCAATGAGGACCCTCACCCTGGAACAGAGGGTTTTTAATTACCGGCTGGCCAGAGCCGAAGAGTGGTGGAGAACACATTTGGAATCCTGGCCAGCCGGTTCCGACTATTTCTGACACCCATCCATATGGCGGAGTATAAACTGAACCATATTATACTTGCGTGCTGTGTTCTCCATAACTTTTTAAGGAAACATTCGGCCAACTATGCTGGCTCAGTTGGGCCTGAGGCCCGGAATCCTACATCAAACCACACTGATGGCGCTTGAAAGTGGCCATCCTGGCTTGCCCTCCCTGAGTGCCCGTGATGTCCGGTTACGCTACCTGGAGTTCTTTGCGGGTAGGGGGGCTATCAATATGCCAGACAATATGTGAAGCCTTTTTCTAATAAAAAAAAACAAAAAAATTATTGGTGGACATTTACTGCTTGTGTTTGTTTTAGCTGACCCTGTTATAAATGTGTTGAGTCCAGAAAATGTTGTGATTGTGTAACCTTATACAAAGCACTGTTGGCTGTTATTTCCTAAATGCAAAAACACATTTCACTACAAGTGCACTTGCAACTGCACTGAAACAGCACTTGTAGTGCAAAGTGGATTTGTCCTTAGGAAATAGCCCCCATTTTCACAGAAAGTAGCAATTACATCACCCCAAAAGTGTTGTAGCATTGAGACAATAATCCACACATTCTTGATTAACAATCTTTTTAATACCTGCACAATCCCATGTGCATTTACCAAAGGTTTTTCAAACAAACCAACATGTTTGTTGTATAACAATTTTTGTGGTGGCATTATCCAAAATCAAGATGTCCATTTTATAGAAAACAGGCATGTGTAAAACCAACAAGAAAAGACACAAATCTTGAACTTACAAACGTCACATTTGGTCGAATTTGAAGGCAATATCAGACATGAGTATTTAGGAACTGTGTTTGATATTGCGTTCAGATGGGGGGAAATCACCCCTGGAAAAGCCAATTTGGAAGATGCACATCAATTTCCCAATGTCAACATGTGCTATCTGCCATCACGGGGGATCAAGGGATGTGTTTTGGGGGAGAAACCCCTTCCTCACCGCTACTTTATTATTGAGGAAGGGGTTGCACCCCCAAAACGCGTCCATTGATCTGCCGTGATGGCACATAGCACATGTTGGCACACTGTGTGCATCCTCCACATTTGGCTTTGGGAAAAATCACAAAAACATTTAGCACATTGTAGCACACAAAAGAAGAAAGTGATTTGGAGGGGCTTTAAACTCGCCCCAAAACATCAATGATGTTTTTATATTTTGGAATAACATCATTGATGTTTTGCTTGATTATTTCCAATTGTAAATTACACCCCATGATCTCCCTGATCAGGATCTGGGCACTTTCGGATGTGAAAGGATCTGGATCCACACCCTCACGATCACCTAAAAAGAGAGGAACCCCAAAATAAATTTGGTTTAAAAAAAATGCCGCCATTCATCTCTTATCTGAGCCTGTGGTTGCAGACACTCACCTGTTGTGGTGACTAGTTCCACCATGTCTTCCTCCTCCTGCTAAGCTTGTGTTGGGGGGATTTCCCCTTCTTCCAGAGGGGGGGGGCTCTGGTCTCCTCAGATGAGGGGTGTCCTCCGAGTCTTTTATCCCCTATGTCAAACAAAAATGGTATAATTAGCACACAGATATTTAATGTCAGAACTATAAATAGGAAACATTGCTTGGGAGTGGGGTACAATTGTCAATTTTAGCAGAGTTCCAAGATGTAGCTTTTTTAATAGTGTCCTTTGTCAACCTGCAATACTTTACCTGTTTAGTACAAGCTTCACAGATGTAGCCCCTCCTATAGTATACACTGGAGCACCTGTGTGGGGCCCCCTAATAAAAATTGTGTTCTTGTGTCCCACACTAGTGCTCCAGTGTCCAGATGTGAAAACAGCTACTCAGTGTCCTCTCCTTACACAGAATCTAGTTTGCATTTCATTCTAGTAACAAAGCCATCTACACACCCCAATTCTTTGAAGACAAGTATAGGGCGTCAAAATGGTGGCCAAATGCATATGGCCTAAACAATGGTATTTTATAGTTGGAACGAAAAATGTTTGATTAGAACGAATAATGTGCCCATGAACATGAAAGTTGCCATTTTAAACTGTACAACAGTTCCTAAAAGCACATGGAGCAGCACGAACGTACTAAACATCAAAAGAATAGGAACACAGCACAACTACTTACTTTTTTGCAGCACTCTCCGGATCTTTCTGTACTGCTCATGTTCTCGTAATTTGAGGTCCGACCACCGCTTCCTGAGCTGATCTTTCGATCAACGTACCCCGAAATTCCGGTGCAGACTTCTGACCACTTTCGCCATGATCTTGGCCTTTCTGATATTGGGGTTGGGGTAAGGCCCATACTTTCCATCATAGTCGGCCTTCTTCAGGATGTCCACCATTTCCAACATCTCCCCAAAGGACATATTTGAGTTCTTAAATCTCCTTCTGGATCGGGACATGTCCGGATCCGGTCTTTCCTCCTCCTCATTGCTACAATTAGTACGCACCTGCTGTCTATCCGCCATGTGCTCCTCCCCCACTGCGCCGAACAAAAAGGGGCGGGGAATAGACTAGAAAGAACGTCAGGGGCGGGCGGAGTTATATGCATGCACAGTGTGTATAAAGCGTAACACGCGTGCGTATTACGTACGATCTGTGAGCAGAGGAAGGAGCATCAGAGACGCTGATCGTGATAACGAAGGTAAGATCTAAACTTGCGCCTATACTGCTTCGAAATGGAAGCCTATATTGTAACAAGATTAGGGGAGTTTTGCCTGACATTAGGGTTTGTCTTGTGTTGTGTCTTGCAGAGAAAATGGATGGGTTCAACGACCACAATTTCCTGCCCCTGTTCATAGACAAGTACAGGGAGCTGCCCTGTCTGTGGCAGGTCAGACACCCCCACTATAATCACAAACAGAAGAGGCAGGCAGCGCTGGAGAAACTGCTGGAGTTGGTGAAGCCGGTGGTCCCCACAGCAACCATCACCTATTTAAAAGCTAAAATTGGTGGCCTGAGGAGCACATATCTAAGGGAGCGCAAGAAGGTCACAGATTCCCAGAGGTCCGGAGCTGCAGCAGATGACGTTTATGTCCCCAGGCTGTGGTACTACGAGAGACTGCGATTTCTGTCAGACCACACTGAAGTCAGGGAATCACTCTCTACTCTTCCTTCCACGATTCCTTCCATACCAGCTGAGGCTTCTGATGTCCAACCTGGGCCTTCCAGCCAGGAAGAAGTGGAGGAGCCCAGTTGGAGTCAGGTATAGCATTCTTGTACAGATTTCTGGGCAATAAATAAATGATGTTTACTAGATGTTATTATTAATCACTAATTGCTGATTAAAAAAAGTGTTTTACATATCAATAAACAGTAGTGGGCACCCCAAATTGCCACAAGAATGAAAACTGCTGGGCTCAGAAGGATAGTCTGTTATATTTGTTAACATTGAATTTGCAACAGTCAGGAGGTGAAAATTGTGTGTGATTGATGAAGAAAATACTAAAACTATGTCCCTTTTTCATACACAGGAAGACCTCAGCCAGGAGGAGGTTGTGGAATGTGGAAGCCAGGAGGAGGCGGGGATTAGTTGCAGCCAGGAGGAGGCGGGGCTAAGTGGCAGCCAAGAGAAGCCTGGGACCAGTCGCAGCCTGACTGAGTCTCAGGTCAATCCCCTCCACCTGCCATATAAACGAGCCAGGAAGGCCACTCCAAGTCCCGTGCAGGATTCAGCATTCAGGCTGATCCAGGAGGCTTCTGCGTCCCTCAGAGCCTTACCAACTCCTGAAGAGGCCTTTGCCTGCATGGCTGCCACCAAATTGCAGGGCATGCAGGAGGGCCAACGCAGGCTCTCTGAGGACCTTATTTATAAAGTCCTACGTAAGGGGGTGAGTGGGGAACTAACACCCAAGACGGATGTCATTGAGATGGACGATCCTCCTCCTCCTCCTCCTGCTGCCACAACTCCACCACCACAGCCACCGCGTGGAAGGAAGCGTGGAAGGAAGACCTGAGAGTGATTGCCCTGGGTTCAGTCTGGTCTGACAGAAGCTGCAGTCTCTCGTATGACCACAGCCTGGGGACATAGATGTCATCGGCTTCTTTCCGGATCTCTGGGACTTCTGGACCAGACTGCCCTCCCTTAGATAAGGACTCCTCAGGCCACCAATTTTGCTTAAAAATAGTTGATGTCTGCCCTGGGGGTCCAAGGCTTCACCCACTTCTGCAGTTTCTCCAGCGTTGCCTCCCTCTTTGTTTAGTTGTGAGCCCTTAATAAAAAATTTTTTTGGAAATTCTACACTCCTATGTGTGTTTTCATCCGAAAAGGACAGTTTGTTGGTGACGATTCAGGTACATTTCTAACATAAAATGTGAAATTAACAAGGGACAACAACACCAAACAATCTCCTACAGATTAAATAGAACAACATACCAATGGTGTTGTGGGAACTTGTCACCAAAAACACACACAAACATTTTCGGGAGTACAAATCAAAATCGCAAAAAAAAAAAAATACAAACACAAAAAAAGAATCTACATTAAAGACAAAAAATATATAAAAATATACAAAAATATGTTGTCAGATGTGAGAAATCAAAATATATTGAGGGAATCACGATAAATAGTAAAGAAATAAGTTTGTGAGAAGTGTGTGTGAATATGAGCAGCAAAACTACTTCATTCTTCTCACATTATAAAGAAGAAGAGAGTGCGCTGTATTAAACCATTTTTAACATTGCAGCGTGACGAAAGTGCTGTATCCATTGCGAACGCTAAGTTTACCAGAACGAGCTGTTCCGTCTCGGAATTTCTTCTGAGCATGCGTGGCACTTTGTGCGTCGGAACAGGCCACACACGGTCGGAATTGACGCGATCAGATTTTGTTGTCAGAAAATTTTATCTCCTGCTGTCCAACTTTGTGTGTCGGAAAAAAAAAATGGAAAATGTCCGATGGAGCCCACACACGGTCGGAATTTCCGACAACGCGCTCCGATCGGACATTTTCCATCGGAAAATCCGACCGTGTGTACGGGGCATAAAGATGATCACCAGTACATTAGAGGGAGAATTCCCTTTAGCGGCAACACAGACAGCAATAAAAAGTAAAAGTTGGCCATACACCAGTAGGATTTTATCTAAATGTCCATATGGAAATGAGAGAAATGTCCTTTTACTTTCTGGCCTTGAGATTCAATAGGAAAAGGGAAAACAATCTCGGTAAGGTGAACAAAATTCTCATCTTAGAGAATTGTCACAGGAATAGGTGTCCTCAACAGAGGATTTTCCCTTTAACTCTTGTCGTGGTGACAACTCTAATGCCCCGTACACACGGTCAGATTTTCCGATGGAAAATGTTCGATGGGAGCTTGTCTGAAATTCCAACCGTGTGTAGGCTCCATTGGACATTTTCCATCGGAATTTCCGTCACACAAAACTTGAGATCTGGATCTCAAATTTTCCGACAACAAAATCCGTTGTCGTAAATTCCGATCGTGTGTACACAATTCCGATGCACAAAATTCAATGCATGCTCGGAATCAAGCAGAAGAGCCTCACTGGCTATTGAACTTCATTTTTCTCGGCTTGTCGTAAGTGTTGTACGTCACCGCGTTCTTGACGCTCGGAATTTCCGACAAGATTTGTGTGACCGTGTGTATACAAGACAAGTTTGTGCCAACATCCGTCAGAAAAAGTCCATAGATTTTGTTGTCGGAATGTCCGATCGTGTGTACGGGGCATAAGATTTTAGATTTCCCGCCACTTTTTGTCTTTGTGACCAGGACAAATAGAGGGAGGATTACCTTTTTGGGGAGCTAAAACAACGATAAAAACTTGCTTGCCATACACCAATAGAATTTGATTCAAAAGTTCGTACGGAAATCCTGAAAAAGCTTTTGTGAGGACATTATTTTTTTGCCATCATTGAGTAAACGAATTTAATTTGAAAGCTCCTAAACTTTTATACAGTCCTGATATTTCAATGGGATGCCAGATGTATTAAGCAGGCTTCTTTTGTACTTAGAATATGTGCAATACTATATGTAAGATTTACGAAAGAAATTTGAACTCAGAGTTAAAATTCTGTTCATTGGAAAAAAATATTCAGTCCTGCTATGATCGAAAGAGACCGTGGATTTGACTCCTCTAACCACTAATGTACGTTCTGAAAATAATTTTTTTTAACAAAATTCTGTTAGTGTATGGTCAGCTTAACCCTTCCCTACTCTATCCACAGCTGTCTTTACATACGACTTACAGTAATTGTTAAGAAAAGTTTTATATTTGGCATACTAGAAGCTCTGCATGACTATGTGTCTATGTGTGCTTTGTGTAACAAACTATTTACAATTTTTATGAAAAAGGCACGTGTATTGAAATACAATAGTTTGAGGTTGTGGCTGACTAAACAGCGGAAATAGTGATTGCATCTAGCAATTGTTCCTTACAAATGAGCATTGCCTAAAACCCTGCAAGCCTTAATCTTTACAACATAAATTGCTGACCTTAAAGTAGACCTAAACCCACTCACTAAATCTCATCTAAGCTTTAACATGTTATTGTCATTTCAAAAGTTGTTTTTCATCTTTGAACTATGTAGTTTTCATTAAAAGAATGCTTGGCGATCCTGCAATGAAGGTCTTTGTTACGGCAGTTACAGTTATGGGGTGGCATCAGTCTCCCAGTTGTGCTCCTGTGTCGTCATGGTGGTAGCTGCAAGCAGCCATGTCAATACACATTGGGGCTGATTTACATAAAGGCAAATAGGCGGTTCATTTTTCAAGGGCCTTAGCCCCACAGGGTAATGAATGAGGTGAAGCTCTACTGACTTTCAAAATCGAATCATGTGCAAGAAAAAATGCCATTTTGTATATTTGCTTAGCACGGTATTGGGTATTGTTTGCAAAGTAAAACTTCACCACATTCACTAGACCTTGGGCAAATTCCCTTGCAAAGTGCAACTCCCCTTGCAAAGTGAACAGCCTATTTGCCTTTAGTTAGTCAATCTCATTGTGTGCAATGTATTTTATTATGTATTTTTGGCACAGCACTTTCCACACACTCCATCTCTTTTTTGTCCCAAGGTATCCCTCTTTCTCAAGTTCCAGAGTTAGCAGATACCGTGATAGCCAAGTGCATTCACTGCGTGATCAGCACTGAGACATGCAGAGTGCTTCTCTAATTTCCTCTTGACTACATTTAGAGTGAAGGTATAGTTCAGGGTATCACAAGGGCTATTCTTCTATCTATCTATCTATCTATCTATCTATCTATCTATCTATCTATCTATCTATCTATCTATCTATCTATCTATCTATCTATCTATCTATCTATCTATCTATCTATCTATCTATTGTAATTTCTACTTGGGCAGCAGGTAAATTGGGGACCCAACAATTGTTTTCATACTGGGGCCCTTTCGTATCTATGCCTGTCGCTGACACCTTGAATGGACAACAAGCAGATATGAGCATGTGGCCCTTCAAGTATTTGAAGTGTGACCCTTGGGCCCCAGTAGTCAGTAGAGGGAACATTTGAGATTTGAATAGGGTCCCTTAATAATAGTAAAGTCTAGCGGTTTCATGCATCATAGCCCAAGTCCATGATGGTCCCCTATAGCAGGACTTTAGTCTGCAACCAATTCAGTAGAACAATCTCTGGCCATTTCCTCTAGTAAGTCCTCAGTCTGTGACAGTTTTTTGGAGCATTACATGCAATAAATATTATATGTGGCCCTTTGGAGGTCAACCTTGAAAGTTGATAACTACTGCAATAGACTGTATGGAGGAATAATTGATAGCCAAAGATCATGTGATCTAAGCTCTCTAGACTGGGGCCAATTTTTTTTTAAGCAAAGCAGAGCTACTTTTTTACTGGTAACATTGATAGGTGACCTATTGATTCATGTGAAGGGCAAAGATTAAAGCTGAAAATTTATTTTAAAAAAATAAAATCACAGATTATGCACTTTTGTGTTCTTAAAAATATTTAAATTATGTTTAAATACGATTTAGTGTAAGTATCAGAATCTGTCTTGATGTCAGGTTCTTTTAATTGCCCCATACAATGCACCTCATACAGGAAGAAGGAAGTTCAGAACCAGGAGCCAATCAAACTCATGTACTGCATGTAAGTTTTTGACAAAGTACTTGCTGACAGCAGAAAGTCTGCTGCTGCTCCTTATTGTCCAATCACAGGCAGGGGGGAGAGGTGGTGACCTAGCTGTATTGCTTAACTGCAGCAGAGAAAAATGAGGTCACCAACCTGGCCTGTCTGGTAGGTCGGTGTTATTCTAAGAGACTAATCCAGTTTTACATTGTACAAAACAAAATTTGTTAATATTGAATGCATATGGGACCTTGGATGGCCAAATGTACAGATGGTGTCTGTCATGCTCATAACTCCATTGTCTGAATGAATAATTGTTTCACTATAAAATCAGCATGTGTCTATAAGTACCTATACACTCTTGCTCTATGAATTCTTGGAGCGACTCTTATTTTCATAAAAATCTTTGCAAAGGCAGAATTGTTTTTGGAACTTGATGGAGTAGGGAAGAGTTAGACCCTCGGTCAGGTTTTAATGCTGTGGATCCTGGGCAAACATTTTCTTGGGCCCTCCCGAATCTACTTATCAACTATTTGCGGGCAGTGCAGGCTCAAGAGGAAGCTGCCTTTGGGCCCACAACAATGACGGGGAATATGTTCTCGTCTATTTGTACTGGTGACTATTGTCAACAAGGCTGAAAGTGGGGAGAAACTCCAAAGTTTTGAGTTTCACTAGGGTAAGAGGGGGCATCATCCAATGGGGATGAATTTTCCAATGACAACTATTTAAGAAGGAAATTTCTCTTTTTTGGGGAGGTTTCCTCTCATGTCCTGTTGCGTCTCCAGGACAGAAAGTGAAGGAAAATCTCCCCAATGTGACAAAGACAGCAAAAATAACCTGACAGGAGTTTTACCCTGCTGTACCGTATTTAAAATGTAAAAAAAATCATTTTTGACTCTAGATAAACTTTAACGCTATGCAGTTGAATCCAATCGATTATATAAGGTCTTATTAAAAACAATTCAAGGAATATCTCTGACTTTAGCACAGTGGGATAGATTCCTAGGTTATCATAACAAAATCACTGACTATTGTTATCTGTTGCCTGGAATGGCTCTTTAAATTAATTCACAAAGTCAAAATTGAACTGAGCACCATACCATGTTCTTGAGCAAAGATTACAATGAAGCTTCAAGTAACACTGGACGTCTATTGTTGCCCTTTGAATGTAACAACAAACACATGTGGAATTAATTTTAAATCATTAGCGCTGATGAATAAAAACCTTTAAATAATACACAGCATGCCTTACTTCTCATTCCCACGCTTTGCTAGTATTTCATATTTCAATATATCTTTAATGAGCAGACATTGGAATGAGACCAGACGAGAGGGGAGGTGAAGGCAGCATAAAGCGAAGGATCGGGTGTAGAAATGATGATGTTTTGAAGCCTGGGAGATCTTGGAGATGTTGGTGGAGGAAGAAAGCTGCTTTATGCATCTTTTGTTGTGAATAATTTGACATTTTTATTGTAATAACATTCAAGGCGTTCTCTACAGTTAATGTCAGCTGTGGTGACGTCTCACAGAGATTTAACAGTTTGAAGTGAAGGCCTGAGCCTAGACCATTTGGCAAATGCCAAAAGGACTGGTGTGTCTGATTATATCTTGAGGTCAGTGTTAATTTATGTGAGCTGCTTTGCCTCACATGTCTTAAAGGGTAAAAGCACTCATAAAGCCCTTAGGATTTTGTAAGTATACAAACGTTGATGTATTTGGCCAGATTGAATACGTATTGCAATATATGTGAACCACATATACCTGTTTTTTTTAAAAAGTTTGCTATAAATATGTAAAAGGTGTATAGCAGTGCATAGATAATTAATTTAGAATTATCAGTGTTAACATGTGGTCACATCCCTTTACCACCTCATTTGTCATCCATATTGTGGGGGTTCAGCTCAAGTGTAACACTTCCAAGGACACATTCAATGTACATTACAATGTTTGCCTAAGGGCTTTTTTTGCCCACTTTCATTGTAAGGAATGCTCACAATTAGACAAAAGGTTATCCTCACTGGGGTTTTCAGTATCACAGCGATAACAGTAAAAATTTTCAGCCTCCAGGCTGTCAGCTTACAGGCTCTAGAACCAATACCTGGAATTACCAATCCTGGAGAAAACTTAAAGGCCAGTTCTCTCCTAAAGAGACACACTTCCTGGAGCCCCTCAACCTGCATGGGTGAGAACCCTGCGTGACACCTGAACTCTTCTAACACAGACACAGCACTGTAACAATATGTACGCTTTTGGGAACTGAGCATAGTACAGGACAGTGATCGGACCTGAGTCTGCAACACTTCTCCAGCTGTGTCTGTTTGCCATATTGGTTCTTTATGTCCATTAAAGTATGATATAGGCAAGTCTTTTTTGGCATTTTGAACAGTGGAGTAGGGTCTGGCCATAGAGGTATTAATTTGGCGCAGTTGGCCAGCTTGACATATAGTACTGTATATTACAATATATGTGTAGCACCCTCTAGTAGTGCTAGGTGTGAAAGATAGATTTTTTTTTTTTGTTAGTGTGTCAGGGCTGGGCTCAGCCCTTCCTTCTCTGAGCTGGCCGCTCAGCTGTCAGTTTTTTGCCAGCTGCTATCTCTCCACAGTGACTCACCTGTTGATAAAATCCTGCTTGTCAGTCCTGCTTACTTAACCCGTCCAGCCCAGATGATCTCCGCCTTCGCCTGGTCAACATCACAGAGATTCTCTCCTGCGTGCCTGTTAAAGACTTGCTTGACTGACGTTCCTTCTGGCTCCAGGTCCTGCTTGCTGTCCCACTATGCTGATTCCTGGCTTCCTGACTTTCTGGCTTGTCTGACTATCCGTTCCGGTTTCCAAACTTTGGCTGTGTTTTGACTATGTTTGTTCTATTTACTTTTATTATTGAACAAGTGTGATTTAACTGTACTTCTGTCTCAGTCTGATTCATGGTTTCTGACACAGTGTAGGCAAATTTATGCAGGCTTGGCTGGTATCTAAGCCTGCTTGTTTTGTTTCCTGGGTTGGCAGAGATCCAGGGAGAGCTGGATGACTCACAGGCAGCATCACTGAGACCTCCCACTTATTTCCTGAACACCTTAGAGATGGTCCCCAGGGGCTTCACAGGGACCATAGATTGCTCTACCACAAGATCCTTATATGTCAACAGTAATAACACCAGCAAGATTAGTAGTCATGGACTTTATGTGGGCATATACATGCATAAACTGAGTATCATAAAAACAATCAAAACAATACAAAACAATTCAAAACAATACAATAAAAATACTCTTGCTTAGAGGTGCACAACATGTACAGATTCCATTGTAATTCACATGTAGGCTTGACGTGTTTCGGAAATTCTTCTTCACAAGCACATGTGAATGAATCAATACATTGGATACTATAGTTGATGCTTACAAAGGGATAAACCACAATACGATCCAATGGAATTCATACTATGTCAATGTTTCCCATGAAAGTGTGTGCCAATATTTAAAAAAAAAAAAAAATGGACACTCCTGTCTCTCAGGTAAGGGCACTAGCACATGGCCAAATATAATCAGATAATCAAAATCTTCCAAGTGATTGCCAAACTTGAATGTATAGTACAGCAAGGGTACAGCGTCAATAGGTAGCCAAAATGTCAAGACCAACTTAAAAGCTGGTCTACCCAGATAATACCAAGGAATTTCAATCCAAGGCCATCAATCAAACCAAAGGGTCAAATCTATAGATCCTAAGTCTTCCACATGATTCCAGCATATAGTTATAGTATGCTATAGTATAGCATAGTATATATCATTCCAGCATATAGTTATAGTATGATATAGTATAGCATCTATAAACACTATATGTTGGAATGATGTCGTAGATTTAGGATCTATAGATTTATCCCTTTTGTTTGATTGATGGCCTTGGTTTGGAAGCCCTTTGTATTATCCGCCCTTTGTATTACCTTCTAAACTATATATCAGACTCCTACTTACCAGACCGGTGAGTCCGCTTGGGCAGTGGGTAGGCTCCCTTACGTGTCCGACTCGCGGCCCCTGGTAAGGTAAACAGGAAGCACGGGAGTGCGGAGTGGTATGAGAGCCTGTGAACTGAAGTCCAGATGCAGATGGAAGAGCAGTCTATAACAGCAGGTGCAGGCTGGAACACAGGCAATGGGACTGAGCAGGATGGTCAGGAGACAGGCTGGGTTCGGCAACAGGCAGACAACGAGGTACAGTGGAGCAGGCAAAGGAATAGTCAGACAGGCCAAAGGTCGGGTGCAGGCGGAGTTCAGAGGGAGGTTCAGGAAGCAAGCCGGGTCGTCAGGAGATCTGGAGAGTATAGGAACAGGTTCTGGTACAGGTACTACGGACGGCAAAGCTGTTGCTCAGGCAACACTGATCACAGAGGCAGGCCGGCTTAAATGGGCAGTTTGGCGCCAAACGGAGCACGTGCACGAGCACCGGCACGCACAGGCATGCACCCCCGCACACGCCCGCGCGCGCGCCCCCGCACACCGGCATTCACAACAGATCTGACCGGGACAAGCATACCGGAGCTGCAAGGAACGCGCGCAACAGGACTCACAGGAACACGCGCGCCGACGCGCCCTGACGCCCACCACCGCGAGCACCCTGCCTGCCGAGGTGAACTCTCTGACAGTGCCCCCCCCTCAAGGGCAGCCTCCGGATGCCTAGTTGGGCCAACCTGGTTGCATGAGAGTCTTTAAAGGCTTGCAGCAGTTCTTCAGCGTGAAGATTGCTCTCAGGCTCCCAGGAGTTATCCCCTTCCACTTGATGAGATACTGGATTTGATTGCTCCTTTTCCTACAGTCCAGGATTGCCTCGATTTCGAACTCCTCCTCGTTATTGATCATAACAGGCTCAGGAGGACTGGCACTACGGTTGGGGAAAGGATCAGGAGCGACCGGTTTCAGTAAGGACACATGGAAAACCGGGTGTATTTTAAAGGAGTCCGGCAGACTGAGCTCATACGCTACGTCATTTATTTTTCTTCTCATCGGGAAGGGTCCCATGAATTTAGGCCCTAGTTTCCTAGAGGGGCAAGCCATTTTTAAGTTAGTTGTAGATAGCCACACTTGATTGCCAGGTTCCAGGATAAGTTCCCCACGCCTCTTCTTGTCGAACATCTTTTTATAAGAAGCCTGGGATTGGGCCATTGTTTCCTGCAGAAGTTTGTTATTGGTAGAGAAGAATTCCAATGTCTCGGTCACTGCAGGGAGGGAGCATTCGGGTATTGAGTTGGGTAGAAAGGAGGGATGAAATCCATAGTTGGCAAAAAATGGCATCTGGTTGATGGCTGAGTGCAGGGAGTTATTGTATGAAAACTCCGCAACTGGTAGCAGAGAAACCCAGTCATCCTGGGAAAAGGCCGAGAAACAACGGAGGTATTGCTCCAAATTCTGGTTGGTTCTCTCCGTCTGGCCGTTTGTCTGAGGGTGATAGGCAGAAGAGAATGCTAGTTCAATTTCGAGGGAACCACACAATGCCTTCCAGAACCTGGAGGTGAATTGAACACCACGGTCCGAGACGATATTAGAAGGAACCCCATGTAATCTCACGATTTCTTTAACGAAGATCTTCGCCGTTTCCACGGCTGAGGGTGTGCCTTTCATGGGCAAGAAGTGAGCCATTTTTTACAATCTATCAATTATGGTAAGAGAAGAGAAGATGGTAGAGAAGCCTTCGGATGGGGGCAGTTCCACAATGAAATCCATCGCGATCATTTTCCAGGGTCTGTCAGGAATGGGCAAGGGTTTCAATAAGCCCCAGGCCTTCGTCTGGTTATTCTTGCTTCGGGCACATGTGTGGCAGGAACTGACGTAATTCCTACAATCCTCGACCAACTGTGGCCACCAAAAGGTGCGCTGCACCAGTTCGGTTGTCTTCTGGGCCCCGAAGTGCCCTGCCAGCTTGTGGTCATGGCAAAGCTCTAGTACCGGCACCCTAAGGCTCTCAGGGACCATGATCTTCTCCTTATGCCAGAGTAAACCATCTCTTAGGCTGGTCTCGGTGGGTTGGGGTATAGTTGTGGAAGCTTGCCTTATTCTGGAGATTAAATCCCCCTGAAGTAGTAAAAAATTTCCTGCAGGCAGGATAGTGTCCGGAGGGACGGTTTCTTTGGAGTCATGGAACATTCGCGAGAGTGCGTCTGGTTTGATGTTTTTGGAGCCGGGTCTGTAAGTTATATGAAATTGAAAGCAAGAGAAGAAGAGTGCCCATCTGGCTTGTCGTGGTTTTAGTCTCTTAGCAGATCTCAAATACTCCAAGTTTTTGTGGTCCGTGTAGATTAGAATAGGATGTACAGCACCCTCCAAAAGATAGCGCCACTCCTCCAGAGCCGTCTTGATGGCCAGAAGCTCCCGGTCTCCTACAACGTAGTTCCTTTCAGACACAGATAATTTGCGAGAAAAGAAAGCTATTGGGAACAGAAGGGCCTTGGGACCCTGACGTTGGGAGAGTATTGCTCCTACTGCGACTTCTGAGGCATCAACCTCCAACACGAATGGCAAGGCAGAGCTAGGGTGTTTGAGAATGGAGGCCGATGTGAATAATCCTTTTAATTTTTCAAAGGCCGATTAAGCCCTGGGGGTCCAGCAGAATCGGGTTCCCTGTTTTGTTAGTTCTGTAATGGGGGCAATGATCTTGGAAAAGTCTCTGATGAATTTCCTATAGAAATTGGAAAATCCAACGAAGCGTTGGACCCCCTTTCTGTCTGTAGGTGCGGGCCAGTCCAGGAAGGCGGACACCTTTTGAGGGTCCATTTTAATACCTTCTACTGAAATGATGAGCCCCAGGAATTGGATGCTTTGGAGTTCAAACTCACATTTATCGAGTTTAGCATAAAGCCCGTGTTGCCTGAGCCGGGCGAGGACATTCCGAACGTGCCTGCGATGATCAGTCAATGATGAGGAAAAGATGAGAATGTCATCAAGGTAAACGATGACGTAGAGGTCCAAAAATTCCCGGAAGATGTCGTTCACAAAATGTTGAAATGTGGCTGGGGCATTGCATAGACCGAAGGGCATAACGAGATACTCGAAATGCCCAAAACGAGTGCGAAAAGCGGTTTTCCACTCGTCCCCCTCCCGGATACGGATTAAATTATAGGCTCCGCGAAGATCTAGTTTTGTGAAGACAGTTGTCGTTCCTAGCCTCTGGAATAATTCAGGCACCAGGGGTAAGGGGTAGCGATTTTTGATTGTTATCCGATTAAATTCCCGGTAATCGATACATGGTCGAAGAGAATGATCTTTCTTTTCCACAAAGAATATGCCTGCGCCAGCCAGAGATGTGGACGGGCAGATAAACTTTTTCTTTAAATTCTCATCAAGATATTGTTTCTCATTTTTGATTGTTATCCGATTCAATTCCCGGTAATCGATACATGGTCGAAGAGAATGATCTTTCTTTTCCACAAAGAATATGCCTGCGCCAGCCAGAGATGTGGACGGGCGGATAAACTTTTTCTTTAAATTCTCATCAAGGTATTGTTTTAATGTATCCAATTCCTGCTCAGTCAATGGAAAGATCCTACCGAAGGGTACCTCGGTTCCAGGTAGCAGCTCTATAGGACAATCGAAGGGCCTGTGCGGAGGTAGGATCTCTGCACCTTTCTTGCTGAATACGTCAGAGAAATCTCGGTAGGGTTCTGGGATGGCTTGGTGTGAGTTGGCTTCAGGGTGTAGGCAGAGGAGTTGAGGTATCTCATGGGTAATCAATATAAGGAGTGTTATTCCTGCGCTACCAATCAGTGCTACTAATATGGTTAAGAGTAGGGAGAAGCAGCTTGCACCGGATAGGGTTCAGCCTTAAACCCTGAAAGAATGACAATGACAAAAAATTGGGGGTTGGTGCCGCGCTAGTCCTGAAGTAAAATCCAGTCGCTGAGTATGTTGGATATGTGTTCCAGCCTATACTGCAGTAAAGGGTGTAGATACAATCCTAAGCAATAAGTGTAGTGCTAAGTAGATAGGCGAATGAAAAGTGCCAAAATAGGTGCTCCAAATAAAAGAGAAATGTATAGTAAAACACTGGAGCCCACCCCAAGGGATTATGTGTTACAATGTGTACTAAACAATAATAAACCAGTAAATTGACAATATCAAATCCGGTGGTGGAGCAATAATAAAATAAATGAAGTTTTTAAAAAAGTGGTGCTTGAAGATATTCAAGAACTCAAAATTAAGAAGAAGGAAGACCCTGACTATATCAAAAGTGGCATCCGGAAACTTGCAAAGAGAAAAGAGTTGGTAATCCGCCCAGCCGACAAAGGCGGAGGGATTGTCATACTCGCAAAAGAACAATATCATCAGAAGATGACAGAGATG
The DNA here is from genome assembly GCA_037952835.1 of Lithobates septentrionalis. Lineage (NCBI taxonomy): Eukaryota > Metazoa > Chordata > Amphibia > Anura > Ranidae > Lithobates > Lithobates septentrionalis. The sequence continues at coordinate 136,811 of JBBDGP010001418.1, forward strand.
CTCAGCGATGAGGACACTTACACGAGGCTATTAAGTAATCCTATATACAAATGTAGGAAAGCACTGGAGCAAATAGTATGTCTTGGAGTCAAGAAAAATATTCTGAATAAGAAGGAAGCTAAATTTTTAGTCCCAGAGTCGGCCCGCACACCCATTATATATTTCCTGCCGAAGATCCACAAAAATAGTATTAATCCACCACCGAGACCAATAGTAAACGGCATAGATTCTCTATCATCACGCTTAAGTCAATACATCGACGTATTCTTGCAACCAGCCGTACAGCATACACGAGCATACCTGAAGGACACTAAACAAATGCTGCAAATCCTGGAAAATATCCCCAAAGAAGAAGGCCCATGGATTTTGGCGACCGCAGACGTGTCGGCACTTCATACCATTATACCACATCACCTGGCATGCGAAGCAGCCAAATGGGGCCTGAGAAAGTATACTAAATTACCCTGTATACAGAGGAAATTTCTAATTAAGTGCATTGAGTTCAATCTCAAGAACAACTATTTTTGGTACAATGGTAGATATTATCGGCAGCATACTGCGGTTGCAATGGGGGCAAAATTTGCCCCTAGTATAGCTGGATTATTTATGGCCCAATGGGAGGAATTTGTGTGTTTGAAGACACACCAAGCGAACTAGCAATGTATAAAAGATACATTGATGATATTTTTATCCTTTGGAAAGGCGATACAGAAGGGCTTACTAGTTTCCTGGAGAGACTAAATAGGAACAACAAGAATATTACATTGACCTGGGAAATCAGTGAGAGTAGAGTTACATTTTTAGACCTCGAGATTATCCAAGACACCTCAGGGCTTACCTCACGAACGCACTTTAAAAATGTAGACAGAAATAGCTTCTTACCGATTGAAAGCTGCCACCATAAAAATTGGCTTTTCAACGTACCGAAAGGCCAATTTGTGAGATTAAGAAGAAATTGTACGCAGCTAGATACGTATTTAGACCAAGCCGAGACGCTAGCACTGAGATTTTCAAATAAAGGCTACGACCGCCAACTACTAACAAAAGAAATAGAAGAAGTTGCAAGAATGAACCGGAAAGATTTGGTTAAAGAGACGAACAAACCAAAACAGTCACTAGGGGGAGCACCTTTGATTTTAGATTTTAATTTACAGCATAAGAAAGTAGAAAGGATTATTAAAAATCACTGGCACATTCTCCGAGCAGACAAACAATTACAAGAAGCTTTACCTACACGACCGCACTTTATCTACAGGAGAGCCCCGACCATTCGTGATAAGGTGGTAAAAAATGTAATTGATCCACCAAAAAGAAACTACACTTTTTTTACCGGGAAAGGATTCTACCCATGTAAGAGGTGTTTTGCCTTTTAAAAACCAAAAGACCAAACGAGAGGAGATTTAATTTCACATCAACAAGTACTGGCAACTCATTTAAAATTAACAATTTCATCAGCTGCAACACAGAAGGGGCGGTATATGCCCTAGAATGCAGCTGTGGGCTCCAGTACGTGGGCCGAACAAAAAGACCTTTGAAAATACGAATAAAAGAACATGTGAAGAACATCTTGAAAGGCTACGATAAGCACAGTGTCTCAAAGCATTTTCTATTACACCACAATAAAGATCCGACACATTTAAAATTCTGGGGCATTGAACCCTATATTAGACATTGGCGGGGGGGACATAAGGTCAGGTCCCTGAGCCAGGCAGAATCCAGATGGATCTTTACCTTGGATACATTCACACCCCGAGGCCTCAACATAGAGTTCGATCTCAACTGCTTCTTGAGCGATTTTTAGATCCTGATTAACTTTTTTATCCAGTTAGGGCCTATTTTATCCATTCCCACATTTTCTCCCTTCCCCCTCCCCCTCTATTAGTCAAATAACGCATTTATTATTTACATGCGATTCTGACACCATGCCACCTACCGTTCTGGCTCACCGTCCCCATCAGATAAACTGGGGTTTTTTTTCTTGTACTTAGTACCATAGGAACACTGTTGTCCATTTTTAAAGGGAGAGTCCCCCTAGATGTTAGCTAATGGGCGTTTTATTTTAAACCATTTTTATTACATTTTTATTATAACCTTCTCTTTTATCTGATAAGTACATTTTCTATCAGACATCGCATTCATAAGACTTATACACCTTTTAGATACATCTTTTTTACTTCTCTATGTGCTTTTATTATGTATGTGGAAAATAGTCTTAGGAATATTTAACCTGTTGTTGCTGCACGAGAACGCAATGCTCTCAGTGGGAGGTGCGAATCTGTCATTAGTAGCATCCAAATCCCCTCCCATCCCTCCTGTCAACCACTTGCCCTGATTAGATTCCGGATTTGGACACTAGGGATTTTGACATCTTAAACAAGAATAAAATCTTGTGGCCATTGCCTTTTACTTTGACATCCCGGCTCGTATGTATTACGGGCCCCCCAATAGGTCACAGGAGGCGGCGCCCATCGAGCCTCAGGAAAATGGCCGCTATGGCAAATTTACATACAACTCCGGGAAAATGGCCGCCGCCCATAGACTTAACCTGGTCTATTTAAAGACAGTGTAGCTTGCCTTGTATTATCCCCTGATAATGCCACGTGACCCGTGACGCCACGCGTAGGGACAGGCACCGCCCACTGGTAGCAGTGTACGAGTTCGCCGCTCGTCTGGATACATTGTACCATCCATTTGTTCACTGTGTGAGTACCCTGTATGATGTTTTACTACTAAATAAAGTCTAACTTTTAATACTAAATACTACACTATATGGGATTTTATCTCTTCATTCCAACATGATGTTCCCTATGGGCTTGAGGTCTGATTAATTAACAGCACAGCATCTAGGACCCCCCTGCATAGGAGACACCAATAGCGACTGCTGCTCTATGCTGTAACCTCAGTATAGTGAGGTAAGAGGCCACTACCCACTGTTTGAGGATCCCTGCATGGATACAATCTTGCTTTTATTGCACAGTCACCATTCCTCTGAAGTTATGTTTATTTACCCCATCTGCATGTCATATTAATGTGATACATCCAAGGAAATATTGAAGCTGTTTCTCGCTGCACTGAGGCACTTTTATCTGAACTGTATTATCTGAATTTTGAGCACCCCCTGCTGGTTGCCGGACACTTTACTGCATGATGCACTTTTGTTGAGATCACTATGGCTATTCATTATAACACTGTATGAAAAAAATTGTATCACCCTGTTTTTTTGGCACTGTTGTCCCCAGTCTCATATTTGAGTGACTAATCACGGTTTAATACACTGCATTAATTTTTGGATATATATGCACAGCACTTTTTATGGTTTTTAAATGCATTAGAGACTAATACCGCATGATTTTTGAAGAATATTTATTTTATTATTGCTCCACCACCGGATTTGATATTGTCAATTTACTGGTTTATTATTGTTTAGTACACATTGTAACACATAATCCCTTGGGGTGGGCTCCAGTGTTTTACATATTTCTCTACTATACATTTCTCTTTTATTTGGAGCACCTATTTTGGCACTTTTCATTTGCCTATCTACTTAGCACTACACTTATTGCTTAGGATTGTATCTACACCCCTTACTGCAGTATAGGCTGGAACACATATCCAACATACTCAGCGACTGGATTTTACTTCAGGACTAGCGCGGCACCAACCCCCAATTTTTTATCTCATGGGTAACTCTTAGCAGGCAATGTTGTTGGCAATAGTCAGAGAGAAACTCCATTTTTCCAGAAGCCCAGTTAATATGGGGATTGTGGCCCAGCAACCACGGCATTCCAAGGATGACAGGAAACAGAGGAGAGGAGATGACATCCAAACAGAGGAATTCCTGGTGTTGAGAGTTTATAGTAGCTATTACGGGGATAGTCTCCTGAATGACAGGACCGGAACGGAGGGCGGAACCGTCTGCAAGGTGAACAGCCAGGCTCTGGGTCTTGAGTCGGAGTGGGATATCATGCTGAGCTGCAAAGGCCTGGTCAATGAAGCAGCTGCATGCTCCGGAATCAATGATGACTGGAACTTGGATAGCCTTTCCGGGAAGCTGCAAAGTGACAGAGATGGTAAGGTGAGTACTAGGTTTTGGCATGATAGTGGCACATATACGAGCAGAAGAACAACACTTACGCGTCTTGTTGGGGCAGACGCTGGCGTAGTGCCCAGGTTCCCCACAGTAGAGGCATAGGTTATGGTTACGTCTTCGTAACTTCTCTTCGGGAGTCAAGGAAGGACGGAGTAGACCAAGCTGCATGGGCTCCGAAGTGTCGAAAGCTGGAGAAGCTGGTGGAGCCGAGGACCTGCTAGGAGGACTGGGAACCTGTGGAAGCATCCAGGTGGGTCGAAAGGTACTAGTAGATCTTTCGGTGCGTCGTTCTCTCAGACGACGGTCAATTTGGATTGACAGGTTAACTAATTCTTCCAGGGTTTGAGGTATCCCAACCCGTGCTAACTCATCCTTGAGTGGGTCGGACAAACCCATCCTAAACTGATGGCGCAGAGCCGCGTCATTCCATGCCGTATCGGAACTCCAGCGCCTAAATTCAACAGCATAGTCCTCCGCTGCCCTGTGGCCTTGCCGAAGGGAGTGCAGGGAAGCTTCAGCAGTAGCGGTTAATTGAGGATCCTCATAAAGTTGGGACATGGCCAAGAAGAAGGCGTCCAGATTTTCCAGGGCATCCGACTTTTGTTCCAGAAGGTGATGGGCCCAGGTTTGAGGTTCACCAGACAGCAAGCAAATGACAAAGCCCACTTTAGTGGCTTCTAGGGAGAAGGTCCGAGGCTGCAGAGCAAAATAGAGACTACATGCATTCTGGAACGCACTGTATTTACTGCGGTCTCCGGAAAATCTCTCCGGTATAGGTACTTTGGGCTCTGGAGGGAGCATGACTACGGAGGGTGCCCCGGTTGCAGACGGAGTCCCCTGGGGACTGGTAGGTGCAGACAGGGCCTGAACACGTTCCTCCAGTCTGGTATAACCCTCTTGTAAGCTTTTTACCGCTTGGGTTAATCCTGCCAAATGTCTGCAAAGTTCGTCCATAGGGGAGGCCCCCTGCCCGGACTCGGTCATGGCTGCCTGATACTATCAGACTCCTACTTACCAGACCGGTGAGTCCGCTTGGGCCCCTGGTAACGTAAACAGGAAGCACGGGAGTGCAGAGTGGTATGAGAGCCTGTGAACTGAAGTCCAGATGCAGATGGAAGAACAGTCTATAACAGCAGGTGCAGGCTGGAACACAGGCAATGGGACTGAGCAGGATGGTCAGGAGACAGGCTGGGTTCGGCAATAGGCAGACAACGAGGTACAGTGGAGCAGGCAAAGGAATAGTCAGACAGGCCAAAGGTCGGGTGCAGGCGGAGTTCAGAGGGAGGTTCAGGAAGCAAGCCGGGTCGTCAGGAGATCTGGAGAGTATAGGAACAGGTTCTGGTACAGGTACTACGGACGGCAAAGCTGTTGCTCAGGCAGCACTGATCACAGAGGCAGGCCGGCTTAAATGGGCAGTTTGGCGCCAAACGGAGCACGTGCACGCGCACCGGCATGCTCAGGCATGCGCCCCCGCACACGCCCCCGCGCGCGCCCCCCGCACACCGGCATACACAACAGATCTGACCGGGACACGCGTACCGGAGCTGCAAGGAACGCGCGCAACAGGACCCGCAGGAACACGCGCGCCACCGCGAGCACCCTGCCTGCCGAGGTGAACTCTCTGACACTATACATTAAAGTTTGGCTATCACTTGGGAGATTTTGTTTACATGATTATATTTGGCCATGTGCTAGTGCATGGTCTTATTTAGAGTGTATTTTTAGGTGTCATTGATCCTTATTTTCTTTAACTGTCCCCCATTTGAAGGGACTTTCCCTCTTTTGGAGCCAAATGCCTAAATTTTCTTCATTATTTGTCCCTCTTTTGGTGTGATTTATAGACCTCTATACAAAAAAACAAAACAAAAAAAAACACACTTTAAACCCCAGTGCGTTATACTACACAAAACTATTTATCCAATTTCCAAATGTTTTACCAATCTTTTTTTGTGTATTAACGCTAAACTCCAGGCATAAACTTAATTGCATGGTTCTTCACAATCCACATAACCGGGAGCATGGTGGGTGGTTTGTCCTTTGACTAGAAATGTTGTGCTGTAAGTTATTCTTGTTTCTCATCTTAGAAAGCTAGGAGGTATGCTTGACCACTCTCTCTGACTTACTTAAAAATTGAATATGTTTATTACAAAAAAAATCATTAAAATAAACACACATTTCTAAAAGGAATCACAGTATAGATATTGCCTAATGCATAAATCACACCACCAATTACAGTCCAATTACAGTCCAAGACTATATCCTGAATGGTCGTGGGAGCGTCCAAAGTATTATGCCCCGTACACACGGTCGGACATTAATCGGACATTCCGACAACAAAATCCTAGGATTTTTTCTGACGGATGTTGGCTCAAACTTGTCTTGCATACACACGGTCACACAAAGTTGTCGGAAAATCCAATCAGTCTGAACGCGGTGACGTAAAACACGTACGGCGGGACTATAAACGGGGCAGTAACCAATAGCTTTCATCTCTTTATTTATTCTGAGCATGCGTGGCACTTTGTGCTTCGGATTTGTGTACACACGATCAGAAATTCCGACAATGGATTTTGTTGTCGGAAAATTTTATAGCCTGCTCTCAAACTTTGTGTGTCTGAAAATCCGATGGAAAATGTGTGATGGAGCCTACACACGGTCGGAATTTCCGACAACAAGGTTCTATCACACATTTTCCGTCGGAAAATCTGACCGTGTGTACGGGGCATTACAGTTAGCAGTGTCCCATCAGGCTTGGTGTAGGTTAATATGGCATGAGCTACATCATCATCATCAGGATATAGTCTTGGACTGTATTTGGTGGTGTGATTTATGCATTAGATATTATCTATACTGTGATTCCTTTTAGAAATGTGTGTTTATTTTAATGATTTTTTTTTTGTAATAAAAGTATAAAATTTTTTACTATGTGTATCTCAGTGCCTACAGAGTCCAAAGTAGTATTCTTAATCAAGTTAGAACGTGGCACATCTTTACTAACTTTGTATCCACAGTACCACCCTGTGGTGATACTAAAAACTTTTTTCTAGTACACTCTCTGACTTATATTTGCCCTCCTTCTAAAGCCGGCCTTACATGGAAATTTGGTCAGTTCAGCAGGGACCGCAGACATTAGATCCATGTATTGAGCAGGCTAATTGTATCCAAGTCGATTCATTGATTAACTTGGTTACAACCAGCCTGTCGGATTTTTTTACATGTGATTAAGGCTAGCGGCTATAGCCACTAGCAGTAATCGTGTTCTGCTCCCCGTGCCCCCCCCCCCCGCCAGCAGAACACAATAGCATTGTGGGAGGCATTCCCCCACCATCACAGACCGATGGTAGAAGGAAAGAAAATTGAATCATCTATGGGCTGCCCAAGCTGCCCCAACCTGCTTTTGCATTCCTAATTTCTTGATTGGAAAAATAAGCTGTTCTGATGCAAAACAAATGCTCTTTGACACAAGCTCTCAGTCAAATTAAGAATCATACTTACTTAGGTGGATGCTGCATCTGTCCCCCCAGCGCCTCTAACACTGAGAACCAAGCAATCAAACACCGCTGGTCGCTCGGTTCTCACAGCTCCCTGAGCAGAGAGCTGCTGACTGTCAGTCACGGACTCTCTGCTCTGCCCCCCCAAGTTCACTGAAGCACTGGGAAGGGGAATGAAGCAGCCTGCTCAGGCTCTCAGCAGGACACCGGTCCAGGCATGTGGGTGGATGCCGACTTTTTTGTCTCGATCTAGCCCGAGCCTGGACTTGCTCTGTGACGTCAGCCGACAGCGGGCTTCAGGGCTAAAAACGGGTCATAGGTGTGCAGAAAGAACTGCACTCCTGTGATCCACAGGAGAAGTACAGCCAAACGTGCTTTGGCTGTACTTCTCCTTTAACCACTTCAATACCGGGCATTTTCCCCCCCTTCCTGCCCAAGCCAATTTTCAGTTTTCAGCACTGTCGCAATTTGAATGACAATTGCGCGGTCATGCAACACTGCACCCAAATGAAATTTTTATCATTTTTCTCCACAAACAGAGCTTTCTTTTGGTGGTATTTGATCACCTCTGTGTTTTTTTTTTTTTGCTTTTTTTGCGCTATAAACAAAACAAGAGCGACAAGTTTGAAAAAAAACACAATATTTTTTACATTTTGCTATAATAAATATCCCAATTTAAAAAAAAAAAAAAAAAATTTTTCCTCAGTTTAAGCCGATATGTACTCTTGTACATATCTTTGGTAAAAAAAATCACAATAAGCGTATATTGATTGCTTTGCGCAAAAGTTATAGTGTCTTCAAAATAGGGGATAGATTTATGGCATTTTTATTATTATTTTTTTTTTTTTACTAGTAATGGCGGTGACTGCGACATAGCGGCGGACATATCGGACACTTTTGACACCATTTTGGAACCATTCACATTTATACAGCGATCAGTGCTATACAAATGCACTGATTACTGTGCAAATGTCACTGGCAGGGAAGGGGTTAATACTAGGGGGCAATCAAGGGGTTATTTGTGTTACCTAGGGAGTGATTCTAACTGTAGGGGGAGGGGACTCACAAGAGGAGGAGACTGATCGGTCTTCCTCTGTACTGGGAACACATGATCGGTCTCCTCTCACCTGACAGGATATGGATCTGTGTGTTTACACACACAGATCTACAGTCCTGCTCTGTTAACGGGCAATCACGGGTGCCTGGCGGACATCGTGGCTGCCGGGCACGCGCATTGGCTCCCGAGTGACGTGGCGGGGGGCGCGCGCACCCCCCAGACGGCCGCAAACCCTAGGACGTCATATGACGCCCGCCCAGGTTGGGAGATCCCTCCTGCAGACGTCATATGAATATGGGCAGGATGGGAAGTGGTTAAAGCGGAACTCCACACTGCAAAGGTTAATAAGGGGGCATAGAAAAGTAGATCTACTTACCCGATCCTCCTTCTGCGTGCTGCAAGACTGGTCCAAGCAGCATCTTCTCTCCCATGCTCTAGCGGTCTAAGGTCCTGACATCATCAAGACCAATGGAAGTGAGGACACCAAGGGATAGTCCACTGCTGATGCAACAGTGGGGGGAGGGGAGGTGGTATTCTTCTGGGGGAGTGGAGGGTCGGGTAAGTGAAATGCTTTTTCTCTCCCGTAGTCTTAAATGAGCAATTAACCCTTGCACTGTTGGCACAGCCCCTTACTGCAAGGGAGAATTTTCAGATTTTCCGGAGTTGGGCTTTAAACTGTAAAGCTCTAGAGACAAGCTCTAAATCTGTTCTTTATACATGTGTTCCCAGTTTCCACAACTAACTAATAATGTCATCATCTAAACAAACATTTCATATTCTCTGTAGCCTATAAAATAATCCACTGTGGATCTATGAACTGCCGGCTCTCTGAAAAATAGATGTAATTTATTGCAAACTGCAGTATATACATGTCCGACATGGCAATTTAACATGGCATGACTGTTTACCTTGCAGAACCGGCCAAATATTAGAACATTTTATGGTGTTTATGCTTGCAATATTGGCACACAGCAGACAGCTGCACCTTTATGTACACAAGTCAGCAGAGACATCTATGCAATAATGTTATATTATTTAAAATGGACGCATAAATGAAAGCCAATAAACCAGAAATAGGCCATTCAAAAGTTTTCCTTTATTTCTGAAGCATCCTCAGTTTTTCTTGGAAATGGAAGGTTGACTTGATTACAGTTAAAGTTAGATATAATTTAATCGTGCAGAGAAACACATTTGTTTCATTATGTGCCATGATTTCATTTTAAAGAAAATAAAATGTCAGGAAGTCCTTAAGGGGGAATTTTTAACTCTGCTCTGGTGTGACCGTACCTTTATGTAAATCACTCAAAATCAGATTAGGGCCATTCCCAATAACTGAAAAAAAAAATGGTCTGCAGAGAAATAGGCAGCAGAAATGATATGCAAGTTTTGGCTTATCCTGTAAATGGAAAATTTTAGCTGGACCTCACTCCCTCTCATGCCGCCCTATTGGTTAATTAAACACCCAACACATGAAGGATCAATAGGAATGTTCAGGACGTAGGGCCAAAGCCTGACTTTTTTTCAGGAAAAGTTGAGATTTGCTTATAAATTTGGCTCCTTAAAATCTAGACTCTACCAGATAAGCTTACATGTAGTATTCACATATAGTTATATATTCTTATGCAATTTTCATCATCTTCTCAGTCTAAACTGCCCAACTTTTATAGCAGTTTCCTTTAAAATTACAGCTCATTCTTCAGGAAAATGTAGCAGTTGGCACCATGGTTCATTCATTACAATGAAACACTGTAGTACATTCTGCAACACTGTATTGAATTCTACAGCGCTGCTTAGCTCTCTATATGGTTGTCAGGGTTGCTGTTAGAAACCACGGGGCCCCATACAGACAACATGACATGGGGCCCCATACAGCCAATGCTTCAGTTATGAATGAACATAGTGAGTGATCGGTACTGATTGTGTTCATTCAAGAAAGGAAGGGGCTAGTAAATATGACATACAGTGCCTTGCAAACATATTCACCCCCTTGGCTTTTTACCTATTTTGTTACATTACAGCCTTTGGTTCAATGTTTTTTTAATTAGAAAAATATATACATAAAACCATTTTTCAGAAATAAAAAAACTGATGATTGGCATGTGCGTATGTATTCACCCCCTTTGGTATGAAGCCCATAAAAAGCTCTGGTACAACCAATTACCTTCAGAAGTCACATAATTAGTGAAATGATGTCCACCTGTGTGCAATCTAAGTGTCACATGATCTGTCATTACATATACACACCTTTTTGAAAGGTCCCAGAGGCTGCAACACCTAAGCAAGAGGCACCACTAACCAAACACTGCCATGAAGACCAATGAACTCTCCAAACAAGTAAGGGACAATGTTGTTGAGAAGTACAAGTCAGGGTTAGGTTATGATCCCTAGGAGCACCATCAAATTTATCATAACCAAATGGAAAGAACATGGCACAACAGCAAACCTGCCAAAAGTTGGCAGCACACCAAAGCTCACGGATCGGGCAAGGAGGGCATTAATCAGAGAGGCAGCACAGAGACTTAAGGTAACCCTGGAGGAGCTGCAGAGTTCCACAGCAGAGACTGGAGTATCTGTACATAGGATGACAATAAGCCGTACGCTCCATAGAGTTGGGCTTTATGGCAGAGTGGCCAGAAGAAAGCCATTACTTTCAGCAAAATCAAAATGGCACATTTTGAGTTTTCAAAAAGGCATGTGGGAGACACCCTGAAAATTTATGGAGGAAGGTGCTTTGGTCTGATGAGACTAAATTGAACTTTTTGTCATCAAAGAAAACGCTATGGCTATGGAAAAATGTCCCCGTGGGGTTTTTTTGCCAGCAAAACATTGAATTCAAGAAATAGTTTCTCTCTTTATCAAAAAAGTATAAATTGTTTATTTAATAAAAAATACAAAAAGGACATTAATGTATTAAAACATAGGCTCTGGACATATAACTAAAACACATACATGATAATACAGCCGTCATACAAAAGGACATAGTATGGTATAAGCAATTATGTGATTGTATTATGCTCCCCAACCCCGACACATTTCGACCTTAGAAGTAGGGGTCTTCTTCTGGGGGAATACAAAGGGAGGAACTCTAAAAGAGAATGCATTGTAACAATGAGATCATTTAGAAGAAAACAATACTTTCAAAAGCAGTGCATATCTATTATTCGTACAAAACATGTTTAATAATTAAAGTATGCTTATATTTAGCACTGATGGCTGAGCAGAGTGCTCCTGATTGCTATGCCCAGAGACTGCCAAAGGATCCAATCAGCTCGGCGAACATACCCGTCCCAGCACGCGGAGCGGCAAGGACACACACAGAGGGCAAATAAACACCCTCAAGGCCCACAAGAGGCTGCGCTGACTCCCAGCAGCCAGGAGGGGGAGATGGAGCAGGGTGGGGGGAGAGAGGACCAGGACAGGGAGCACCCCCGAAGGGGGGGGGGGGGACAAGGAAGAGCAGGGAGGCCACAGGGAAACCTGACCTCACATCAACACACTGTTGAAATATAAAATGAACACTGATATTAGAAAAAAGGTTGCTGTAGATTAAAATTATGAGTGCCTATGAAACACCAGTGAAGTGGGAAAAAGGTGGAGGAGGAAGGGGTGATGGAAAGGGAAGAGAATGAAGGGGGAACAGAAAAGAAAAATTTATGGAGGGAAGGTGAGCTCAAACACATGAAAAGAAGAAGAAGGAAAAAAATGTGCAAAAAGAGACACACAGTCCACAGAGGGTGAAAACGAGAGTGAAAATTGGTGATAAAAAAGACTGTTGCAAGGGAGAGGGAAGGTGTGTGAGGGGAGTACCAAGGAATGGAAGGGCACAGGGACGTTGGAAGTGAGTATGAGTAACTGATATAATGCAGGTGAGGAAAAGGGGGGCTTCAAATATAGTCAAAAAATAGTGACGGTAGCCAAAAGAGGACTTACACCAAATTCAAGGAGTTTGCATACACCAAAACCACAGAGGGTGATCTTGTGCACCTATAAATAAAGAAATATGTATAGAAGTATAAAGTTTTTAAAGATATGGCAACAAAAAAGGAACAAGGTATGTATCCATAGAGATGTATGGCAGTTACTTACCTAGAGATAGAAAAATTTGTGTCTATTGATCCTGGTCACTGCATGGGATATGGCATATAACCCACCATGCGGAATGCCTTTTTATAATGGTTGGAAAGTGAGGGAGGTAACCCATCCAAACATCCCCCCCCGGAGCGAAGGAAACACCTACCCGGCCAAAGAACACCCACTCCCAAACACACACCAGATCACCCCCCCCCCAAGGCAGAGGGACCGGGCTCCCCGGTGTTCCGGAAGGGGAGTACCCACCAACCACTGCCGTTGTCTCTGCTGAAAATGCGTGATGTCACGGCGTTCCACGCACATCGGCAATAACACGCATGTGCGGGAAGCCGTTAGAGTCATAGCGATTTCGGAACGCCACTGGCAGGGAAAGGACTCCTTCCGGTGGCCGGATGAAGAAGGCACCTAGGAGGGAAAACATAAAGGGGGCAAATGACATGGCCAAAGGCCATGCAAACATGTAAATGTGTTGGAATGGCCTAGTCAAAGCCCAGATAGATAGATAGATAGATAGATAGATAGATAGATAGATAGATAGATAGATAGATAGATAGATAGATAGATAGATAGATAGATAAACAGACTATAAAGTCAAAAGTATTGGGACACATGCCCACCCTTTGCAGCTATAACAGCTTTAACTATTCTGGGAAGGCTGTCCACAAGGTTTGGGAGTGTGTCTATAGGAATGTTTGACCATTCTTCCAGAAGCGCATTTGTGAGGTCAGGCACTGATGTTGGACATGAAAGGCCTGGCATGCAGTCTCCGCTCTAATTCAACCCAAAGGTGTTCTATTGGGTTCAGGTCAGGACTGTGCAGGCCTGTCAAGTTCCTCCACCCCAAACTCGCTCATCCATTTCTTTATGGACTTGTTTTGTGCACTGATGCGCAGCCATGTTGGAACAGGAAGGGGCCATCCCCAAACTGTTCCCACAAAGGTGGGAGCATGAAATTGTCCAAAATGTCTTGGTATGCTGATGCCTTAAGAGTTCCCTTCACTGGAACTAAGAGGCCAAGCCCAACCCCTGAAAAACAACCCCACACCATAATCCCCCCTCCACCAAATGATTTGGACCAGTGTACAAAGCAAGGTCCGAAAGACACGCATGAGTGAGTTTGGGGTGGAGAAACTTGACTGGCCTGCACAGATTTCTGAGAGTGGGATGCCATTAAAGTTTATGTTCGTGTAAAGGCAGGCGTCCAAATACTTTTGACAATATAGTGTAGATAGATAGATAGTAGATAGTAAAAAGGGTAAGCAAAGTAGTGAGAGATTGAAAATTGTTAAAGGAAAAGGAAATGGAGTGGAAAGGGGGGATAGATTGATTGATAGATAGAGAGAGAGAGAGAGAGAGAGAGAGAGAGAGAGAGAGAGAGAGAGAGAGAGAGGAGAGAGAGGAGAGAGAGGAGAGAGAGAGAGAGAGAGAGAGAGAGAGAGGAGAGAGAGAGAGAGAGAGAGAGAGAGAGAGAGAGAGAGAGAGAGAGAGAGAGAGAGATAGATAGATAGATAGATAGATAGATAGATAGATAGATAGATAGATACAGTGGCGGAACTACCGCCATAGCGACACACGCGGCCGCTATGGGGCCCGCAGCTGTTAGGGGCCCCCCGGACCGGTGACAGGCGGCTCCGCGGGTGACAGCGGGTGGCTTTGCGGGCCCGCGGGTGACAGCGGGCGGCTCCGCGGGTGACAGCGGGCGGCTTTGCGGGCCCGCGGGTGACAGCGGGCGGCTTTGCGGGCCCCCGGGTGAGACTGGGCGGGTCTGCGGTGAGAGCGTGGGCGGCTCCGAGGGCTGTCAGGCGGTGAGTCAGCTGGGCGGCTCGGCTCGTGTATGAGCAGGCTGGCCAATCAGGGAGCTGGCAGCCGGGGGTGCATAGAGATGACATCATCTCTCACCGCCCGGCGCCCTCCCTGCATCCCTGCAGTGCAGTGCAGTTTTCCCCCCTCACTGTGCAGGCAGCCTCGGGAAGCAGAGAGATGACCTTATCTCTCTGCTGCCTGACTCTGGGACACAGCATGAAAGTGACACAAGCAGCAAGTGACAAGGTGAAGTGGCAAGTGACAATCCGGGACGTGGCAGCAAGTGACAATCCGTAATGTGTGGCAAGTGACCATCCGAGACGTGGCAGCAAGTGACAATCCGTAATGTGTGGCAAGTGACAATCCGGGACGTGGCAAGTGACAATCCGTAATGTGTGGCAGGTGACGTGGCAAGTGACTATCCGTAATGTGTGGCAGGTGACGTGGCAAGTGACTATCCGTAATGTGTGGCAGGTGACGTGGCAAGTGACTATCCGTAATGTGTGGCAGGTGACGTGGCAAGTGACTATCCGTAATGTGTGGCAGGTGACGTGGCAAGTGACTATCCGTAATGTGTGGCAGGTGAGGTGGCAAGTGACAATCTGTAATGTATGGCAGGTGACGTGGCAAGTGACAACCTGTAACATGTGGCAGGCGACGTGGCAAGTGACAATCCGTAATGTGTGGCAAGTGACAATCCGGGACGTGGCAAGTGACAATCCGTAATGTGTGGCAGGTGACGTAGCAAGTGACAATCCGTAATGTGTGGCAAGTGACAATCCGGGACGTGGCAAGTGACAATCCGTAATGTGTGGCAGGTGACGTGGCAAGTGACAATCCATAACATGTGGCAGGCGACGTGGCAAGTGACAATCCGTAATGTGTAGCAAGTGACAATCCAGAAAGTGGCAAGTGACAATCCGTAATGTGTGGCAGGTGACGTGGCAAGTGACAATCTAATGTGTGGCAAGTGACAATCTGGGATGTGGCAAGTGACAATCAGTAATGTGTGGCAGGTGACGTGGCAAGTGACAATCCGGGACGTAGCAAGTGGACAATCGGCAACATGTGGCAGGTGACATTCTGCAACGTGTGACAAGTGACAATCTACATCTGGTGGCAGGCGACGTGGCAAGTGGACAATCCGCAATGTGTGGTGATGTGACAAGTGACATTCCGTGACAAGTTGCATCTGGTGGCAGGCGACGGTGTCAAGTGACACGCTTAGGGCTCCCACTGATTCAGCATTATGGTGAGTTGAACTAGTTCATTTTATATAACAGAACAGAAATTGGTTAGAAGGCATGGAGGTCAGCAATGTGTGTCCTTTAGGGGCTGCATACAGTATACTGCATACTTTGTTGTTCATAATTAATATAAGCTGTTGCCTGGGTACTGTGCCACATGGGTGCGGTAATCTGTTGTTCAATGGCATTAGTTCTTTTTTTTTGTGGAGGGGGTGGTTTGCAGGGGGGGGGCGGTTTGCAGGGGGGGGGGGGGGGGGGGGGGGCCCATACAACATTTTTCTATGGGGCCCTGTGATTTCTAGTTACGCCCCTGGATAGATAGATAGATAGATGATAGATAGTATCAGTCTCCTAATTTTAATATGGAATCTAGGTGCAGCAGAGCATGTTAAGCTTTTATTCACACACCTAATACACAGAAACAAAGTCGTACCTGTTTGGTAGCAACCGTCACTCTATTACTTATTACAGCACATTGGCCTATAGTAGCCTTGTACAGGAGCTGTGAGCTGCCCTCTAAGCTGGGCTTGTTTACTATGTGAATGGCTCTGCTTATTTGGCTCTATCAAAGAACAAAGATGGGAAGGTGTGAGTTTTGGGGGTATCCGAAACAAGATAAAACTCTTTAGTTCCCACCAGGATGGGGTGGGGGAGAAAAGACATCGTTTCAAGCGAAGGCTAACAGAACCCCTTTATCTAACAGTGCTACCAATAATATTCCATAATAAAAATTAATGAAGGGAAAATGGAAACCAGACATGTAAATCCGTTGTTGCCCCGCTCAAACTTTGTTAGCATAATCTGTGTTTTATAGTGTTTACACTGATTGAAAAAAAACATAAAATGAACTGAGTTATTATACATTATTATTGGTTGAAGTCATCAAGTGATTCCTTTCATATGCATAATATTTTTTACATTAAAAATATGAATCAGACTTTTTCTTCGAAGCGAGTGAAATGAATGCACGGTGAAGCAATCTGCTCCCTTTCAAATCAATTCACTTCCTGGCATAACACAGGAACAGCACAGAAAGTTTGACTTGGGTGCTAACCGGACACAAGGGGGTTGATTTGCTATAGGTAAATAGACTTTGCACTTTGCAAATGCAGTTGCCCATTGCAAGTGCAGTTGCTCCAGGGCTTAGTAAATGAGGTAAAGTTTCACTTACAAAGAATACCCAATCACTTGCAAGGATTATAAAAGAAAAAAAAATACGTTTTTTTGCTTCCACATCTTTGGATAATGGAAGTCAGCAGAGCTTCTGCTCATTTTCTAAGCTCTGGAGCAACTGCACTTGCAGAGTGCAAGTGCACAGTCTATTTGCCTTTAGTAAGTCAACCCCATAATGAGAAAGCAGCCTTTCCTTTTGATGCAGGACTCTTACCTTTTAGACACTGGAGGCACTTTTCAGGCACTTTAGCGCTAAAAATAGCGCCTGTAAAGCGCCTGAAAAAAGCCTCAGCTGCAATGCCAGTGTGAAAGCCCGAGTGCTTTTACACTGGGGCGCTGCGCTGGCAGGGCGTCACAAAAAGTCCTGCCAGCAGCTTCTTTGCGTCGGTGTAGGAGCAATGAATACAGGGCTCCTCCACCGCTCCTGCCTGTTGAAATCGATGGGTAGCGCCGCCGAACCGCCGGCAAAGCGCCATTGCAGCGGCGTTTTACGGACAGATTTAACCCTTTTTCGGTCGCTAGCGGCCGATAAAACAGCCCCGCTAGCAGCCGAATAGCGCCGCTAAAACAAACTGGAGTCTGAAGCCATTTTCCAAAAATACTGCTATCGCTGTGGTGATTGCTGGAGGTCAATTTATTGTGAGGATCCTGCTTCTACTTCATATTTAAAGCTCGATTTGACCCGTAGGGGTCTTCATTAGAGGTGAGAGGAGCACTTTGGATGGTGATAGCTATTGGATGAAGTGGACACCGATCGATTTTGTTGCACATGCACTTTCTATATATGAACTGCTATATGGAGGTTTGTTTTTCTTCCTATTGGAGTTGGATTGCACATTTTGGACATTGCAATTTATCTTGTTTCATGCACCTTATGAGCTAATTGGACAGTCTTATGCCCTGTACACACGGTCGGACATTGATCGGACATTCCGACAACAAAATCCTAGGATTTTTTCCAATGGATGTTGGCTCAAACTTGTCTTGCATACACACGGTCGGACAAAGTTGTCGGAAAATCCGATTGTTCAGAACGCGGTGACGTAAAAAACACGTGCGTCGGGACTATAAACGGGTCAGTAGCCAATAGCTTTCGTCTCTTAATTTATTCTGAGCATGCGTGGCACTTTGTGCGTCGGATTTGTGTACACACGATCGGAATTTCCGACAACGGATTTTGTTGTCGGAAAATTTTATAGCCTGCTCTCAAACTTTGTGTGTCGGAAATTCCTATGGAAAATGTGTGATGGAGCCTACACACGGTCGGAATTTCCGACAACAAGGCCCTATCACACATTTCCGTCAGAAAATCCTATCGTGTGTACAGGGCATTAGAGTTTGATATCACATCTGTGTTATAAATTTGCACTATATGGAACTATATTGCACTTTACATTGTTAAGCACTTTATATTGTTAGCGCTTATGCTTCATTGAGGATTTGCTACACACAGTGAGTTCATTTTCACTGTTGCAACACATTCTTGTCAATTGCTGACGTTTGTGTAATTTATTTGCATCATATGAAACTTCGTTGCACTTTATATTGTTTAGCACCTTATATTGATTTATTGAAGATTTGCCACACACACAGTGAGTCCAGTTTCACTGTTGCAACACATTCCTGTCAGTTGCTGACAGCTTGTGTGTTGTATATTTATTCACTTTTATTTAATTCTAGTTAGCGCCACATACCTTCTTATTTTCATCCCCTTTCTGTGTGGGAACACTTACATATGTCGGCGGCTTCTCACATTCTTTATAGTCATTATTTGTAGTGTATTTTGGTTTTGCGCATTAGTTCACCCCCCTTTTTTACATACTCTTACCGACCATACCTTCTCCCCCATTGCAAGTGCTTAGTGCCAGGGAGAGGTTCCAGATGTGTAGGGAAAGTGCAGGGACACGCCATCCTTCCTGGAAGCCTCCCCCATTAGGTCTGGACCAGTCAGACTACATTTTGCCCTTTGAGACAGATGCTGACGACACGCCTGAGAAATACTGCTACTTATCATCACTGTGAATTCTGTGAGTGCGCCTGGGCAGGTTGCCATCCTTGTTGTTCAATTTCAATACAATTCTGTTTTCTGCAAACTGGACTCTAATGCCTCGTACACGCGAGCAGATTTCTCGTCGGAAAAAGACATGACGGCTTTTCTGACGGGATTCCGCTCAAGTTTGACTTGTATACACACGGTCACGCAAAAGTTCGCTGAAATTACGACCGTCAAGAACGCGGTGACGTACGACACTACGACAAGCCGAGAAAATGAGCTCAATGCTTCCGGGCATGCGCCGAATTGCTTCCGAGCAGGGATTTTGCACGTCGGAATCCCCACAGACGATCGCATTTTCGGATAGGAACTTTTTCGACCGAAAAATTAAGAACATGCTCTCAATCTTTTGCTGGCTGGAATTTGGCCAGCAAAAGTCCGATGGAGCATACACACGGTCGCAAAACTCTCATCGGTCTTTTGCGGGCCGAAATTCCGATCGTGTGTACGCGGCATTAGGGTTGATTTACTAAAGGCAAATAGACCGTGCACTTTGCAAAGTGCAGTTGCACTCAGCAAGAGCAAATGCTCCAGAGCTTAGTAAATGAGCAAAAGCTCTGCTGACAGCCATCATCCAATCAATCAATCAAAATACTGTTTTTAAAATTTTCCCTGCATGTGATTGGGTAGTCTTTGCAAAGTGAAGCTTTACCTCATTTACGAAGCTCTTCGCTGGCTCTGTCAACCAAGGCGCTAGCTCCCGCCGTGGAGTTCTTCCACTTGTTACCTGGAATTCGGCCTAGAGATGGAACTGGTATCAGAGCCATGTCAAATCGCATGCCAAATCGGCACCTATTGCCGGCAATGGCACCATTCGAATTTGTGTGACGCCGACTTTGCACCGATTCCCAAAAGTAGTTTCTGCGCTACTTTTGCCGACTTCGGGATGCAATTTGTATAGACATCTGTGCAGGAACCCGCACAGATGTCTCTGAAATCTCTCCCGAATTCGGACTGACATGCGGGTATGAAATCAGCTGAACTCGCACAATTTCAATCCTGCTGTCAGTGTGAACCTAGACTTAAAATTGAGACTGAGATACTGACTCAGAGATGACAAAATCTAGTTGTTTATTTATTACAGGTATTTATATAGCACTGTCAATATAGTGCTTTACATATTTTATTTTCACATAAGTCCCTGCCCTCAAGAAGCTTACAATATAAGGTCCCTTCCGCAGATGCATACATACTAGGACTAATTTAGACAGGAGCTAATTAACCTACAAGCATGTCATTGGTGTGTGGGACAAAATCCGTACAAGCACACAGAGAAACATGCAAGCTCCATGCAGGTAGTGTCATGGTTGGGATTTGAATTGGTGACCCTACTGGTGCTAGACAGGAGTGCTAAACTCTAAACCACTATGCTGTACAACAGTGGTTCTCAACTCCAGTCCTCAGGACCCACCAACAGGCCAGGTTTGCAAGATAGCTGAAATACATCACAGGTGATATCAATTGCTGCTCAGTGATTGCAGTATTCTAGTCTGCAGCTCCCCAAAGTAATACTTAAAATCTGGCCTGTTGGTGGGTCCCGAGGACTGGAGCTGAGAACCACTGCTGTACAATCATGCAGGTCCTGGTGTACAGGCAATATTGTACGTTTTCTGATTCAGGAAGTGGCGGCCCGTCCATAAGGGGTAGCCAGGCACCAGTAAATATCACAGGGCAGGTTCTACTCAGAACAGGCCTCGCCATGGTCGACCAAAGTAGTTGAGTGCACGTGCTCAGCGTCATATCTAGAGGTTGTCTTTGGGAAATAGATGTATTAGTGCTGCCAGCATTGCTGCAGAGGTTGAAGGGGGTGGGGAGTGGGGGGTCAGCCTGTCAGTACTCAGACCATACTCCACACACTGTATCATATTAGTCTGCATGGCTGTCATCCCAGAAGGAAGCCTCTTCTAAAGATGATGCACAAGAAAGCCTGCAAACAGTTTGCTAAAGACAAGCAGACTAAGGACATGGATTACTGGAACCATGTCCTGTGGTCTGATGAGACCAAGATGAACTTATTTGGTTCAGATGGTGTCAAGCATGTGTGGCAGAAACCAGGTGAGGAGTACAAAGACAAGTGTGTCTTGCCCACAGTCATGCATGGTGGTGGGAGTGTCATGGTTTGGGGCTGCATAAGTGCTGCCGGCACTGGGGAGCTACAGTTTATTGAGGGAACCAGGTATTCCAACATGATAACAACCCCAAAAACCCCTCCAAGACGACCACTGCCTTACTAAAGAAGCTGAGGGTAAAGGTGATGGACTGGTCAAGCATGTCTCCACATCTAAACCCTATTGAGCATCTGTGGGGCATCCTCAAAGGGAATGTGGAGGAGCGCAAGGTCTCTAACATCCACCAGCTCTGTAATATCATCACAGTATATAGGGCACTGGTGGCAAGACACTTGGAATGTATGGTATAACCAGAAAGATCGGTGATAGGTCACTAGTGGCAAGACGCTTGGATTGTAGGGAATAACCAGGAAGACAACCAGGAAGACCAGTGATAGGTCACTGGTGGCAAGACACT
Source organism: Lithobates septentrionalis (assembly GCA_037952835.1). Taxonomy (NCBI): domain Eukaryota; kingdom Metazoa; phylum Chordata; class Amphibia; order Anura; family Ranidae; genus Lithobates; species Lithobates septentrionalis. The sequence goes on from JBBDGP010001418.1 coordinate 158,340, forward strand.
TGGATTGTAGGGTATAACCAGGAAGATCAGTGAGAGGTCACTGGTGGCAAGACACTTGGATTATAGGGTATAACCAGGAAGAGTGGTGATAGGTCACTGGTGGCAAGACACTTGGGTTTGTAGGGTATAGCCAGGAAGATCGGTGATAGGTCACTGCTGGCAAGACACGTGGAATGTAGGGTATAACCAGGAAGATCGGTGATAGGTCACTAGTGACAAGACACTTGGATTATAGGGTATAACCAGGACGATCGGTGACAGGTCACTGGTGGAAAGACACTTGGATTATAGGGTGTAACCAGGAAGATCGGTGATAGTCCTTTTGTCGACGAAACCGGTTGGGCTGAGCTGGATGTTCATTTTATATGTTTGGATGTTCTGTGGCAGCCACCTTCCTTTTTTACCATGCAATGCTGTCTTTACTATACGTGTAAGTGCAATACTTTTTTTTTTTTTTCATTTAAAGTTTTTATTGGAAAATTAGAGGTAAAAGAAGAGAATGCACAATTTGCAAAACGCAGATGCAACTACATGCATTTTCGTCAATTACAGCTTTTTAAGGCAATAAAGTAACCTAAAATATATTCTGGTTATTTTCAACATATGTATATTTAAGGCATTAAGTAACCTAAAATATATTCTGGTATTTTTTCAACATATGTATTTTACATGGAAGTTGACTAAAGCATGTTTGAACAAACAGTTTCTAAATATGAACATAAAATCAGAACAGGTTTATTCAGTTTGACCAATATTATAGTCACGATTACGAAATTGGTGAACAGAGAAAAGAAAAAGAGAGACAAGAAGAAAAGGTAGGGAAAGGGTAGGTACTTTGCGAGTTGGGTATTGTTGGTACCATTTGGCCAAAGGAGGCAAAGAGAAAAACCATTGGTGAAGAATTCTAGATATATTAACATGAAGAGTAACAAGATCTAGCAGTCACAAAGTCTTGTGAATATTTAAAGATCAACCATGGTTGCCATGTTTTGTGAAATCTTTCCACAGTGCCTTTGTCTTTCACGAATGTCCTCTACTCTATTCAGCCACTCCAAAATGGAGGGGACCCGAATGAGTTCCAATAGAGAGGGATTAGCGATTTAGCCGCATTAAGAAGATGTTTTGTCAAGGAGTGTTTATATCTTTTAAATGAGAAATTAGACACATGCAGTAAGCAGCAAGCAGCATTCAAGTTTATTTGGTCTCAGTAATCTTTTTAATTAGCTTCCGGATTTCATTCCAGAAGGGTTCGATCAGGGGACTGTGCCACCAAATGTGGGTCAATGTACCCTGCTCGGACTGACATCTCCAGCAAACTTCTGACTTTTGTTCATTCCATTTATGAAGTTTGTCAGGGGTGTTATACCAATGTGTCAACAATTTGTAACTCGTTTCTTGTACTTTTGTGTTAATAGAGCATCTATGTGCTAATATGCAAGCATACCTCCATTGTTCATACGTTATTTCTTCATTTAATTCCACCAACCACCTCCTCCTGTGTTCGCTCGCCCCCGTGATCTTGGGGCACTGCAACCATGAGTAGGCAATTGAAGTGGCCTTGTCTAGAGGGGTTTTGCTTTGATATGTCGACTCCAGGTCCGTCAAGGGTCTATATAGATCTTGGGAATTTTTAAATTTGCCTAGGTAGCTTTGTATCTGGAAGTAGGTCCACTGACGTTAGTGGGGTAGGTTTGTTTCAAATGTAAGAGATGTCCAATCTCTGAGTTTGCCCCCCACAAAGCAATCGCCCACCAACAGAGGAGCACTCTGCGATGGCGATTGGAGTGTCATGTTGTGATTGCCCGGAACAAAGTCAGGACCGTCCTTCAATGGTGTCAGCGGGCTCGGAGAGGTAGTGATCTCCTTTTGTTTAGCTAGGGTGTGTAATATCTCCAGTGTGGTGCCAGTGAGAGGGTGGTTGCGTAAGTCAGATGGGTAGCTGTTCCAAGGGATCCACAGTGAGTGCATAAGTGGGATTGGGCACAGATCCGCCTCTAGAGTTACCCAATCCATCATATGGTCGTGGCAATTCCAGTCAATCACCCTGGCTATGTGTGACACGTAGTAATAGTGTTTGAAGTTCGGTAGGCCAATCCCTCCCAATTCTTTAGGTTTTGTCAATATAGTCAGTTTAATTCTAGGTTTCTTATGTTGCCAAAGGAATTTCAAGAAAATGGAATCCAGGGCCTTAAAGAATTTTTGGGGAACCCTAACTGGCAAAATACGCATCAAGTAAAGGAATTAGGGCAACATCCCCATCTTGATGATCGCTGCACGGCCAAACCAGGAGAAAAATCCCACATTCCAGTTTCTAAGATCCCTCTCACAGCTCTTAAGGAGCGGTGGGTAATTTCTCTCGAAGATGGATTGTAATTGTGGAGTTAGCCATGTCCCCAAAATAAGTGCAATACTTTATATTAAATGCAACCCTTAAGAGGTTTTACACTATCCAGTGTTTTATGTTTTTGGATCTGACTACATGATTGTCGTTTGGGTGAAGTCCCCCTGGATGCTCTGGAGCTGTTCCTGACGTGGTTCCTTTGTATATGCCCCTGCTGATGACCCCTACCGGGACATATTCATCAAGCCTGTTTGACAATTCCTAATAAAGGGTCCATGCTTTCTAGTAAGAGTCCAAACTATTGTGGTGGTTGGCATGTTCACTTATTGAAGGGATTAGATAACCTTATCCACAGTTGAAAAATTGGAGTTTGCCATTTGACCATTAAGGTTCATTTAAGAGACTGATTTTTCTGGACTGTTTATTTATTTATAATTTTTTTCAGTATTTTTAAAATCAATCACTGTAGCTCAACATACCTTTATTTTGTTTAATTTTTTTTTTTTGTGGTAATAGCTCACATTCTGGTGCCGCTTTTTTTCACACTGAATTATCTTTTCAAATGCGCAGTATCATTTTTGTATTTATTAACTTGAAATTGTAGGGAATTACCAGGAAGATTGGTGATAGGTCACTGATTGCAAGACACTTAGATTGTAGGGTATAACCAGGAAGATCATTGATAGGTCCCTGGTGGTATGACACTTGGAATGTAGGGTATAACCAGTAGACATGTGCAATTTGTTTAGTTCCAAATTCGTTTTTTAACAAATGTTGCCAAATTTGTTAATTCCGAAATTTCCAAATTTTTCAATTTCCGAAATTTAGAATTTCTGAAATTTCGAATTTCTGAATTTCCGAAATTTCAAATTTCTGAATTTCCGAATTTTGAATTTCCGAATTTCCGAAATTTCGAATTTCTGAATTTCCGAAATTTAGAATTTCTGAAATTTCGAATTTCTAAATTTCCGAAATTTCGAATTTCTGAATTTCCGAAATTCCGAAATTTCGAATTTCTGAATTTCCGAAATTTCGAATTTCTGAATTTCCGAAATTTCGAATTTCTGAATTTCCGAAATTTCGAATTTCTGAATTTCCGAAATTTCGCATTTCCGAGTTTCTGAATTTCGAATCTCGGAAAATCCCCCCCCATGACTTTCTATTAAGATCAACAGCACAACCATTGGTCCCTGCACACATGCCAGGGTGCTGGGTGTAATCCTTGACTCTGACCTCTCCTTCAGTACCCACATCCAATCGCTGGCTAAATCCTGCCGCCTTAACCTCCGCAACTTCTCCAGAATTCGACCCTTCCTGACTAATGACACCACAAAGCAACTTATTCACTCCTTGATTATTTCCCGCCTTGACTACTGCAACTCTCTCCTTAATGGCCTACCCTTGCGCAGGCTATCCCCCCTTCAGTTTATTATGAACAATGCTGCTAGACTAATACATCTCACTAATTGATCTGTGACTGCTGCCCCTCTCTGCTAATCCCTTCACTGGCTTCCCCTACCCCACTGTATAAAATTCAAAATTCTAACCACAACATATAAGGCCATCCACAACACCGCCCCCAGCTATATCACCAATCTCATCTGCAGATATCTCCCAAATCGTCCCCTCCGCTCCTCCCAGGACCTCCTGCTCTCTAGCTCCCTTGTTACCTCCTCTCATGCTCGTCTTCAGGACTTCTTCAGAGCCTCTCCCATCCTCTGGAACTCCCTGCCCCGGTATATCCAATCAGCCCCTAACCTGTCCACCTTTAGGAGATCCCTGAAAACTCACTTATTCAGGGAAGCCTATCCCACACCCACCTAACAACCCCATCAAATCATTTCCCGCATCTATTACCTTTTGTACCACCACCCCCTCCCTTTAGAATGTAAGCTCTACGAGCAGGGCCCTCCTGTCCCTTCTGTATTGAACTGTACTGTAATTGTGCTGTCCTCCCTCTACATTGTAAAGTGCTGCGTAAACTGTTGGCAGTATAGAAATCGTGAATAATAATAATAATAATAATAACTTTTTATTATTATTATTTATTATTAATTTGTTCCATTTCATTTGTTTAGATGTGGCATTCATTATTTCGGATAATTCGTCAGTGCAGATAAATTTGTATTTGTTACGTTCACAAACAGCCAAATTTGAAAGGAAATTCCAATACCTATAATTTAATAGTTAGTTATTATTTCAAATTTTACTGATTTTCTTTCTTTTCTTCAGATTTTTAAATTTTCGGATTCAAAAAAATTTGGAAATTCGGGAATTTGAAAATTCGGAAATTCTAAATTAGACAATTCAGAAATTCGGAAATTTAAAAATTCAAAATTCGGAAATTAGAAAATTCAAAATTCGGAAATTAGAAAATTCAAAATTCGGAAATTAGAAAATTCAAAATTCGGAAATTAGAAAATTCAAAATTCGGAAATTAGAAAATTCAAAATTCGGAAATTAGAAAATTCAAAATTCGGAAATTAGAAAATTCAAAATTCGGAAATTAGAAAATTCAAAATTCGGAAATTTGAAAATTCAAAATTCGGAAATTTGAAAATTCAAAATTCGGAAATTTGAAAATTCAAAATTCGGAAATTTGAAAATTCAAAATTCGAAAATTTGAAAATTCAAAATTCGGAAATTTGAAAATTCAGAAATTCAAAATGAGAAAATTCGAAAATTCGGGAATTCGAAAATTCGGAAATTTGGAAATCCGAAAATTAGAAAATTTTAAAATCCGAATTTTTGGATTTTTTCCAAATTTCCAAATTCCAAATTTTAGAATTTCCGAAAAAAGCAAAAAAACAAATGAAACGAAAACGAACAAAATTTTTGTCAGTGCACATGTCTAATAACTAGGAGGATTGGTGATAGGTCGCTGGTGGCAAGACACTTGAATTGTAGGATATAACTAGGAAGATCAGTGAGAGGTCTCTGGTGGCAAGACACTTGGAATGCGGGGTATCATCAGGAGTATGGTGCTTGGGCCCTGGTGGAAAGCAACTTGGAATGTGGGGTATAACAAGGAAGATCAGTGATAGGTCACTGGTGGCAAGACACTTGGATTGTGGGGTATAACCATTAAGATGGATAATAGGTCACTGGTGGCAATCCAATTGGAATAACTTTCTCAGGGAAAAAATAAAGCGCGCTGATGAAGAAAATATTCTTGATAAAATAGACCAAAATAAAATAAACAAAAATACAATGATATAAGCTGCAATTCTACTGTGTGATACAGGCGTGCTAACAATTAAAATTGTAATAACCGCAATGAAACAGTGAAAAAGTAAATAATAGCAAATATAAAAAAGTTCCAGGTGTATAACCCAAAGAAATGTTGTAAAAGTGAAAACTCTCAATAAGTGATAAAATCAAAGAATGTTGTTAGGATAACATCTTCTCCATATGTGGTTCCATATTGGAAAATCATGTAGACAGCATCCAGAGGTGGCTGATCAGCTAAGACCAAAGTTGGCCAAACACAAGTAGATCTCATTGCTCTTGACCATGGGTCGGGCTATAGAATATCTGACCTACCATGGGAATGAACAAATCAACATAAGTACTCACAATGAAAATCCATATGAGGTGGGATTCGGTAAACAGCGGAACAGTGGAAAAAGCCATTAGAATTGCATCTAAAAGCACAAATGTGGACCTTGTATGACCATATCTTCCATCATTGGTAAACAACTGCCCCACTTAGAAGGTTAAAAGCAGCCAAATACTCGCCAACCAGAACATTCTTGACGCTGCCATGTGTACGAACACTTTAAAGCGGATCTCCACCCTAATGCCGCGTACACACGAGCGGACTTTACGGCGGACTTTGCCCGGCGGATTTTTCAACGTACTTTACGACGGACTTTCTGAATGAACGGACTTGCCTACACACAATCCACCAAAGTCCGTCGAATTCGTACGTGATGACGTACGACCGGACTAAAACAAGGAAGTTCATAGCCAGTAGCCAATAGCTGCCCTAGCGTGGCTTTTTAGTCCGTCGAACTAGCATACAGACGGCGGACTTTTCGACCGGACTCGATTTCAACGGATAAATTTTAAACAAGTTTCAAATCTAAGTCCGTCCAACTTTTGAGAAAACAAAGTCCGCTGGAGCCCACACACATCGAATTGTCCGACGAAATCCAGTCCGCCGGGCAAAGTCCGCCGTAAAGTCCGCTCGTGTGTACGCGGCATAACAAATACTCACCAAGCAGACATTTCTTGATCCTGGCATGTGTATGGACACTTTAAAGTGGACAGTTTGATTGAAGTGAGGCTTGCTGGTTCCCCTCTCCATATATTCCTACAGAAAATCCACAAGAGGGGCTCATAACACCCCAATGCACATATGGACATCAGAAGTTTTGTTCATGAATACGTGACATCCAGGACAGGTTTTAGTGAAAATTGTGGAAATACAAAAACTGTATCCAGAGAGCTAACCTGTCCATTGTGATCTCACTGCGAAAACATCTTTGGAATATTTCCTATAGTTCATACAGCAGCCCAAGCACGTCCAAACATATGTCACGTTTCAATCAACAAACAGATTTTTCCTCCCTCAGTAGAACAGCTTGATTTCTTTTTTACATTTTAATCTGTAAAAGGCTTGTCACCCATAAAATGGTATTAAACCCGAAAACAAAAGTGTAATATATTGCAGCTTACCAATTGTTAGATGTGGTGGCTGCATTCATTTTCTTTTTTTAGACTTTTTTTTCTGTATTGTCACCTCGTGATCCTGCCAAGTAAGTGTGTTATGTTTCAGCTTCCTTTACCAGATGAAGCTGTCCAGCAAAAATGGCATTTAGAGGCTAAACCAATTACCACTGTCAGAGCCGGTGTTTTGTTGAATAGTGCCCTCTATCAAAAAATGCCCGCTCCAACATGCTTAGAGCTGCACAATTAATCTTTAAAAAATCGTGATCTCGATTCAATCTCCCTGACGATCTCTATTGCAGAGTTTGCTGATTCTTTCATATAACAAGTGGAGAGACTTATCTGCTCACTCAGCTGTCAAAAGAAAACATCCAGGCAGTCTGCCAAGTTTTTAAAATGAAACATTGTAACTAACTCTTCCTTCTTAGATCAAAGGGAAACTTCTGTGTGTAAAAAAAAAATCCAGGCAGTCTGCCAAGTTTTTAACAACATGTAAATGCTTAATGTAACCACTTAAAGTCTAAATCTTTTTCTGACACTTGTTTCTTAAGTTAAAATCAATATTTTTGCTAGAAAATTACTTGGAACCCCCAAACATTATATATATATTTTAGCAGAGACCCTAGGGAATACAATGGCAATTGCTGCAATATTTTATGTCACACTGTAATTGCCCAGCGGTCTTTCAAACACAATTTTTGGGAAAAAATACACTTCAATGACTACAAATGCATGTTGCCTTGCGTTGAGCCTGCATTGATCTTTGCAGATTAATGCAGCCCAAAGGAAGTAGTGGGAATGAGCATTTCGTTTCCGTTTACACCATGCAGGTGTGATGGAGCATACACATTTTCCAGCGTTCCCGCAAGTCTTGTATAAGGCAGCCCATTCATTGCCTTATGCTAGAGAAACGTACAAAAGAAGTCCATGACCCTTTTCAAAATCACGCTGACCAAAACTACATCGCACATGTCAGCAGATGCATGGGAGTGCCATTAACAATGAATGCGATTCTGCTAAAGGACAGAGTCTCTGAATGCAGCAACTTATCTGTGTTAGGACCTGGATCACCTGCTGGTGGCACTGTGGTTCCCAGAGCAGACGTTTGTAGTTCCAGTGTCCACCAGTGGGTGTCTACCAGCAGCCAACAGATTCCAGTAATCGGTCTCCTCTTGATGCTGGCTGCTGCGAGGGTATTTAGTTCCTCCTCTACATGTCCGTTGTGCTTCAGTGTTTTGACCTGGTAGCCAGATACTGCTTGCAAATTTATCCTGACCCTACTCCTGATTAGGGATGAGCCCGATGTTCGAGTCGACCTGAAGGGTCTGGTATGGATTTTGAGGAGGACCCCCACGCCATTTTTTTAATACTTTTGGCACGGGGTTCCCCTTAATATCCATACCAGACCTGAAGGGCCTGGTATAGAATTTAGGGGGACCCCCACACAATTTTTTTTTTTTAACTTTGGTTCAGGGTTGCCCTTAATATTCATACCAGACCCAAAGGGCCTGGTAATGGACTGTGGGGGAATCCCATGTCGTTTTTTTCAATGACTTTTATGTGTATTGCCGGGACCGACAATTCATTATAGCCTTTTATAGTACTTTTAAATGACTTTTTTTCCTTTAGAAATTTCATTTTGTGTAGGGACTGTTGCAAACACGGGAAACACACGCCACTTAACAGGCATACTATAGACACCCCCCAGGTACGAAATTTAAAGGAATATTTTTTACTTTTATTGTTTCACTTTAAGCATTATTAAAATCACTGCTCCTGAAAAAACGACCATTTTTAAAACTTTTTTTTACATTTGTACATGTCCCCTGGGGCAGGACCCAGGTCTCCAAACACTTTTTATGACAATAACTTGCATATAAGCCTTTGAAATTAGCCCTTTTAATTATTTATGTTCATGTCCCATAGATTTTAATGGTGTTCGCGTGTTCGAACAAATTTTTTGCCTGTTCGCATGTTCTACTGAATCGAACCGGGGGGGGGGGGTGTTCGGCTCATCCCTACTCCTGATCTTGCTCTTGCCCAGCATCCTGTACCCTGCTGCCTTCTATCTACTCCACTTGTTCTTGACCCCAGTCTTTGTTCCCCCCTTCCTTGCATCTCCAGCATTACCCTCTTTTTCTGTGTTCTCCAATTTGTATACCATATATTATATATGGTTAGTTTGCTAGTTAAGCCTAATGTATACGGGATGCTGAGGCAACCTCTTCTGAACGATTTTTTTGACAGCTAGAAACCAGCATTTAAAAACACCCGTTTAGCCACGTTTGCATGCCGCGTTTAGTCACGTTTAACGGCGTTTTGTCGCGTTTGCGTCTAGGAGCGTTTATTTAAGATAACATCATAAGACCCTCCCAAAGCACAAAAAACAGTATTTGTTTAACTGTCTGCCATTCTGTGAGACCACAGTGAGTAGCAGCAGCTGAGAGAGCAGCAGTGTACTTGTATCTACCTCAATTTCGGTGCTTTTACTATGGATCCCATAATGAGCATACTGTATGTGAGGAAATTAAAAAAGCCAAATATTAAATTTCGTGCAACTATGTTTGATCAAGTCGGGAGTCAAGCTCAATGGTGGGGTCATCTGGTTCAAATCTAACATATAGGTCAAATTCTATTTTGGCTAACAGCAATGCTAGTGGTGTATGTGATTGGATCATGGACTCATTGGGGGCATATAAATGGTCTATGAAGCATTGCAAGCAATTACATGTTTTTAAAAAAAATGTTTGTGGTTTTTCATCATTTGCTATAATTTTTAAGTTTTGTAATGTAAAAAAAATAGGGCACCTTTAAAAACTCTTCTAAACAAAAACGCGGCTAAACACCGGTACTGGGTTTAGCCGCGTTTGGCGTCTGAACTCACTTTTTTGCCTTCAAAGAAAAGCCTCCAAACTCAACTGCCTAAAAACAACATTAAAACAAACCTGTGTGCATGTTCACATAAGATAACATTGGATGAGTTCAGGGGCAGCTGAAAAAAGCATCCAACTGCCTCTGAATGTTCGTTTAGGCTCCATGTACACGGGACGCTGAGGCAAAGTTCTCTGAACATTTTTTTTTGACACCTTGAAACCGGCACTTTACACGCCCGTTTAGCCGCGTTTGCATGCCGCGTTTAGCGGCGTTTGCGCCTGGAAGCGTTTAGTTAAGATAACTTCATAAGTCCCTCCCCTCAAAAAACAATATTATTTTACTATTTCAACTGTTTTGTGAGACCAGAGTGAGTAGCAGCAGCTGAGAGAGCAGCAGTGTACTTGTATTTAGCGTGTCACTTGCCACGTCGCCTGCCACAAGATACGGATTGTCCACTTGCCACGTCACCTGCCACAAGTTGCGGATTGTCGACTTGCCAGGTCACCTGCCACAAGTTGCGGATTGTCGACTTGCCAGGTCACCTGCCACAAGTTGCGGATTGTCGACTTGCCAGGTCACCTGCCACAAGTTGTGGATTGTCTACTTGCCACAACACCTGCCACAAGTTGCGAATTGTCAGTTGCCACGTGACCTGCCACAAGTTGCTTGTTCATATCTAACAACATATGGGTCAAATTCCAATTATACTTTGGATAACAGCAATGCTAGTGGTGTATTGGATTGGATGATGGGCTCATTAGGGGTATATAAATTGTCTATGAATCATTGCAAGCAATTACAATTTTTTTAAATATTTTTTAATCGTTATTCATCATTTGCCATAATTTTTGAGATTTTTATTGTCAAAAAAATAGGGCACCTTTAAAAACGCTTATAAACAAAAACACGCCTAAACGCCGGCACCGCGTTTAGCCACGTTTAGTTGCGTTTGGCCTCTGAAACGTGGAATTCTTTGGCGTCTGAACCCATTTTTTTGCTTTCAAAGAATCGCTGTTAAATGCAACTGCCTAAGAACGGCAATAAATGAGACTGTGTACATTGTCACATAGGATAACATGGAATGAGTTCAGGGGCAATTGAAAAAAGCGTCCAACTGCCTATGAAAGTCCGTTCAGCAGCGTCCCGTGTAGATGAGGCCTTAGGCTTTCTGTTAGTTAGGTGGCTTGTTAGGTTTTTTGTCATTTGGTTATGGATCACTTGCATCTTCAAGTTTGACTTGCTTAAAATTCTATATAGTCTGGACTCAGTTTCCTAAGTGTAGCTATGCAGATCTGACCATCCCTGAAGTCGGTATCCCTGACAATCCCCCCCCCCCCCCCCCCATCGCCTGTGTAAATGAAGCTAGATGTTTGCAGGCAAAATATTACTTCCCAAGGTAAGTTTTAGTGATAGAAACCATTTTTTAAATTATATTATTGCATAATAAAATTATTTGATTATATTTTTGTATAGAGGAAGCCCTCCTGGCAGGCGTCCCAGGGCAGTTGCCCCCTTACACTGCTCACCATAACCTGTTAAGTTCTATTATCTGTATAGAAATGAAAGGACTGCCAATGACACCATATCCTACATGAAGGGGCAATCTGTACGGACTCGTCTTTGCCCCGTGTGAACGGAGGTACAGTATTCTATCTTTGGTGTCTATGGGATCCGTTCTCTCTTATACAAAGACATACTGAAATGTTTAACACGCAGCTGGTGCAAAGAGCAGGTCCCATTACGTATCCATTTATAGAAGAATTGTAAAAGATGAAAGGGAAGGTGCGTAGTGCCAGAACAGTTAGTATAAAGGTGTACATTAAACCGAGGACATAACTACAGAGAGAGGAGATCACATAGATTGTATGGGGCCCCAAAGTACTGTGCACTTAGTGAGGAAAAAAACTCTTATTTAATAGACGTCTGAAGTCAGAATTGTCTCATAGAGTCTGAAATGTCACAGAGCAGACAGTTTAATTCTAATGGTTTTGCCTCTGTTATCTTCTTACTGCATACAGTCAATACAGACTTCTTCAGACACTTTTTTAAAATTAGAGTTTCTATTTTTTTTCTATCTGACTGCCAATAGATTTAAATTGAACAGCTATTTTTTATGGGTTTTTTTTTAATCTTCATTATTAAATTGGTTTCAAACCCTTATGAAATGACTAACCACAGATGATACATAGAGATAAAACAAATCCTCCAACATAAGTTGGACCTGTTTATCTGCAATCTTCTCTTCTCTACAGCCATTCAAAGTGTACCTCTGATAAGTGTATTTCTGATATTCTAGAGGCAGGGGGCGGGGATCTGATGTCACACACTGCATAGCATAGAACAGAAAGCTGAGTGTAATCTGAGATCTGGGTGCAGGAAATGGACACACCCTCCTTCATACAGTCTCATAGGATAACATGCACAGCCGAGGCTGTCAGTCATCTGCTGTGTGCTGGAGGAGAGGCGGGGCCTTCAACCGGTATTATCTGGTGTCGGCATAGACTGTCAAAGTAAATCATGCAGATAGCAGAGGAATGAGAGTGCAGACAGAAATCACACTCTGTGCTTTAGAATGAGGCAAGTACATACTATAGAAGGACATGCTTTGTTCATTATTCATGTCAAACAACTACTTTATCCACTTCCTGCCCACCATATAGCCATATGACAGCCGCAAAGGGGTTTAATTATCCTGACTGGACGTCATGTGACCTCCAGCAGGATAAGCCGCTCGCACGTGCAGCGCGGCGATCAGTGGTGTGGTGTGTTAGTCTGACACACCATATCTCCGATCTCAGTAAAGAGCCTATGACGTGGGCTCTTTACCATGTGATCAGCTGTGTCCAATCACAGCTGGTCACATCGTAAACAGGAAGTGCCGTTTATCGGCTTTTCCTCTATTCACGCTAACAAGGCGTGGGTAGAGGATCGTTTGCTCTCCTGACAGGAAGGGTCTGCGCTGATAATCAGCACATTGATTATCAGTGCAGACCCACCAAAGATGCCCAATGGAGCCCACCAGGGATGCCCACCCATGACCACCAGGGATGCAAATCAGTGCCCATTTGAGGTGCCAATCAGTGCCCATTATAGATGCCAATCAGTGCCCATCAGTAATGCCTGCCAGTGCCTCCTCATCATTGCTGCCTATCAGTGCCATCCATCAGTGCCCATCAGTGCCACCCATCAGTGCCGCCTATCAGTGCCCATCATTGCAACCTATAAGTGCCCACCAGTGCCATCTATAAGTGCCCATCAGTGTCGCCTATAAGTGCCCATCAATGCCACCTATGAGTGCCAATCAGTGCTGCCTATCAATGCCCATCAATGCACTGCATATGAGTGCTGCCTATCAGTGCCCATCAGTGCCACCTATCAGTACCCATCAGTGCTGCATATTAGTGCCTCATCATCAGTGCCCATCAGTGCCACCTCATAAGTGCCCATCAGTGCCCGTCAGTGCAGCCTCATCAGTGAAGAAGAAAACTTACTGATTTACAAAATTTTATAACAGAAACAAAGAAAACCTTTTTTTAAAAAAATAAAAAAAATGTTTTAATTGTTCAGCAGAAAATAAAAAACCCAGTGGAGATCAAATACCACCAAAAGAAAGCTCTATTTATGGGAACAAAATGATAAAAATGTTGTTTTGGGTACAGTGTTGCATGACCGCGCAATTGTCATTTAAATGCGACAACGCTGAAAGCTGAAAATTGGCCTGGGCGGGGAGTGCCCTATATTGAAGTGGTTAAAGCCAGGACTAAAAAAATATATATAATGTTAGGATATATATCCAGAAAAGGGGCCTAGAACATATATCTAGGCCCCTGCAAGTGCACTTTAAAGTGCATTTGCTGTAGATCTAATGCTGTGTACACATGAGTGGACTTTACAGCAGACTTTGTCCGGCGGACTTTTCGATGGACTTTCCGAATGAACGGACTTGCCTACAGACGATCAACCAAAGTCCGACGGATTCGTACGTGATGACGTACACCGGACTAAAATAAGGAAGTTGATAGCCAGTAGCCAATAGCTGTCCTAGCGTCGGATTTTGTCCGTCGGACTAGCATACAAACGAGCGGACTTTTCGACCGGACTCGAGTCCGTCAAAAAGATTTGAAACATGTTTCATTTCTAGGTCCGTCAAACTTTTGGGGAAAAAAAGTCAGCTGGAGCCCACACACGATCGAATTGTCCGACGGACTCTGGTCCGCAGGACCAAGTATGCCGGAAAGTCCAGTCGTGTGTACGCTGCATTAGGGGAAGATCTAAAATGAGTGGAAGCTCTGCTGATTTTATTATCCAATCATGTGCAAGCTAAAATGCTGTTTTTTTATTTCCCTTGCATGTCCCCCTCAGATCTACAGCGACTTTACTTCCAAGTCATACAGGACAAACTGAAGGAGTCTTTCTGACATATTTATACTCACCCTACCTGCACCCCGCCATAGCTCTGTTGTTCCATTGGAGCGTCCCTTCCCCCACTCTCTTCCCAGGATACAATGCTTAACCACTTCAGCCCCGAAAGGATTTGCCCCCTTAATGACCAGGCCATTGTTTGCGATTTGGCACTGCGTTGCTTTAACTGACAATTGCGCGGTCGTGCGACGTTGTACCCAAACAAAATTGACGTCCTTTTTTCCCACAAATAGAGCTTTCTTTTGGTGGTATTTGATTACCTCTGTTTGGTCTGATCTATATAAATGTATATAAAATGCACTTTTTGTCTATGAAAAAGTGTTTTCCAGCACTAAACCTTTCATCTGATTTCTAAATTGCTGTATTTGTAAATGACAAAAGCCAATATAAAGGAATAGTAATGGTAAAAAAGCACTTGTGGGTTTAACCAATCTTATTTTTTGTACAATTCTCCTTTAAGGGGGCGTGGCAAGGGGTGTGTCCTATGCCTGCATACTTTTGCTGTTAGGTGTCCCTCATTCTCAGAAAGTTGGGAGGTATGAATAAACCAGCTTATTGTTTTTTTTTTCATCAGCAGCTACTGACATATATGTATGTTTTTCAAAACACAAGTATAAGTACTGGAACTCTGTCTTTACATTAGCTTTCCATAACCCCCCAGTACACAAAGACTCAGACTGAGAGGAAGGGTCAGCAGTATAATCAGTCAGGTGTTTCTGCAAGCAAAACTTTTTATTTTCAATTTTACATGTGTGGGGAAGGGTTAGATCTTCTGTCAAGTCTTTTTTTTGCTGTCTGTGTCCCCATTGGGGACATTCGCCCCTCCTGTTTGTACTTGTCATGGAAAAAGAAAAAGACAGGAAACCCAAAATTTTAGAGTTGTCCCCAGAACAAGATGTAATGGGAAATCTGACGGGGACAACTGTTAAAAAGGGGAAGTCTGCTCATTTTGGGAGATTTCCACTTTCTTCCTGGCGCATCACCAGGACAGGAAGTAGGGAATTTTCCCCAATGGTACCTGACAGGGGTTTTGACTCTTCTCTCTTCTGACATGCTTTGTGTAGAAGGAGACTCGAAATCAATGCAAATTGCAAACAAAATCTCTCCAGTGACAGAAAAACAGGGCTGAGTGGGAGGTGTGTCTGGGCCTAGCATTCTGTGCATTCCTCTCTGCAGATCTCTGTACATTCAGGGAAATATCAGCACATCATTTCACAGTCTAATGCCCCGTACACACGGTCGGACTTTGTTCGGACATTCCGACAACAAAATCCTAGGCTTTTTTCCGACGGATGTTGGCTCAAACTTGTCTTGCATACACACGGTCACACAAAGTTGTCGGAAAATCCGATCGTTCTGAACGCGGTGACGTAAAACACGTATGTCGGGACTATAAATGGGGCAGTGGCCAATAGCTTTCATCTCTTTATTTATTCTGAGCATGCGTGGCACTTTGTCCGTCGGATTTGTGTACACACGATCGGAATTTCTGACAACGAATTTTGTTGTCGGAAAATTTTATATCCTGCTCTCAAACTTTGTGTGTCGGAAAATCCGATGGAAAATGTGTGATGGAGCCTACACACAGTCGGAATTTCCAACAACAAGGTCCTATCACACATTTTCCGACAGTGTGTACGGTGCATAAGACCAAGAAGGCTGTTTCAACAGAGTAAAAAAAAAATACAAACACTTTGGGATACTGAGAGACAGTTGGCATATAAAAAAGGAAAATAACAGGAAAAAAAAGAAACAAAAAATGAAAGTTACAGTGGATGTAAACCCTCTCCTATACCTAGTGAAGTGAATAGCCTTAGATGCTACACAGAGATAAAACAAATCTCCCTACATACATTTTTCATGTATATCTCCTGTCTTCATCTTTCTACATTCTTTAGAAAGTGCAGATTATGTCAGAAATCTTTGTGCAGAGCTGTACTGTGAATAGACTAGCTCTCTGCTTTTCTGTCTCTAAGCTCCCTCCCCGAGACAAATTTCCAGCTGCTTTTATCTCCTGTGTCAGAGACCTTGTCAGAAGCGACTCTGCTGATAACAGAGGAACGGAGCAGCAGAAAGACATGGCACTTAGTGCTTTGGAGAGAGATAAGTAAACACTACAGATATAAGTGCCCAGGTCAGATTTCATGAATGGGGTTTATAACCACTTTAACATACTCTTTGCCACAGTAGGTTATATAACTCATTGCTCACTCACACCACAACACATTGATTACAACCACTGTCAGAGAACTTGTCAGAAGTGACTCTGCTGATAACAGAGGAACGGAGCAGCAGAAAGACATGGCACTTAGTGCTTTGGAGAGGGATAAGTAAACACTACAGATATATGTGCCCAGGTCAGATTTCATGAATTGGGTTTACAACCACTTTAACATACTCTTTGTCACTGTAGGGTATATAACTCATTGCTCATTCACACCACAACACATTGATGCATGCGCGTTTTTTGTAATGTGTTGCATTTTACATGCATTGCATTTGTTTGTTTGATTTCTTTTTTTTTAGGGAGGGGGGTGGGTTGCCTTGTTTGCCTAGAATTGCCTTGCAGTGCATTATGTTTATGCAAACTTGTGCCTGTTTGCAAGGATTTGAAAGCACTGCGTTGCACTGCACATGTCAAAAAATGGAGTGCATGCTGTAACTTTTTCAACACTGGGAAAATGCAATACGCTGTTGGAAACTGCATTCATTGCGTTTTTTTTTCTTTACCATGCGTTGGAAATGCGCTCACAAACACACTCCAGCGCATCTGGTTTGAATATTTTCTTTACAGGAATTCATTTGACAGGCGCACAGAGGTGGGTACACACCTGTTAAAACAAGACGTGTAACTGTGCCATTCCAGCCGCTGCGTCCCTGCTCAGGTTACTCCAGCCGCATACACAAATGGCCCATTCATATTGTATGGGCTTCAGCACCCATGTGAAGCAAAAAAAAAAATGGCTGGACATGTACTTAAAGTGGATGTAAAGTTTTGATTTTTTTAAAATAAAAATAACAAACATGTCATATTTACCTGTTCTGTGCAATGGTTTTGAATTTCCGAATTTTCGAATTTCCAAAAAAAAAACGAAAAACGAATGAAACGAAAACGAACAAATTTTTCGGCAGTGCATGTCTACCAGACATGTTATTTATTGGAATTTTGTATTTTTACTTATTCACTTTAGCATACCTCCCAACTTTTTGAGATGGGAATGAGGGACACCTATTAGCAATAGTAGGCAGGCATAGGACACACCCCTTGCCACGCCCCCCTTAAAGGAGAATTATACAAAAAATGATTTGTTAAACGCACAAGTACTTTTTTTTTACCACTACTATTTCTTTATACTGGCTATGGAAATTTACAGATGCAGCAATTTAGAAACTGGATGAAAGGTTTAGCACGTGGAAACAGTTTTTGAAAGATAAAACGTGCATTTTATATACAATAATATAGAGCAGACCAAAATGAGGGACAAATGAGGAGGAAAGAGGGACAGAGGGACTTTCTTCCAAATCAGGTACAGTTGGGAGCTGTGCTGTAATGTGGTTGTAAACCCTTCCATATACTCAGTGAAGTGACCGACCTCAGGTGCAGTGGCGGCTGGTGCTCCATCGGTCGGGGGATGCGGCAGACGGACCTGACCCCGAGCCCACCCTTTTTTTAAGCCTATTAGAGCCTCTGGCTCTAATCATGTGTTTTAAAAAAAAAAAATTGGAATCCATGCGTCCGGCGCCCTACATGTAGATTAGGGGGATGGGGGGGGGCGGCACCGCTGCACCCTGCATTACAGGCTGCCACTGCTCAGGTGATACACAGAGATGAAACAAATCTTCCTCCTACATAAGTTGTACCTGTTTATCTTTAGCCCCCTCCCCTCTACAGCCCTTCAAAGTTTAGAATTTCTAAAGCTTGTCAGAAAAAAGGGGCGGAGTGCTGAAATTACACACTGCAGAGTTCAGTGAGGAGAGCTTTAAGTGCTGATTGGAGGGAAGAGACCCCCCCCCCTGACCCCCCACACTCACACAGCACACAGGGACAATCTGTGTGCTACAGGTCCCTCCTCTGTCATGTTTATTCTCTTGGTGTCAGGAAAATTTGTCAGAAGTGACTCATGCTGATAGCAGAGGAATGAAGCAGCAGAC
Organism: Lithobates septentrionalis; assembly: GCA_037952835.1. NCBI lineage: Eukaryota > Metazoa > Chordata > Amphibia > Anura > Ranidae > Lithobates > Lithobates septentrionalis. The sequence goes on from JBBDGP010001418.1 coordinate 176,800, forward strand.
AGAAATGACACTTAGTGCACTGCACTGAGACAAGTACACACTATAGAGGGATATGCTTTATTCATATTTCATGTCTAAGGTTTACAACCACATAAAGTTTTATTTTTAACATTTAGCTCCACATAAGCAGAATGTGTGTGTGCTTTGACTTGTATAACTAGTCTGTACCAGCATATGATTAATGCTTAGGATGCATTGTATATACAGTGCCTTGAAAAAGTATTCACACCCCTTGACATTTTCCCCATTTTGTCATGTTACAACCAAAAACGTAAATGTACTTTATTGGGATTTTATGTGATAGACCAACACAAAGTGGCACATAATTGTGAAGTGGAAGGAAAATGATAAATGGTTTTCAAAGTTTTTTACAAATAAATATGAGAAAAGTGTGGGGTACATTTGTATTCAGCCCCCCTGAGTCAAAACTTTGTAGAACCGCATTTCACTGCAATTACAGCTACAAGTCTTTTTGGGGATGTCTCTACCAGCTTTGCACATCTAGAGAGGGACATTTTTGGCCATTCTTCTTTGCAAAACAGTCAGATTGGATGGAGAGCGTCTGTGAACAGTAATTTTCAAGTCTTGCCACAGATTCTGAATTGGATTTAGGTCTGGACTATGACTGGGCCATTCTAACACATGAATATGCTTTGATCTAAACCATTCCATTGTAGATCTGGCTGTATGTTTAGGGTCGTTGTCCTGCTGGAAGGTGAACCTCCGCCCCAGTCTCAAATCTTTTGCAGACTCTAACAGGTTTTCTTCTAAGATTGCCCTGTATTTGGCTCCATCCATCTTCCCATCATCTCTGACCAGCTTCCCTGTCCCTGCTGAAGAAAAACATCCCCTCAACATGATGCTACCACCACCATGTTTCACGGTGGGGATGGTGTGTTCAGGGTGATGTGCAGTGTTAGTTTTCCACCACACATAGCGTTTTGCTTTTAGGCCAAAAAGTTAAATTTTGGTCTCATCTGACCAGAGCACCTTCTTCCACATGTTTGCCGTGTCCTCCACATGGCTTCTCACAAACTGCAAATGGGACATCTTATGGCTTTCTTTCAACAATGGCTTTCTTCTTGCCACTCTTCCATAAAGGCCAGATTTGTGGAGTGCACGACTAATAGTTGTCCTGTGGACAGATTCTCCCACCTGAGCTGTGGATCTCTGCAGCTCCTCCAGAGTTACCATGGACCTCTTGGCTCTTCTCTGATTAATGCTCTCCTTGCCCGGCCTGTTAGTTTAGGTGGACGGCCAGGTCTTGGTAGGTTTGCAGTTGTGCCATACTCTTTCCATTTTCGGATGATGGATTGAACAGTGCGCTGTGAGATGTTCAAAGCTTAGGATATTTTTTTATAACCTAACCCTGCTTTAAACTTCACCACAACTTTATCCCTGACCTGTCTGGTGTGTTCCTTGGCCTTCATGATGCTGTTTGTTCACTAAGGTTCTCTAACAAACCTCTGAGGGCTTCACAGAACAGCTGTATTTATACTGAGATTAAATTACACACAGGTGGACTCTATTTACTAATTAGGTGACTTCTGAAGGCAATTGGTTCCACTAGATTTTAGTTCGGGGTATCAGAGTAAAGGGGGCTGAATACAAATGCACTCCACACTTTTCACATATTTATTTGTAAAAAAATTTGAAAACCATTTATCAGTTTCCTTCCACTTCACAATTATGTGCCACTATGTGTTGGTCTGTCACATAAACTCCAAAAAACCCAACCAAAATATTTTGGTTGTAACATGACAAAATGTGGAAAATGTCAAGGAGCATGAATACTTTTTCAAGGCACTGTATAGTTAAAGTATATATGCCAGCCTTTGTTTTTACAGTTACAACTAGTAATCTGCCATGTTAGTTTCTGTTTGAAGGAAATGTCCTAGACTGAAATATTTCTCCAATTTGTCTGATTTGGACAATTTTACTTCTGGATTGGGTGTTATTTCACATTTCCAGATTTGCCTGCACTGTCACCTGCTGGTGAAAGCCAGTACTGCAGCTTCACTGGTTATGTAGAACTGTAAACAGGGAAAGAGATGCTGAGCACAGTAATTCATGACCCACATTCAAAAAGTGGTACCTTTAAAAAAAAAAGAAGGGGGCCCTGAGCCCTCAACCCTCCAGGACCAAATGGGTGTAACCAATGATTGGGACAGAGAGGATGTGCAGGAGTTCATATTGCACTTTCTGGCAAGCCAATAGATCTCCTATTTTAACATTTCTTAATATTACATATAAATGTTTATATTGTTGCATTCAAATTTATCTGTCCAATCCCACTGATGAATCTAAGCCAAAACTATCTGACAGCTATCAGAGATGTGAAATTTCCTTCAACAAATGGGCTCATGCATTTCTAAACACCCAAATAATCTTTTGGTTTAAATCAGATAGGTGCATTAAATGGTCATAAAAATAAAATGTCTGTAAAGGCTTACAGTTTATTTTTGGTAGAAAACAGCCACAACCTAAGTTAGTAAAAAAAAAAAAAGCCTGTCCTGTGCCAGCATGCTGTACAGAAGGACCTTCTGTGTGGAAGCAGTGGTCTCTCTGCAAAGGTCTGACCGAGTCAGAGCTAAAGTTCTGCAATAAGAAAAAATTGACATATTCACTTAGGGGTGTACTCACTTTTGTTGCCAGTGGTTTAGACATTAATGGCTGTGTGTTGTGTTATTTTGAGGGGACAGAAAATTTACACTGTTATACAAGCTGTACACTCACTACTTTACATTGTAGCAAAGTGTAATTTCTTCAGTGTTGTCACATGAAAAGATAGAATAAAATATTTACAAAAATGTGAGGGGTGTACTCACTTTTGTGAGATACTGTGTGTGTATATATATATATATATATATATATATATATATATATATATATATATATATCCCTTACTGTCAGTGTTTTGGTAGAATATTAAAAAAATTGCACTTTTACAGGTACAAAAAACAATTATTGCACACATATGTGGTATTGTGATGCGCATCAGGATTAGGAAAATTTATTCTTGGGTTGATTTTGGGTGGTGGGTCACAGTAATGGCACAGAAATATACAGCTTAAGTTTTAAATTTTTTTTATTTATTTTTTTCCAATTTTGAGCCAGTTTTCCTTTGCTTAAAAAAAATAACTAAATCAGGAGAAATTCATTTACATTCACCATCACACGAAGGCCCAATTTGTTCTGCAAAACAAGATATAACTCACCTGGGGCACGTCGAAATTTTTCAAACTTTCAAACTAAAATAAGTAAAAATGAATAAACATGAAATAAAATATAGAGGTTTCTCAAAGCATTAGTAGGATGATTAATGTATGCTATATGACATCTCCTGCAATACTACAGCTCACTGATTGGTCCTCAAGGCCAGGTGCTTTGGTGTCCTGTAAAAGGAACTGCCTGTACTAGACTTCTATATAATTAACTTTTTTTTCTCTTAAATGTATTCCTCATCTATTTCCTTTTTTTTTAGCATCTAGTACAACAGAACAAATGCTGTTGAGAAGAAGTGCTTTTTGAATATTTTTTTTTTTTTTTTGGTATTATACTACCACCTAATGGTAGATCACAATATTGGCGATGTGATTTTATTTATGCTCTGTGAGCAGTATACAGTATGGGGGTGATTTACTAAAACAGCTACACTTAGAATCTGGTGCAGCTGTGCATAGTAGCCAATCAGCTTCTAACTTCAGCTTGTTTAACCATTTCAGCCCCGGAAGGATTTACCCCCTTAATGACCAGGCTATTATTTGCCATACAGCACTGCGTCACTTTAACTGACAATTGCGCGGTCGTGCCACGCTGTACCCAAACAAAATTGATGTCCTTTTTTCCCCACAAATACAGCTTTCTTTTGGTGGTATGTGATCACCTCTGCGGTTTTTATTTTTTGCGCTATAAATAAAAAAAGGCCGTCAATTTTGAAAAAAAAGAAAGAAAATTGTTTACTTTCTGCTGTAATATACATCCAAAAAAAAATGTAAAAAAAAAATCAAATTTCTTCATCAGTTTAGGCCAATATGTATTCTTCTATATATTTTTGTTAAAAAAAAATCCCAATAAGCGTATATTGATTGGTTTGTGCAGAAGTCATAGCGTCTACAAAATAGGGGATAGATTTAGGGACTTTTAATTTTTTTTATTGTTTTTACTGGTAATGGCGGCAATCAGTAATTTTTAGCGGGACTAACACTAGGGAGCGATCAAGGGGTTACCTGTGTTCCCTGGGTGTGTGGGAGATGGGCCTAACTGTGTGGGGGATGGGCTCACTGGGACAGCACAGAGATCACTGTTTCTGATTACCAGGAACAGCTGATCTCAGTGTTCTCTCCTGTCAGAACAGGGATCCGCCTTGTTTACATAGGCAGATCCCCATTCTGCCTCTTTTACCGCGATCGCAGGTGGCTGATGAAACATCAAGTCTGCCGGACCCGCGGGAGCGCTCCCCTGGCATGCAGCAGGCGGGCGCATGCCCACACTATCTCATGCATGGACTGGCGTACAGGTACATCGGTTTGTGCAGCTGAGCCGCCTTGCCGCAGTATATCTGCGGAAGGCAGTTGGGAAGTGCTTATTAGGCTTTGACAATAAAACCTGGAAGCTGATTGGTTTCTATACAAAGCTGCACCAGATTTTGCACTCCCCAATTTTAGCAAATAATCCCCTACTGAACTGGTCTATATTTATAGGGTAAGGGTTCACTTAGGCTGCTTTCACACTGAGGAGTTTTTCAAGCTCTTTCGCGTTAAAAAAAGTTACGAAGCATTTGCACAAGTACAAGTTCAAATGCTTAGTATCAGCACCGATACAAGTATTGGTACAACCCTACGTAAGTGTAGTCCCACGAAGATGAATGACCAAAATGAAGGCTAATGAAACATGTAAAAAAGTGTTTATTGGTCAAGCAATAGTCTTAAAAACAAAAAAGAGAAAAAGACTCCTCAGTGGACAGACTTAGTCAGTCACATAATGCCAATTGCCCCACAGAGGTACCAATATTTGTACACTTTTTACATGTTTTCATTACCCTTCGTTTTGGTCATCCATCTTTGTGGGACTACACCTACCAGCCTCCAGCTATATCAGCATTGGTTGTGGCTGTACAGACTCATATCCCTCAGCACTATTATTGAGGAACTTTGTGGTTAATTGTTGGTTTACCAGTGCATCCTGGGATATCTCATATCTGCAATACCTCCAAAACAAAGCAAAGCAAAAGTCGAATAAAAGCCTCTCAAAAGCTGCAGGTGCTGTAAGCGAGCATTGTCGTCAGTGGTGGCCCGTCCATATGGGGCGCAGGGGCACCGTTCCCCTAATCCATTCGCGTGGTCTCTTATCTACATGCAGGACACCAGATGCATGGCTTTCAATGGGTTTTTTTTTTTAAAAACACATGATTAGAGCCTGAGGTACTAATTGGTTGGGGCCGAAAGAACTCCCCCTTGAGCCCACCCAGTTTTGTGATTATAGTGAATGAATATTCACTATAGTCTTCCTGATTCTCCTCCTGGCCAATCAGGAAGCGGGTCCTGAGACCCGACTGGCCGCTAGGAGAAGTGATGATATTGGCCGCTGAAGGAAGGAGGAGGGAAGCCGCTGTGAAGCCGGAGACGCAGGGTGAAGCCACCCCCGAGGATAAGGAGACGCAGGAAGGAGCTGAAGCTACCCTAGATGGGGTAAGTGCAAATCTGGTGGGGGGATGAGCAAGCAACTAGCGGGGGGGGTTGACTTAGCGTCCGACCGACTGAGGGCGAAGCGGTGGGATGTCTTGTTTGCCGCCCCCCCCCCCCCAAAAAAAAAAATATACAGCACCAGCCGCCACTGATTATCATAGACTTCGATGGACACTTTGAAGACTCTTTGAAGCACCAAGAAAGCGTTATGAGGTATAATTTTTGAAACACAGTAAATGCAACATGTAAACAGGGCTCTAAGGTGACCATTTTATTTAGTGACAGGTGTAAGTGTAAACACACCCTTATATTAATCTCGGCTATGTGTATCCGGTATTTCTGTGTGTGTATGAATATACTGTATATATATATATATATATATATATATATATATATATATATATATATATTTATTTATTTATTTATATAGTTTGATACATTTTTCCCATGTAATGCTTTAAGCCCCCGTTCACACCGGTGCGACTTGTCATGTGATTTCACAGTTCCAAATCGCATATGGCAAGTTGCACCCCATTGCCGGCAATGGAAACATTCACATCACCTCAACTCATGTAACTCAATAAAGTCGATCAAAAAAAAAAAGAATTAACGCTACAGTGTAAAAATAGAATAAAGTAAATAATCAAATGAAATAATTTTGAAGTGCCCCTGACCCCCGTGCTCATGCACAAATGCAAACACACACATAGGTCACGCATGCATATGTAAACGGTGATCGCACAACATGTATTTGCCATGAACGTCAGAGTGAGAGCAATATTTCTAGCACCAGACCTCCTGTGTAATTCTAAACTGGTAACCTGTAAAGGCTTTTAAAAGAGAAGTATTGGGTTTTGTTTTGTTTTTTTATATTCATACTCACCTAGGTGGATGCACCATCAGACTGATGCTGCAGCTGTCCCCACCGTCTCTGCACTGAGAACCGAGCCACCAAACATCTCAGATGGCTCAGTTTTCACAGATCCCCGAGAGGAGAGCTGCTGCCTGTCCGCCAGCATCTCTCCTGCTCTGCTCATCCACGCTCATTGGAGTGATGAACTGTGGAGGGCGGCCATCTCAGAGTCTCAGGGGCTCACTGAGAGTCAAGGCAGCTGGCAGATCCCGACTTAGGAAGTCGGGATGACGTGCTACCTCGACTTATGGCAGTGACGTCAGCGGAGAGCGGAATTCAGTTCGCTCTCCGCTGAAAACGGGTTACAGGAGTGCAAAACTAATTGCACTCCTGTGACCCAGAGGAGAAGCCCAGCCTAAAAAGTTCAGGCTGGACTTCTCCTTTAAAGCGTTGGCCATGGATATTTTTAGGTGCCGTGGTGCCATCGTTTGGCTCTAATCCACAAGTGTGGGCAATTTTGAAGAGTGACATTTTAGGTATCTATTTATTCGGACTAACATCATCTTTTATATTTTATCAAAAAAGCTGCTATTATATTATGTTTGTGCTCACTAAAATTCATTAAAGTGTATTTTTTACTGAAAATTTGCGTTTGATAAACCGCTGCGCAAATATTGTAAGACAAAAAAAATGCAACAAAAAACATTTTATTCTCATGGGTCTCCGCTTAAAAATATATATCATATTTGGGGGTTTTAAGTAATATTCTAGCAAAAAACATGCAGATTTTTACATGTATAACAGATATATCAGAATTGGTCTGGACTGGAACTGGTTAAATAAAACCGACTCAGCAGTTGTTACATTGTAACGATCTTCCATCTGAATCATAACTTTATTTTTTTCCTTTGATGAAAATCAACCATTGGCCCAGCATTGAGAAGAAAGGGTTTACCCAGCGCACGACAATGAGAACGCCTGTGATATAGTTCGGTTTGATATTGTCTTTTTTGTTTTGATTGGAATTTGTCCATCAATGCTTTAGGAAAATATCAGGTGCAGGCCATCCCCGGAGCGTATCCAAGGTACTCTGTGAGCAAGGTAAAAGCGGGAGGGAGGCGCACCTAAGTGCAATATTATAAAGTTATTTTAAAATATATATATATATCCCGACGGATGGACACATGACAAATTAAAAAATATATGTGAGAAATATGAATATATATATATCTAGAGAGTGAGAGAGAGAGAGAAATACATAGATAAAAAACATAGATTTAAAAATATATTATATAGAAAATTATATATATATATATATATATATATATATATATATATATATATATATATATAAATCTCTATGGGATTATAGGATATATATATATATATATATATATATATATATATATATATATATATATATATATATATATATATATACAGCTGATCGCTGGGGAAAAAAACGGATTGCTGGCACCCCTCAAGGAGGATCCTTTACCCGACAGATATGCCTATGATACCTTAATTTCTGTAAGTGCATTTATGTTTGCGCTATTAAAATAACTTTATAATATTGCACTTAGGTGCGCCTCCCTCCCTCTCTCTTTTACATTGGCCCAGCATTGAAATCTAGCTGTGAGATGTAAGCTCTTCTTCCTGATAAGCGGAGTTAATTTCATAGCCGTACTTTGATAACGGAGAAGAAGATGAACTGGAAATGAGGCTAAACAGGCAAAGCCTTGGGCCTGGCACAGTTACCGGGGACAGTACATAATCTTCTCTCTTAACAGCCGCAGACAGATGACAGTTAGATAAGTCTGAAATCTGCTGCATATTTTAATATCATTAGGCTGGAAATCCAGCTCAGTATCAGTATAGAATGTTGCATCATCTATGTACTATATGCCATGCATCGTTACTGCAAATCACCCTGCAATTGCTCATATTATTTTCATACTGAGCCATTTTTCAAACTAGATTCCAAATGGTTTGGTAACTAGAGGCAAACAAATGATTAAAGTAGAATAAACCATAAGTAGGTGGTTTTTAGTTTGTTAAAGCATTGTTCTGTTCCACCTAAATGCATCTGTTGCTGTATTGAACTGTATTGTTTTGTAGCATGCTGACATCTAGTGGTAGCCACTACAGCTTTTTTTGGCCATACTTCTCTTGTGGGCAGGAGCGGGGTGGCAATTGCCCCCCCAGGCCACAATAACTTATATTTAAAGTGTAGGGCCACCCACCCTAAAAAAAAAAAGTGCATAAATATTAAAAAAAAAAAAAAAACATTTGAAAAAGAAAATGTTTAACTTACCTGAAACCCCTGTTGCTAGGCGGTCTTCCTAATCTGCCTCTTCCTATTCTGTGGCGCATCCTTCTCTTCGGCGAGCGGCCCCGTTGCCTTCTGGGACATGTGTGTGTCCCAGAAACCAATGGGGCCATTCACACAGCGCCGCGCGACTCGCACATGCGCAGTAGGAAACTGGCAGTGAAGCCGCAAGGCTCCACTGCTTGTTTCCCTTAGTTAGGATGGCGGCTCCGGCAGCCAATCCGATGGACGGATCGGCCTTGGGGGGCCGACATCACGGGCTCGCTGGACAGGTAAGTGTCCTTATTAAAGGTCAACAGCTACAGTGTTTGTAGCTGCTGACTTTTAAAAAAATAATAATAAAACGTCCGGAACACCCCTTTAAGATAGCTGGCGGTCGCTGACGATTTTTTTTTTTTTTCCTGTGGAAGTCGGGCCGGGGGCACTGCCGCCAACTAGCTGACGGCGCTGTTGCATTCTGGGAGTTGTAGTCTACGGCCACGCTTAAGCTCCCACTGGGTGAAGAACTAAGAGCAGCGCAGCCAGCCAGGAAACTACAACTTCCGGATCATGGAGTCAGGCAGGGCGCGCCAGGGAGTCGGGACGCACGTGACTTTACTGGCTTGGGCTGCGGGGCTGGGCGCTGGTTGCAACATTACTTGACTCCAGGACCTGCTGAGCTGAGCTGGCAGTTGCCATCACTGAGGTGAGAGACCCTGACAACCCCAGCTCTACCCCCCCATACACCCCATTTACCCTGCCTCAGTTCCCAGTATCCTCAAAATAGCCCTCAACACTCTGGGTCCTGCTGGGAGCTGGTCATGGCCTGTTGGTCCTGCTGGGAGCTTATCATGGAATGTGGGTCCTGCTGGCCTGTTGGGCCTGCGGGGCCAGCTGGCCACTAGCCTAGGGTGACCAGACATCCCTGGTTTCCATAACATCAATATCCGTTATAAAACCAGGTAGGCATGGATGGTGAGCTGATTCGGTGGTTCAATGGGCCACTTGACTGGACTTGCCCCCCCCCCCCCCCCAGGCTTAAGGCTGCCAGCCCTCCCCTGCTTGTGGGTCACAGAAGCAAACTTACTTTTGTTCTCCTGTGACCCAGAGAGAGCTGATTGCGAGTTATTTTCCCACTATTAGCTGACAGGACAGAGCCGCTCTACGCCCTGAAAGGATCCCGAGAATATTGACAATACTGATTGACAGCTGGCTCCACCTCTCAGCATGCAGCTGAGAGCCAAAGCCAACTGTGCCCACCCCCTCTCCAGTCCTGATCTCCAGTGAGTGCTGGAGGGGCAGAGCAAAGGGCAGTGACTGACAATCGGAGGAAACTGAGAACTGCACAATTGTTGGTTATATGATCACTCAGTTCTCAGTGTTGGAGCTGATGTGAGACAGCTGCAGTATAACACCAATACTGAACCATAGCGGTGAATAGGATTTTTTTTTTAAATAAACCCATAACTCTCTTTGAAGTCCTAGCTTGACCCTCTCTGTTCCCTCCATGTTCCCTCAGTCAGTGGTATTTTTTTGCAGATAAAGACACTGGGGTTGATTTAATAAAACTGGAGAATGCCAAAATCCGGTACAGCTCTGCATAGAAACCAATCAGCTTCCAGTTGTTTTTTTTTGTCAAACCATAATTGAACAAGCAGAAATGATTGGTTACCATGCATAACTGCACCAGATTCTGCACTCTCCACTTTTAGTAAATTCACCCCATTGCCTTCTTATGCCCCGTACACACGGTCGGACTTTGTTCGGACATTCCGACAACAAAATCCTAGGATTTTTTCCGGCGGATGTTGGCTCAAACTTGTCTTGCATACACACGGTCACACAAAGTTGTCAGAAACGTCCTAATTTCTCTGCAGTTTTGCTCTGTGCATGTTCTCTCTTTTTCTCTTTTTGAACATACATCAGAAGTTTATGGTTCAGAACCTTCCTTGGTCTTTGGGCCACATATACCATATTTATAATGCCCTTGATCTTGTAGCGGCCCTTTCAGCCCACAGATCAAACTTGACTATTCTCTACATGGACCTTTACTTATTATTCCCTGCAAACTTTTATCACAGGTGTTTTGGCGCTTTCCGGCCGGTCGTCCGTTTTGACGGGCGGTGCTCAAAAGTGTGACCTCTCGTAAGCCACGTTTGCACCTCACTATCCTGTTCTGGGCTGTGGCGGCGATAGAGGAGGTTGGAGCCCCCCACTGGAGAGGAGGACAAAGCAATTTATCTTTTAAAGGGATCTTCATGTGGGAATCTGTGCTTTTTGTTGAACATACCCATACTCGGTAACTATACTGTATTAAAGTATTGCGTAGCCAATGTAGTTTATACTATACTCATACGAATGGAACATGTATATGTATATCAACTCTATTTTCGTGTTCTCTCCAGCAGACTGATCCTCTGAAGAAGACCCCAATTGTAGGGGTTGAAACGCGTCAGCTTTAATGTTCATGATTTAAATTATGATTATGAACAAATGTCTGCTTATGTATGTTCAGCTTATTCTTTTAAATTAATTCCCACTGAAGCTCACAGTTTTTAACTTTGATGGTCTACTATTATCCAATAAAATTGTTATACCTTTTTTCATATATTTGTGTCTATATCTGTTATTGTGCTGCCTAAAAACCCCAAAGTGGGGAAACCTTCCTTTTCTGTTCCAGTTTTTTAAGGGGTGAGCAGAAATTCTCTTCTCTTCTCCCTAGTGTCCCCTCCATTTTTTCGCAATATATTTGGGTGGCTAAACACCCCTTCCCCAATGACACATGAGAGTTGAAACATGAGCTTCAGTATATGGGATTGATCGTTTATATGTTGTGATAATCTTTGCAAAAGTGACTATCTGTTGATGTCAAAATGAGCCATTTTCAGGGTACAGAATGGGTGAATCTAATGTCTGGCTATGAAACAGATTTTGAACAGGGGGATCGAGCAAAAACCCAGATCTCATCCCTCTTCCACAAATTAAATAGATCACTAGAGAAAAAATCAGCACTGTTTTGGCACATTAAAACCTTAAATAGATATAAAGAAGATAAAATTAATCCTTTGGGTCTACGGATCCAAATATTTCCCAATTTGGACCAGATTAGTGCTGAATGCAAAAGCGAATGGGAGGCTAACCTAAATGCCTGTTCCCAGGAGATGATGGCCATCCTCACCAGGGAATATAATAAACAAATGGTATCATTGGATAAAGAAATTGACAACATAGATACCTCTCTGAGACCCTTTATGCAGCACACCCTGTGTCATGAAAGACGTCCTGTTAGTTCAGCCGTCGGCGGAAGATCGGTTAACAGAACTATTGTCAGTAAAACCAGAGGACGCGTTCGGAGACGCGTTGACACGAACGGACGCATGCGGGTGTGCGCTAATACGAGCGGGTGTACGCGGGTACACGATGAGACGAACGGGCACGTACGATCGGTACTCGGGCGTGCACGTGTGCACGCGGCGGCGTGCAGACGTGCGGTGTGACAGCTTTTGGCGCCATTAGGTCTATTTAAAGGTGCCTGTCAGCATGCTTCCTTGCTGTCTGGTCTACAGTGTTCCCTGTGACCCTAAGCTTCCAGTATACCTGTTTACCTGATTCCTGTTACCCGGCTTGTTCCTGACTTCTCCTGTTTGCTGCCAGTCCCTGACCTCGGCTTGTCTGACGATTCTCCTGCCTCATCCTTCAGTTATTACCTGCCTGTCTGTTGCCGACCCGGTCCGTGCCCTGACTACTCTCCTGGTTCCGTTTTGTACCTGCTCTGCTTACCTGTGTTCTGACCCGGCCTGTCTGACTTGTAAAGTGCTTCCAGTGGTACTACAGAACACCTCCCAGTTGCCTGTTGTTCCTGAGTTCCTGCCAGTGGATCCAATGTTCCTGATAGTTCTCCTGCTGCTGCACCAGAGGTCCGGATCAACCCTACACCTGCCACTTACCAAGCACTTGTGGCCCCCTGCGCTCTTGAGTCCCTGTCTGCTCTATCAGGGGCTCTCGAACCAGAGGCACACGAGAGGCTACTCCTTGCATTCTGGGCTCCACCACCAGGTACGTGACACCCTGTATTCGGATCTACAGGCAAATCTTCGGAGTTGCCTGTCGACCTATAACAGGAATGTGCTGCAGAAAAAGGAGTCTAAGTTTTGGAGGGACCACGCCGCCTTCTCTGAAGGACGGGCATACAAATGGAATAACAAGTCCCAAATACATTTTCAAAAAAACAAACAATATGTGACACAACAACAACCTAAACAAAATAGTAACGTATCGAAGCCTAAAAAAGAGCTTGCTTCTAATCAGAACTCAAAAACACCAAAGGAACGCGGTAAATTTAAAAGAAGCCGCAATAATAAAGGATCCCCAGAACAAGAAAGTAAAAAACGGACTATGGAGGCCACCTTGGAGCCTAACCTGGGGGTCCATACTGGTGAAGTGGAATATGTGGGATCAAAATCGGACACAACGAACATAGCCGTAAATGAAATAGATTCCCCACCAAATATCATAGCAACCAAAATATACCCAAACCCATCCCTGGGATGTCAAAAATCTAGTTCACAGCACTCTTTAAACCAAGCAAAGGGATTCTCTCCATCCCAAACAAACAGGGGAGCAGGGAACCTGGACGCATTCGTCACGCGGATTCCAATGAATCCTTCAGCGTGATTAATTTATCCTCATATTCGCTATCCGCAGCAGAAATCGACGTATTGTCGCGCGGTTTAATCTTTTGTCCACAAGTGGTCACAGATCTACAATTATTTGCACGTCGGCTACTCCTAAAGAGCCTCCATGCAAAAACTGACACCAACTTGGACATGACGGAGTGGGCCACCTTCAGCATGAAGGAATTTAAAGCCTTACGTGATTTAACGTTGTTGTTTCAAGAAAATAATACTTTAGATCTTATAGACCAAATTGACCTAGAATCTTTACTTGAAAGTGCTAATGAACCCACTCAGAACCCTACAATGAACCTCAAAAAACCCTCTGGAAAATTTCCACCTCTTAGTTTGAACTCAAACATAGAGATTTTTGTAAAACAAACGATTAGAGACATATCTAAACTCACACATAAGAAAGCAAGCCCACAAAATCTGACTGCTGAGGAATCGGCAGCTATTGATTCCCTATGCAACAATGTAGAAATTACAATAAAACCTTCTGACAAAGGAGGTAACGTAGTCCTGATGGATAATCAGGACTATGTACGGATGTGCCAAGACATCTTGGATAATGATGAATGGTATAAAACTATTCCGAGCAAATTCATACAAAGGTTCTACACCAAATTCTATGATCTAATACAGTCCGCCCTGGACAAAGAGGTTATCACTAGAGACCAGTATGAGTTCATTCGAACCAAGCACCCACGTATGGTTACTTTTTACAGTTTGCCCAAAATCCATAAGAACCAAACCAAACCTCCCAGACGACCAATTGTCTCCGGGAATGGAGGAATCTCGGAAAACTTGAGCAAAGTGATTGACTCTTTTTTACAACCATTCGTCATTAGCATGCCCTCGTTCCTTAAGGACACATTACATTTACTCCAATTGGTTCAGGAGGTATCCCTTCCACCTAATTCATTTTTCGTGGCCATTGATGTTGAAGCCCTGTACAGCTCGATCCCCCACAACAAGGGGATCGAGGCTGTACGGGCACTCCTCCAGAGAACCCGCAGATATGATGGAGCTCTGGGTGAGTTCATCATCGATGGCCTTGAATACATCTTTTTTTTTTATATAATCTTTATTATATATTATTTTCAAATATAACAAATAATAGTACAGGGGGTACAGAAAAAAAGGAGAAAAAAGGGGGGGGGGGATCCAATAAATCACAGTGTAGTACCATAAAGGTATACAAAAACCATACATATGAAAATTATGTGTTTTAAAGAGTGAAAGAAACATATGGTGCAAACTTATACTAAAACCTCGACGAAAGTGTGTCATGAGATACTTATGACTTCTTCATCCTGCGTCCACCCTTGTAATAGAGGCGGAATCTATGGTTGAGACCACCACTACAACTAAGCAGGTCAACAGTAGCCGTGTTAAGAAAACAACATCCTGTTAGTGTCTAAGAATTAGACCCAAGCCGGAAATAGGGGGGGGGGGGTGGAGAAGGGGGTAAAAAAGAGGGAGAAAATTGGTGGGGGAGGTTGATGGGTATGTCTAAAAATCACTGATACATCTGCCTAAAGGCTAGCACAACTGTGTGCATTAAAAGTGCAATATCATTATGTGAATCCTGGTGGTGAATTAAGTACGCCGTGGCTCTCATCCTCTGAAGTTGTTTAAGAAGCAACTCCAGCAATGTCTGACCTACAGGAAGCGGCCCCAGGGGAAACCTGAAGGGGGGACGCCGTGTCCTTAGACTTATAATGTGTCCATGTCGCCCAGATTGCATAAAATTTGTCAAACTTATCTTTACATTTTGCCATCCACTCCTCCGCTGCCATGACCGAGTCAATCAGGCCCATCCACTCAGTTCGTCCCGGAATATGGGTTGATTTCCAGTGGACAGGGATCAAACGCCGTGCAGCATTTAAGAGGTGTGGGAGTATCGACTTCCGGTACTGACTTAGTGCCTTGAATACATCTTGAATCACAACTTTTTTCTCTTTGACAATTCCCACTACCTCCAGGTGCAGGGCGTGGCTATGGGCACTTGCTGTGCCCCGGCCTACGCCAATCTGTACCTGGGGGAGTGGGAAAGGGCGCTCGGAGAGGATGAAGATCTAGCCACATACGTAGGTTGTATACGTATGTGGCGACGTTACATCGACGATATCCTCCTGGTCTGGGAGGGACCTGAAGAATTACTACTGAAGTTTTTTGACCACATCAATCATAATGAATGCAATCTGAAGTTCACTATGACATATGACTGTGACCAAATAAACTTCCTAGATGTACAGTTGAGACATACCCCTGAGAATTTCATCTCTAGCACCTTATTTCGTAAAAGCACCGCAGGAAATACCATCCTCCATGCGGATAGTTTTCATCCCACATTCTTGAAGAGATCTATCCCATATGGACAGTACCTGCGCCTACGCAGGAACTGCTCCGATGAGGTTCTCTTCAAACAGGAAGCACAGAAATTGCAAACCAGATTACTAGCACGGGGTTATAGTCGTTCAACTCTACGTAAAGCATACAATCGCGCAGCCGCACAATCCAGACATACTTTGTTGCTTAGGGAAAGGACTAAGGGCAACACCAATATGGATCCCACTAGAATGATCCTGCGTTTTTCCAGACAACATAACGAGATTAGAAACATTATCTGTAAGCATTGGCCCATACTTCGAGACGACCCAAAAGTCAGTAGGTTCATTGCAGATATTCCCTCAATCACCTTTAGACGAGCAACCTCACTAAAGGATAAATTGGTTCAAAGTGAGTTCAAAACTGCACAAAAACGTCGTAGGCACTGTTCTATCCTGGGATCTTTCCCCTGTGGACACTGCTCCTGCTGCCCATATATAAAACGTGAAAAGATTTTTACCCTCCCAAATGGGACAACTTTCAAACCATCACATTTCGCCAACTGTCAAACACGTGGCATAGTGTACCTCATGTCCTGTGAATGTGGAGCACACTACGTCGGAAAGACCAAACAAGAGTTTCACCAGCGCATATCTAAACACATCTACCATATGCAAATTGGCAACCCATACGTGCCACTTGGGCGAAATGTGATGGAAATTCACAACTATAGAATGCCCACAATATCCTTCGTCGCGCTCGATCGAGTTCATATACCAGTGCGAGGCGGCGACTGGAATAAAATTCTATTGCAGCACGAGCAGAGGTGGATATTTAAATTAAATTCCACCAGCTTCCCAGGATTGAACGAAGCCATTTCGTTTGCTCCATTCCTAAAAGGCTTTGTTTCTGGCAAAACACAATAGTCCTGTCCTTTCTTCTGATGGGCTATAATTCAACATAGTCCAAAAGAATAAAAACAACTGACACCATTGACTATGTCCTGTTTTTTCCCCTCCCTCCCCCCCCCCTTTTCAACCCCCCTCCCTCCCTCCCTGTGCTGATCCAATTGCACCTTTTATTATATGCCATCATTTTGATATTGCTGTTTTTTTCTATTCTTAAATTGATGGTGTGAAGATATCTATGCATGTGACTGATCTTTTCCTATATTTCATTGAAGCTTTTTACATGGGTAGATATATTTGAGATATGTATCAATGATGTTAATCTTGAACCGTGAGGAATTGACATCCTCACGGTTCATATTTATTATTATTCTTTTTCTCCCCCTTTTTTTGAATTTGCTTTCCTCCTCCACTGGGGGAGCTCTGGCACTCGTTCTGCTGTTATCCCTGAGGCGGGGGTGACCTGTGACGTGCCTTCCCGGCAAGGTAGGGGGAGGGGACAGGCCTGCCCTTGTTTTGGCGGCCCCTCCCCCCCCATGTTTCCCCTTGGGCGCTCGGTTGGCCACCGGGCGCCGCATTGGGGATTTCTCTTCCTTGCCGGCGGCATTCCGGAACATCCTCGGATGCCTCTCGTCACTGCGCACGCACAGGGCCCCGCGCGAGCGTCGTGACGTCATAGACATCGCGAGATTTCGACGAGGATGACGAGACTTCGGAGCCCCGCTCTTCCGGAACGCCGGGGAGATCACACTGGGCTGCCAAGTTGGCCGCCTTGCCGCCCGTCTTTGGATTATCGGCGGATTGCGTACACCTGAAGGGATGGATACAAGGTATACACACCCCCCAATTATTGGTATAAAAACCTACACCTGATGTATTTTCTCAATCTTCTTCCATCTGGCGAACTGCAAACACATCCTGCTGCTTGCTAATACACTTGTTGTCACACCCAGCTACCACACAGTAAGTACACTTTTTAAGCCATGTGTCGTTATAGCATCGTTTTGCCCCAAATAGTCGGGATTTACCGACTCTTATGATTGCTAAATATATTTTTTGACCACTGATAATATATGTGGTCATATATCTTACCACTATATAGTTTGTTTTATTTATTTTTAGACTGGTAGACTCAGGTTTGGTTACCACTACCTGAGTCTTATACAGCTTATGACCAATCCCGGGTTGGCCAACAAGCAACAGTCTAGTCATATGGGACAACCCGATGCATCCACATGAGCTATGTAGCACTTTTTGAGGTAACAATCACATGTTGTATGTCCACACCTCTACCCCCCCAACGGTTCCCCCTTTCCCTTCCTTCTTCCCTCTTTTTCTTTTTTCTTTTTTTTCTTTTTTCCTTTTCTCTTTCTTTTTCTCTTTCCCTCCTCTTTCTCTTTTCTATTTTTTTCCTTTTTCTTCCTGTTTCTTTTCCTTCTTCTCTTCTTTCTTTTCCTTCCTTTTTTTCTTCTCTCTTTCTCCCCCCCCCTCTCCCTCTCCTCCCCCTCCCCTTCCCCCCTCACCTGCACTCACCTGTAATTTGTTGTTTATTCTACCACCTCTAGACTGCATGTTTCCTTCCACCCCTTCACTCTTTTTTCACCCTCCCTTATTCCGTCATCACCAGTTCTTCTCCAGTACCGACTCAATACGTCCTAATTTCTCTGCAGTTTTGCTCTGTGCATGTTCTCTATTTTTCTCTTTTTGAACATACATCAGAAGTTTATGGTTCAGAACCTTCCTTGGTCTTTGGGCCACATATACCATATTTATAATGCCCTTGATCTTGTAGCGGCCCTTTCAGCCCACAGATCAAACTTGACTATTTCTACATGGACCTTTACTTATTATTCCCTGCAAACTTTTATCACAGGTGTTTTGGCGCTTTCCGGCCATTCGTCCGTTTTGACGGGCGGTGCTCAAAAGTGTGACCTCTCGTAAGCCACGTTTGCACCTCACTATCCTGTTCTGGGCTGTGGCGGCGATAGAGGAGGTTGGAGCCCCCCACTGGAGAGGAGGACAAAGCAATTTATCTTTTAAAGGGATCTTCATGTGGGAATCTGTGCTTTTTGTTGAACATACCCATATTCGGTAACTATACTGTATTAAAGTATTGCGTAGCCAATGTAGTTTATACTATACTCATACGAATGGAACATGTATATGTATATCAACTCTATTTTCGTGTTCTCTCCAGCAGACTGATCCTCTGAAGAAGACCCCAATTGTAGGGGTTGAAACGCGTCAGATTTAATGTTCATGATTTAAATTATGATTATGAACAAATGTCTGCTTATGTATGTTCAGCTTATTCTTTTAAATTAATTCCCACTGAAGCTCACAGTTTTTAACTTTGATGGTCTACTATTATCCAATAAAATTGTTATACCTTTTTTCATATATTTGTGTCTATATCTGTTATTGTGCTGCCTAAAAACCCCAAAGTGGGGAAACCTTCCTTTTCTGTTCCAGTTTTTTAAGGGGTGAGCAGCAATTCTCTTCTCTTCTCCCTAATGTCCCCTCCATTTTTTCGCAAAGTTGTCAGAAAAGCCGATCGTTCTGAACGCGGCGACGTAAAACACGTATGTCGGGACTATAAACAGGGCAGTGGCCAATAGCTTTCATCTCTTTATTTATTCTGAGCATGCGTGGCACTTTGTGCGTAGGATTTGTGTACACACGATCGGAATTTCTGACAACGGATTTTGTTGTCGGAAAATTTTATATCCTGCTCTCAAACTTTGTGTGTTGGAAAATCCGATGGAAAATGTGTGATGGAGCCTACACACGGTCGGAATTTCCGACAACAAGGTCCTATCACACATTTTCCGTCGGAAAATTCGACCGTGTGTACAGGGCATTACACTTAAAAAAACATCCTCTGTACCACAATTATCTGAAGTAAAATTGTGTCGGATTCAACTTTTGTGTCATATTGAAGAGATAAGCTGCCTGTGGATGGTGCCAAGTCAGCAAGTGACCATACTGCCTGGACAGACTGAGTCTAGGAAGATATGTCAATGGATAAAGAGGCATTTGAAACAGAACGATTGCGCATAGTTTCCAACTTTTCCCCATCTGGAGAGACTGGCTTTCTTTTAGGACTCGATCCCTGTGTCCCTCTTTCCCATTTCTTTTTGGTGTAATGTAAAGTACTATTTAATTTTGTAACGTGTTATAGTACACTCAGACTTTTCGCCCACTTTTAGGGCCGGTTCCCACTGCTGCGATGTCCGAGATCGGATGTGATTCGCACCGCACTGCAGTGCAAATCACATGCGATCTCTGTGCGATATCAGCCATACAGATAGTATGGCTGAATTCGCATCGCATTCAGACCAAACTCACACAGGACCTTTTTTTTTGGTCCACAGCAGAATCGGATCTCATGGGTGTTCACACCAATTCCTGTCCGACTTTGCAGATTGAACTGTGATATGCGAACTGATTTAGGGGTGATATAAAGAAAAAGAAATGGTTAAAAATAACACTAGTTGGTTGAACAAATAATTTTTTCTGTATTGCTTCTTTACAGTTTGCGTAACTTTGTGCTGCAAGGTGTCCCTCCTGCTCATCTCAGAAAGTTGGGATATATGACACTATTGCATAGCTCCTACTAGGGATGAGCTTCGAGTTCGAGTCGAACTCATGTTCTACTCGAACATTGGCTGTTCGCAAGTTCGCCGAACAGCGAACAATTTGGGGTGTTCGCGGCAAATTCGAATGCCGCAGAACACCCTTTAAAAGTCTATGGGAGAAATCAAAAGTGCAAATTTTAAAGGCTTATATGCAAGTTATTGTCATAAAAAGTGACAGAAGGAAGAAGAAGATGAAGGAAGAAAGAAGAAGCATTTAAATAAAGGAATTGTCAAAAACTGTCTCTTGTAATTTTTAACATTTTTGACAGTTTTTTAGTGAAATGGTAGGGGTAAGTACCCCCTTACCATTTCACACAGGGGGGGGGCCGGGATCTGGGGGTCCACTTGTTAAAGGGGGCTTCCAGATTCCGATAAGCCCCCCGCCCGCAGACCCCCACAACCACCGGCCAGGGTTGTGGGGATGAGGCCCTTGTCTTCATCAACATGGGGACAAGGTGTTTTGGGGGGCTACCCCAAAGCACCCTCCCAATGTTGAGGGCATGTGGCCTGGTACGGTTCAGGAGGGGGGGGCGCACTCTCGTCCCCCCCTCTTTTCCTGCGGCCTGCCAGGTTGCGTGCTCGGATAAGGGCCTGGTATGGATTTTTGGGGGGACCCCACGCCGTTTTTTTTTTTTTTTTGGCGCGGGGTTCCCCTTAAAATCCATACCAGACCTGAAGGGTCTGGTATGGAATTTAGGGGGAACCCCACGTCATTTTTTTTTTAAAATTTTGGCTGGGGTTCCCCTTAATATCCATACCAGACCTGAAGGGCCTTGTATGGAATTTAGGGGGACTCGGACATCATTTTTTTATTTTTTTATTTTGGTTCCGGGTTGCCCTGTGGGGAATTCCCATGCCGTTTTTATCAATGAACTTCTATGTGTATTGTCGGCAATGCAATAGCCGCGGGTAGTTTTAAATGTGTTTTTTTCTTCAAAATGTCATTTTGCTGTCAGACTGTTCTAAACACAGGAAACATGCGCCCCTTTACAGGCATACTATAGACACCCCCCAGGTACGAAATTTAAAGGGATATTACACTTTTATTGTTTGACTTTAAGCATTATTAAAATCACTGCTCCTGAAAAAACGTCCGTTTTTAAAACTTTTTTTTGCATTGATCCATGTCCCCTGGGGCAGGACCCGGGTCCCCAAACACTTTTAATGACAATAACTTGCATATAAGCCTTTAAAATTAGCACTTTTGATTATTCATGTTCGTGTCCCATAGACTTTAACGGTGTTCGCGTGTTCGAACAAACTTTTTTCCTGTTCGCATGTTCTGGTGCGAACCGAACAGGGGGGTGTTCGGCTCATCCCTACTCCCAACTGTCCCTGATTCCGAGGGACTGTCCCTGATTTGGAGCAATGTCCCTCTGTCCCTCTTTCCTCCTCATTTGTCCCTCATTTTGGTCTGATCTATATAGTTGTACATAAAATGCACTTTTTATCTTTCAAAAAGTTTTTTCCAGCACTAAACCTTTCATCTGATTTCTAAATTGCTGCATTTGTAAATTCCAAAAGCCAATATAAAGGAATAATAATGGTAAAAAAATCACTTGTGGGTTTAACCAATCTTGTTTTTTTGTACAATTCTCCTTTAAGGGGGCGTGACAAGGGGTGTGTCCTATGCCTGCATACTTTTGTTGATAGGTGTCTCTCATTCCCATCTCAAAAAGTCGGGAGGCATGCACATTGGGGGGGGGGGATTTACTAAAACTGGAGAGTGCAAAATCTGGTGCAAACTGTCCATGGTAGCCAATCAGCTTCTAACTTCAGCTTGTTCAATTAAGATTCGACAAAAAAAAAACTGAAAGCTGATTGGCTTCTATGCAGAGCTGCACCAGATTTCAGATTTTGCACTCTCCAGTTTTAGTAAATCAACCCCATAGTATCATAAACAACATCTAGCATTCACACAGCCGTTGCAACTTATCCCCTAATGTGTCTAATATATGCACCTCCTATGATCTTCAGCTCCATCTAGTGGCTATAATGTGAAATACTGCATTTGAGAAAAAAAAAATTCATTATGGCTTGTAGATGGAGCTGACGTTCATAGGAAATACACATATTAGGCACATTATGGGGATTCTTCATGATGGCTGTGTGAATGCGGCTATTCAATACTGTTGTCACCTAATTTCATCTCTATAGCTATACTGTGTTTTGGAGAACCCCTGGGAAAAGCAAGCTGAACTCTGGGAAAAGCAAAAAAGAAAATCTAAATACAAAAGGCCTGTGTATTCTTCCTTGAATCTTGGTGTGCTTGGTGTATTTCTTCCAGATCTGTGCAGTAATCCAATGTGAGACGTTCCCTCTGTAGGAGCTTCCTGTAATAAAGACCAACAACTGCTGTTCCCCCTCCTTGTGCAGAGTAACTGGTCTTGTCTCCGCCCCCTCCTGTAGTTTTCTGCAGGCAGCCTGTAGTGGGTGGGGCCTGCTGGGTCCCTCCCACAGTTTTGAGCTTGCAAAGTCATTAGGTGCACACAAGCTGGATTTATAGATTTTTTTTTTGCTAGTGAAGAAAATTTTAAAAGTAAAAATGAGGTACCTCGAATTTCGCCTTTAAATAAATGTAAACCCTAAGTGGATATTTTGTTAAAACTCTGTGGGGTTGATTTAGTAAAGGGAAAAAGACTGTGCACTTTGCAAAGTGCAGTTGCCCTCTACAAGAGCAGTTGCTCCAGAGCTTAGTAAATGAGCAGAAGC
Source organism: Lithobates septentrionalis (assembly GCA_037952835.1). Classification (NCBI taxonomy): domain Eukaryota; kingdom Metazoa; phylum Chordata; class Amphibia; order Anura; family Ranidae; genus Lithobates; species Lithobates septentrionalis. The sequence goes on from JBBDGP010001418.1 coordinate 199,913, forward strand.
TCTGCTGACTTCCATCATCCAATCACGTGCAAGCAAAAAATGCAGTTTTTTTTAATTTTCCTTGCACAGGATTGGGTACTCTTTGCAAAGTGAAGCCTTTCCTCATTTACTAAACTCTGGGACAATTGCACTCACAGAGGGCAACTGCCCTCTGCAAAGTGCACAGTCTATTTGCCTTTAGTAAATCAACCCCTGTGTGTCAAGAAAAAAAAGCCTGTTTTTTTTTTCTTTTCAAAAATACTGCATTCACTTTTTTTAAATATCTTTTTTTACATCTCAGTGTTGCAAACCTCAGTCAGCATCTATGTAGTCACTTCTTGCCAACCTGCATTCACTCCAGTCAGGACTCCATATCTAAACAAATGGAACGTAACAATCTAATTATAATAAATAACAATAATAATAATAAAACCTTTTTATTATTATTGGTTCCATTCCATTTGTTTAGATGCGGCATTCGTTATTTCGGATAATCCGTAACTTCAGATAAATTTGTATTTGTTACGTTCACAAACAGCCAAATTTCAAAGGAAATTCCAATACTTATAATTTAATAGTTAGTTATTATTAGTTAGTTATTATTTCGAATTTTACTGATTTTCTTTCTTCGGAAAATTCGGAATTCAAACATTTGAAATTCGGAAATTTGAAAATTTGGAAATTCAAAAATTCGGAAATCAAAAATTTGAAATTCGAAAAGCTCGAAATTCCAAAATTCGGAAATTCAAAATTCAGAAAATTTGAAATTCGGAAATTTGAAAATTAGGAAATTTGAAAATTTGAAAATTTGGAAATTCGAAATTCGGAAATTCGAAATTCGGAAATTTTAAAATGCGGAAATTTGAAAAATCTGAAATTCGAAAACTTGAAATTCGGAAATTAGAAAATTCGGAAATTTGAAAATTTGGAAATTCAAAAATTCGGAAATTCGGAATTCGAAAATTTGAAATTCGGAATTTGAAAAATTCATAATTCGGAAATTCCAAAATTCCAAAATTCGGAAATTCGAAATTCGGAAAATTTGAAATTTGGAAATTTGAAAATTAGGAAATTTGAAAATTCTGAAATTCAAAATTCGTAAAATTTGAAATTCAGAAATTTTAAAATTCGGAAATTTGAAAAATCTGAAATTCGAAATTCGAAAATTTGAAATTTGAAAATTCGGAAATTCGAAAATTTGAAAATTTGAAATGGGAAATTTGAAAATTAGAAAATTTGAGAAATCTGAAATTCGAAATCCAAAAAATTCAGAAACTCGGAAATTTGAAAGTTCCGAAATTTGAAAATTCGGAAATATGAAAATTCAGAAGTTTGAAAATTCGGTAATTCGAAATTCGGAAATTGGGGAATTTCTTAATTTTTGAATTTCCGAAAAAAGCAAAAAAAGAATGAAACGAAAACAAACACATCTTTTTGTCAGTGCACATGTCTACTCCATAACATTGCTCAGGGTGGGTTTCCTGATGGGGACAACAGTAGAACACACCAGTACAATGAACATGGCCATTTAGTCTCCATCAGAAGTGCATGTGACAGGGTGACAACTCAAAAGAGCAATTGGAAGACAGCAACAGGGTGTTGTCACCGTAAAACAGGAAGTGTCTGAAGAAGGATCTTCATGACAGGATAACCATGTATTATTTTACTTTTTTTTTTTGACAATTGAAGGTTTTAAAAGGACTGAAAATTACATTTTAATGTTAAAGCAGAGTTTCCTCCAAAAGTGGAACTCTCACTTATACGCATCCTTCCCCCCTCAGGTGCCACATTGGCACCTTTCAGGCGGGAGGACGGGGGACCTGTTTTTGACAGGTCCTCTTCCCCACTTCCGTAGACGGGCCTCAGCCCGATCTCCCGGAATTTCAGCCCCCTCCTTCCCCCACCGCCGGGCCAATTAGAAAGCGCAGCGTGCTTTGCGCATGCGCAGTAGGGAACCCGCTGTGTTCCCTTACCAGGAATGGCGGCGGCAGCACCCGGGAGTCTACCCGAAGGTCGGCTGGGGTGCCGACATCGCGGGCTCCCTGGACAGGTAAGTGTCCTAATATTAAAAGTCAGCAGCTACAGTATTTGTAGCTGCTGACTTTTACTTTTTTTCACCCAGGCTGGACCTCCTCTTTAATGATTTATGAGATTTACATCCAATTTATTTTTTGTTGTGCTTTACTGCATCTCAGTACATATTTTGCTGAGGTTCTCTGCATTCTGTTGAATATAATTTTTAAAGCACATTTTGCCATGTTAAAATCTCAGCAAAACACACCTGAAATGAAGTATATAATGCAGAAATAAAATTATAAAATGTTAAAGAGGTGCGCTAAAAACATAAAGGCCCATTCACACAAAGGGGTCTATTTATAAGAAATGAATGAAGCATTTTTTGCAGGCAGCATGCATTTCCCTGTATTTTCTGTAATAAATTGATTTATAGAGATCCAACCGAGAAGACCCATGTGTTGCCAACATCCCAATTTAACCAATATTATATAGATAGTAACCCCCAAAGAGATATTGAGGGACTTTAAAGGCAACTAGTCAGCAAATTTCTAGAAAAAAAAATATACAAAATTTTTTATTGATATAAAATATGTGGTGCATACAACACTAAAAAATGAATGTTCAAAAGTCAAGATCAAAAGAATGACCTTGAACATGAATCTGATATGCAACTTCTCAGTGTCTCATTATAGAGTATCAATACAGCAGCATTTCCATGAATTGCCCCTGAAGAAAGGACTCTACACAGGTCCAGAAACGCGTTGGGCTTAAAGGATCTGCATTTCTACTTCTGCTGCATGATTTTGTACATGTCGCTTATGTAACTTATTTTTGGTGTTGTATGCACCACATATTTTATATCAGTAATATTTTTGTTTATATTTTTTCCATTAATTCGCTGACTAGTTGCCTTTAAAGTCCCTCAGTATCTCTTTGGGGGGTACTTTCTATATAATATTCTGTAATAAATTGATGTCTCTAAATCTTCAGCCCCATCTAGTGGCCAAAATGCAGTGCATTTTCCCCTTCATTTTTTCATTGAAGTGATTGTAAATCCTTACATATATCCATGAAGTGACTGTTCTCAGGTGATGCACAGAACCGAGACAAATCTTCCTACATAAGTTGTACCTGTTTATCTGCAGTCTTCTCATCTCTACATCCGTTCAATATCCAACATTTATACAGTTTGCCTGAGCTGTCAAAAAGCAGGGGATGGGGAGCTAAAGATACACTCTTCAGAGCTCAATAAGGAGAGCTGATTGGAGGGAAGAACCCCCCCCCCCCTTCACACAGCACACAGGAACAGAGCTCAGTCTGTCAATCAGCTGGAGTTCCCTCCCCTGTCACCTTTTTTCTTCTTGGTGTCAGAAAAGAGGAACACTTGATGAGGTTGATTTACTAAAGGCAAATAGACGATGCACTTTGCAAAGTGCAGTTCCACTCTGTAAGTACAGTTGCTCCAGAGCTTATAAAATGAGCAGAAGCTCTGCTGACTCCCATCATCCAATCACGTGCAAGCAATACAAAGCTGTTTTTTTTTTTTTTTTGCTTGCGCATGATTGGGTATTCTTTGCAAAGTGAAGCTTTTCCTCATTTACTAAGCTCTGGAGCAACTGCCCTTGCAGAGTGGTAGAAAATAATACAGTATTTTGGCCACCAGGTGGAGCTGACAGTAATAGGGATTCCTCTATTACAGAAAATAGGAAATATTTGTGCATCCTACGCGAATGCTTGTGACATTCATTGTACAAATGCCTAATAAACAGATCCCTATGTGTAATGCACTACCCTTTTCTGCACTGGATAAACATAGATCATCGCTGGGGCTCATAGAAAACAATTGTTTTCTATGTGCCCCATTTACACCACAATGCTGCTTTCATGACTTTTTACCGCAGCACACTGGCTAGCACCACATGTAGGGTTGCCACCTTTTCTTCAAGCCAAACACGAACACTTTTACGACACAGGGCAATTATTTTTTTGCAGTAAACACTATAGGATTATAAAAGACCTGGGACACATTTGGGTGCCCCGAGGGGAGTAGTAATGTAGCGTACAGAGCGTGCCAGTGGGTGTGGCAAAATTGCTCTTGCTGACATTATCACCCACCCCTTCATTGATGCCAAACCGGCCCCCAAACAGCCGCCCGCAGCGGCAACAGATTTGTGTATGACTATCTCGGTTACTTGGGGAGCCACAGCCTGGTCTGTATATATGTGTCTGGGTTTCAGGTGGACTGAAACCCGGACACATGATTCAAAACTTGAACTGTCTGGGTGAATCCTGGACAGGTGGCAACCCTAATCACATGTCACCACACACTGCACCACTGCTGTGCAGAGACATAAATAACCACTTCAGTTCCGGAAGATTTGGCTGCTGAATGAGGAGGACATTTTTTTGCGATTCGGCACTGGGTCGCTTAACTGACAATTGCGCGGTCGTGCGACGCTGTACCCAAACACAATTGACGGCTTTTTTTCCCCACAAATAGAGCTTTCTTTTGGTGGAATGTGATCGCCTCTGTGATTTTTTTTTTGGGCTATAAACAAAAAAAAGAGCGACAATTTTGAAAAAAAAAAAACAATATTTTGCACTTTTTGCTATAATAAATACCCCTTTTTTTTTTAAAAAAAAGCATTTTTTTTTGTTCAGTTTAGGCCGATATGTATTCTTCTACATATTTTTGGTAAAAAAAATCGCAATAAGCGTTTATTGATTGGTTTGAGCAAAAGTTATAGCGTCTACAAATTAGGGGATAGATTTATAGCATTTTTATTATTTTTTTTTTTACTAGTAATGGCGGCGATCTGCGATTTTTATCATGACTGTGACATTATGGAGGACACATCGGACACTTTTGACACTATTTTGGGACCATTGGCATTTATACAGTGATCAGTGCTATAAAAATGCACTGATTACTGTAAAAATGTCACTGGCATGGAAGAGGTTAACACTAGCGGGCGATTAAGGGGTTAATTGTGTTCCCTGTGTGTGTTTCTAACTGTAGGAGGAGGGGACTGACCTCGAGGAAATGACAGATCGTTGTTCCTAGCGATTAGGAACTCACAATCTGTCTCTCCTCTCAGAACAGAACAGGGACATGTCCCTGTTCTGCTTCTCATGCCCGCAATCGCTTGTGGCTGGGGGTCATCGTGACCATCGCCCGCGAGCATTGGCAATCCTGCAGTGCAGCAGGCGCGTGCGCGCCCCTGCTATCCCGATCCTGCGAGCCGACGTATAGCTATGACGGCTCGCGGGATCGTGCCGACCTGCCACAGTAAAATGACGGCGGCGGGTCGGCAAGTGGATAAAGTGTCACTATGGGATTGATTTACTAAATCTGGAGCAAACAAAATCTGGTGCAGCTGCTCATGGTAGCCAATCAGCTTCTAACTTCAGCTTTGCAAATAAAACCTGGAAGCTGATTGGTTTCTATTAGGGTGGACCGATATTAGTATCGGTATCTGTGCCGATACCGAGTATTTGCACAAGTATCATCGGTACTCGTACAAATGCACCGATACCTGAAACCAATACTTTCAGGCTCGGTTCTTTGAGCTGTCAGTGGGTCTCCCCAGTGTTAAAGAAGTCCAGGATAATTGGAGCTGTCAAAAAAAAAAAAAAGCACTTGGCAATGTTTATTAACAACATTGCTCAGCCCTGAAACACTAAAATAAAAAGAAACATTGTTTCTTTTTTGTACATTTCTGTTTCTTCATCTGCAGATCAAAGGGATGAACACATGTTCCTCTGCTTAACCCCTTAATGACCCTTAATTTGCTCTAATCAGCCTTAATTAACTCCCTATTCTCCTCCAATTTATTATTATTTTCCTGTTTTTTTTCTTTTGTTCACGTCTATTTTATAAACGATAAACAATTAAAACTTTTTTTTGTTTGCTTTGTTAGTGAAAATGTTTACACATATATATTAACATATAACACATTTCACATTGAAAAAGCGCTAAATTAAAAAAAAAATCGATTTATTTCATTTGTAAATAACTTTTCAATGCTTTGTACCATTGCTGACAGCTGAAGTTAAAACAAAACAGTTGCGGTAGGTATCGGTAGTTGGTATCGGCGAGTACTAAAAAAAAAGTATCAGTACTCGTACTCATTGTAAAAAAAAAAAATGGTATGGGTGCATCCCTAGTTTCTATACAGAGCTACACCAGATTTTGCACTCTCCAGTTTTATTAAAACCCCTGTAACACTTCAAATGAATTGAAAAAAAAAAAAAAAAAAAAAGCACTTGGAAGACTTTGACCGCTGATCGTTGCAGGCCATTGTGAACTTGAGCTGTGCTGTGAGCTGTACATTTTTATATATATATTTTTTTATACAGTACTCACAAATAAAATAAACATGCTCGTTTACTGAAGTACAACCGTCTTTGCATGTGGATAAAAATAATGAATTAAGTCCTTTTCTCCAGTGTGTGCAGCCAGTGAACCCCATCCACATCAAGGAGCTCTGCACATCTGTTCGGAGGTGGTTTGTGTTGGCTCTGCTCTCCCACTGCACGCTGCGATTCTGAAGCTCAGCCATAAACTGGACACATACATAAAAGAATTAGTGTGGAAGAGAGAGGAAGATAAAGCCTATGTCCTCAGCACCTCGACCGACAGCCCCGAATGAGGCTGAGACTTGGGATGCACATAGTGGAAATATCTGGAGGGGTTTCATTCAAAGACGTTGAAAATATTTTCGTAACAAGAATATACATACGGGCAGCTAAAGTAAGAGTGCATGATTCAGAAAGTCCATCTATCTTTGTAGTATTACACTTTAACCACTTCAGCCCCGGAAGATTTCCCCCCTTAACCACTTCAGCCCCGAAAGGATTTACCCCCTTCCTGACCAGGCCATTTTTTGCGATATGGCACTGCGTCGCTTTAACTGACAATTGCGCGGTCGTGTGACGTTGTACCCAAACAAAATTGACGTCCTTTTTTTCCCCACAAATAGAGCTTTCTTTTGGTGGTATTTGATCACCTCTACGGTTTTTATTTTTTGTGCTATAAACAAAAAAAGAGCGACAATTTTGAAAATAAAAACAATGGGGGTTACTTACGAAAGGCAAATCCAATTTGCACTACAAGTGCAACTTACAAGTGCAAAGTGCACTTGAAATTGCACTGAAAGTGCACTTGGAAGTGCAGTCGCTCTAAATCTGAGGGGTAGATATGAAATGAGGGGAATGTCTGCTGATTTTATCATCCAATCATGTGCAAGCTAAAATGCTGTTTTTTATTTTCCTTGAATGTCCCCCTCAGATCTACAGCGACTGCACTTTCAGTGCAATTTCAAGTGCACTTTGCACTTGTAGTTTGCACGTGTAGTGCAAAGTGTATTTGCCTTTAGTAAATAACCCCCTATATGTTATACTTTTTGCTATAATAAATATCCCCAAAAAATTTAAAAAGATAACAAATTTCTTCATCAGTTTAAACCAATATGTATTCTTCTACGTATTTTAGGTTAAAAAAAATCGCAATAAGCGTATATTGATTGGTTTGTGCAAAAGTTATAGCGTCTACAAAATAGGGGATATATTTATGTCATTTTTATTATTCTTTTTTTTTTTTACTAGTAATGGCGGTGATCAGTGATTTTTAGCGGGACTGCGACGTTGCAGCGAACAGATCGGACACTTTTTAGGACCAGCGATATTTATACAGCGATCAGTGCTATAAATAGCCATGGATTACTGTATAAATGTTACTGACAGGGAAGGTATTAACACTAGGGGGCGATCAAGGGGTTAAGTGTTGCCTAGGGAAGTGTTTCTAACTGTGGGGGGAGTATACTGACAGGGAGTAGAGAGAGATCGCTGTTCCTGATTACTAGGAACAGCAGATCTCTCTCTACTCCCCTGACAGAACAGGGATCTGTCTGTTTACATTGACAGATCCCCATTCTGGCTCTCTGAGGAGCGATCGCGGGTTGCCGGCAGACATTGTGGGCGCTGGTCACTCGCGTCGGCTACGGTGTTGCGGCATGGGCAGCTCTTAAAGCGGCTGCCGTACACCTACGGTGGTTTGCGCAGGGGGAGCCGACCTGCCGCAGTATAATGACGGCGGATGGTCGGCAAGAGGTTAAAGTGGACCTGAAACCTGGACACATTATTAAAACAGAAATGTGGCTTGGAACAGGGCCTGACGGGAGGGTGAGGGGGCACTATGCGCGCCACATTACTATTCTATTTGGAGCGCCCAAAGGTGTCCCAGGTCTGTTAAAATCCCATAGTGTATACTAAAAAAATAGAAATACTGTGCACCTCTAAAGTGTTTAGGCTTGGCCTGAAGAAAAAGTGTCAACCCTACTGTGGAGGCTCTAATATTTATAGAGTTAGGACTGCAGAAAATAACAGGGTGCTTTGGAGTGGCTCTGCAGCTTATGCATGTATTTGCAAATGTGTGCAAACTAAACCCCTGTTTTAATGCAAACTGTTAGACAGGACAATTCAATTGTTTGCAGGCTGGTTGGTGAGTTGAGCTGGGAATTTTCTTTGGTTTTGTTTACCATGCATCACCCTTCCATGTGCTCCTCACTGCAAAGGCCAGTTATAGGTGGGGGCAGTGGCTATTTGTTTTTAAACTTGTAGAAATGCTGAATTCTATAAGTGCTCCCGCGCTGTGGTGTGCTCAAATGAATTTAAATTAAATTAAGTTTTGACTGCTGCAAGAAAAAGGTGTGTACTCCTTTAAGAATTAGTTCGGGAAGTTCCTGCGCTGTCTGTGCTCAATAAAATATAAAGAATACAAAATAAACAACAATATCTGCTATAACAAATGATAAAGCATAACAATGAGAGTATATATAGTGCTGTGATTCTTCAATATCACAATGATTCCTTTGAAGTGCTATCCATGCAGAAAAAGTTCTTTAACCAGTTATCAACCGGCCCATAGCCAAATGACGGCTGCAGGGCGGTTGGATAACTCTGGGTGCGCACACGGGAACATCCGCCGGGTCCACTGATCGCGGCTGTTTACCATGTGATTGCTCCGTCAAATGATGGAGCAATCTCATGTAAACAAACCGGCGTCATGTCATGACGCCGGTTCCTCTCTCCCCTCTCTGTACAGAGCAGGAGGGATCGGATGGCAGCAGCGCTGTGGGCTGGATGTGTAGTGCCCACAGCGCTGCTTTGTGACATGTGCAGTCACATCCATGGATCCATCCATCCATGCTCAGCCATCCCTTCATGCTCAGCAATACCCTGCACTACTCTGCAATACCCTGCAATACCCCGCAATACTCTGCAATACCCCGCAATACTCTGCAACACTCCGCAATACCCAGCAATACTCTGCAATACTCTGCAATACCCCGCAATACCCTGCAATACCCCGCAATACCCTGCAATACCCCGCAATACCCTGCAATACCCCGCAATACTCTACAATACCCTGCAATACCCCGCAATACTCTGCAATACCCCGCAATACCCTGCAATACTGTGTAATACCCAGCCGTACTCTGCAATACTCGGTGATACCCAGCCATACTTTGCCATACCCAGCAATACCCAGCCATGCTCAGCCATGCTCAGCCATACTCGGCCATGCTCGGCCTCTGTATGTGGCCAGGCTGTGGAAGTCTCACACATGTGATATCGCCGTACTCAGGAGGAGTAGGAGAATATATTTTGGGGTGTCATTTTTGGTATGTACATGCTATGTGTTAGAAATATTGTATAAATGGACAACTTTGTGTTTAAAAAAAAATGTGTTTTAACCACTTCCCGCCCGCCGGCCGTCATACGACGTCCTTGACTTTGTGCGGGGATATCTGAATGATGGGTGCAGCTACAAGCATCATTCAGATATCAGCTTTTTCAGCTGATGATCATATGATCATAGCGGCTGTTCCGCTGCTTGATCGTTCCTACGGGAGGCGAGAGGAGACGTCTCCCCCTCCCGCCGCCCTCAGGTGCTTCTACCGACTCACCGCTACGATCAAAGCCAGGATTGTTTTTTTCTTCTTTTTCTTTTTTTTATTTCAGGCTTCCCAGCCTAGAGGTGAGATGTGGGGTCTTATTGACCCCATATCTCACTGTAAAGAGGACCTGTCATGCCATATTCCTATTACAAGGATATTTACATTCCTTGTAATATGAATAAAAGTGATCAAAAAATGTATTTTTTGGACAAAAGCATAAAACTAAAATAAATAAAGTAAAATGAACAATTAAAAAAAAAACGTTTTTTCCCCCGTGTCCTCGCATGCAGAAGCGAACGCATACGTAAGTCCCGCCCACTTATGAAAATGGTGTTCAAACCACACATGTGAGGTATCGCCGCGGTTGGTAGAGCGAGAGCAATAATTTTAGCCCTAGACCTCCTCTGTAACTCAAAACATGTAACCAGTAAAAAATTTTAAAGCGTCGCCTATGGGAATTTTAAGTAGCGAAGTTTGGCGCCATTCCACGAGCGTGTGCAATTTTGAAGGGTGACATGTTAGGTATCTATTTACTCGGCATAACTTCATCTTTCACATTATGCAAAAACATTGGGCTAACTTTACTGTTTTGTTTTTCTTTTAAAGCACAAAACAGTTTTTTTTCTAAAAAAAAAGGCGTTAGAAAAATTGCTGCGCAAATACTGTGCGAGATAAAAAGTTGCAACGACCGCCATTGTATTCTTTAGGGTCTTTGCTAAAAATATATATTGTTTTGGGGTTCTATGTAATTTTCTAGCAAATAAATGATGATTTTTACATGTAGGAGAGAAATGTCAGAATTGGCCTGGGTGCTCCAGAATGCCTGAAGGTGCTCCTTGCATGTTGGGCCTCTGTATGTGGCCACGCTGTGTAAAAGTCTCACACATGTGGTATCGCCATACTCGGGAGTAATAGCAGAATGTGTTTTGGGGTGTAATTTGGGGTATGCATATGCTGTGTGTGAGAAATAACCTGCTAATATGACAATTTTGTGAAAAAAAAAAGAAAAAAAAAATCTTGATTTTGCAAAGAATTGTGGGAAAAAATGACAACTTCAAAAAACTCATCATGCATCTTTCTAAATACCTTGGAATGTCTTCTTTCCAAAAGGGGTCATTTCTGGGGCTTTTGTACTTTTCTGGCATGTTAGGGTCTCAAGAAATTAGATAGCCGTCAGTACTTCAGGTGTGATAAATTTTCAGATATTAGCACCATAGCTTTTGGACTCTATAACTTTCACAAAGACCAAATAATATACACAGATTTGGGTTATTTTTACCAAAGATATGTAGCGGTATAAATTTTGGCCAAAATATATGAAGAAAAATTACTAATTTGCAAAATTTTATAACAGAAACGAAGACAAATGCATTTTTTACAGAATTTTCTTTCTTTTTTCTTTTATAGCGCAAAAAATAAAGAACCCATCAGTGATTAAATACCACCAAAAGAAATCTCTATTTGTGTGAAAAAAAGGACAACAATTTCATATTGGTACAGTGTTGCATGACTGAGTAATTGTCATTCAAAATGTGAGAGCACCGAAAGCTGAAAATTGGTCTGGTTATTAAGGGGGTTTAAGTGCCCAGTGGTCAAGTAGTTAAAAAGTGCAATCCGTGCAGAAATACAATGCTGTGAAAAAGTATTTGCCAGTTTCTGATTTTTTTTTTTTTTTTGCATATCTGTCACACTTAATTGACTCAGATCATCAAACTAATTGCATCATTACACAAAGATAACCCAAGTAAATACAAAATGCAATTTTTAAATGATGGTTTCATTTATTAAGGCAAAAAAGCTGCCCAAACCTGCCTGGCTTTATGTGAAAAAGTAATTGCCCCCTAAACATAATAACTGGTTGTGCCACCCTTGGCAGCAACAACTGCAATCACGCGTTTGCAATAACTGGCAATGAGTCTTTCACATTGCTGTGGATCAATTTTGGCCCACTCTTCTTTGCAGAATTGTTTTAATTCAGCCACATTGGAGGGTTTTCCAGCATAAACGGCCTGTGTAAAATCAGTCATGATACAGCTTCTGAATTGGATTTAAGTCTGGGCTTTGACTAGGCCACTCCAAAACCTAAATTTTACTTTGTTTGAACCACTTGGAGGTAAACTTGCTGTTGTGTTTCGCATCATTGTCCTGCTGCATAATCCAAGTGCACTTGAGCTTGAGGTCACAAACTGATGGCCGGACATTCTCCTTTAGGATTTTCTGGTAGAGCTCAGAATTCATGGTTCCATCAATTATGGTAGACCATCATGCTACCACAACCATGTCTGACTGCTGGTATGATGTTCTTGGTATAAAATGCTATATTAATTTTATGCCAGATGTAACGGGACAAACACCTTCCAAAAAGTAAAATTTTTGTCTCATCAGTCCACGGAATATTTACCTAAAAGTCTTGGGGATAATCAAGATGTTTTTTGGCAAATGTGAGATGAGCCTTTGTGTTCCTTTTGTTAAGCAGTGGCTTTGGAACTCTCCCATGGATGCCATTTTTGCCCAGTCTCTTTCTTATTGTTGAATCATGAACACTGATCTTACCTGAGGCAAGTGAGGCCTGCAGTTCTTTAGATGTTGTTCTGTTCTGTTCTGTTTTTTTTTATGACCTCCTGGATGAGTTGTCGTCATGCTTTTGGAGTAATTTTTGTAGCCTGTCCACTCCTGGGAAAGTTCACCACTGTTCCAAGATATCTCCATTTGTGGATAATGGCTCTCCCCTTGGTTCACTGGAGTTCCAAACCCTTAGAAATGGCTTTGAAATATTTCCTAGATTGATACATGTTAGCGTGCTTCACTTTGTCAGACAGCTTCTATTTATATGATTTCTTGATTCAACAGGTCTGGCAGTAATCAGGCCTGGGTGTGGCAAGTGAAATTTAACTCAGCTTTCCAAAAAATTGTAATTGTTAATCACAGTTAATTTATGATTCAGCATGGGAGGGGGCAATTACTTTTTCACATAGGGCCAGGCAGGTTAATAAATTAAATAATAATTTAAAAACTGCATCTTAGATTTACTCGGGTTATCTTTGTGTAATATTACAATTTGTTGGATGATCTGTATCATTTAAGTGTGACAAATATGCAAAAAAAAAAAATCAGGAAGAGGGCAAATACTTTTTCACAGCACTGTATATTATTGTATATATGTTCTCACATAGGTTGGACTTGATGGACTTGTGTCTTTTTTCAACCTCACCTACTATGTAACTATGTATATGGCAAAGATGATGAAAGAGCTGTGCTCCCCTCCCTCTTGTGCCTCACTCAACAGCTATCCATATAAAGATTGCCTGTACTGGTTAAATATAACTTTCATAGATGTGTCTTTATCCTCTTCCATAAGTCCCCAATAGTTAGATGTACCCATAGGATAAAAAAACAGAGCATACATGGTGTGATATCATTTAAAAATGTTTTATTATAAAATAATATCCACTCACATGTTAGTCTTTCATGACAAGCATATAAAACGCCGTACAATCCGCGGTTTGCGTTCCAAAATCTAAAAAATGGCGTCACCAGAAGTCTCCGTACCTAATGCACTTCAATCCACCCCGGGAAGGTCATCAGACTCTGTTACTCAGTCACATTACAAGGATGTACAATGGACATTACACAGTCAATCACATTTAGTGGACGGTCCGCAGTAGTCACATGTGAAAGCAAATGCAGCACCTTTGCAGCCATTACCCTCTAACAGTCTCTCCTCCACCCAGACTGTGCTCTTTGTAGTGACCTCCTCACTAGGTACACCTCTCCCGGGACCCTCCAGGAAAGCAGCCTCACACAGGGAACTCTTGGCCTGGCCTAAAAGGTCTTTTGCAATCCACCCTGACCCTCACCTCCATAAGAATCAGAAAGACTACAGACAGCTTCTCCTGAGTACAGGTCTACACCTCCCAGCTTCCTGCCCTGTACAGGGCCTACATTGCTACACGTGCTGATTACATCTCTGCTGGTGTGGGAAGTTTGGCTCCCATGCTGTAAGTTTACTAGGGCTCCTCCCAACCTGGCTTATAACTGGCCACTGACTCATCCATGAAATCACTGCATCAGGGCTCTACCCAAAAGGGTCCTACCACCTGACACACTATCTATTGTAACCAGGCACTATTCTGGAACAGAGCCACCTAGTGGCAGACTAGCTAACTGCACCTGCCTACATTCGAGTATGTGAGGGTGCCTAGGCACTCATGTGTCTACAGCAGGGGTCTCAAACTGGCCACCTTCCATCTGTTGCAAAACCCATGAGGCATTGCGAGGCTGACAGTTACAAGCATGACTTCCACAGGCAGAGGCAAGATGGGACTTGTAGTTTCACAACAGCTGGAGGGCCACCAGTTTAAGACCCCTGGTCTACAGTCTCATAGCTGTATATCTGAAGTGTGATATCTAGGGCACTTCTTACTTTGTTCTTAGTGCTAGTCTCATTGGATATGGTGATGTCACTACTGTGCTGTTCAGTGTTCTCCTTGCTGGAGGCTCTGTTGTGAGGAAGTAAAGCCCTGCTCTACCAAGATGGCTACTTCCATACAGAGACACAGTGAAACATAAGGCATGGTAAGTCAGTAATGGGGAAACATCAGTTGCAGGGAGACCACAGGCAATACTAGTGACTAGTCCTTTAGCCCCCGAGTGGCTGCAAGTCTTTCTTTAGATAGGTGGATGAGGGACAGTAAAACCATGGCCTCTCTGGAATTCTGCTTCAATTAACTGACAGCATCGATATATTTAGTATTCCATAGTATATAATACTAATACATAATATGCAGTGCTGTGAAAAAGTATTTGCCCCCTCCTGATTTTTTTTTTTTTTTGCATATTTGTCACACTTAAATGATTCAGATCATTAAACAAAGTGTAATATTACACAAAGATAACTCGAGTAAATGCAAAATGCAGTTTTAAATGATGATTTCATTTATTAAGGGAAAAACGCTGTTGAAACCTGCCTGGCCATATGTGAAAAAGTAATTGCCCCCCTTTGCTAAATCATGAATGAACTGTAATTAATCACATTTTTTGGAAAGCTGAGTTAACTTTCACTTGCCACACCCAGGCCTAATTACTGCCAGACCAGTTGAATCAAGAAATCACTTAAAGAAAAGCTGTCTGCCAAAGCGAAGTATGATAAAAGATCTTAAAAAGCAACACATGATGCCAAGATCTAAATTCAAAAATAGATGAGAAACAAAGTAATTGATGTAATGCATGAGTATGGAAAGAGTTACAAAACCATTTATAAGGATATGGGGCTCCAGCAAACCACGGTGAGAGTCATTATCCACAAATGGAGAAAACCTTGAACAGTAGTGAACTTTCCCAGAAGTGGATGGCCTACCAAAATTACTCCAAGAGGACAGCGACAACTCATTCAGGAGGTTATAAAGAACCCAGAA
The DNA here is from genome assembly GCA_037952835.1 of Lithobates septentrionalis. Lineage (NCBI taxonomy): Eukaryota > Metazoa > Chordata > Amphibia > Anura > Ranidae > Lithobates > Lithobates septentrionalis. Next base: position 215,283 of record JBBDGP010001418.1, read on the forward strand.
AAACATCTAAAGAACTGCAGACCTCACTTGCCTCAGTTAAGGTCAGTGTTCATGATTCAACAATAAGAAAGAGACTGGGCAAAAATGGCATCCATGGGAGAATTCCAAGGCAAAAACCACTGCTGACCAGAAAGAGCACAAAGGCTCATCTCTCATTTGCCAAAAAACATCTGGATTATCCCCCAAGAATTTTTAGCAATTATTATGAGGACTGATGAGACAAAAGTTGAACTTTCTGGAAGGTGTGCGACCCGTTACATCTGGCGTAAAACTAGCACAGCATTTCATAAAAACACATCATACCAACTGTCGCTCATGGGGGTGTCAGTGGTATGTTCTGGGGCTGCTTTGTAGCTTCAGGACCTGGATGACTTACCATAATTGATGGAGCTATGAATTCTCCGCTCTACCCGAAAATCCTGAAGGAGAATGTCCGGCCATCATTCCCTGACCTCAAGCTCAAGCAAACTTGGGTTATGCATCAGGACAATGATCTGAAACACACCAGCAAGTCCACCTCTGAACGGCTCCAAAAAAGAACCAAATTATGGTTATGGAGTGGCTCAGTCAAAGTCTGAACTTAAATCTAATTGAGATGCTGTGGCATGACCTTAAACATGCTGTTCATGTTCGAAAACCCTCTAATGTTGCAGAATTAAAACAATTCAGCAAAGAGGAGTCGGCCAAAATTCCTCCACAACGATGTAAAAGACTCATTGCCCATTATCGCAAACGCTTATTGTCATCAAGGGTGGCAAAACCAGTTATTGTATTAGGTTTAAGGGGCAATTACTTTATCTCATAGGGCCAAGCAGGTTTGGGTAGCTTTTTTCCCTTAAAGCGGGAGTCCCGCGGAAAATTCTTTTTTAGATGTCAGCAGCTGCAAATACTGCAGCTGCTGACTTTTAAAATAAGGTCACTCACCTGTGGGTCCAGCGATGTCGGCACCCGAGACCGAACCGTCCCTCGATCCTCGGGTGCTGCCGCCGCCATTCTCTGTGAGGGAATCAGGAAGTGAAGCGTTGCGGCTTCACTTCCCGATTCCCTACTGCGCATGCGCGAGTCACGCTGCACTTTCTCAATGGTCCCCGCTATCTCCTGGGACCTGTGTCTTTCCCAGGAGACAGCGGGGGAGTGCGGGAGGGGGCGTGACTCCCGCGGGAGCCTATTCCCGGAAGTGGGTGCAGATACCTGTCTTAGACAGGTATCTGCACCCCCCTCCCCCCTGAAATGTGCCAAATGTGACACCGGAGGGGGGGAGGAATCCGATGAGCGGAAGTGCCACTTTTGGGTGGAACTCCGCTTTAATAAATGAAATCATCATTTAAAAACTGCATTTTGTATTTACTCAGGTTATCTTTGTGTAATATTAAAATTAATTTGATGATCTGAATCATTTAAGTGTGACAAAACTTAAAAAATTCAGGAAGGGGGCATATGATTTTTCACAGCGCTGTATAAAACACACAAGCACACTATATAATGTATATATACATAAAATAGGATTAGGGATAAAATAAAATAAAAGTCTTTTTATAAGCAGGAGAAAAAGTGTTTGGATACTGCAACAGCCATATAGCACAGCAGATGTAGAAGATACATACACAAGAGTACACATCTTCTGACAACTAAAAGAGGTCTGAGCTGTGTGTAATGTAAAAATCTTTGTAACTGTTCTCATGCCTTCTGAATGGCCTGTGGCTGCTAGTAATTTCCAGACTGGCCAAAACCTTCATTTAAAATATGGAGTGTTGGATGCAGAGTGTGCTATTTTGAGAAAGACACTCCGACAGATAGGGGTTGTCTGTTCCTCTCTATCAGATGGAATTCTCAGCAGGAAGTGCTTTGTCTTGCAGCGTTCATACTTATTCCCAGTTGGTCAATTAAGACTCATGCTTGAACCCAATATCAATCATCAGAGTGTGCAAACTGATTGAAAACATGTTCCTTTTCAAAAACTTAAGGGAAATAAGTCTTTAAAAGGGTTAATCAAGCATCGTTAAGAATCCTGCCAAAAGCACAAATATAATTCTCAGCGGAAACACAAGGTCCAGATGTTTTTAGAATTAGAACATTTTCAGTGTCCAAAAATAACAGTATACAGTATATATACAGTAGATGACAAAACCTTGATCTTGAGATGCACTTACCTTAGCTAATGAGTTGATACGTATATTAACTGAAAACTAATTAAAGAGACCCTATAGTCTTGCTCAATTAGGGCAAAATTAAGTTAGAACTCCTGGAGCTAGGTGGTGCCATACTCAAAATCATTGGGTATTCAGGAGTGGTGGGCATACCTCCCAACTTTTTGAGATCGGAACGAGGGACACCTATTCACAAAGTATGTAGGCATAGGACACCCCCCCCCTGATATGCCCCCTATAGGAGAATTATGCAAAAAATTTAGTTAAATCCACAAGTGCTTTTTTATCACTACTATAAACTACTACTATTGGCTTTTGAAAATTACAAGTGTAGCAATTTAGAAAATTAGAAATTGGATGAAAGGTTTAGCACTGGAAACACTTTTTGAAAGATAATAAGTGCATTTTATATACAACTATATATATTAGACCAAAATGAAAGAAATGAGGAGGAAAGAGGGAAGGAGGGACTTTGTTCCAAATTGGGGACAGTTCCTTGAAATCAGGGACAGTTGGGAGCTATGGTGGTGGGTGTGACAACTGACAACAGTGGTCACTTTCAACAATATGTGACAAATGGTTGGTCAAGTCTCAACGTGCTGCCACCAGTACTTGACAGATGTGGGATAAACTCACACCATGTTGTCAATGGGCACAGAGAAAGGAGCAATGGGGATAGCTGGAAAGGTGAGTATAAAGTGGTAATTTGGGTGGGTTTTACATAGGCCTTGCCACTTTGCCATGAATGGAAAGGCAGGTTCTCTTTCAAGGATGAAGGTCCCTTGACCCTATAGAAAGAGAGCCCCGGATGCTAATAACCTCTAGACCACATGTATCAAACACAAGGCCCCAGTGCTGAATCCGGCCCACCAGACCATTTCACGTAACCCTCACACTTTACACTTCTCCTGCAGCTGCAGCCCCCCATGTCTGCCCCACCTTGTCCCAGCAGTCGGCAGCAGAGAGGGGGACATAACTCCTCCACTATATCCTGCACTTCTCCGTGCAGCCGGGAGGGGCTCCCCCTGTCTCAGCAGCGGGCATCAGACAGAACTCCATCTACAGATCCTGCGCCTCTTTCCCAGCAATTCGAGCACCCCCTCGTCTCCGCCTCCCCTGGTCTCAGCAATGAGCAGATTTCGGCAGCTGACTCCTGCCCCCCCTCTGGTCCTCCTCCAGGCCCTACGCTTTCTGCTTTCCAGCTCCACCACCAGCTTTTTCCAGGTAGCAGCACAAGGTAAGATGGGTTCACTGAGATGTAAGGGAGGGTGGAGGACTCTTGACTTCTGAGGGTGGGGAAGCTCTTGAAATCTTAATTAGGGGGGAGGAGCTCTGGACATCTAGTCTTACAGATACAACTGGCCCTTTGATGGCAACCATAATGCTCATGTGACCCACAATGAAATTGAGTTTGACACCCCTTCCCTAGACTAAAGGAATTGCCTATGAGGTAGTTACAAATTCCTATGACTGCCCAATGGAGAGAGGTGAAAGGTCAAGATTGGCCAGAAAAGGCCAAATAATTTGGTAGAGTATAAGAGTCCTTAAAGGGAGCATAGCCTGGGGTCACTGACCTCTTTGGAGTCAATCAGCCATCAATCAAGTTGACTCTCACCCTCCTGATTTCAAGTTTCATCACAGCTTTATTGGTGGTGTAGCGCTACTTCCTGCAGGATTCGCTGTATCCCCACTAAAGCACATGCAGCCAGGCACGTGGCATTTTCTTCTCTCTCACTGGCTCAATAAAACAGTCTAGGGGTATCTTTTGTATTTTTTATTGCTGATGTAAAATTTGGATAGGTATGGGGGAGGCATGGGATACCTCAAGGGAACTGAAGTAACTGAGGGCTCTTCACACATTCCTGGCAGAGGACTCCCACAAAGTCTTTACTTACTTGAAGAAACACCAAAGCTTGCTGCTGTGTAGAGCTGAGGACTGCATACCATCTCTGGGGCATAGAACATAAGTCAGTACTCACAGGCCTCAGGATCATCAGCCACTTTCTGATATCCACTGAGTGCTTCTTAGTGAGGGAGATGCAGAATCACAATACCATGAACCAATGGACCCTCTTCCATCCAGCCTCCTCCTGGTATCCTCCAGAGTGGATAACAAAAAAAACAGGAAACCCCATATTTTAGGGAATAGACCCCCCAGCCAAAGCCATGGCCTTGATGATCTCACAGCAGTATCTAAGCGGACTGCCCAGAGGGGCAGAGCCCCTCAGTCAGGGGGCTGCTCCAGCAGGGTTCATCCAGGATCAAAAGACCCTCTGCTCTGGTGCCTTGGACTATGTATTGGCTCTCCAACCACCTTCTGGACACACCTCTCCAGGGATTGGCTGGGTTTCCATAAATATTCAAGCTGCTCTCCCATTCTTCCGCTCACTGCAATTCTAGAATGATAAGAATATAATAAGGAGATGGAGTTGGCAGTGGCTTGGGATGAAGTGGTAAAAGGATCCTAGACTTGTCATCGCTGGAGGACGTCATAGCAGGAGGTAAATTTGTAGGAGGTAACCTGTGCATACTCACACATTTTGACAAGAGCTTATTTCCCCACCAATAGGAGATTAGTTCCACTTAAAGCCCTTTTGCCTGTGGTCTAACCAGCCAGAGGCTGATTTCCACTGCCTTGTAGTGTATATTCACATGTTTGAATATAGCATTTTTTACTTCACACTCTTCAAAGCTCTGATGAAGGGGATGATGTAAGGTCTCCGAAATGCGTTGGCTATTGTACTCAATAAGTAGAAAAAAAACTCATATTGGATTCAAATTTCTGGGTGTGGCACTTCAATCTCAGTTTCAGAATTTGCAGGCATTTCTTTCACCATGGAACCTGGCTGAAATACTCCCAAAATTTTTAAGTTTTCAGCTCATACTCTTGGCTGCAACAAAATGGCCCCTGAGTCTTATTCTTTGAGGAAAACAAAAAATATGGTCACTTTAGTTGTCCTCAAAGAAGAAGGCTCAGTGGCATTTTTTCCGGAAATAAGCCAAGACCTAGGGATGTAATAATTGGGAGTATTTCTGCCAGGAATGTAACCAATGGGAGTATTTCCGACACATTCTTTAAAGCACTGATGAAGGGAAAGATGTCAGACCTCCGAAATGTGTTGCTGTTGCACTTAATATTTTGAATAAACTTCATATTGGACTAAAATTTTAATGTTTCCATCTCATACTATGGGCTGCAACAAAATGGCCACTTGGTCTTATTCTTAATTGTCCTCAAAGAAGAAGGCTCAGTGGGAATTTTGACCAGAAATAAGCTAGGACCTAGAAATGTAATAATTGGGAGTATTTCAGCCAGGCTCCATGGGTGACAGAATAGGTCTACAGGTATAGCAATTGTATTAAACAATATTTTTAGAAATTGCCCTTGTCTGCGTGGACCAGTTTATGTAAAAGGTAAATGCTTAAAGTGAAGCAGAACATGGCCGCCGATGCTTTTGCCGATCTTATATGAAGCGAAAAAACCATACTGTATATCAGTGGTGTCCAAATTGCGGCCCTTTGCTTGAATTTATCATGTTTAGCTCTTGAGGCATTATTTCTGCCACTGACACCAACAATGGGACATAATTCCTCCCACTAAAACCAACGATGGGACATAATTCCTGCCACTGACACCACCAATGGGACATAATTCCTCCCACTGACTCCAACGATGGGGCACTATTCCTCCCACTGATACCAACGATAGGGCACTATTCCTCCCACTGACACCAACGATAGGACACTATTCCTCCCACTGAAACCAACAATGGGACATAATTCCTGCCACTGACACAACCAATGGGGCACTATTCCTCCCACTAACACCAACAATGGGGCACTATTCCTCCCACTGACACTAACGATTGACGGGGAGCTATTCTTTCCACTGGCCTCAGTCCGGCCCCCCTAATGTCTTAATGACAGGAAACTGGCCCTTTGTTTAAACATTGGAGACCCCTGCTGTAGATGATCCACCTAGAAAGGAAAGAATGACCTGTGGATCTCCTTCACCTTTTCACTTCCTAGAATGCGATTTAATAGCAGTGCTTACCTTAGTAAAGGTTTTTTTTTAACTCCCCCCTCCTCCCTTTTATGATTACCAGGCTGAAAATATGTAAGCCCAGTGTTTATAATATAATTATGTGACGTTACCCGCCATACTTCAGTCTAGATTTCTCGGCATTGTTTTTGTGCATTCGATGTTCTGTATATATCAAACTTTTCACAGCGCCTAAACAAATAGATACACATAGTATTATTTACTGACTCAGAGCTTGTTGGCTTTTCAAGAGACGGAGTTATAAATAACCGGATTGGCCATGTAAATATCTTCTCTTGCATCATTTACAGTAAATTCTAATTGTGTATTTTCTCTGCTGAAACTAAATCAAGGTTTAAATAAACTATCAGCATCACACATTCTCTGTACAGGAGATTGCAAAAACAATGTCTCCACTATTCCCAGCAGTAATTAGGTAATCTCTGTTTAGGTCTAATAATAAAAGAAGGCGGACTCAATATTAGTCTCTGGGCTAAACGGAGAATTTAAAGGGTATGTCAACTTAAAGTGGTTCTAAAGCCAAAAGGTTTTTTACCTTAACCACTTGCCCGTATAACTTACTGATACGGTGGCACGGTGGCACTGCTGCGCCGAATCACGTACCTAGCACTTGATCCGACACTACTGGGTCTGGGGCGCATACTCGCACCGCCGGCAGCCTGTGATCATGCACAGCGGGAGCTGATCTGTGGGTACCACGGACTTGATGTCCTCCGGCACCCACCGATCATCCAGCACAGATGCAGAACAGCGGTCTGCCTATGTAAACAAGGCAGATCACGGTTCTGTCAGTAGGGAAGGCATGGATCCTGTATTCCTGCAAAGCAGGGACTAGGATCCATGACTTCCCCTAGTAAAAGCACCCCCCACACAGTACACTAAGACACTGGCTAGGCACACAGTTAACCCTTTGATCGACCCTGTGTCATTAGTACAGTGACAGTGCATATTTTTTAGCACTGATCACTGTATTAGTGTCACTGGTCCCCCAAAAAAGTGTCAAAAGTGTCAGTGAGGGTCTGACTGTCATTGGCCTAAATTTATAAGGAAATTTGTTTTTTTCATTTTTTTTTATTGGATGTGTTTTACAGCAGAAAGTCAAAAATATTTGGGCTGATTTACGAAGCATTTGTGCCATGAGTTGCGGCGCACGCCGATGCGCAAATGACATTTTCCTATTTACAAAACATATGCGTCGGTAACACAGAGCAATCCCCCATTTACTATTCTCTTCCCGGCGCACGGGTAGAGGCGATCGGTACACCACTATAGACATGGCACACGGCATCTTTAACTTAAAATTTAAACAAGCTGGAAATGCCAATATTATGGGGGTGATGTGGGGTGATGTGAGGAAGTATAGTACTAACTGCCCAAGTCACAAATATGCCCAAAATAGAATGAGAAAGTAACTTTCTCCGAACAAGCCGGCTGCGCCGGCGAATACATTTGGAACTGCGGGAGGTCAATTTATGCACCATGCATGCTCAAATGGCATTTGTGCTTGTTCAAATGCTTTAGTTCACTGCGCCAGCAAAATCTTGGTAAATGTCAAGCAACGTAAATGCATTTGCATAGGTTGAACGGGCGCACCACTAAACTTTTTTTTCTTTTTAACGCTGGTTCACTTCGTGGCTATAATAAAATGTCGGTCCGGCAATACACATAAAAGTTCATTGATAAAAACAGCATTAAGAAAAAAAAAAATAATTAAAAAAAAAATGCGTGGGGTTCCCCTTAATATCCATACCAGACCTGAAGGGCCTGGTATTGAATTTCGGGGGAACCCCACGCATTTTTTTTTTAATTATTGTTTTTTTTTCTTAATGCTGTTTTTATCAATGACACCACACCAAAAATAAAAAATAAATGGCATGGGGTCCCCCTAAAAATCCATACCAGACCCTTATCCAAGCACGCAACCTGGCAGGCCGCAGGAAAAGAGGGGGGACAAGAGAGCGCCCCTCCCCCTACTGAACCGTACTAGGCCACATGCCCTCAACAAAGCACCTTGTCCACATGTTGATGAGGACAAGGGCCTCATCCCCACAACCCTTGCCCGGTGGTTGTGGGGGTCTGCGGGCGGGGGGCTTATCGGAATCTGGAAGCCCCCTTTAACAAGGGGACCCCCAGATCCCACCCCCCTGTGTGAAATGGTAAGGGGGTTCAAAAGTACCCCTACCATTTCACAAAAAGTGTCAAAAATGTTAAAAATGACAAGAGACAGTTTTTGACAATTCCTTTATTTAAAGTCTTTTTCTTTCCATCTTCTTCTGGTCTTCTTGGGACTTTGACATTGCGACAGACAAATCGGACACCAAGTGACACTTTTGACACTTTTTGGGGGACAAGTGACACCAATACAGTGATCAGTGCTAAATAATATGCACTGTAACTGTACAAATGACACTGGCAGGGAAGGGGTTAGCATCAGGGGCAATCAAAGGGTTAAATGTGTTCACTGGGAGTGCTTTCTAACTGTGGGGGAGGTGCTTGTACTGTAAGAATACAGAGATCTGTGTTCCTGCTTAGCAGAAACAAAATATCTCTGTCTTTTCTTGTCACAGAACAGTGATCTGCCTTGTTTACATAGGCAGACCGCCTTTCTGTCTGCCTCGGAAATGATCAGCAGGTTCCGGCGGACATTGGGTCCGCTGGACCAGCCCATTGGCTCCCGCAATCACAGCAGGTACGGGTGTGGGTGCACGCCCCAGAAAACAAAATCACGTACAGGTATGTGATTTTGCGCTGGAGGGCCGCCCTGCCGCAGTACATATGCGTCGGGGAGTCCAGAAGTGGTTGAAATGTACCTGGAGCCGGGTTATTGACATTTATATATTTACACATGTTTACCAAACAGTAAATGATCTTTAACACCTTAATGCTGATTCCTAGCAGCCCTTTAAGTGGGCTTTAAAGCCAAAGAGGGCACGTGGATTCTGTATCACATGACCAATGTGATTGACTCTCACAGTGGTCACATCTTCAGGAGCCTGCCCCACTGGCTCCCAATAAGTTACCAAGTGCTCTCGATGACAGCTAGGTCAGTGTGTAGGGAGTGCGCTTTGAGCACTCCTTAAGCACACCACCTCCTGCCACCATGAATGCATATGTGCAGTGGCTGGGTGTTGAAGCCCACCTCCAGGCAAAAATAAAGTTGACTGCTCATTTTTGTCTAGGGGATTGGAAAACAGAGTTAAACTTACCTAAGGAGCCCCTCCACAAGGTCTAGCGGTCTTGTGCGGTGCACTGTGCGTAACGTCATTACGCCCATAGACCTGCTCTGCATATGAGAACGTCGGGAACAGTCCACCGCCACTGGATCATTGGGAAGCGCCGTTTGCCGGTGGAGTGGAAGTTCGGGTGAGTATAAGCTTTCTCCTCTCCCCTGAACAAAATAAGCAGTTACCCGTGTAGTGTAGGAACATCCTCACTGCATGGGCTTTAAAGCTCACCTTTCTTTCCATGGCAAGTAAGGTAGGCTTACACGATCGAAAAGTGTGTTATGCAACTGGAAAAACCTCCGTAACTGCAGCCACTGTGGGGCAATTCATCCTCACAGTTTACAGCAGTACTGCAGTGTACCAACTGAGGGCATTCTGATAGGATGAAGGAGCATGGCAGCGGGGGTCATTCCATAAGGGGCACAGGGGCGTCACCCCCCTAATCTCCATGCGCTGGCCCCTAATCTTCATGCGGGGCTCTAATTAGCTTCAAAAAGGTTGAGCCCACCCACTTGTGACATTAGCGAATCAACATTCGCTATTGTCTTTCTGTTTCTCCTCCCGGCCAATCAGGTCAGGATGTGGGTCTTAAAACTGAATTGCCCAGGAGGAGAAGCCGGGGAAGCCGCCCGCGACCTAGATGGGGTAAGTGCGGACCTGGCGGGGGGGTTTGTTTGCTGCCCCCCCAAAAAAAATTGAGCACCAGCCACCACTGGAGCATGGTGACAGAGAGATAAGCTCTTCAGTCTGCTGCTTCTCCTTCACTGTCCAGTCACAGGATGGGGGAGGGACAGGACCTTTAAGTGTTTTTAACAGCAGCAGAGAAAAATCAGGTCTCCTGTCCTACCAGATAGACCTGTGCTGTGTGGCAGAGCTGTGTAAATCTCAAAGCTGGATATACACAGCTACAAATCATTCGGGAGGCAAAGTAACCCTTATATTTTTCATGCAATTATTACTGTTTACATGTACTTCTGAAACTACAGATAACTACAGTACCGATGATGATGATGATTATTACATTTGTTGTAGCTTTCTAAATGTTTTCCATTTTTAGGTTGATGATGATGATGATGATATTATTTGGAGCTTTCTAAAAGTTTCCTATTTTTCGGCTATGTTTGGAGCAGAATTTATACTCGTTTTGCTTGCTGGAAGGAAGTGACTAAAGAAAAGATATAGAGAGATTATGCTGGATACATTTCAGTAAATGGCAATGTATTTTAAAGTATGTTTCCCAAAGCTGAAGGAAAATGGAAAATTGGAAGGGAGGAGGGATTGCTGATTTATTCTGCAGAATGGTGGATATGAATAATGGAGAGAGAGAGATTTGAAAAAGGAAATATGGGGCATCAGGGACCTGGAAAAGCTTTAATAACAAATACTGCAGAACACAAATCATGTCCCTTATATTCCTTGTCTTCTGCCCTTTAATCATTTGTTAAATATTTTATTGAGGTCTTAATGCTTCCAAAAGTAAAAGTTTACTAACCTGCGATTCACATAAATTCATGTTTTCTTCCTGTGGTGCTTTTCTTTTTGGCACTTGGGGACAGTTCAGATACAGGAGACAAGTTTAGTGCATAAACTGTAAACCATCAATCTAACAATCCCTAAAAAGTCTACAATCCAACTCTTAAAATGTATGTACATCCCAAAAAAACAAAAAAATTGTATATTGCTTGGTCCTTTAACCACTTGCCTACTGGGCACTTTTAGCCCCTTCCTGCCCAGGCCAATTTTCAGCTTTTAGCGCTGTCGCACTTTGAATGACAATTGCGCAGTCATGCAACACTGTACCCATATGATGTTTTTATCATTTTTTTCACACAAATAGAGCTTTGTTTTGGTGATGTTTAATCATCACTGGGTTATTTTTATTTTTTGCTAAATAAACAAAGACAGACCAAACATTTTGAAAGAAAAAAAACGTTTTTATAGTTTATTATAAAATTTTGCAAACAGGTAATTTTTCTCTTCACTGATGTGCGCTGATGAGGCTGCACTGATGAGCACTGATGAGGCAGCACTGTTGGGCACTGATGAGGCAGCACTGTTGGGCACTGATGAGGAGGCACTGATAAGGCTGCACTGATAGGCGGCACTGATGGGCACTGATAGGTGGCACTGATGAGCACTGATAGGTGGCACTGATGGGCACTAGTAGACAGCACTGATGGGCACTGGTAGGAGGCACTGATAGGTGACACTGATGAGGGGGCACTGATGGGCATTGATTGGCAGCATTAGTGGGCACTGGTGGGACTGCACTGAGAGTCAGGACACTGATAATTAGTGCCCTGATTATCTGTGTACATGTCCTTTTCACAGAAGCTGATTATCGGCTCTCCTCACACTGTCAACATGGAACAGAACTGAGGAACAGAATGCCAATAACTGACTTCTGTTTATATCCTGATCAGTGGTGATTGGACTCAGCTGACCATGTTGTAAAGAGCCGCTAATTGGCTCTTTACCTCAACCTGTGATCAACAGTGCCCGGCGGGCGCGATCATTGGAAGATGTCATATGACGGCCTTCCAGAACTGGATGACTGCGCTGTAGCCATCATTCAGCTATAGCGCGGTTGGCAAGTGGTTAAATCCCCATAGGATATCATTGACTTGCTACCAGTTTCCTTTCGGCCTTTCACATGTGTGGGTAGTAGTAACAGGTGGTGGAGCCATGGTTTTCCCACCCCCTTTGCCACCCTTTGACTGCCCACCGAAAACCATTTATCAAACTTACCCACTGAAGTCAACGAGGCCTCACTGCAACAACGCTTGGCTCACGTTTGCAGCGTATTAGTCCCATTAAAAATTGACGCTCTGCAAAAAAAGCAGAAAAAAAGAAAATTAGGAATCGCCTACTGAATGCCTGACAGTGGCTGCTTATTCCACCGTGGATCACTTTTCAGAGAATGAACAAATGTGGCGACAATGAGTATTGGCCAGATTGCATTGCAGCAGTAGTGTTGTCTCGCTTCTGTGACCGCACCAGTGTTGCCACGTCCTGTGATCCTCCCCAGCCTGTGCACAGCCTCTACGTGACTGATGATGATGCATATAACAAGTTCAGGGCTCCATTATCACATCAGCATATAGCAGCAGCCTCACTCCACCCTTAGAACTTGCCTTTAAGGGCACTGTGCAGATGCCTCCTCAGGGGGTGGGTCCATGACGCCCTGCATTCATTATTATGCCCTCAGTCTTCTAGGTTGAATGACGCTGTATATTATTTAACTCAGGAGACTAAAGACATCTAGTGACAGAAAAGAATTACTGCAGGATTTTTTTTATTATTATTATTTTATAACTCCTAGGGCAGCTTGTTTGTTAAAATAAATTTAGCCCGGAGGCAGAGGTGGAAAATGGAAAATTCAAGAGTCAATTAGTTAAAGCCGTATTGAACACTGAGCATTTTTGGCTTAACACTTTGAAAACAATAACATAAACATTCTCCAATAATCTATTTGTTGAAAAATCTCACCCCAGTACTTGTAGTTTACAATTTTCAATGCTGCTGGCTCATACTCTCTCAGTGCTGCTTCCTTGAACTTCTGGTCTTCACAGAAAAAAAATAACAGTGGACAGGGTGGTCTGGGGCCATTCTGTTAGTTTGGAGAATAAAGGGGGAGGAAGGTGGAAAGAGCCGGCGAATGCCTTGCCATCCTAGGCTGTGGGGCTGTATGTTTCTATTGATGCACACAGTTGTGTAAGGAGGCACGGTTCTAGTCCCTGCATGCAAGTGTGGCTCCATAGGATGCTGAAAGAGAAAGGAGCCACCCAGAAACAGGTAACTTGGGGCAGTGACCAGCTTAAACTGGAACATAGGCAAGGATTAAAAGATAAAAAAGCTGCATACTCAGTAGGTAATTTAATCCACTGCTGAACGGGCTTAATATCACTTTAAGTCTAAAACATTTTGCTTCGTCTATTAAATAGAAAAGTCTAAATGAAAACTTGTACTAAGAAATATGCTAGCTGCCACTGCCAACTTCCTATTGAAAATGCTAGTTATCTGATTTTAAGACCAATAAGAGAAAACATGTGGGACTTTTTTCTTTTTTTCCTATAGGAAAGGAAAGGAGATTAGACAACTCTTTAAAATCAATCCATTTATTGTACAAAAGTGATAAAATGCACTGTATTGTGCAATATTTACATATGACCACACATGTATAGAGACCTGCATATAACCTGCCAACACCCAGAACATACTGTAGTAACATGCCATAAAAGTATATCTTATGCCGCGTACACATGACCGGACTTTACGGCAGACTTTGTCCGGCAGACTTTTCGACGGACTTTACGACGGACTTTCCAAATAAACGGACTTGCTTACACACGATCAACCAAAGTCCGACGGATTTGTACGTGATGACGTACGACCGGACTAAAACAAGGAAGTTCATAGCCAGTAGCCAATAGCTGCCCTAGCCTCGGTTTTTGTCCGTCGGACTAGCATACAGACGAGCGGACTTTTCGACCGGACTCGAGTCCGTCAGACAAATTTGAAACATGTTTCAAATCTAAGTCCATCAAACTTTTGAGAAAACAAAGTCCGCTGGAGGCCACACACGATCGAATTGTCCGACGGACTTCGGTACGCCGGACCAAGTATGCCGGAAAGTCTGATCGTGTGTACGCGCATTACAGTATCTCACAAAAGTAAGTACACCCCTCACATTTTTGTAAAAATTTTATTATATCTTTTCATGTGACAACACTGATGAAATGACACTTTGCTACAATGTAAAGTAGTGAGTGTACAGCTTGTATAACATTGTAAATTTTCTGTCCCCTCAAAATAACTCAACACACAGCCATTAATGTCTAAATCGCTGGCAACAAAAGTAAGTGCACCCCTAAGTGAAAATGTTAACATTGGGCCCAATTAGCCACTTTCCCTCCCGGTGTCATGTGACTTGTTAGTGTTACAAGGTCTCAGGTGTGAATGGGGAGAAGGTGTGTTAAATTTGGTGTTATCGCTCTCACTCTCTCATACTGGTCACTGGAAGTTCAAAATGGCACCTCATGGCAAAGAACTCTCTGAGGATCTGAAAAAAAGAATTGATGCTCTACAAAAAGATGGCCTAGGCTATAAGAAGATTGCCAAGACCCCCCGAAACTGAGCTGCAGCACAGTGGCCAAGACCATACGGCCGTTTAACAGGACAGGTTCCACTCAGAACAGGCCTCACCATGGTCGACCAAAGAAGTTGAGCGCACGTGCTCTGCGTCATATCCAGAGGTTGTCTTTAGGAAATAGACATATGAGTGCTGCCAGCATTGCTGCAAAGTTGAAGGGGTGGGGGGTCAGCCTGTCATTGCTCAGACCATATGCCACACATTGCATCAAATTGGTCTGCATGGCTGTCGTCCCAGAAGGAAGCCTCTTCTAAAGATGATGCACAAGAAAGCCCGCAAACAGTTTGCTGAAGACAAGCAGACTAAGGACATGGATTACTAGAACCATGTCCTGTGATCTGATGAGACCAAGATAAACTTATTTGGTTCAGATGGTGTCAAGCGTGTGTGGTGGCAACCAGGTGAGGAGTACAAAGACAAGTGTGTCTTGCCCACAGTCAAGCATGGTGGTGGGGGGGGCGTGGCCTGACGAGGCATGTGAGCAGACCTGCTGCACGGAGCTCCCGCTGAGAATCCTGCCTAATATCCTTTCCTCACCACCGTTTTTGCCCCAAAGAGCTACCTGATACCTCCTGGAGACACCCGGTGCTGACAGGTGATCGTTTAGTGCTGATGATGACCCGGGGGAACCGAATGGAGACCGAGGCCTGGGAGTCCCAAGCTGACCAAGATGGCGCCGGCCGGTCTCAGCCTCCTAAAGCACAGCGCGGCCTGGAAAAGAAATCCGAACAGGGGGGTAAGTCCAGCAAACTCCCTAAAGGCAAGGAACAACCCAGGGACATGCTTTATTATACTCAAAAGCTGGCCGGACATTCTAATTCTCCTCTGCCTGACTCCCCCCAGCCTAACAGGGAAGATACAAGCATGCTAGATGACACAGTGCCATTAGATCTGCAGCAGGATCTCATGTCTGACCCATCTGACTCCCCCTCAGAAGACAGTGTACAGCCTTCTTTGAGTGAAATCCTGCATGCTGTGCATAAATGTACTGCCTCAGTTGATGATTTGAAGGAGAAATTTGGGGGCCTGAAAGAAACAGTATCCCTTATGCGCCAAGATCTGCAAAAAATCAGGGAAAGAACCACAGCAGTGGAGGGCCGGGTGAGCGACGTGGAGGACCAGTTGCCCCCCCTTCACAGAGATGTCAGGATGGCCACACAAAACGCCTTTCAAGCCCTTAATAAAACTGACGAAATCGAGAACCGTCTGCGACGCAATAATGTGCGCATAGTGGGACTCCCTAAAAAAGTGGAAGGACGTGACCCCACTACTTTCATTGAGGAATGGCTGCAGGAAGTCTTTGGCAAAGAAGCTTTCTCTCCCATCTACACAGTGGAAAGGGCCCATAGAGTACCCCCACGCCCTCTCCCCCCTGGGAACCCCCCAAGATCAATGCTGGCCAGGCTCCTGAATTACAAGGACCGTGAGGTGATACTGAGACTGGCCAGGGAAAAAGGCAGCATTAAACACAATGGCACTAAAGTCTCCTTTTACCCGGACTTCTCCGCCGAGGTACAACGCAGGAGGTCAAAATTTATGGAAGTGAAAAAGAGGCTACAAAGGCTGCAGCTATCCTACGCAATGATGTTCCCGGCTAAGTTGAGAGTAACGGCAAACGGACAGAACCACTTTTTTGAAAATGCGCATGATGCAACATCCTGGTTAGACCAGAATGAGCAAGCTATACGCCACCAGGGTCGAGAAGAAGGAGCCGGATAAACCAGAGAAGACAGAAGAAATGCGAGAGAAAGCAGGGCGTCCATTTTCCTGTTTATGTTTTTCATTCAGAAGAGGAACTTTACCAATTGCTTACGCAGCGAGTGACTACCACTGGAAATATTGTTATATTTTTTTCAACCAGTTATTTCCACTTGAAGCACAGACCCTCACAGGGGACGTCACCGTGCAGAAAAAGTAGAAGATGTTTGAAGTCATGGGATACATGGCTAATGCTGCATTGCCCTGTTGGCATTCACAATCAGGACAGACCACGTAGCCCGCAATTTCGGGACGGTTCTGGAGGTAAGCGCCACAGCGTGGCGGGACCCAGGGCCCTCAACACAGTCTGTTCCTACTTTTGTTTTGTTTTTTTTCACTGTTTTGCCGCGCAGTTGCGCGAGATTATCCACCCTTCAAGAACACCTAGCTTCCATTGGGACAACCTTTCAATGAAAAAATGTTTTTTGATGCAACACATTCTAATGCTCATGGGTAACCATATAACCAGATCAGCTCTGACTTCCAGAAGAATATCCTTTAATTGTATTTTTGAATATTTGCAATGGTATCCACGCCCATAGTATCATGGAATGTGCGCGGAGTGAATGACCCCTTAAAAAGGGTCATGATCTCCTCTGGTTTGCGCAAATTCCATCCGGCTATTATTGCCCTTCAGGAGACACATCTCCTGGGGGATAACGTGGGCTGCCTGCAGTATGCCTGGGTGGGCAAATCCTATCACTCCACTCACACCGCCTACTCTCGTGGGGTGAGTGTATTGATACACAAAGCTCTGGCATACCAGGAACTGGACTCGCTAGTGGATAGTGCTGGCAGATATGTTTTCATTTACTGTAAAGTGTACACCTTAACACTGATTATAGCCTTTATATATATCCCACCCCCGTTTTCACGGGAGGTGCTACAGCTTTTGCTGATGTACCTGGCGGGCAAACCTGATGTCCCACTGTTAATCATGGGAGACCTTAACTGCTACCTTGACCCAAAATTGGATAGGCACCCCCCAGTCCATTCTCCTGGGGGTGGGAGGGGCACGGCACTCAGCCGCCTAGTTATGGAACTGGGCTGGACAGATTTTTGGCGCATCCGTAACCCTAATATAAAGCAGTTTTCATGCTTCTCCAAAACTCACGGATCCCTGTCCCGTATAGACCTTAGTATAGGCACTCCTAATTTGCTAGAATATATCTCTAAGATAGAATACTTCCCTCGGGGAGTATCTGACCATTCACCTGTAGCTGTATGGCTGAGTGCCCAACCCCCTACCTCACTACCTAAGGCGCCATGGAAACTCAATGCCTTTTGGCTGAAATTATTTAACTCCCCAGAACGAATTTCTAATCAAATAGAATTATTTTTCAACTCCCATAAACACTTAACAGATACAATTCAAACCTGGGAAGCCTTTAAGGCCTACCTCAGGGGAATATTTATTGCTGAAATAGCCATGGTCAAGAGAAATTCCTCGGCACTACTGGAACAGGTTGGAGACCAGGTGCGCCAGTTGGAGCTTGCCTATGTTACTGACCCTACAGAGTCTGCGAGGGAGGCGTGGATTTCGGCCCAGGATTCACTGGACCGCTTGAGATCCTCCGCCGCAGAACGCAAAAGGTTCTTTAGCAAACAGGCATTCTATGAAGAAGGGGAAAAAACGGGACGCCTATTGGCAAAAATAGCCAGGTCCCAGCAGCTGTCTCCAGTGGTTGGGGCAATTCGCACGGCCGGTGGAAAGGTGGTTAATGGCCTGGATCAGGTTCTATTAGAGCTAGCATCCTTCTACAAGGATCTCTATGTAGCGAGGGATGACTACACTGATAGTGAGCTAGAGGCATACCTTGCAGGGATTGATCTGCCCTCTCTATCTGAGGAGGCTAGGCAATCACTGGAAGCACCCCTGACACTGGAAGAGCTACAACATGCGGCATGTTCCTTCCCTACGTGCAAGGCTCCTGGGGAGGACGGTATCCCCATGGAGGTTTTCACCCAATATGGTGAGTGGATAATGCCGCAGCTACTGGAAGTGTTTAATGACTCGCTTAAAAAAGGCAATTTGCCGACCTCCATGACTAGAGCCAATATAATTTTATTGTTGAAACCTGGTAAGGATCCGGTTGACCCGGGCTCATACAGGCCTATTTCACTACTGCAAAGTGATGTTAAAATCCTGGCTAAGGCCCTGGCGCTTAGGGTCAACCGGATCATTGAATCCATAATACATCCCGACCAGGCTGGATTTATGCCGCACAAGTCCACTGCCACCAACCTCAGACGCCTATTTTTAAATATGCAGCTGCAGCCAGATAATGAAGGAAGCAGGGCTCTGCTCTCCCTGGACGCCAATAAGGCGTTTGACAGTGTAGGTTGGAGATACCTATGGGCGGTACTATCAAAGCTAGGGTTTGGAAGTCGCTTTATAGCATGGGTCAAACTGTTATATGCTTCCCCAAAGGCGACTATCAGGATGTCAGGTAGGATGTCACATGCGTTTGCTCTGGGCAGGGGCACAAGGCAGGGATGCCCCCTGTCCCCCCTGCTCTTTGCCATCGCCATCGAGCCGTTGGTGGCTGCGGTAAGAGCAAGTCAGCAGATTACGGGCTTTAAATATGGGAACCTCCACGAAAAGATTATGCTGTATGCTGACGACATGATGCTTTTCCTGGGGGATACCACAACGTCCTTAGCGGAGGTGACAAGAATCATCACTGGGTTCGGTTATTTTTCTGGCCTGACAATTAATTGGTCTAAGTCAGCTTTGATGTTGCTGGATGAGGGGGGTGAGGTGAATCTACCGGACTCCTGCTCGGTTCCGGTAACGTCATCATTTAAATACCTAGGCATACAAATTTCACCTAAAATAGCGGAATACTGCCCCCTAAACATACACCCCTTGCTATCCAGATTTAGAGACAAAATCAACACATGGAACAGGCTCAAAATGTCACTAGCGGGCAAAGCAAACTTAATAAAAATGATTTTAATGCCGCAATTACTTTACTTTTTACACAACTCCCCAATAGTAATACACTTAAAGATTTTTAGGGTGGTTAACACTCTCTTCCGCAAATTGCTGTGGAATTCAGGCACACCAAGAATTAAGCTGGAACAGCTACAAAACCCTAAGGACAGCGGAGGGCTGGCAGTACCCAACCCTTGGCTGTACTACATAGCAGCTCAGTTGCAGCAGTTGGTGGGCTCCATGAACCGGGACCCTCCTGGCTCATCGGCGCAGTTAATGCTGATTGGGACAGGAGCGGAAACAATCCCGCTAGGCCTTGAGGCCCAATTGTTTCACAAATCCAATAAACTAACGCCCACTCTTACTTTAATACAGAAAGTCTGGAACAAGGGAAGGCAGCTGCAGGAGGTAACAGGCTTCACAGAATACAGCCCAATATGGGGGAATCTTTCATACGTAGAGCTAGCAAAGCTGCAACAGGGTCCCAGATGGCGCTCATTTGGTGTTATCCTTTTATCCCACATATTTAGCAATGGCAAGCTGCTGACGTTCTCAGAGCTACAAAATAAATACAACCTCCCAAATACCATGTATTATTCATATATCCAACTCAAACACGCGGTGGACACACAAGGTAGTGCTACTCCCTGGACATTGTCCACCACCCCTATCTTTCATCTGATACAGTCTAGCACAGAAACTAAAGGTTTCATTTCATATTGCTATCAAATGCTACTGATGCAACTTTTGAAAACACACCCGACCAGGGCACCGTCCCTATGGGAGCAAGACGTAGGCCCAATTACGGGAGAGCAATGGGAAGAAATTTTACAATCTGTTAATATATGCTCTCTCAACGTGGCCCAGAAGGTATCCCAACTATATATAATACTTAGAGTGCATTACACCCCACTTAAACTATACAATATGGGTAGGAGGACTGATCCTTTATGTAGCAGATGTGAGCGGCATCAGGGGGACCTCATTCACTTACTGTGGAGATGCCCAAAACTCCATAGGTATTGGAGTGAGGTCATGGAAACACTCAACCGAGTGTTCCAGACCACCATTCCCCTTGACCCAATTCACTGCATCCTAGGAGTCCTAGAGGATACGATCCCGGAAGAGATGACTAGAATAGCACTCACTAGGGCACTGTTCCAGGCACGCAAACTTATACTGCTTGGCTGGAAATCGACCTCGCCACCATCAGTGAAATCATGGATTACTCATATGGGCAACACCTTGATTATGGAAAAACACATTTACCAACACAGAGGCAGCTCCAATAGATTCGAGAGGATCTGGGCACCATGGTTAGACACCCCTGGATTGAGCCCTAGGGAGCTGGTAATGTCAAGACTATTGCAATGTCTCGGGGGGGGCCCATGAGGTTTTATTGATGGTTAGTGACCATAAAGTAATAGAGCATTGAAATATTTCAGGATTTTTGGTGATAAATGATGATTGGAATGTAATTGTAAATAATGGTATGTTGTTGCACGATGTATGTACAATGGAAGCTATGTATGGAAATTTGTTCAATAAGCACCTTTTTGATTTAAAAAAAAAAAAAAAAAAGCATGGTGGTGCAAGTGTCATGGTCTGGGGCTGCATGAGTGCTGTTGGCACTGGGGAGCTACAGTTCATTGAGGGAACCATAAATGCCAACATGTACTGTGACATACGGAAGCGGAGCATGATCCCCTCCCTTCGAAGACTGGGCCGCAGGGCAGTATTCCAACACAATAACGACCCCAAACACACCTCCAAGACGACCACTGCCTTTCTAAAGAAGCTGAGGGTAAAGGTGATGGACTGACCAAGCATGTCTCCACACCTAAGCCCTATTGAGCATCTGTGGGGCATCCTCAAATGGAAGGTGGAAGAGCGCAAGGTCTCTAACATCCACCAGCTCCGTGATGTCCTCATGGAGGAGTGGAAAAGGACACCAGTGGCAACCTGTGAAGCTCTGGTGAACTCCATGCCCAAGAGGGTTAAGGCAGTGCTGGAAAATAATGGCGACAACACAAAATATTGACACTTTGGGCCCAATTTGGACATTTTAACTTAAGGGTGTACTCACTTGTGTTGCCAGCGGCTTACACATTAATGGCTGTGTGTTGAGTTATTTTGAGAGGACAGCAAATTTACACTGTTGTACAAGCTGTACACTCACTACTTTACATTGCAGCAAAGTATAATTTCTTCAGTGTTGTCACAAGAAAAGATCTAATAAAATACTTACAAAAATGTGAGGGGTGTACTCACTTTTGTGAGATACTGTATATATGGCGATAGATATCTTCCAAAATACAAATTGGTAATTTATGGGTGGGCAGCTATCTTCTCAACATGTTTCGCATAGAGAAGCTTCTTCAGGAGCTCCCCCCACAGAACAAACTGCATCATAAGCACTAAGAGATCACATGGTATAGCGAAGACTATATGCCTTATACTGAATGAAGGGGGCCTCCAGATTTCGAACAAGACATGTCTACATCTTCCCATTCATTAATTCTTATGAGGGTTTCCTGGTTTCCATGATACTTTGAGACACTTAGATATTCATTTTGGTACAGGTCCCCTTTAAGGGTCCAGGGTCCTTGCTAAATCACTGCTAAATAGAAAAAGTTCAACAAGAAAAAGATTGAAAATCTCACTTATAGCTGTGTCTTGCCTGGCAACATTGTCTGCTGTCAAATGGGATGTTGGGTGCACTGGATAGAGAAAAATAAAAAAAGAAATTCATAATTTTTATACATATGGTTATTTTATTTGAAAGACTTTATATGGTTCATAGCTGTTCACTTTACGTTAGACACAGGAGAATGGAAACAAAGATGGAGGAAGCATTGCACAGCATTTCGTCTCACATCAAGCACATTGTAAGTCACACAAGCTAGAATAGAGGGCAGAAAATTAAGATGAAATTACATTCAAGCTCCGGGTTCCAGGAGAACTATTTCTGTCCCCAAACAATTCGATCCACTCTGCGGTTTATCTTATTAATTTGTGGTTTTGGCTTGTCTGAACATTTTTTGGTCCACTACCAATGTAAACTAAAAACATCTGCTGAAGGACTTTTAAAATATTAAACAGGCACATACAACTTGAGTTGTTTGCTTCCAAGGATGTTTAACATTGAACTTCTGTAGTGGCCTTCTCATATCAGGATTGATGTTAGGTTCACAGGGAACAAATCAACAATGTCTAGCAGAAAATTCTGATTATTTTGTATGCTGGAAAGAATATTTATGTGGTAAAAAGAATAGAACTAGCTTAAAGGGTCAGCCCACCCCAAACTGATTTCAGTTGATGGTATATATTTGCTGAATCAAAGTAGATCTAAACCCTAACTGGATGACATTTAGGTTTCTAAGTTGAGGAAAGTGGAAAGATAGTGCTGGACCTGTAGGGTTATCTAACTGGTATTGTTATCCTAAGGTATTGATGTTGGTGTAAATGATCTGGTTCCTAGGCAGGCATCTTCTATACCACAGAGGACCTTCATAGTCTCTTTGGCTTTTACTGTTTTGTAAGGAGAATTGAAGCGCCACACCTTTGCTAAGATGTCCAGATCCAACAAACTGTCAAGGCCTGTGTTTGTAGTTCACATTGGAAAAAATGCAGTTTTAGGTCCAGCTCACTTCTGATTTCTTCGCATTGTTGTCAGTCAAGCCATGATGAAGGGGGCATGTGGATCCCTGAAAGATGTTGGATACTTTTGTATTGTGCCCATACTTTTGTGCTTTTAATGGAATAAAGTTGTATCTGGACCTATTAGCAGTGGTGTGGCACTTCAATTTCAGTTCTCCTTACATTTAGGTTTCTAAAGCATTCTATACCATAAACAAACTTCCATTTTTTATTTAATTGAATTTTGCTCTTACCTATTTTTCATCCAGCTTTACTCCTCAGTGCTGCAACATTTCCAGGCCGGAAAGGACCACTTTCTGAGGAAGAGGCCTTTTGGTGCCTTAAAATTTCACTTTTGTGACAATAGTGTCTTGTTTTTTTGTATCAACATGGTGGTCATATTTTGGATAGGATGATAATGCATAAGCCCAATTGGGAGACAATTGTCTAAACAAGGACCTCCATGGCAGGATCACCAGGTATCCTCTTAATGAAAGCTGCAAGAGTCATCACATAGCATTGGAAGACAATGTGTGGCTCTACGTGGAAACACCTCTGAGAGATATCCTTCAGACCAGGGTTTCTCAACCAGGCTTCCATGAAACCCTAGGGTGCCTCCAAAGTATGCTAGGGGTTCCTTGAGCAATGACCAATGATCTGCCTCTCCGAGGAAGTAAGGAGCATTCTTCTCACTGACCGTCACACTAATGTTATCATGAGTTGTAGATATAGTAATTTTAGCAGGGGTTCACAGAGACCGGAAAGTTATTTCAAGGTTTTCTCTGTGTTGAAAAGATTGATAAATTCTGCTTCAGACAGCAGGACAGTGTAGAGGGTAGGCGGTGGTACTTCCTCCATGTTTCCCTCCTCATTGGGTGCCAAGTAAGGGTCACGTAAGAGGCATACCCCAGGGTGGGTTCTTCTTTAAGGATGCTGGGCCCTTAAAAGGGACCTGTACCAAAAGGGTGGGTTCTTCTGGGCTATGCTAGCCACTTTGAACAGAGTCACTGCCTTACACATGGGGTACCTTTACTTGAACAGACGGCTAAAATTTTATAAACCATCTTAATGTATTTTACACCACCATGGTCACTGATGCATTTAGGAGCCCTTTCCCTCTCCACTTGTCCAGCGTATCTCCGCTACCTCGCTCCCTGTATGGAGCCCCGCCGTGCACCTAGCGCTGACTCCATGCGTGCACTTCACTTAAAGGGTTTCTAAACCCTTGTTTGTTTTTTTTAATAACAAACATGCCATACGTACCTCCTCTGTGCAGTTGGTTTTGCACAGAGTGGCCCCGATCCTCCTCTTCTGGGGTTCCTCAGCAGCGATAGTGGCTCCTCCTCTTCTCGAGTGCCCTGTCGGAGAAGAGCTCTCCTTCGGGACACCCATGTGGGTGGGCTCCCGTGTCCTGCTGCTGTGTCTATTGACACAGACAGCAGGACTCCTCCCTGCCCCCCGGGGTCTGCGTCATTGGATTTGATTGACAGCAGCGGGAACCAATGGCTGCGCTGCTATCAATCTATTCAATGAGGACACAAGATACTGACTAGAGCTGGTGTGCTCATCCCTGGGGCGAGAAAGAACGGGTTCAGGTAAGTAAAACAGGGTGTCTGGGGGCTGCTGCATGACAGAAGGTTTTTCACCTTAAATGAATAGGATGCATTAAGGTGAAAGAACACAAGGGTTTACAACCCCTTTAACTCTGACTCTTCGGTACCTTTGTACTGGTTGGGGGCTTCAGGAGTGCTGATCTGCTCCCATTGTTATGGGTGACTGACCTGCTCACAGAGAGAGTGCCAACAACAACTCCTCCTGCTAGAAGCTATCCCACGTAGCACATGTACATGCTTATGACAGGCTTCTAGAAAAAAACCTTTGTTACCCTTGGTAACCACTGTATCTTGACACAGTTAACTCAGTTAATTATCTTTATACCCCAATGTGTTTAGCTTACCCGAACTGTAGACAGTGTGCTGGTTTTTTATAATCACTTAAATCCTTTCATTATCACAAACCACAGTCTAGGGATTACACTCATTTTAAGCGTCTTTTAATATAGATACCACCAAGGGTCCATAATTTAGATTATATAGGCACTTTACATCTGCAGAGATATAAAGTCACCAAACAAAAGGAAAAGATTGTTGCAGAGTATTCCTCATCCTCACAGGCACATGGCTCGGCATCAATACTGATTTCTCAATATTTATTTTGAAATTAGATATAAGGCCAAAGCTGTCTATTTCCAACATCAGTTCCGTCAAAGACCCTTGGGGAGAAGAGAGATACAACAGTAGATCATCTGCGTAAGCTGAGATCTTATGTTCTGTTAAGCCGATACAAATCCCCTTAATCCTCCTATTTCCCCTTATTGTTCGTAAAAAGGGTCCCAACACCATAGCAAATAACAATGGGGACAATGGGCATCCCTGCCTAGTCCCATTCCGTATCTCAAAATAATCTGATAATCTACCATTAACCTTAACCTTTGCTCTAAGATCTGCATACAATGCTATCACGCACCCCCTCATCCGTTCTTTCAGACCCATCTCCCTCAAAACTCCGACCATAAACTCCCACCCCACCCTATCAAATGCTTTTTCAGCATTCATTGAAATTACTACGCTCCGGATCTGGTTAGGTCCATTTTTCATCCAATGCAATACATGCAGGGCCCGAATAGTATTATCTCTGGCCTCACGGCCCTTCATAAACCCTGTTTGACCTGGGTGAATCAATTTAAATATATGGTGTCACGGAACGGCTAGGTCTGTCACATATGGTCTTGTAACCTAAGGTCCAGAATTTTAGCCAGGAGTTTAGTGTCAGAGTTTAGGAGGGAGATGGGTCTATAGCTGGCACAGCGCTGAGGATCCTTCCCTGATTTCAGGAGAACCGTCACATAAGCCAACAGTGCCTCTGGAGGCAATGGGTTAGAGACCGAGACAGAATCAAGGTATTTGTAAAAACCATCTGGTACTGGGGATTACCCAATGGCAAAGCCGGAATCGCTCCTCCTAACTCATCAAATGGAAATTGCTTTTTCCATTTCCTCCAGGGCTGCAGATGGAATAGCTTGCAGCTCTGAGGCCTCAAGAGACTCCCGAATTCTGTCCACATGCCCACCATCCATCCCTCCCCACAGGAACTGAGTCTATATTATATAGAGACCCATAAAAGTGATGAAATTCAGCTGCTATTGCTTGGGTGTCCACTATCTGCCTATCGCCTACCTTTATAATGTGAACATGGTGTAAATACTGTTGTTTCTTTAATTGTCTAGCCAATAGTCTCTCAACCTTGCTCCCTTGTTCATAGAAACTGTGGGCAAAATAACTGTGTTTATTTTGAACTTTTTGATCAAAAAGCTGTTTTAAATCTACCTACAGTTTCTCTAGTCTCTGCGCGTCCCCAGGTTTTAAATGGGCCTTGTGTCTAATTTCAAGTTTATGTATTTCCTCTAGAAGCTCAACCATTTCTTTCTTTCTCTCTTTTCTAATGTGCGACCCCATTGAAATGAATTCCCCTCTGATGACCTTATGGGCTTCCCATACCACTTGATCAGACACTTCCTCTGATGTATTGGTCTCAAAATATAATGCTAATGTGCGAGACAAGGATTCCACCTTCTGTTTATCATCCAAAATAGATTCATTCATGTTCTTTCCACGCCCCCAATCAATGCCGGACATATCGTTAAGCTTATTGGGGCATGAGACACAAAGGTTTTTCCCTGAAGAGGTGTCTAAACTGGGGTCAGTAATGTTAAAATCCCCTCCCACCACCAGTAAACCTTACTGGAACCTCCCAAAAATGTCCAAAGTTTTAGATAGAAATTTAACGGTGTGGTTATTGGGGGCATATATAGTAGTGAGGGTATAACACTGACCCTGGATCTTGCTCTTAACAAAAATAAAGCGGCCTTCAGGGTCTGCTCGTATTTCTGTACTAAGGGGCATTGTTTATAAATAGCTATTGTAACTCCTCTGGCCCTAGAGATGGGTGAGGGGTACATGGAACCATTGATTATATGGAAAAAGAGGCATACGAGGGCGAGGAGTCGACCCTGTCATGAAATACGTCTCTTGCAGAAATACTATCTCTGCCTTCATGTGATGCAGTTCATGCCAGAGACAGCCCCTCTTACTAATCGAGCAAAGCCTTCTCACGTTATACTATACAATCTTCAATCTACCTGTCATTCTCTCACTACTTACATGAATCTCTTACTATGCTGCTGCGCCTGATCGGTGTCTGTTCCCAGCCTTCGAAACTCTCTCGCCTTGGATGCACCTGGTGAAAAAAAAAAGCACACAAAACCATCCAAAACCCATAACCTACTATGTCACTGTCTATGCCACTATCTATGGCACCTCTGTGAAGTGTTGCAAATCATCTTTAGTTTTAAGTGTTGCTGTTTTCCCATTCCGTGTTGCTATAACCCTAAAGGGATATCCCCAACAATATTTAACCTCAACTGCTCGTAAAACTTCCAACAAGGGTTTAATCATTCTTCATTGCATAAGAGTTCTATATGATAAATCTGAAAATAGAGCAATTTGTGCACCTTCAAAGTCAACCGTAGCTTTATTGCAGACTACTTTCATGATGGGTTCTTTCACTGGATCCCTATGTAATTTACAAATGACATCTCTTGGTCTTTTTGCATTTTGGGGGTTAGGCGTAAGGGCACGATAGACTCTATCTATTTCAATCTTATCCGGTACGGAAGGCCCCAGAATTGACTGGAACAAGCTGATCATCTTTGGAAGCAATTCAATATGCTGTTTCATTTCAGGCAAGCCCCTTATATGTATATTTTGCCTACGATCTCTATTTTCTTGATTGTTCATCTGATCCAACAGAGAATTTAACACTTCCTCATGATATTTTGTCATATCTTGGATATCAGCCACTCCTTGTTTAATATCATCCTAGCCCATCTCCATTCCTCCACTCTATGTCCCAGTGCCCCTATATCCTCCCTTAACCCCTCCACAGCCTGCTTGCAGTATAATTCAACAGCAGTTATAAGTAGTTGGATATCTTTCTGTGTGGGAAGTGCTCTCAAATGTTCTCTTAAATCCCAGTCCACTGTTAACTCTGGTTGAGATGCACTTGGTTCATTATTAAGGTCACAATACAAAGGGTTAACATACTGCACCTGCCCTGTAGAGGCTGTCTCTGGATCCATCACAAGTCCTTTGCTGAATTTTGCAGATTCACTGCTGGGCTTTGTAGAACCAAAGCTTTCACCTTCCAAGAGTTTAGCCATCCCTCTTGGGATTCCCTCCACCTCCTGAGGGTTAGGATCCCCTCCAGCACATTCGCCCTCCGGGTCCACAACTTCACCCACGTGAGCCACAGGGTCTCTCCCTTTTCCCAAGGGGTCCCTCTCCAGGTCCATGCAACTCTGCCTGCGCTTAGGGATACACGGTTGCCACCAGGTACCGCAACTCCCCTTCCCAAGCTTGTCGCTCCTCTGCCCTGTGCAAGGGGGATCACGTCCGGTCCTCCCCTGTCCTCCCTTCATGTCAGGGGAGCTGAACCTCCTTCCCTCCTGGGCCGTGATTCTCCCACTTGCACGCCCTGGATCCACGCTCTGCGCCACAAGGTAAGCTCTAAGCCCCTTCGCCTGGCTCTTTCTCCCGCCGCTGAGCGGGAGTGCAGCTGTTCAGCGGCGTGTGGACATGCTGTAACTGGTCAGGAGCCCTCTGAACACCGCTGCCTATCTTCCTGGAGCCCGGGGATCACAGAGTGGCATGCTCAGTCAGCGTGTCTGTCCATGCCACGCCCCTCTGACTATGTGCTGGTTACTTGCATTACACCCCTTGAGTAACTTCGGACCAGGCAGAGGCAAAGTTTCAAAAGCTTTACTTACTGTAAATATTGTGGCATGAAAGTAACACAAAGCAACAGTCTATCCCTAAATCTCTAACTCAGGCTTGAGGCTGCCCCAGCATTCCTGCACAGGAAAGAGTCCATCTTTGGCAGAGTCCATTGTGGCAGTGTCCAGGATTGGCATCTTTGGAGCAGACTGCAAGTCCCAGCAGTTCCTCCAGTCTATAGCAGGATTCTGAGGCCAGATATGCATTAATGGTCACTCTGGACTCGGCATATTCAGCAGACCAACAGGACGGAGTCTGGCAATGGAAACAGCAGCAACCGCAGACTTTTTTGCATGATCACTCTTGCGCTCCCTCACTTGCACCTTTCCTGAAAGGGAAAAAAACTGTCTTCTGTGACACAGTGGTCTCCAAACTGCAGCCCTGGGGCCAGATGTGGCCCTTTGCTTGCTTTAATCTGGCCCTTGAGGCACTCATTCATCTACTTTCATCCGCTAATACCAACAGTGGGGCATAATTCCACACCAATCTCCCCCCCACCCACTAACACCAGTGAAGAGGCCCATTTCCTTCCACTGACACCAATGAAGGGGCACAATTCCTCCAAATGACACCAACAATTGGGCCCAATGACACCAATGATGGGGCACAATCCTTCCCACTAACATTGATTGGGGAAAAATTCCTCCCACTGACACCAAAGATAGGGCATTGTTTTTTTTTCCGCTGACGTTGGGACCTTTTTTACTCCCAATGGCCATAGTCTGGCCCTCATGAAGTCTGAAGAACAGTAATTGGCCCCTTGTGTATAAAGTTTGGAGACCCCTGCTGTAACTTATTATAAAGTGTTAGCTGGAGTTTGGCTTCAATTTGTCTTCAATTTTGAAATTCTAAATTTCCTAGTACATCTAACACTTAGCTCCCCCGCCCAGACTGACAATGCTGCTGTTCAAAAGTGCCTCCTGTGCTGCTCTACCCAGAGTGTAGGCACTCTAATACAGGAGGAGGTGTGTTACTGACCAGATCGCCAGGTGAAAACAGAGGGGAAAAAAGTGCCCCCCCCCCCTAAAAAAAGAGAACTAATGCAGCCACCACATCTAATGATTGGTAAGCTGCAATAAATTACAGATATAATTTTGATTTACTTTCAAATCTATACTGTTTTTTAATGCTGATAACTTACCTACTTTATATAACCATACAAAAGTTTTTTTCCTACACTTCTTGTCATCGTAATAATAAATAAACATAATTTAATATACGGTATTCACAAACATATTACATACACTAGTCCTGGCCGATGTAGGACGAACGCAGCCAAGAACATTTTCTGCCATGCATTGTTTCTCTACCATACTGTATTTTATTTGAATAAAGTTATAATCCTGGAGAGTCAGACGGAATAAGATATTCAGCCAAGAATATGACCTTTGCAGAAAACCAACATTTCTCGACATTGTCTAATAAAATTTACAGCTGGGAAATTCAATTCTATTTTTATTACTATATGTGTTCGCCCGCAGTAGATTCTTATGCCTGATGTGGGCTAAGAATTTAAATCTTTCTGGGGAGCCAAGTGAAAAAGGCTCATCTATGACTTTATAAAGAAATAAATGTCACTGGGGAATGTACCTGGGAGACGTTATTATTAGACTCCACAGAACTTGAATGTCAGAAAAAATGGGTCAGCTTAATGAAAACAAAAGATGATGTATATTTTTTTAATCTTTTATATTTGGAACGTTCTTGTGCCAAATCATTTTCTGTGGAAGTGTAATAGGCTCACATTTTCATTTATTTGGCAAAATGCAAGACATATGTTTTTGGAAACATAATTGATACGTTGGCATTAGGAAGTACAACGTAGACTAAAGATGGGTGGATTTGTGTTTTTGAGTTTGGTTAAAATAAAAGTACTGTTTATTTTAAAGTGGTTGTAAACTCTTACATACCCAGTGAAGTGACTGGCCTCAGGAGATACACATAGATGAAACAAATCCTCCGACATAAGTTGTACATGTTTATCTTCAGCCATCTCTCCCCTACAACATTCTAAAACACAGAGATCAAAGGCTGTTTCTCAGATCCAGCAAGCAGGGGGGGGGGGGGGATCTGATGTCACACTGTCAAGACCTGGGTCACTTGCCGGTGGCACTGTGGTATCTGGGTGGAGTATTGTAGTTCCGATGTCCACCAGTAGATATCTCCCAGCAGACAGCAGTTTCCAGTAATCAGTCTCTGCCTGGTGCTGGCTGCTGGGAGGGTATTTCGTTCCCCCTCTACTGTTCCCTTGGGCTTCAGTGTTTTGTCCTGCTAGCCAGACACTGCTTGCTGTTTGATCCTAAACCTGATTCCTGTCTGATCCTTCCTGTCTTGTACCTGTATCCTGTACCCTGCTCCCTAATACATGCTCTCCTTGTTCCTGATCCCAGTCCTGGTTTTCCCTCTTTCCTTATACCTCCCGTGTTACCCTGTAATCTGTGTTCCCCATTTTATAAATATTATATATAGTTAGTTGCTAGTTAGGCTTTCTGTTACTTAGGTTGTTTGTTAGGTATTTTTGTCAGTTGGATATGGTTCACTTTTATTTTATATTTGCTGTATAGTTTGGCTGCTGGTGTTTGGATGCGTTTTGTTTCACTGTTAATAAACGTGTTTAAAACATATATAGTCTGTTCTCAGTTTTCTGAGTGCAGTTATGCAGATCTTGCCATCCCTGCAGTCGGTATCCCTGACACACACACAGCACAGCACAGAGAGGAGAGATAAGTGTAATCTGAGATCTGAGTGGAGGGAAAGGACACACCCCCCTTCTACAAAGTCTTACAGGGCAACAGGCACAGATGAGGCTGTCAGTCAACTTCTGTGTGCCGTCTACCCAGGATTTTCTGGTGTCCTCGTAACTTGTCAGAAGTGAGTCATGCAGATAGTAGATGTAGCACCCTGGTGTTTAGGCAGGGCTGCTATTAAATGTATTTGCCAAGTGATAGTTGCCTTGGCCAATTGATAGAAGGTCAATTGATTTCACCCTAATTCTGGAATTGCTGCACTTCTCTCTTCTGTCGCTAGATGGCCAGGTATCTGGTGACATTAGATAGGACAAAGGCATTGCAAGGACAGATTAGGAATGAATGGGGTGTCTCAGCCAATGGGCAGGAACTTTCTTGGGTCCCTTGGCCTGCTGAGAGAATCTATTTATTTTGATGGAGTCAGGTGATCACTGTTCTGTGCCACCTAGACGGCTGTCGTATTGCCCTGGGCTGCTAGGCCAGAAACCTAAGGCCTATCCCGGGGACATCTGGCTGCTAGGCTATCTGAGAGCCTATCCAGAAGTAGTGCTGGGTTGGGACTGCAGGCTTGTAGTCCAACCAGAATTAATGGTTCCGCTGGCTGGGGAACTTGTCGTGGTTAGAGGTAGAGGGGAAGCTGTCACCACAAAGGGACATCCACCTTGCTACCGGAGACCACAATGAGTGAGCTGAGGCCAGTACAAGAGCAGACTTCTCGCCAACCGGGGAAGGTGAAGAAGTGGGAAAGCATCAGCAAGTGCGAAGTCAGGGACCCAGCAGGACAGCAGAGGTGACCCTTGTGGAGTGCCAAGCCAGGGACCTAACATGTCAGCAGGGGTGAAGCTTGAGGAGTATCTTGGAGTGCCAAGCCAGGGACCCAGCAGTGAAGCGGGCGTGACGCTTGAGGAAGATACCGAGTGCTACAGTGAAAGAGCTCAGGGAATCCAAGGGTCAGTGGATCTAAAGTCTAGTGAGAGAGACTGGGAGCTCGTTGAGTGAAGAACCACAGTGAGTGAGTGTGGGTTAAAGAGAACTGTTCGTGTTGCAGAAACATTACATCAATATCTGCAATAAAATTTTTAATAATCATGATTGGTACCGCCGAATCCCGGTGGACATCATTGAGAAATATAACAAAGAATTTTACACACTAATAGACACTACTTATCTGAATAATGTAATCAACAAGAAAACATGGAGCTTCATTAGAAACAACTTCCCAAAAGTTCCCACCTTCTATATACACCCTAAAATTCACAAAAAATCAACAAATCCACCAGACAGGCCCATCATTTCGGGAGTGGGCTAGATTAGTGAAAATTTAGGTAAATTAGTGGACGAATTTCTAATGCCGCGTACACACGGTCGGACTTTCTATCCTACTTGGTCCGGCACACTTTCCGACGGACTTTGTCCGCCAGGTGCGCCGGACTTTAAAACGGACGGACTTGCCCACACACGCCGGGACTTTCCGGCGGGCTAAGTCCGCCCGTCTTTCCGACGGACTTTCGCCGGAGTTCCGGCGGACTTTCAGAATGAACGGACTTGCCCACACACGGCCAAGTCCGTTCATTTTGAACGTGACTCAGGTGCGACGGGACTAGAAAAGGATGTCAATCTTGCCGCTTTTATCGGCGAGATTGACACCTTGCGAGCCGCGTCGCGGGGCATACCAGGCCCTTAGGTCTGGTATGGATTATAAAGGGGAACCCCTACGCCGAAAAAACAGCGTGGGGCCCCCCCTAAAATCCATACCAGACCCCGATCCAAGCACGCAGCCTGGCCGGTCAGGAAAGGGGGTGGGGACGAGCGAGCGCCCCCCCCCTCCTGAACCGTACCAGGCCGCATGCCCTCAACATGGGGGGTGGGTGCTTTGGGGGAGGGGGGCGCCCTGCGCCCCCCCCCCAAAGCACCTTGTCCCCATGTTGATGAGGACAAGGGCCTCTTCCCGACAACCCTGGCCGTTGGTTGTCGGGGTCTGCGGGCGGGGGCTTATCGGAATCCGGGAGCCCCCTTTAATAAGGTCGACCACGCCCCCTAAAACGTCACAGTCCCAGCATGCCCAGGGACTGTGACATCATATGGGGGCGGGGTCTCCGCCTATATAAGTCACAACGCAGCCCTCAGAGACCAGTCCAGCCGGAGAGAGCGTCGTGTCAACATCTGGGGGAAGAGAAGAGAAGACAAGAAGCCCAGAAGTCCGGACCTCCGCTGGCAATAGAGCTACATGAAGACAGCGGAGGGGCCGGCCGAAGACCTGGGACACCGGGAGAAGAGGCCGGAGAGCGGAGAAGAACCAACCGGACGCCGGGAGAAGATGAAGCGGAGGGACCCCCGAAGCCGGAAGAAGACCCCCGAAGCCGGAGGAAGATTCCCCCCCCCCCCGGAGCTATTTAATAAAATATTTTAAAAACCTGTGTAGTGTGTTTTATTACTTACACTTTTTTCCTAGGTAAATGGGTAGGGGTACCATGTACCCCATACTCATTTACATAGGGTGGGGGGCCGGGATCTGGGGGCCCCTTATTAAAGGGGGCTCCCAGATTCCGATAAGCCCCCGCCCGCCGGACCAAGTATGCCGGAAAGTCCGACCGTGTGTACGCGGCATAAGACTGTATGTTATATCATTACCATCTTATGTAAGAGATACTGTCCATCTTCTACAGATTATTGATGAACTAAACATTCCCGACCATGCTTTATTAGTTACAGTAGACATTGAAACATTATATAGCTCAATCCCGCATGAAATGGGCCTAGCAGCCATTAACCATGTTCTACAACAGGCTGATCACATAGATCCAGTTTACAATGAGTTAATTCTGCTGGAGTATATCCTTGGACACAATCTCTTTACTTTTAATGGCTCCCACTACCTCCAGGTGCAGGGGGTTGCGATGGGGACTTGTTGTGCCCCATCGTATGCCAACCTGTACCTGGGGGAGTGGGAAAAAATGTTCTTGGCAGATGAAACTCTAGCTACACTGATCATATCCTTGGATGGTATCGATACATTGATGATATTTTATTCATCTGGGATGGATCACGGGATATGCTCCAGCAGTGTTTACTGAATGAATAGAAACAATTTCAATTTAAGCTTTACCATATCATGTGATAAAAACTGCATTACATTTTTAGATGTGGAAATTTATATGGGGGAAAGGACGGTACTTTATGTAGCAAACTGTATAGAAACCCCACAGCGGGCAATACAATACTCCATGCCTCAAGTTTCCACCCGCAAGTGTCCCATACAGCCAATATCTTAGGATAAAACGAAATTGCTCAGACGATAATACTTATGAAAAAAGTAGCTGACAAATTACGTGACAGACTCCTCGCAAGAGGGTACTCACATGCTTCTTTAAAAAGATCATATAAGCAAGCATCTATGAAACCTAGAAATTAGTTACTTAATACACAAAAACTTAAAAATGACAACAATTTCCTGAGAATTATTACAAAATATAACAAACAACAACTGCAAGTCAAAACAATCATCGAAAGATACTGGCATATGCTTACGCTAGATCCATCACTGGGATAATTTGTCCCTGCAAGACCCCTCTTCACATCTAGAAGAGACATCTATTAGAGACAAAATCATTAGCAGCGAGTTTAAAAACGAGTCCACTAAAACCCACTGCAAATACAAAGGCACTTTCATTGCGTGGAACATGTAAATACTGTAGATTAATGTTGTACACACAAAAAAATCCCATTCTCCGAAATGGGAAAAAGTTTTATCCAAAACATTTTGCAAATTGCAGAACAATTAGAGTCATATACATGCTACAATGTAGCTGCAGCTGTTTTTACATTGGGAAAACCAAACTAGAATTTTGGAGGAGGGCATACAGGCATATTTGCAGTATGCAGGTATGCAATCCTGACCTTCCTCTGGGACGCCATGTCTTTTCAGTACATGGCGGAATATTCCCCAATCGCAAATTTTTGATCTTGGATGGGATACATCCCAGTCCCGGGGCGGGGGATTGGAACAAAATCTGCAATGGATGCACCAGCTTAAGGCCACATCACCTCCTGGGTTAAATTATATGTTTCAAACCATTCCTTGAGGGCTTTTCCTCGGGTGGAATGGAAAAATAAATATAATCCTGGACTCTGTAAGAGGGATAAGGAAGTTTTTCCTTATTTGTAAATTTATTCAATTTATTCACTTTCTGGTCCATGTATACCCGAGATGAGACGTATGACCCTTCTCTGCAATATGTAGACACACATACCCACCTTTACTCTAGTGATCTCTTTTTATTTTATTTTCCTCTTCCTTTATGGTATTTCCATGTATATTTATGAAAATATGTATGTATATGATAATGCCATAATGTGTCTTTATAATTTACATCAATATTGTTTATTTGTTAGTTTCTCTGTTTATGTTTGTTCTCATCAAACATTAATGTATTCTAATACCATCTACCTGTTGAACATCTAATATATGTATGCTACCATCTATACATAATTGTTGTCCGTGAGATTTCCTTTTCAATATTATATTGGCACACTTGTATTTATAATAATTCGTTATATATTTTTTATGTAGTGTTCTATACTGCTTTATCTCTTTTTTGACCCCCATTCATTCCTCTGTGCTTTGTTTTTTTGGCCACCTGGATTGCACACAAAGCCACATGGTTTTCAGAACCATGGGCGGAGCTGTCAGACGGTTTTCCAGCTCCGCCTGTCCTCCATTTTGCCACTCCGGCAGACATGCGCAGTCCGCCGGTGAGGCTTGTTGTGTCGGTGGCCTGGGTGTGCGTGACGTCGCGCTGACGCTTTGCGCAGGTGTGGTATTGGCGAGGCCGCGCACACACAGACCAGGGGGCGTCTACAGGATCTCCCTGCTGTCTTCCCCTCTCCATCAGCTGTTTGCAATCCCTTGTGCCAGCTGATTGGAGAGCGTCTGACATAAAGACACTGCCGGCGCACTCCCACACCCATCACTTATCTGCTGGATGTTGGGATGGGCAGCTGGCGTGTCTGATTATTCATTGGTCAAGGTAAAAACTTTTGACTTGGACTAATTCTATTACTGAGTTTACCTGCATCATATTGGGTATTTTGCCAGGATATGTGTAACATCACTATGTCCCCCACCACAAAGCTTATTACATTCTTAATTATGCCACAATAAGGATTCATATAACACTTGTCTGTATGATTAGGATCTAACTATTATATATATATATATATATATATATATACCGTATTTATCGGCATATAACACGCACAGGCGTATAACACGCACCTTCATTTTAGGAGGGAAGCTTCAGGAAAATAACTTAAATTTTAAATAAAGAACTTTGTAGCAAAATAAGGGTCAGTGCCCATCAATGCAGCCTCACCATTGCCCATCTGCAGCCTCACCATTGCCCATCTGCAGCCTGATCAATGCCATCTGCAGCCTCACAATTGCCCATCAATGCAGCTTGATCAATGCCCATGTGCATCCGCACCATTGCCATGAATGCAGCCTGATCAGTGCCCATCTTCAGCCTCACCTCAGATTACCGCTGCCTCGGAGGGGACAGGGAGGGGGGGGCACGAGTGCCGTCAGATTACATACAGCGAGAATCTCCTGTTTACTCGGCGGCCTCTTTAATACAAAGTTCAATGATAGACAGAACATTGGTCCAATGCCGGCCCAGGAGACGGGACTTCCTATTACAGAGGCCGCTGAATTAACAGAAGATTCTCGCTGTATGTAATCTGACGGCGCTCGTCCCGCCCCCCCTCCCCATTCCCTCCTAGGCAGCCCAAATTGCAGTATCGGCGTATAACACGCACACACTATTTGCACCCAATTTTCAGGGTGAAAAAGTGCGTGTTATACGCCAATAAATACAGTATATATATATATGTATATATATATATATATATATATATATATATATATATATATATTTAAACAACTCAGAGATTACCTCCTTTAACTACTAAACATATAACAGTCATTATTTTAAATGTCATAACAACATATACACTACAGCCATTAATTTAGGATATGATATATTTTTTTATTTACCGCCATTAATTAATCTTTTTTTTCAAGGAAAAAGTCACGTGACCTGTGACGCAATGCGTAGGAGGAGCCAGTGACGTACACTATTGAGGCTGGTCATCAGCACGATAGCAGCGGTGTGAGGAGGTATCACGCACTGAGCGGCTGATTGTTTCTACCTAAGTGCAGAGTATCCAGCGATATGTGAGTGAATTTCTTGCTGTGCAATATCCCGGTGCATTTTAATCACTGCCCAATGATGTATACCTTTGCTTTATTGCATGAATCTACCTTCATCTGAGAGCGGCAATTAGTCCCCAGTCATAAACAGTAACAAGCAACATCCCAGAGTGAATAGAAAGATTTGGAACAGACTTGTACTGTGAATTGGGTCGGACAATATATTTCATGTTACAGCAACATTGGTTTATTTATTGTGTACCAGATATTTGGTTGAGATATTATCACGTATGGTGAACCCACAGAGTTGGCTTTACTGTTGTTAACTTTGGTTCACGATTGCTGCTAGCAATCAAATATATCCACCAGTATCACCACCTATATATTGAGTTATTTTACACTATAAAATTACATGGCACTTGTAGATAGTTTTTTGCATATATTTTGTTTGATTTTATGAGATTTGGATTCAGTATTTTTAAGTAGAGGATCTGTGCACTGATTGAAAGGTTAATTAGAGCTCATCATTATTTTTATTACACTGAAATCTTTCTTGATCTACCTGACCTTGGCTTGGTATCAAGAGATCCCCAAATTTTCCACTTCCTATTAAGTGATTGAACAATACTGACTGGCATAGTCAAGGCTTTGGATATCTTTTTATATCCTTTTCCATCTTTGTAAAGTTTTATTACCTTGTTATGCAGGTCTTTTGACTGTTCTTTTCTACCTCCTTATGGCTCCGTGTCTAGCCTGCTTAGTGAATCCATGTGAGAGCTAACAAACTCATTAACTATCTATACACAGACACTAATTGAGATTTAAAAAGCCACAAATGTGAGAAATTAACCTTTAATTGTCATTTTAACCTCTTCCGCACCAGCCGCCGCAGTTATAATACGGCAGGTTGGCTCCCCTGTGCAAAACCATGTAGCTGTACGTTGGCTCGCGGGGTCTGGATAGCGGGCGCGCACGCACCTGCCGCACAGCGGGGATGCCGTGGCTCATAGCCGCCGTTCGCGATGACCGCCGGCCATGAGCGATCGTGAGTAGGAGACACAGAACAGGGACAAGTGTGTGTAAACATACATTTCCCTGTCCTGTTCTGACAGGAGTGACAGATCGTGTGTTCCTAATTGCGAGGAACCACGATCCGTCACTTCCTCTAGTTAGTCCCCTCCTCCTTCAGTTAGAATCACCTCCCAGGGAACATAGTTAACCCCTTCACTGCCCCCTAGTGTTAACCCCTTCACTGACAGTGACATTTTTACAGTAATCAATGCATTTTTAATCGCACTGATCGCTGTACTAATGCTAATGGTTCCAAAAATGTGTCAAAATTGTTGTCCGATGTGTCCGCCATAATGTCGCAGTCACGATAAAAATCACAGATCGCCGCCATTACTAGTAAAAAACAAAAATATTAATAAAAATGATTTAAATCTATCCCCTATTTTGTAGACATTATAACTTTTGTGCAAACCAATCAATATAAGCTTATTGCAATTTTTTTATCAAAAATATGTAGAAGAATACATATCGGCCTAAACTGAGAAAAAATTAGCTTTTTTTTTAAAAAAAAAGGGATATTTATTATAGCAAACAGTACAAAAAATTAGGGTTTATTTACTAAAGGCAAATCACTTTGCACTACAAGTGCACTTGAAAGTGCACTGAAAGTGCTTTTGGAAGTGCAGTCACTGTAGATCTGAGGGAAAGCTCTGAAACTTGTAGTGCAAAGTAGATTTGCCTTTAGTAAATAACCCCCATTGTGGTTTTTTCAAAATTGTCACTCTTTTTTTGTTTATAGCGCAAAAAATATAAATCGCAGAGAAAAAGAAAGAAAGCTCAATTTGTGGGAAAAAAGGACGTAAATTTTGTTTGGGTAAAACGTCGCATTGTCAGTTAAAGCGACGCAGTGCCGAATCTCAAAAAACGCTCTGGTCAGGAAGGGGGTAAATTCTTCCGGGGCTGAAGTGGTTAACCTGTGTGTGCCACCTTCTGTGCTTATACCAAGGCCAAAAATTCCAGGGTATGTAAACCTTTTATTAGGGCCATTTGGGTGATTTCTGTTTTCATTATTAATTAAAAAGGATTCAAAAAAAGTGATAATAAATGGCTTCATGTGATTGCTATCCTTAAATAAAAGACAGTTTTTTGGCATGGATGCATTTGCATTGCTTTTTTACTTTCTCTTTCAGGTGTACCTGCACCCATCGCGTCTTCCTTGGACAAAGAGAGACAGTGACCCAACATGGATAATAATGCCACCTAGTCATGCCCTTTACTACTGTATATAATAGATAGTTAGGATATAAGGCTACTGTTTATATTTTTCCCTTAACTGTTTGGGTGGTAGACCACACGTAAAATTGTATATAATGTCTAATATTTATCTGCCCTGTGTGAACTGCCATTCACTCATGTATATGTTATACATGTTTACTCCATGTGTTACGCCACATGTATTGTTTGTTATTATTATTCTTTTCCTGTTTCTTTACCCATCCCAGTTTTTGCCAGGACATTCGCTCTCAGGCTTGAGAGCTCAAATTATTTTTCTGCAAACTCTGAGACGTAGTTTTCGTAGGCAGGGGGGGTGTAACACCCTGATGTTTAGGCAGGGTTGCTATTAAATTTATTTGTCAAGTGTTAGTTGCCTTGGCCAATTGATAGGAGGTCAATTGATTTCACCCTAATTCTGGAATTGCTGCATATCTCTCTTCAGTTGCTAGGTGGCCGGGTATCTGGTGACATTAGATAGGAAAAGGGCATTGTAAGGACAGATTAGGAATGAATGGGGTGTCTCAGCCAATGGGCAGGGATTTTCTTGGGTCCCTTGGCCTGCTGGGAGAACCTATTTATTTGGGTGGAGTCAGGTGATCGCTGTTCTGTGCCACCTGGACGGCTGTCTGGGTGGACGTGTGTCGTATTGCCCCAGGCTGCTAAGCCAGAAACCCAAGCCCTATCCCGGGGACATCTGGCTGCTAGGCTATCTGAGAGCCTATCCAGAAGTAGTGCTGGGTTGGGACTGCGGGTTTGTAGTCCAACCAAAAGTAACGGTTCCGCCGGCCGGGGAACCTGTCATGGTCGGGGGTAGAGGGGAAGCTGTTGTCACAAAGGGACCACCCACCTTGCTACCAGAGACCACAGTGAGTGAGCTGAGGCCAGTGCAGACCGGGGACGGTGAAGAAGTGGGAAAGCATCAGCAAGTGCCAAGTCAGGGACCCAGCAGGACAGCAGAGGTGACCCTTGTGGAGTGCCAAGCCAGGGACCTAACGTGTCAACAGGGGTGAAGCTTGAGGAGTATCTGTGAGTGCCAAGCCAGGGACCCAGCAGTGAAGAGGAGGTGAAGGGGGGGTGACGCTTGAGGAAGATACCAAGTGCTACAGTGAAAGAGCTCAGGGGATCCAGTGGCTAGTGGATCTGAAGTCTAGTGAGAGAGACTGGGAGCTCATTGAGTGAAGAACCACAGTGCGTGAGTGTGGGTTAAAGAGAAGAGTTTGTGTTGCAGAAAGTTGAATACCTTTAGTGTTAGTAACAGCTACAGGATTGTTTCCATAGGAAACAGTGGTCCTACCTATACAGAAGTGGTGTTCGGCTGGAGGCCTTCACCTGTATAGCTGTCTACCTATAGAAGTCTCAGAGTCTGCCAATTAAAATTGCATCTACCTAAGGGTGTCCTGGTCCTAACCCTCTCCCCCACAGTTCTGTTTAAGAGACAATTAATCTCTTTGCATTCAAAAAAATTGTCTGGTGCCCACCTGTTCATATTGCATTACACCCACCATGCCTTGTAACCCACTCTACACTGAAGGATGTCAGCTGTCCTTAACTCTGGAGGTCACCATTGGGCTTCAAGGGCCTTAGGGACTTTGCTACACAGAGAAATGACAAAGCAGGCAGAAATCACACTGGTGCTTTGGTTTGATGCTAGTACGTACTATAGAGGGCTATGCTTTGTTCATTTTCTTATCAGAGGTTTACAAACACTTTAAGTTTTACAGAAAAATTGAAGGTCAGCCTTCTCCCCCTTTAAAAATCATCTGTTTTTAACAGTTTCAAAATGTACTTGTGAAGAAGAAACTTAGATATGCACATACCTTACTCTTATCCTCCAATTGCAGTTAGGATATAATTTTTCTTTTTTGGCTAGATCCTGGGGAATACATATATACAGGCCAGATTTCACAAGAAGACGCTCTTGCAAAGGACTGGACTAGAGTTTCTTCTTTCGAGATTTGGCCTGCTCTGCATTCCATTGGAATCCTCCCTGGAGGATGGTGACGTCACACCCAGAGATGTGAAAGCCGGAGGTAAGTCAGTCTAAATTGCAAACAAACAGAAAATTTCCCAGGACATGTACCTGCTAGCCTGTAAAAAAGTAGAAGTAGAAGTCTAAAGCTGGCCATATACTAGTAGAATTTTGTTTGACATTTTTAGTTTCAAGAACATTTGTTTTCTTGTCATCAATGGGGTCAAATTGATGTTAGCTTTTGACCACTGTGATGACGAAATTTGAGTTGAGTGGCCAGTGTAAATAGAACATGCCCTATCATTGGTGTCAGTGGGAGGAATAGTGCCCCATCATTGGTGTCAATGGGAGGAATAGTGCCCCATCATTGGTGTCGATTGGAGGAATAGTGCCCTATCATTGGTGTCAGTGGGAGGAATAGTGCCCCATCACTGCTGTCGGTTGAAGTAAAAGTGCTTCAAGGGCATCCGCCCACGGGCCACAGTTTGGAGACCATTGAACAAAAGGATACAGTAGGCAGCTTGAAGTGTAAGCAGATTTGCACTTTGAGCTCGTCATTGCTGTTCCCCTTCATATTAAACATAATAAGCTTATCTCTCTGTACCCAGCTGTTGGAAATGTTGCTCAGGAGTTGATTTTAACTTACTTTATTTATTTAATTTTATTGTAAAATTTTAAAGCTTCAGTGGGATTCATGGACTGTGAGATAAGCACATCACTCTCGTGCTGAAAGTCAGTTCTTCCCATTGGTTGACAAAGATATCCATTGGCTGTTCTCTTAAAAGGAATGGAAGACTTGCAGTGGTGGTGATGCAATGATGTTAGAATGAAGGGTTGGGGAGCCAGGACTCCAGAAGCAGATCATCAGCCTTCAGCCTTTTTTTTTTTTAACCACTTCAGCTCCGGAAGAATTTACCCCCTTCTTTGACCAGAGCACTTTTTGCTATTCGGCACTGCATCGCTTTAACTGACAATTGCGCGGCCAAATAAAATTGATGTCCTTTTTTTCCCACAAATAGAGCTTTCTTTTGGTGGTATTTGGTCACCTCTGCGATTTTTATTTTTTGTGCTATAAACAAAAAAAGAGCGACAATTTTGAAAAAAACGCACTATTTTTTTCTTTTTGCTATAATAAATATCCCCAAAAAATATATAAAAATCTTTTTTTTTTCCTCAGTTTAGGCCGATACGTATTCTTCTACATATTTTTGGTAAAAAAAATCGCAGTAAGCGTTTATTGATTGGTTTGCGCAAAAGTTATAGCGTCTACAAAATAGGGGATAGTTTTATGGCATTTTTATTGATAATTTTTTTTTACTAGTAATGGCGGCGATGAGTGATTTTTATCATGACTGCGACATAATGGCGGTCACATCGGACGATTTTGACATATTTTTGGGACCATTGGCATTAATACAGCGATCAATGCTAAAAAATTGCATTGATTACTGTAAAAATGTCATTGGCTGTGAAGAGATTAACCACTAGGTGGCGCTGTAGGGGTTATGTGTGTCCTAGGGAGTGTTTCTAACTGTGGGGGAGGGGCTGTGTGTGACACTACACTGATCGCCGCTCCCGATCACAGGGAGCAGAGATCAGTGACAGTGTTACTAGGCAGAACGGGGAGATGCTTGTTTATCACGGGACCCGCGCCCGAGAGCTGCCTCTTAAAGGGCAACTTACAGGTACGTTAATCTGCCTGTACGTGCCCTTCTGCCCCAGTATATTTGCGTGAGGCGCTTGGGAAGTGGTTAATGCTTAAATGGTATGGGCGGTTGGTATATGAGTGGTTGTGGAGGAGGGGAGTTTTCTTAAAGTAAAACTATAGACAATAGATTGCACTGTATATATACGGTGGAAAAGCGGCTCCTCTGCGAAGGATGACGTACATGTACGTGATCCTGCACTTCGGGGTCTGGGATGCACACGCTCCCGCTGTGATTGGACACAGCGGGAGCCAATCAATGGTTCCAACAGACGTGATGTCTGCCGGAACCCGACGATTGTTCCAGAGGGAAGCAGAGCGGCGGTCTGCCTATTTAAACAAGGTAGATCGCCATTCACTGAAAAGGGAATGTAGTGATCCTGTGTTTCTGCTAAGCAGGAACACAGATCTCGGCCTTCCCACAGTACAAGACAAGTACAACCTTGTCGATGACAGAGAGCAGTGATCTCTGTCATGACAAGGCAGAAGGGGGAAATGCTTTGTTTACAAAAGCATCTCCCCATTTTACCTCTCTGTGACACGATCGCAGGCACTCGGCGGACATCGAGTTCGCGGGACCCGCGGTTACAGGGAATGCGGCGGGCGTGCGCACCACTGGCAGTGCCGCTTCTTAAAGTGGACACACCTGTACGCCCTTTTGCCCACCAGTGCCATTCTGCCAACATAAATCGGCGTGCACCGGTCGTCAAGCGGTTAAGAGTAAACGGATG
Source organism: Lithobates septentrionalis (assembly GCA_037952835.1). Lineage (NCBI taxonomy): Eukaryota > Metazoa > Chordata > Amphibia > Anura > Ranidae > Lithobates > Lithobates septentrionalis. Next base: position 259,741 of record JBBDGP010001418.1, read on the forward strand.
AAGACATTTGATTTTTTCCATTTTTTTTATTGGATATGCTTTATAGCAGAAAGTAAGAAACATTGCAGTAAGAAACATTGTTTTTTTTTCAAACTTGTTGGTGTTTTTTTGTTTATAGCCCAAAAAAACAAAACAAACGCAGAGGTGATCAAATACCACCAAAGCTCTATTTGTGGGGAAAAAAAGGACATAAATTGTATTCGGGTACAGCGTAGCACGACCGCGCAATTGTCAGTTATAGTAAAGCAGTGCCATATCGCAAAAAATGGCTTGGTCATGAAGAGGGCAAGTGGTTAAGGGAGGGTTATAATCGCTGTCAGTTTTAATTGTCATCTGTGTCCCATTGTAGAGATTTACCTTCACTTCCTGTCCCATAGACAAAACAGAAAGTGAGAGGAAATCCCTGAAAATTAAGAGAATCCCCTCCCAGTCCACTAGAACTGGTGTCGCCAATGGAAGATTTCCCCTCTTTTCTGGAGACAACCCTGACATTTGGGATTTTCTTTTACTTTCACTTTCAATGATAATGGTGCACAAGACAAAAAGAGGGTGAATCTCCCTAATGGGGGCACAGACAGCAATAAAATCCCAATCCCTCTCTATCTTAAACTAAGAAAAAAGTTTTGCTTTCTTTATCGTACATCACGGGACACAGAGCCACAATTATTACTGTATGGGTTATATAGGCACCTTTAGGCACACCTTAGACAGGAAGTTTAACTCCCTATATAACCCCTGCCCTTACCGGGAGTACCTCCGTTTTTTCGCCAGTGTCATAGGTGTTGGTCACGAGTAAAGTTGTGCTGTGCTGAGCTCCGCTAGTGTAATCCTTGCTGGGGCAAGCCATGCAGCCGGATCCATTCAAAGTGTCTTTTTAGGCCAAATTAAATGGTACCCGGGCCTCGTGTCGGAAGAAGCGAGGTTTTGCCTTTAACGCTTCTCTTTTTAGAGAGCTGGACCCCGGGATCCAGTGCTTTGGTTTCTTCAGCCATATTTCCTGGCGGGGTGCTTTACGGGTGTGGAACACCCGATAAAAAGGGGCCCCAGTCCTTGAAGGTTTTTTAATGGAGCCCACCGTGAGAGGTGAAGATTGGGTCTGTCTGGTTTACCACAGCCCTGCAGCAGGATAAGGTAAGTGGAGGTTCCTAAGGAATTTTTTAATACTTATGGGTTTTCTCCTTTAAAACGGGAGTCCGGCGACCAATCTTTTTTTTTTTTTTTTGTCATTGAGACACTTTGCTAATCCCAAAATAATACTCACAGTTTGGGTGTAATATTTCCGCCTCTGTCTGTTTTCGTACTGAAGAATAACTTTAAAAATGTGATGCTGGCTGTTTCCATCTTGCTTGTGGGCATGTGAAGCCCACAAGCATTGATTTCCTGGATGTGGTGAATGCTGTTCATTCACAGCTTGTTCACAAGCATGATCATTGTTCCCGCACTGAATCTTGGGAAGCCTGACACTAAGCTCCCAGGAGACAGTGCAGCGCCGGGGAAAGGCAATAAACACGCCTACTCCCATGGGAGGAGAGACAAGAAGTGCCACAATAAAGTACAATATAAAGGTAATTACTGCGATAAAAAAAAAATTGTGCGGCATTTGAACATCTATGCAATTAACTGAAGGGGGTAAGATTAAGTTAAAACTTTGAGTGGAACCCCGCTTTAAGTAAATGTTGTCATGCCTAAAGTCGCCAACAGGGGCTGTCAAGAGCATGTACCCGTTCCATGCTTGTCAGTCTCGCTCTGTGTCAGTACAAGCTGCACGCTTCTTCCAGTCCCAAGCCTCAGGTAAGATGTTTGAAGGGGGGCGTTTCTTTTAAACATCCCCCACCTGGACAGGAGTATTTCTCTCTCTCCAGGAGGCCAAGGGAGCATGGACCAGTCAGCGGTATGCCACGACGCTCCCACTGCCACCGCCATAGCATGGCGGTTCTCTTCCATCGGCTCTCCTCCTCTCCTCTACCCCCCCCCCCCACAGGCCGGTCAGAGGACGGATCTTTTTGAAAAAGCAATCTTTTTTGAAAAAAGTGGAGGGGGGGGTGGGAAGTAGGAGAAAGGGGGGCGGGGCTTAGTGCGGCGTTGACGTGCCTCAGACGTTCACAATGCAGGGCTGTGTTAGATATAAGTGCACCTTTTTTCAGATGCATTCAGCTGACAGAGGGACACAGAGCAGACGGGGGCATGTGAGTGTTGGTGACAGAACATTCCCAGGGCACATTTACTTAGCATCAGGCTGAGCATTAATAGCAGCAGCAGTTACTGGACTATTTGCTCAGCAGTAGGTGCATTTTTGATAGTACCTCAGCATTTGTGCTTAGCAGAAGGGGAGGTACAAATACCCCAAAAAACAAGGGCTCAAAGGGATCTCCCTCTGCAACACCATCCCCCCTGAAAGGCCTAGGGAGGCTGGTCAGAGTGAGCCATCGGGGTTGTCAGGGGTTGCAATTGCTTCCGGCATTTCAGCCCCTGTCTATATTATTGAGGAGGTTTTCTCCTCAGCCATGATTGGATTGGAGGAAAGGTTAGCAGCTTTAATTGCATCTTCACAGAGTGGAAGAAAACGCATTAGGTCCCCTTCTACCACCCAGAACCCTCAAACAGAGGAACAGTGGGAGGGGGAAGATGAATCCCCCTCAGGGGACAGTGAAGAGACTGATGACTCCTCTTCCGAGGGATCAAGTGGGGAAGGACCTTCTTCAGCTTCACAAGCTGAAAAATTGCTGGTGTAATCTCTTACTGAAATGGTCCGCTCCACATTTAAGCTTCCCTTAACGGAGTCGGTTGAAAAGTCCACTTCTTGTTTGGGTTCACTAAAGCCTCCTCAAGCTTTGCGTGCCTTTCCTGTCCATTCATTGGTGGAAAAGCTTGTGTATTCTGAGCGGAATCACCCAGATAAGCATTTTCCTAAAAGGTTTTCAACACTTTATCTTATGGAGGAAAAATTTACTAAGATGTGGCGTATATCAGCAAATGACGCTGCTATATCCTCTCTGAATAAAAGTTTGACTTGTCCAGTTGACAATGCACAAATGCTTAGGGATCCAACTGATAAAAAATTTGAATTCCTGTTAAAAAACATTTTTTCTCTGGCAGGTTCAGTAGCTCAACCTGCAGTGGCGGCAATTGGGGTATGTCAATCCCTGAGAGACCATTTGAGACAGGTGCTCAAGGTTTTCCCTAAACAGCAGGCCCAGAATTTAGCCGAGCTGCCAGGGGCTTTGTGTTTTGCAATTGACGCAATCAGAGATTCTATCCTTTAAACCTCTCGCCTTACGCTTGGGTTGGTGCATATGCGTAGAATTTTATGGTTGAAAAGTTGGTCAGCCGAAGCGCCATGCAAAAAGCTCCTGGCTGTTTTTCCTTTCCTGTTTGGCTGTTTGGGGATGATTTGGACAAATATATCCAAAAGATATCAAATGGGAAAAGTACCCTTTTGCCAGTTAAGAAAAGGAGTAAACGTCCCTCATTTAAATGGGCTCTTTCTCCAGTGCCAGGGGCATCAGCCTCCAGGCAGCCATGATGGCCTCCACCGTCAGGTTCAAGAGGTAAACCTCAGAGCCAACCCAGGGTCAAAAGAAGTCCTGGGGGAGGACCCATTCTAGATCTCAAGGATCTAAACCGATTCCTGAATAGCCGCTCTTTTTGCATGGATTCAATCCGAACTGTTGTCTCCACCCTACAAGGAGAAGAACCTCTGGCGTCAATTGACATCAGGAATGCATACTTGCATGTGCCTATTTTCCCCGCTCACCAGAAATATCTGCGTTTTGAAGTAGAAAAGCTCCATTTTCAGTTTGTAGCCTTGCCTTTTGGTCTAGCTGCTGCACCTCGGGTGTTTACAAAACTTCTGGCCCTTCCTCTGGCCAGATTAAGGACTCAATTGTAGCATATCTAGTCAACCTGCTCTTGATAGACAGGTTGGTAGCCCGCTTAGACCAAAGCATGGTCACCACAATCAGCTACCTGGAATACTTAGAGAAATCTTCTTTCAAAGCATTAAGACTAGAGTACTTGGGTCTGGTCGTAGATACAGCCCAGAAGAGGGTATTTTTACCCCAGGCAAAGATCAGCTCCATAAATTAGCTGGTTCAGGTGGTCGAGGCAAAAGAAGGGTCCTTCTATTCGCCTTTGCATGAGGTTGTTAAGAAAAATGATGGCTTCATTCGAAGCGGTTCCTTATGCTCAGTTTCATTCGAGACTGCTGCAAAACAGTATCCTATCTGCTTGGAACAAGAAGGTCCAAGCGCTAGATTTTCCAATGCGTCTGTCACTAAAGGTGTGCCAGAGCCTCGGTTGGTGGAGGATATCCAAGAATCTGCAGAAGGGGAAGTCCCTCTTACCAGTTACCTGGAAGGTGGTAACAACAGATGCCAGCCTGTCAGATTGGGGAGCAGTCCTGGAAGAAGCGACTGTCCAAGGAAAATGGTCAAGGACCGAAAGGACCCTGCCCATCAACATTCTAGAGATTTGGGCAGCGCGCCTAGCCCTAAGGCCCTGGACATTGAGGTTGCGGAATTGTCCTGTCAGAATTCAGTCCGCCAATGCCACAGCAGTGGCTTATATCAATCACCAAGGGGGCACCAGAAGTTATGCAGCCCAGGGAGAGGTAAACCATATCCTAGCCTGGGCAGAAAAGCATGTGCCGTGCATATCGGTAATCTTCATTCCAGGGATAGAGAATTGTCAGGCAGACTACTTGATTCACCAGCAGTTGTTCCCAGGGGAATGGTCCCTTCACCCCATCTTCCTGGCTATATGCCAGAGATGGGGGATACGAATGTAGATCTGTTTGCATCCAGGTTCAACAGCAAAGTCAACAACTTTGTGTCAAGAACAAGGGATCCACTTGCATGCGGAACAGATGTGTTGGTGACCCCAAGGGAACAGTTCTCACTGATGTATGCATTCCCTCCTATTCTGCTGCTACCATGGCGTCTTTGCAGGATCAAACAGGAAAGGAAGTTGGTGGTGCTTGTAGCCCCAGCGTGGTCCAGAAGATCTTGGTATGCAGAAATGGTAAAGATGGTGGTAGGGGACCCGTGGATCCTACCACCACGTACAGACCTGCTTTTGCAGGGACCAGTGTTCCATCCTACCATACAAACGCTAAATTTAACGGTTTGGCTATTGAAACCCACATTCTGAAGAATCGTGGGCTTTCAGGCTCAGTGATATCTACATTGATTAATGCAAGGAAGCCAGCTTTCAGAGTCATTTATTATAGAGTCTGGAAGGCATATGTTTCCTGGTGTGAATCCAGGGGTTGGCATCCCAGAAAGTATGTCATAGGTAGAATCCTTGCCTTTCTGCATATGGGGTTAGAGATGAAGCTGGCCTTGAGTACTATCAAAGGCCAGGTCTCGGGCTTATCAGTATTGTTTCCACGACCACTTGCTTCGCATTCTTTGGTCCGTAGCTTTATACAGGGGGTAACGCGGCTGAATCCACCGGTTAGGTCACCCCTGAACCCTTGGGACTTGAATTTAGTTCTGTCGGCATTACAGAAACCTTTTGAGCCGATACGACATATTCCCTTGGTCCTTTTGACAAGGAAGCTAGTTCTTCTGGTAGCCATATCTTCTGCAAGAAGGGTATCAGAATTGGCTGCTCTTTCTTGTAAAGAGCCATATTTAATTAACCACAAGGATAGAGTAGTATTGCATCCTCATCCTAGCTTTCTGCCGAAGGTGGTTTCAGGTTTTCATCTAAACCAGGATATTGTTCTACCTTCATTTTTCCCAGAACCCTGTTCTACGGAAGAAAAGTCACTACATTCTCTGGATGTAGTGAGATCAGTCAAAATCTATTTGAAGGCGACTGCTCAGATTCAAAAAACTGATGTTTTGTTTGTGTTGCCTGAAGGTTCCAGAAAAGGACAGGCAGCATGGGAATCTATTAATGCTACTAAAGTGCATTCGGCAAGTAATTATTCAAGCTTATGGATTGAAGAAGAAAGTTCCACCTTTTCAAATCAAAGTGCACTCCACCAGGGCTGTTAGTGCTTCGTGGGCAGCGCATCACCAAGCCTCCATGGCTCAAATCTGCAAGGCCGCAACTTGGTCTTCAGTCCATGCATTCACCAGATCAGGTGGATGTAAGAAGGCATGAGGACATTGCTTTTGGGCGCAGTGTGCTGCAGGCAGCAGTACAGGTCCTCAGGCCTGATTGCACCCTACTTTTGTTTGTGTCTCCCTCCCCTCAGATAACATTGCTCTGGGTCACCCCATACAGTAATTACTGTGGCTCTGTGTCCCGTGATGTACGATAAAGAAAATAGGATTTTTATAACAGCTTACCTGTAAAAGCCTTTTCTTGGAGTACATCACGGGACACAGAGGTCCCTCCCCTCTTTCTGGTTACACGTGTATTGCTTTGCTACAAAACTGAGGTACTCCCGGTAAGAGAAGGGGTTATATAGGGAGTTAAGCTTCCTGTCTAGGGTGTGCCAGTGTCCATCACATAAAGGTGCCTATATAACCCATACAATAATTACTGTGACTCTGTGTCCCATGATGTACTCCAAGAAAAGGATTCTATTTTTAGTTGCACTTTAACATGGACCCCGTATTGGCAAATAAAAAAGCAGTAAAAAGACATACAAATATGCTTTAATAAAATGTTTAATCTTTTAGTGAAAAGAAGACATAAATATTAAAAACTTATTAAAAAAACATATAGATCATCTTTAAAAAAATCCATCAAAATAATTGTAATTGAAATCAGTTTTTCTGTACTATAAAAAAAATCCCTTTCAGTTTGCTATTGATTAGAATGCCTCTGTCAGTTACTTTCTGAGTAACATTCTGCAAACAATTATTTCTGTTATTGCCCTGCTATTAGCTTGCCAAGCAAATGAGGGTTTGAATGTTGTCATATGTCAGTTCTGTCTCCAGTGCTGGAGCTACCAATGCATGAGTGCATGATTTGTTTGTTTTTTCTGGTCTTATGGTCTGTTCCTTGGAGCCAGATACAAGCAGATTTCACAATAATAGGGGAGCAAAAATCATTCTTAGCATGTGTGTATTGTGCGCTCTCCAACTGTCGTGATCAGACACTGCAGGGCAAAAATTCCTGTTCCTCAGCTGTTATTATACAATGTTCTAGGAAATTTCATTACCTCAACACTGGATGGGAAATTACATTTTTCAAATAAAAAAAAAGTGGGGCAAACTGTACAGCCGCCCCTTCCTTCCCTAGCAAACCACATGAGAACGAGAAGGGTGGAGAATGAGAAACATATCTGAGGTATGCCACACACATCGAATTTGCATTATTATTTTTTTGTAGATTCCATTGGAAAGTAAAGTTGTATTTAATAAAATTTTCCGCGTTGCCATGCATGCTTTATTTTTGATCAAATCATAGTTCCAACTTGCACTCAACAAAAATTGATTTCCTTCTAAACCAGGGGTCTCAAAACTTTCTAAACAAAGGACCAGTTTATTGTCCTTCAGAATTTAGGGTGGCCGGACTGTGACCACTGGGAGTGGAAATTTTCCTGGCATCATTGGGAATAAACATTCCCACATTTGGTATTGGGGGGGAGGGATCGTTGGTATCACTGGAAGGAATAGTGCCCCATCATTGGTGTCATTGGGAGGAACAGTGCCCCATCATTGGTATCATTGGGAGGAATAGTGACCCATCATTGGTATCATTGGGAGGAATAGTGCCCCATCACTTTTCAATGGGAAGAACAGTGCCCCATCATTGGTATCATTGGGAGGAATAGTGCCCCATCATTGGTTTAACCCCTTGTCGACCAGCTCACGCCGATATACGTCGGCAGAAGGGCATGTACAGGCATATTAACGTACCTGCATGTTGCCTTTTAAGACGCGGCATTGTGGGCGCGCGCGCGCGCGCCCGCTGCGAGCTCCGTGAGCATGATCGCGGGTCCCGCGGACTCGATGTCCACGGGGATACCCACGATCGTCTCATGGAGAGGAAGAACAGGGAAATGCTGTTGTAAACAAGTATTTCCCCATTCTTCCTAGTGACAGGACACTGATCACAGCTCCCTGTGACCGGGATCGGTGATCAGTGCCATGACACACGTAGCCCAGCTCCCCCACAGTTAGAATCACTCCCTAGGACACACTTAACCCCTGCAGCTCCACCTAGTGATTAACCCCTTCACTGCCAGTCACATTTACACATTAATCAGTGCATTTTTAATCACATTGATCCCTGTATAAATGTGAATGGTCCCAAAATAACGCCAAAAGTGTCCAATCTGTCCGCCATAATGTCGCAGTCACGATAAAAACCGCAGATCGCCACCATTACTAATAAAAAAAAAATAATAAAAATGCCATAAAACTATTTTGTAGCTATAACTTTTGCGCAAACCAATCAATAAACGCTTATTGCGATTTTTTTACCAAAAATATGGCGCGTACACACTTTCGGAATTTCTGACGGGAAATGTTCAATGTGAGCTTGTTGTTGGAAATTCCGGCCGTATGTATGCTCCATTGGACATTTGCTGTCGGAATTTCCAACAACAAAACTCGGAAATTCTGAGTGTGTGTACACAAGTCCGACGCACCAAATTCCACGCATCCTCGGATTCAAGTACGAGACGGAAGCGTTTGGTCTTGTAAAACTAGCGTTCATAATGGAGATAGCACATTCGTCACGCTGCAAATTTTTAAATCTTTCAATGCAGCGCATTCTCTTCTTCTTTATAATGCTAGAATACTGAAGTTGCTTTGCTGCTGATATTCACACACAGTTCTGACAAACTGATTTCTTATTATTTCTCGTGATCTCCTGAATAATCTTTGTTTTTGTTTTTGTTTTTTAGCAAGATCTCCAGAATAATCTTTATTTTTTTTTATAGTGATCTACTTTTGTTTTTTTTCTCAAGATCTCCTGAAAATGGACCTACCTACATGTATCGCTCGTTTACCTGTACCTATGTACGATAAGCTTATTTATGACCATCTAAATGTGAGTGTTCATTTTTAAACGTTTTTTATTAAATACTACTTTTAAAACGGAATCATGCTATGCAAGTTTTTTTCATTATATTACGCATGTTACGTGGTTACCGAACCTCTGTCCTCTACATGAAATTACGGTATACATCTTCTGCATTCCATTGATGCCTTGGCTCGTTGATGTTGATTAACCGTTTTGGATCCAGGACCAGTTTTACCAATTGGGTTCACCGATTAACAAGCCTTTTTTGACTTGGAGGTTATATGCCTCTTCAAGTCAACGATTTCTGGTAAGCCTCCTCCTATCAATGGCGGTGGTGTTTTCGCCTATCCTTCTACTCTAAAGGGTCACACCGGTGGTTGAATTCTTCTGTTTTGTTTTTTGGACTACACTTTTATGTTTTGGACTTTTCAAATAGTTGTCTATACTCACGATTGTTATTAACACTTGTGATTGATGCAGACACAAAACCAACACAGTGAGATTCACTGTATTTCACATATGGTGGAAGGAATATAACTGTTTTGAATTATTTTCTTTAGTATTTATGTGTTGTGTAAATGCTGGTATTCAATCATTTAACAATTTCACTTATATAATTAATTAGCGCTGCACTTTTCCATATATACATTATTCTCCCAGATCTCCCGCAACAAAGGCATATGAGAGAATTGGTCACGCTGTAGCAACCAATTCTTCGTCCATGAACTCCTCCCCACCCTGTTCATGGACTGGACTTGGGTCAAAGCAAGAACTCCAGCACCAAGCACTCGCACAGCACGAACTCTACGATGAGTACGTACCCGCAACATGGCTAGAAAACGGTTGGCGGGTCAGAACGAACTAACAGAACGCACTGAAAATCAGAAAGAACCTGAGGAGAAGAAGCTGAAAATCAGAAAGGAGTGGACAAGAACACACTGAAAAACAGATACAAACTATTAAAGAGAACGCACTGAAAGACAGGAACAAACTGACAACGCGCACTGGAGAACAGATACGAACCCACAAGCACAACCTGACAAGCAGTAACGAACTGAAAAGCACGAGGCTGAAAAGCGTGAATCGTCTCTCACCAAACTTCTACTAACATGAGATAAACATGAGATTAGCAGAAGGAGCCCAAAGGGTGGCACACTGGCTTTTGAACTTCCTTTTTATAGTCCCGTCATACGTGTTGTACGTCACCGCTTTCTTGACATTCGGAATTTCCGATAACATTTGTGTGACTGTGTGTGTGCAAGACAAGTTTGAGCCAACATCCTTCAGAAAAAATCCACGGTTTTGTTGTCGGAATGTCCGATCGTGTCTACGCGGCATAATAGTTGTCCTATGGACAGATTCTCCCACCTGAGCTGTGGTTCTCTGCAGCTCCTCCAGTGTTACCATGGGCCTCTTGGATGCTCCTCTGAATAATGCTCTCCTTGCCCAGCCTGTCAGTTTAGGTGGACGGCCATGTTTTGGTAGGTTTGCAGTTGTGCCATACTCTTTCCTTTTTAGCATGATGTATTGAACAGTGCTCTGTGAGATGTTCAAAGCTTGGGATAGTTTTTTTTTATAACCTTACCCTGCTTTAAACTTCTCCACAACTTTATCACTGACCTGTCTGGTGTGTTCCTTCATGATGCTGTCTGTTCTCTAACAAACCTCTGAGGGCTTCACAGAACAGCTGTATTTATACTGAGATTAAATTACACACAGGTGGACGCTATTTATATTTACCAAATTAGGTGACTTCTGAAGGCAATTGGTTCAACTAGATTTTAGTTACATGTTTCAGAGTCAAGGGGGCTGAATACAAATGCAGGCCACATTTTTCAGATATATATTTGTAAAAAATTTTGATAACCATTAATCATTTTCCTTCCACTTCACAATTATGTGTCACGTTGTGTTGGTCTATCACGTAAAATTCCAATAAAATACATTTACGTTTTTGGTTGTAACATGACAAAATGCTGAAAATTTCAAGCAGTATGAATACTTTTTCAAGGCACTGTAACTAATCATATTTTTGGTATAATCCTCTTTTAAATGGGCGCGGCAGGGGGTGTGCCCTATGCTTACATACTTTTGCTAATAGGTGTCCCTTGAGAGGTATGACGCAGTACTCTAGTGATACCTGTTCCTGCTAGATGTTAGCTGAACAAAGAACTCTAGTACTAGTGATGAATACACATGGTAGTCCAGCACTGTCTGAGACACAGGTCTCTAATGCTGCCTGTCCCTGCTTGGTGATGAATAAATAAAGGACTCTGGTGCTGCCTGTTCCTGCTAGGTGATGACTGCAGACAGGTTTTTAGTGCTGCCTGTCCCTGCTGTGTGATAAATAAATACAGGATTCTGATTCTGTCTGTCCCTACTGAGCAATGACTGCACACAGGTCGCTAGTGTTGCCTGTCTCTACTGTGTGATGAATGAAGACAGGATTTTGGTGCTGTATGTCCCCCCTAGGTGATGCCTGCACACAGGTCTCTAGTGCTGCCTGCCCCTATTGGTTAAAAATCTAATGCAGAACTTATAGTGGTCTGGCTTTGCCTGTCAATGCTCATTGAAGACTTGCACCTTCTTGATGCTGGGTGATGAGCATATGAATGCTTTAGCATTACCTGTACCTCCTTGTTCAGCCTTTCTCAACCTTTCCAACACAGAGGATTGAAGGAACCCTTGAAATAACTTTCCAGGCTCAGGGAACCCCTCCAAAAAATTACTATATCTACAACTCATGATATATTAGTGTGATGGTCAGTGGGAATATAACTCCCTACACTTGTGGAAATAATTACCCCCTTACAGATAGCTAAAAAGATCAGTGGTGTCAGTGGGAACTTATCTGAGAGGCAGAAATTACTGATTGCTCAAGGAACCCCTAGCAACCTTTGGAGGAACCCTAGGATTCCATGGAACCTTGATTAAGAAATCCTGCACTAGGTGATGATCAGAATCATGGAGGTATGTGCTCCTAGCCCTACCTAGGCATTAAGGAAAAAGGGATGTTTGTTATATGGGACATGTGAACTGCACCTGTAAATTTGTCTAGCTCAGTGTTTTTCAACCAGGTTGCTGTGGCACCTTGGAGTGCCATTTGGGTTCTCAGTTTGCCTTTGATAAGGGCCTGCGATGGGGGGGACAGTGTGATTGGGGGGGATCTGTGATGGGGGAACTGTGTGATTAGGGTTCTCTTATGTGATGAGAGCCTCGAATGTATAGGGGAACTCTGATGTGATAGGAGGACCTTGGGGGCTTCCGATGTGAAGTTATTTTTGTCAAGGGGGTTATGTGCACCATTCCAGTACATTTTAGACTGGAGTGGATTTGACATACTTTTAAAGGGTTCCACAGCTGAAAACAGAAGAGAAATGCTGCTCTAGAATGGGTTAAAGACAGACAACATTTGTATTTTTTTTTTCAAATGGAGCCAACTGAACTAAAGAAAAATGTTTTTTTGTATGTAAGTATGTACAATTGCGCAATGTACCATTGCAATCTGGAGACAGGCTGAGAAAAAAAGGGAGAAAATGTTCAGCGAGATTTATTTGCATTACTTCCCAGCACATGTTATCACTCAGAGCGTAGATAACTCGATAGAACATTTGGGAGGAAACACAGGTTTATATGCCCTCTGGTGTGTAAAATAGCATTTGCAAATTTTCAGTGATCTAATATAATTTTGTCAAAGAAAAACCCTCTAAAACGTCTAAAAAACAAAGTGAGAGGTTGTAGCGACAGAACTGTCTGAGCACAGGCTTAAGCTTCTCAGACAATGCTACGACAGATAAAGTTCTTCCATTTTCAATGAAGCTCGACATGTTTCTTTAAAACTGAACAGATTTTTTTAGGCAAGATCCCATCTTTAGCACATATGGTTGTTGCCTATAAATTAATCATGCAACGTACTTCAAAGTTATGGAAAGTCGCGGAAAAGTGAAAGAATGTTTTGTTTTCTGGGCCCCTAAGGAAAATAAAGCTCGTAATCTAATAATAGCAATACGATTCGCTCGAGTTTCCTTTTGCTCTTTGGGGTATATTTACTAGATGATGTTGATTAAGAAGCTATGGACCCGGGGTCTTTTTCATCGCCTCAGGATGAAAGATTGTTCCCTCGATTGTAAAGGATTAGTGGTGAAAAAATATGGGCTATGTAGGGCTTTCCGTCTGTGCTAGGATGCAAAATCTAAAGAGCACCAGTCATAAAAGTTAAAAAAAACAAGTTCTAAGTTCTCTAATATCAGGGGAAAGCACAGACAAAATATAGGCATGGTTTTCCTTTTCAAAAAGTGCATTTTCATATAGGGTATGTAGGTTATTAATCAAAGCTCTGGAAGGACAGCAATAGAGGAACCGATGTCTCACAAGGTGTGTTAGGCAGCGACACCTGCCAGTCCTTAAATCCATCTGGAACAATGTACCCAAACTTTTAGACTTGTATATGTAGTCGTATGAAGGAAAACTTCAAACAAGATCAATAGTTTTGACAAGACAGCTCCTACATAACAAGGCTTCCTTTTGTGGGCACCCAACAATAGCGCAAACCATAAAAACACAGAAAGGCTCTGAAAGCTCCCCAGATGGAGTGGGTGTGACTGGATGGTGGTACTAACCCCTCCCCCTCCTCCCCCGCTTTTTTTTTCTTTCTCTCTCTTTCCATTATCTCTTCTTCTTGCTCCCCGCTTTACCCATTTTCCCTTTCCTGACTTGTCTTTAATGCCAGCACGTGAGTGCAGTGACCTTAGAGCCGGTCAATACCGGGCTCAAATCCCAATCCCTAAAAAACGACGATTGCCATAAAAAAGGCTATGCGGGGTACGGAGGACTCCTGTTTTCTTGAAGCTCTATGTGATTGCCTCCTAATAGAAGACTTCTCCTCTTTACACTGTGATGTATGTATAAGGTTATTGGGAACGACTATTTTATTGTGATATACACCAGCATGGTCTCTGTATTTCTGCATGTTCTTCTTCCTAAATAAAGAATTTATTAAAAAAAAAAAAATACAGAAAGGAGTGCCAGATCACAACCAGATTAGAGCCCAAGATAATTTTATTTGTTGGTAAAACAAGTCATATAAAAACTGCCAATGCATCTTGAGAGCAGCACCAGTTCCCCTTCATCAGAACTCAACACAGGAAAGAACATGAAGGTACTCAATTTGCTGCTCAGCAAATGCTGTAATGTTGCTACTCCATAGGAAGAGTTTTGAGCCCTGATGAAGGGCGAGTGGTGTTGCCCTCAAGACGCAACGTGTCTTATATGACTTTTTTTTTACCAACAAATAAAACTATCTTAGACTCTTTTACCTGGCTTTGGTCTGGTGCTCCTTTCTCTATTTCTATGGCTTAAATCCATTTGGATTTGCCAAATCCTTTATGCAAATTGCCAACAAGTGGTGCATGAGTCACCATAGACTTCAATCAAAAAGGAAAGGATTGGCCCAGCTGAACAGATATTTTCTGACAACTTATGCCGCGTACACACGAGCGGACTTTACGGCAGACTTTGCCCGGCGGACGGGATTTGGTCGGACAATTCGATCGTGTGTGGGCTCCAGCGGACTTTGTTTTCTCTCAAAAGTTGGACGGACTTAGATTTGAAACATGTTTTAAATTAATCCGTCGAAATCGAGTCCGGTCGAAAATTCCGCCGTCTGTATGCTAGTTTGATGGACATAAAGCCATGCTAGGGCAGCTATTGGCTACTGGCTATGAACTTCCTTGTTTTAGTCCGGTCGTACGTCATCACGTACGAATTCGACGGACTTTGGTGGATTGTGTGTAGGCAAGTCCGTTCATTCAGAAAGTCCGTCGTAAAGTACGTTGAAAAGTCCGCCGGGCAAAGTCAGCCGTAAAGTCCGCTCGTGTGTACGCGGCATTAGACAATATTTTTCAGTTTACATATTTGCCTCCTGGTGCCGGTATACACAACTTGATTCTTGTTCAACTGTCAATTCAGACCATCAAAAGGCTGCATCATAAAACTAATCATAAGACTGATGCTCAGCTGACAGTCTTTCATGTTTTAAATGCGCTAACTGGTGTAGAGTCTGTACCACATACCTGGCGATGGAACCTGACGTGGAGAGGTAGGCGTCTCTTACACCTCTGGCTAGGTACCACAGGTAAAGCAACAGGAGACATGAAAGCTAGGCATGTGCAATTCGTTTCGTTCCGAATTTGTTTTTTAATGAATTTCGACAAATTCGTTAATTCGGGAATATCCGAATTAACGGAAAATTGTTTAACGAATTTTTTCAGAATATTCGTAAATTCGATAAAATTGGACATTCGTAAATTCGGGCATTCGTACATACGCAATTTAAGAATGTACATTCGTACATTAGTAAATTGGTGAATTCGTAAATTTGTAAATTCGGAAATCTGAAATAATAGTTAACTAATAATAACTTAACTATTAGTAATTACTAGTAACTTTTAAATTATAGGTATTGTAATTTTCTTTAAAATTTGGCTGTTAGTGAACGTAACACATACAAATTTATCCGTAGTTATGAATGATCCGAAAAAATGGAATGGAACGTAATGAATTAATAATAATAAATAACAATAACAATAATAACAACGTTTTATTATTATTATTTATTATTAATTTGTTCCGTTCCATTTGTTTAGATGCAGCATTCGTTTTGGATAATTCGTAACTTCGGATAAATTCGTATTTGTTACGTTCACTGACAGTCAAATTTGAAAGGAAATTACAATACCTATAATTTAATAGTTAGTTACTATTTCAGATTTTTGAATTTTCGGGTTTTTGGATTTTCAAACTTCGAATTTACAAATTACCGAATTTTCTAATTTACAAATGTACGATTTTACGAATTTACGAATGTACGAATTTACAAATGAACAAATGTAAAAATGTACGAACGTACGAATGAACGCATTTACGAATGAACGAATCGCGATCATAATGAATGACCCGAAAAACGAAAAAATGAGTGCCTGACTGTTCTTGTGAAGATAGATGCGTATGAGTTGTCTTTGTGCACCTAGATGCAGGCTGAACTATGGACGCAGGGCAGCAGAGATGGCAGGCTGGCAAGTCACTTAACAGACAGACAGCAGGTACTTGGCAGGCTGCAGGAGAACATATGATAGCCATGTGTGCAGGGCACAGAGCACAGTCAGGCAAGTTCGGTCTGTAACTAGTGGGCAGGTCAGAAGCAAAACAGCAGACAGCAGGGTAGTCAGAGTTCAAGCCAGAGTCAGCAACGGTGAGGCAGGTAGGCAGAGGCAGAGATGTGGTCCAGAGGCAAGCCAGGGGTTGGTATGGGCAGAGTTCAAGCATGGTTAAGGTGGATCAAGTCGCAACAGGAGATCAGATACAGCAACAGGTAGCAGATATGCAGGAAATGCTGTAGACCATAAGGCAAGGTCCTAGTGCATCTGTGCGTTTTAAATAGCCCAATTGGCACTTGTCTGTGACAGACCTAGCCAGGACAGAGGCTTTTGGGGGGACTGAATGCCAGCCTCTTGCCGACCGATTATGGGCCCTGGCATTTGGGGGAACAGTGCTCGTTGTGAGCTGTATGCCTGGGGACCCTGGGAGTAATATTACTTTGGATTCAAGTCCATGTCCCCCCAAAGCACAAAACTCTGGGAACCCCGTATGTGCCATATTATAGATAGTGACTGCATCACAATGCTGTGTGTATATATTGTGTGTTGTCTCATGCTGTTGTGTACTATTTGCTGTGCTAGTTTGGGGTGGGGCTGTATTCCAATGTTCTATTGTGTCTGTCTGCCTTGGATCACAGGATGTGTATCTCTATGGAGGGAGGGGGGATTCCTCCAGCAGCCCCCTGCTGATAAGACTGTGTACTGATGAGAAGTTTGAACACACCTGACCTGTGTGTCTATTGTCATTGGACGGTGTAACCCGCCCTCTTTTCCAAGGGTGGGGGGAAAGAGTCTCTGAGTTATTTTATCTGTTGTGTCCATGTGTGATAATAAATTAGTTTTTTGTTTGCCACTCCAAGACTGGTGTTGTCTGGTGACTGGGTGGGCTAAAGGGTCTTGGATAGTGCTGGTTCTGGACAGAGGAAGCATTTACAGCGGACAGAGACCTGTTTGGGGACAGGGGTTCGTCACAGTGTCATAGTGGCGGGGATGCGCAGAAAAGTGCACACTGGCACGTGCACATGCATGAGCATAAATAATGGATTCCCCTTGGTTTTGGACTTTAACGGCACTCAAATATATATAACAATCATATTAAAGTAGAAAATCATTTATTATTAACACAAGGGTAAAAAGGATAACACAGAGTGTACATTACAACAAACCACTGAGTTGCTACAACTGTAACATGTAGATGGTATAGATGAGATATCCTTCACCCGAGACGTTTCAGAGTCTGTTAAATCTCCTTCACCAGGGGTAGAGAAGATAATATAATCTCTACAATGCAAATGCAAAAATCTGTAACAATTCATATATATACATATTGTTCCAATATATATAGTTCCACATCTAGGACTTACAGTTATTTGAGTCGTGAATATGCAGACACTCCATGTAAGTTAAAAACAACACATAACACTGCCCTAGGGAGTTGCTGCCTTCTCCATCCCTATTTGTCTTTTAGACACATGCCCCTTCTTTGGCACTGCAGTGAGAGGCGTGCCTCCATCGCAGCATTTTTATTGGACATCTGGGGCTAATGGTACTTTATCATTGGTCCAAGGCTCCAAGCTGTCCATTGAGCTCAGTGCCTCTGACAAGAAGTGAGGAGAGGCACTGTGAGCTCAACCTCTCAGTCTGCTGCAAACAAAGTGTCCCAGCTTGTATTTAAACTGGATTTAGGCTACCTACCTAATTTGGGGTCTCTGTGACCTCAGGTCGCTGAACTACGACTTTCGAAGCTTGTTTTTTTTTTTTTTTTTTTAACCATATGTTTATTGAATTTTTCACAGGGTATCAGTACAGACGGTTGATGTATTAGCAGGGTTACATAGATTAGTATACAGTGCGGTAACTAATGTCATTCTGTAACAAATATATGTAGCGAATACATAATCTTTAGGTTGTAGTTTGATGAGTGTAGGCGCTATCTCCAATCCCCGGCACCCCATCTGGGTACTTACTGTGCCATGGGACTAGAGGCAGCGCCTCCAATCATCCATTTGTCAGAACTAGGTAACTTGTAGAACCAGTAACTTTCTAGGTACGAAGAACTGAAAAACTGAAGAGCAAAAGCGACTTATGGGCCTACTTGCTATGAGTATATGACATGTTTGCGAGTCCCAGCCTGAGTAGTAACTGAGAGAGGTGCCCCTAAGCGGATGTTTTTTTTTTTTTTTTTATGTTCATGGCAGGTGAGGCTCTGCCTCACCTGCCTCCCCTGACTCCACGTCCCTGCTATAGGGTCTGGTAATCAATGTTTTAACCAGAATTTCACCCATAATTTACACATTTTTCCGTTAACATTAAATTAGAAAAATGCATATCTCTTGGGTGAAAGTTGTGTGAGCAAAAATCCTCCCTTTCTGATTCAAGAGACCACCAGACACCTAGACCATACCCTCATAACCTCTTGCTTTTACTGCAACATCCTAAATCTTCATTCTCTACAGCCTACCATGACTTCTGCTGAAAGACCTATGTATTTCTCCTATGAATACATATGTGTTTTCCCTCTTGGCAAATCTCTGCGCTGGCCTACACTTAACTGGAGAATACAATTCAAGTACAGTGTAATCCCTTAAAAATAGTTTTTTAAAGAAAAGTATTTGTGTCTAAGTGCACATTGGTGTTGTCAAGAAGGCCATCAACTCTGATATGGAGATAACATGGCTTTTGCTGATAATTATTGTTTTTCAACAAAGCCATGTTTTACAGCAACAGGTTCTGACATGGCTTTGTTTATAACTAAAGCATAGTGCACAGAAACAGGGAATGTGTTTTTGTACGGCAATGCCTGCACAGTGAATTTAGAGACCAATATCAATGAAACCTAAAATTTAGATGTTCGATTAAATTGCTCACTTGTTTCTTTTATCTATACTTCCAACCTCAAAAAGCAAATATTCCCTAAACCATCCACTCTGCTCTTCCATTGACCTACTGTACATATGCCTTCTCCACTCATAACCTCATTGCAGTCATGACTTCAAAACTTCTCTAGACGGCTCCTTATTCTATAGAGCTCTCTTTCTCATAATGAGACATTTGATTCCACTAAACAATTTGTAGACAATGATACGTAGTCATCCAAGTTTAATGAAGCACATATATCCAATAATTATGTTGTTCTCAAACCTGGGCGTGACTAGCATAGAGTTTAACAGGTCGGAAAATATATGAGGTTGGCCAAATGGTTCAGTACTTTTGAAAACATTTCTGGATCATGGAGCGGCAATAAGGGTGTAAAAGGTTTTTATGTGACCTTTTCAAATACACAAGCAGACTGATTTACAGTATCAGTGGTTGTCTACAAAGGCATTACGGATCTGCTATGGCACATTTTTATATTATTATTATTATTATTATACGCGATTTATATAGCACCAACAGTTTATGCAGTGCTTTACAATGTATGGGGGGGCAACACAATTACAGTACAGTTCAATACAAAAGGTACAGGAGGGCCCTGCTCGTAGAGCTTACATTCTAAAGGGAGGGGGTGATGGTACAAAAGGTAATGATTTGCAGAGAATGATTTGATGGGGGTTGCATAGCACAATTATAACCAACTTGCATCTAAAAATAAAGACATGGTCTCAAGTGAGACCACATTTTCCAGGGTGAGATGAGGTAGTCACTTTGAAGCTCAGTGGCAAGTTTACAACAGCATAAAATTGTCAGAATATTTAGGAGGTCCGTACTAGATCAGTTATTCAATATGCAGTGAAGTCACAATAAGACTGACCACTCTCAGTGTTCCCTCATCCCCTCTCCCTCAAGATCCCGAAGCCATTTACCAAAGGCAATACTGGCAGGGTGGCAGGCCATTCAATATACTGTAAAAATGATTGGGCGGCTCTACAGCCGCCTGGATCACTGTAAAACTGAGTCATCTGAAGAATCAATACCAGGCTTGTTTTAACTCCTTGACTACCAGGACATTTATAAATGTACCTTGCTAGACAAGGGATTAGGGAAATTGTGCATTAACCCCTTCGCAACCATGCTATATCCAAACGACGGCTGCAGTACGGTCGCACTTTGCCAGGAGACCGTCATATGACATCCTCGGATGCTCGTGCTGCCTGTGCGCCCCCTGCGGCGCCCATCCACAGTGATCTGTGATTGGGGTAAAGAGCCAACGATGATAGCTCTTTACCAAGTGATCACCTGTGTCCACTCACAGCTGATCATGGATGTAAACAGGATTTGCCATTTAACGGCAATCCTCCCCTCATGCTGACAGCGTTTGGGGAGAGGAGAACTACAAACCGGCAAATACACACAGGGGACATCTGCACTGACAATCAGGGCACTAATCATCAGTGTTCGGATGATAAGTACAGCTCCAACAGTGCTCACCAGTGCTGCCAATCAGTGCCCGACAATGATGCCTGTCAGTGCCATCAGTGCCGCTTATCTGTGGCATCAGTGCCGCCCATCAGTGTTGCCTATCAGTGCCCATCAGTGCCACATATCAGTACAGCCTCATCAGTGCCACTTCATCAGTCCCTCTTCCTCAGTGCCCATCAGTGCCACCTATCAGTGCCCATCAGGGCTGCCTATCAGTCAGTGCTGTGTCTTGGGCCTGTGCCTAGGGCGGCACTTTGCGGGGGGTGGCAAAAACCCGTCCTGCTGAGTCCTGGGATCTGACGGCCACCTCTTGCCTCCCAACGGCCGTCTCCCACACAAATATAGCCCCCAGCGTGCCGGCCTGCTTGCAGCCTATAGCGCGGCACTTGCTAATAATACTAGCAGTATAGGGCGTACTTGGACACCCACTCACTGTCGTCATATGCGGCTGTACGCATGCGCCGGTGTGTAATCACCGGCTTATTTAAATGGAAGGTGAGGTTCTCATTGTCAGGCATTTATCCATTGATTCAACATCACACGCTAGATGGACATATTCGTAAGTAGCTTTTTACACATTGGACATTCTTTTTGTGTTACTATTTATTCTCCCTATTTGGAACTAAATGCACCTCCTGTCTCTACACTCATAGGTCTTATCAGAGGTGGAACGTTGGGACATTGTTCCCTGGGCTATTTAGCCCAATAACAGTGGTTCTTACGAGCTGTTTTGTTTCATCTAAAATGAGTTTACTATAGGAGCACTCCCCGTGAGGTAGGCATGGTCCCCCCTCATGCTAGGGACATCCCTTTTCTGTGGGTGGGGGGCCCCCTCCGTTCGGGATTTTTTCATTTGGGGATTATTTTATTGTATTTATCATTTTTTACATCCCATCTGTTTTGCTACCTTCTTTGTAGGATCTTTATTTGATTATGAGTCCTTCTGGTATGTAAATATGTCCCACTGGATACTTTATACCTTATCCACCTGCGTCTTTTCGTATGGGGGGCCCATTACCATCTGTCCATCTATCTTATTCTTCAGTTTTTTTCAAGGAATTAACCATTCTGGTTATTTTGTATTTAATTTTCTATTTCTTTTTCATTTTTATCTTCATTATGCAGACTATGCAGGTGCCATGCACCCAGAGAACACACTAAATATTCACAATTCCCACTGATGGCGAGGGGTGCATTGTTAATATATACTTACCGGTCCCTTATGCGTATTTCTGATATTGAATCACCATACTAGGTATGTTGGGCTCTCATCTCTGTAATTTGTGATATGTGTTGATGTCCTGTGATCACACATACATTTCTTACCTGAATATAACCACTTCCTTTGATCTTGACCATTGGTCTTTTTGATTATATGTACTATCTGTGATATATATGTATGCTCTGACTGTATATGTTATCTGATAATGTCTCTTTGCAATTTTAGAATTTATTTTAAATATTAAACTCTCTGAACCCCTGGCCCCTGAGGAAGGTATTTGAACATCTTATACCGGAAATGCGTCTGGCATTTGGGCATTCATATTGTATGCGATTTTATACAACACAGTTGGTTTGTTTTATGTAGCACATGTTGTGCACCTTTTCAATATGTGGTCTTTTGTATTTTAATCTATTACATTAAAGAATAATTTTTATACAATCTTTTGAGTTGGTGGTCCATTTAAAGTCCCAAACTAGGGGGCATTTATTTCTGGACAGGGGGAGGAAACGACTGACGCCCCCCATAAACCGGCCGGTGACTGGCCAGACTGGGTGCATATAATTTCAGTAGAGGGGCGGAGCCTAATGCTCTGCCTACCCTCCTCTGCACGACATCCTTACAATGCTTCTTCTCTCCGGCCCGGGCAGAGTCTCTCTCTCTGCGACTATAGGAGGAGGAGAGAGAGAGGAGGATGACGGGAACCCCCTCAGGTAGTGGGATTGGCAAGGACAGCAGGACAGGTACAGTTAATTACGATCAGGCCCGGATTGGCCATAGGGCAAACCGGGCAAATGCCCGGTGGGCCGGGGCTGCCGGGCCGCATGTCCTTGCTTGCAGAGCCAAGGGGGGAGGAGCTAGAGGAGACACCTCTCCACGGCTGCCAGTATAGTTCAGCCGTTGGTGCCGGGGGCGTGACCACGAAGGGGAGAGGAGCCTGCTGCAGCCGGATCAGAGAGAACGTACGTAAGTGTGGCGCCCTGTAACCTGAATAGGAGGAGCGGTGGGGTGGCTGCGTATAGAAGAATTATTCTCTCCATCTTCCTCCCGCAGTCTCTGAATGCCTGCTTCTGCTCCTCTCCCTCTCGTAGGTTTTCAGGTACTGCGGGAGGAAGATGGAGAGGATAATTCTTCTATATGCAGCCACCCCCACCACTCCTCTTGTCCTGCTTATCTCTGCTGCCCCCACAGTGTTCTCTACCCCCCACAGTGCTCTCCACCTCCCCTATGCTCTCTGCTGCCCCTCTGTGCCCTCTGCCTCTCTCCATGTGCTCTCCACCTCCCACCCTGTGATATCCACCTCCCCCATGCTCTCCGCTGCCCCCTGTGCCCTCCACTTCTCCCCCAGTGCAATCCAGCCCCCCCTGTACTCTCCTCCTCCCTCCTGTGCTCTCCACCTCCCCCCATGCTCTACGCTGCCCCCCTGTGCCCTCCGCCTCTACCCCTGTGCTCTTCACCTCCCCCAATGCTCTCCATCCCCCCATTGCTCTCCAGCCCAGCCAGTGCTCTCCACCTCCCTTCTGTGCTCTCCACCTCCCCCCATGCTCTATGCTGCCCCCCTGTGCCCTCTGTCTCTCCCCCTGTGCTCTCCACCTCCCCCCACGCTCTCCACCTCCCCCCCGGGATATCCACCTCCCCATGCTCTCTGCTGCCCCCCTGTGCCCTCCACTTCTCCCCCAGTGCTCTCCAGCCCCCCCTGTGCTCTCCACTTCTCCCCCAGTGCTCTCCAGCCCCCGTGCTCTCCTCCTCCCTTCTGTGCTCTTAACATTCCCCATGCTGCCCCCCTGTGCCCTCCGCCTTTCCCCCTGTGCTTTTCACCTCCCCCCATGCTCTACGCTGCTCCTGTGCCCTCTGCCTCTCACCCTGTGCTCTCCACCTCCCCCTGTGCTCTTCACCTCCCCCCAATGCTCTCCAGCCCCCCCAGTGCTCTCTAGCACCCCCCCAGTGCTCTCCAGACCCCTGTTCTCTCCACCTCCCTCCTGTGCTCTCCACCTCCCCCATGCTCTATGCTGCCCCCCTGTGCCCTCTGCCTCTCCCCCTGTGCTCTTCACCTCCCCTCCATGCTCTACGCTGCCCCCCTGTGCCCTCCGCCTCTCTCCCTGTTCTCTCCACCTCCCTCCTGTGCTCTCCACCTCCCCCCATGCTCTACGCTGCCCCCTGTGCCCTCTGCCTCTCCCCCTGTGCTCTCCACCTCCCACTGTGCTCTTCACCTCCCCCCAATGCTCTCCAGCCCCCCAGTGCTCTCCAGCGCCCCTCTTCTCTCCACCTCCCTCCTGTGCTCTCCACCTCCCCCCATGCTCTACGCTGCCCCCCTGTGCCCTCTGTCTCTCCCCCTGTGCTCTCCACCTGCCCCATGCTCTACGCTGCCCCCCCCCCTGTGCCCTCTGCCTCTCCCCCAGTGCTCTCTAGCCCCCCCAGTGCTCTCCAGTCCCCCTGTGCTCTCCACCTCCCCCATACTCTATGGTGCCCCCCTGTGCCCTTTGCCTCTCCCCAAGTGCTCTCTAGCCCTCCCAGTGCTCTCCAGCCCCCCCTGTGATCTCCACCTCCCCATGCTCTACGCTGCCCCCCTGTGCCCTACGCCTCTCCCCCAGTGCTCTCCAGCCCCCCCGTTGATCTCTGCCTACCCCCTGTGCTCTCCACCTCCTCCCATGCTCTACGCTGCCCCCCTGTGCCCTCCGCCTCTCCCCCTGTTCTCTCCACCTCCCTCCTGTGCTCTCCACCTCCCCCCATGCTCTACGCTGCCCCCTGTGCCCTCTGCCTCTCCCCCTGTGCTCTCCACCTCCCCCTGTGCTCTTCACCTCCCCCCAATGCTCTCCAGCCCCCCAGTGCTCTCCAGTGCCCCTCTTCTCTCCACCTCCCTCCTGTGCTCTCCACCTCCCCCCATGCTCTACGCTGCCCCCCTGTGCCCTCTGTCTCTCCCCCTGTGCTCTCCACCTCCCCCATGCTCTACGCTGCCCCCCCCTGTGCCCTCTGCCTCTCCCCCAGTGCTCTCTAGCCCCCCCCAGTGCTCTCCAGTCCCCCCTGTGCTCTCCACCTCCCCCATACTCTATGGTGCCCCCCTGTGCCCTCTGCCTCTCCCCAAGTGCTCTCTAGCCCTCCCAGTGCTCTCCAGCCCCCCCTGTGATCTCCACCTCCCCATGCTCTACGCTGCCCCCCTGTGCCCTACGCCTCTCCCCCAGTGCTCTCCAGCCCCCCCGTTGATCTCTGCCTACCCCCTGTGCTCTCCACCTCCTCCCATGCTCTCTGCTGCCCCCCTGTGCCCTCCTCCACCCCCCAGTGCTCTACAGCCCCCCAGTGATCTCCACCTCCCCCCTGTGCTCTTCTGCCCTCCCTGAGCTCTCCGCCCCACCCTGTGTTTTTGCTTCCCCCTGTGCTCTCCAACCCCACACCCCCTGTGCTCTCCAGCACCCCATGCTCTCCGGCCCCCTTGTGCTCTCCTCTTCCTCTTTTTCCCTGTGTTCTCTGCCTCTCCCCTGTGCTCTCTGCCCCCATGCTCTCCGCCTCCCCCCACAGTGCTCTCCAGCCCCCCTGTGGTCTCGCCCCACCTAATGTTTTCAAAGTTCTTCCCTGTGCTCTCTGCCCCCCTGCTCTTTCCCTGTCCCCCTCCCCCCCGCACCTTTGCCAGGTTTCCCCCTCCCCTCTCCCGGGGGATCCGTCAGGATGGAGAGTGGGGAAGGGGCTGGTTAAGATGTCATGGGCTGCGCATTCCAAAATGCCCAGGCCTATTAATTGTCCCAGTCCGGGCCTGATTACGATTATTATTAGACATCATGTCCAATCAATATAAAGTGCTCAACCTGGATTAAATGCATATTTTCAGATGATATTGCAATAAAGTGCTCCTCTATGTGTGCTACAAACTCATTAAACAGTCCACATTCAGTGAAAGTTCATGTACTGCAAACTTTGCGCTTTGAATCACATAAACTTTCACTGAATGTGGACTGCTTAATGAGTTTGCATTGATTTCAGCATGTGCAAAGTGCTCCATGCTGAAACCAATGCAAACTCATTAATCACTTCAGCCCCGGAAGAATTTACCCCCTAATGACCAGGCCATTTTTTGCGATACGACGATGTGTCACTTTAACTGACAATTGCACGAGCGTGCGACACTGTACCCAAACAAAATTTACATCCCCTTTTTCCCCACAAATAGAGCTTTCTTTTGGTGGTATTTGATCACCTCTGTGGTTTTTATTTTTTTTGCGCTATGAACAAAAAAATTTGACAATTTTGAAGAAAAAGCAATATTTTTTAATTTTTGCTATAATAAATATCTCCAAAAAATTTTTAAAAATTAATTTCTTCCTCAGTTTAGGCCGATATATGTTCTACATATTTTTGGTAAAAAAAAAAAAAAAACACAATTAGCGTATATTGATTGGTTTTCACAAAAGTTATAGGGTCTACAAAATAGGGGATAGATTTATGGCATTTTTATTATAATTTTTTTTTTACTAGTAATAGTGGCAATCTGCAGTTTTTATCAGGACTGCGGCATTGCGGCAGACAGATCGAACACTTTTGACACTATTTTGGGACCATTGCCATTTATACAGCGATCAGTGCTATAAATAGCCATTGATTACTGTATAAATGTCACTGGCAGTGAAGGAGTTAACACTAGGGGGGCGTTTAAATGTGTTAAATGTGTGTCCTAGGGAGTGTTTCTAACTGTGGGGGGTGGGGCTGCCTGGGGGAGGAGATCAATCGTTGTTCCTAAGCAGTAGGAACAACAGATTAGTCTCCACACCCCTGACAGAATGGAGATCTGTCTGTTTACATTGACAGATCTCAGTTCTGTCCTTCTCAGGAGCCAATGCGCATTGGCTCCTATGTCTCCTATGTCACGCGGCGGACGCGCACCCCCTATACTCCTTAAAGCGCCCGCCGTACAGCTACAGTGATTCACGCAGGAGTGCCATTGTGCCGCCATCAACCGACGGCGGACGGTCGGCCGGCAAGCGGTTAAGCAGTTTACATTCAGTGAAAATTCATGTACTGCAAATTGCTCCATACTATAATCAAAACATAATTAATATACACTAGTAAGAGCTGTGATATTTTGAAACTGACGAGGCTGCACTGGTTGCCACTGATGAGGCGGCACTCTTAAGCTGCACTGGTAGGTTGCACTGATGGGAACTGATAGGCTGCACTGATGGGAGCTGATAGGCTGCACTGATGAGCACTGGTAGCCTGCACTGATGAGCACTGGTAGGCTGCACTGATGAGCACTGGTAGGCTGCACTGATGAGCACTGGTAGGCTGCACCGATAGGCTGCACTGATGAGCATTGATGGGCACTCATAGGCTGCACTGATTTTCTGCACTGATGGGCACTGATTGATGTAGTATGGAGTGAATGGTGTGTAATTGTGTGTGCTAATTCACAGAGAGTAAGAGGTGGAGCTCTAAGAGGAAAATGTGGAGCCTAAAGAGGAAGTGGTGTGGTTTACAGATGATAGGGTATGTCTTAAACAGGAATGGCTGTGGCCTTGATAGGAAGGGGTGGATTGTATTTAAATTAGGGGGTGCATGAGTTTAGTCAGGCCTAGGGCAGCACAAAACCTAAATACACCACTGCTATCAGTACCAGTGAAGTAGAAAAATCATTTATTTACAAAATTTTCTTACAGAAATTAAGAAAAACTTTTTTTTCTCAAAAATGTTGGTCTTTTTTCATTTGTCTAGCAAAAAATAAAAAGCCCAGTGGTGATTAAATGCCAGCAAAAGAAAGCACTTTCTGTCTCAAAAAAATGATAAAAATTTAGTTTGGGTACAGTGTTGCATGACCGCGCAATTGTCATTCAAAGTGCGACATCGCTGAAAGCTGAAAATTGGCCTGGGCAGGAAGTGGGTGAAAGTGCCCATTAGGCAAATGGTTAATAAACCACACATTTGTTTGCAAAAAAAAACTGCTATACTTTCCCTTTAAATGCTCATACTTTTTTAACATATTGGCTGCAGCCATGAGTAAATGAACTGCTGCTTTCAGTAAAGATTTGTATATGAGAAAGTTAATTAGTACCAGGAGGCAGCCATGACGTTAGCATCATAGTAAACTGTTAGAGTTTAGTTTAGAGCAGAGCAAATACTGTAGAAGGACAGGAAGAGACAGATTATAATATTTTTAGCTTGACATAAATAATTGGCAACAAACGGACTAAGTAGATGATCGATTTCTAAACACTGTCAGGCTGATGGAAGAAATTATGCAGACAGCATTGCCTGGAGAGGAACCATGAATAACAAAGTAGTGTACTCACACCTCAACCTCTATTTAGTGGGAGCAAATTGCAGCAACCCATACCAATCAGAGGTCTTTTTTTCACTGGTCCTACTAATAAAGTGAATTGAAAATAGCTGATCTTTGATTAGCTCTGATATTTTGCTGGTAGGTTATCAGTACTCTAATGCCAGGTTACTCAGCATTTCTCAACTATTCTACCCTTGAAAAAAATGTTTAGGTTTTTGGGGAAATCCCTTAAATAATTTTCTGATCCACAACTCACGATACATTAGTGCGATGCAATCACTAAATTGTAGGTGTAATAAAAAAATGAAAGAAAGAAATTCTATTTTATTGAGTGTTTATGAAAAAAAACAAAGATACAGTACAAATATAAAGTACAAAAAAACAACCCTTCAATAGCTAGCAAGTGAGGGTACGCTGAGCCCTCCTATCGCTGTCAACAAACCCTCACCCACCCACTTCTCCTCTATATTGATAGACCAGCTCCACCTCACAGTAGAATGATATAGCCTGGGTAATAGTGGGCATACAACATGAAAATTACAGCAGTCGAAGTAGTCTAAAAAAACGTAACAGTGAATAGCTCCCCAGCTGGACCAACCATCACCCGAGCATAACAGTCTCAAAAACATCTATAAGAAATGTAAACAAGGTGGTAGAGTTGTGGACAGGACAACCATAACAAGGCCATTTGGTGAAACCCCAACATATTAAGGGGGAAATCATGTGGGACCACGATTCATATCAGTCATCAAGATCCAGCTACCCTATACCGCCTCAAATTTCCGAGGACAACCCGATTCAAATATGTGGCTTTATAAAATGGGAGTCCTTTCCATGCAGTTAATGTGGGAGCCACTGACTTTTTTCCAGTGTATAAAAAAGCAGTATGATTAGCAACATTTTGAGGGCCACCGTATTCGTGAGTCCCTCTATGAGGCCCAACAAACATACAGGCATAGTCAACGAGATAGATATGGCCATCACTCTAGTGATAAAATTAGTCACGTCCGTCTAGTATTGTTGAACTACGGGGCAGAGACAGAAAATTTGAGAAATTTGCTGGAGAGTTGGCACATATCCAACACTCGGCTGTAGGGGATTGGTACATTTTTGCCAACTTAGCAGGTGTATAGTAGATGTGGTGAAGAAATTTCTACTGTATTAAATGGCCATTATCCAGGCCCACGTGTCATCCCAATCATATCCTTGATTCACTTTGGTGTTCAATGACAAAATTAAAGTGATATTAAAGCCTTGTTTTTGTTTTGTTTTTAAATAACAAACATGATATACTTACCTGCTCTGTGCAGTGGTTTTGCACAGAGCAGCCCAGATCCTCCTCTACTCGGGTCCCTTGCCGGCGCTCCTGGCTCCTCCCTCCTGCCAGGTGCCCCCACAGCAAGCAGCTTGCTGTGGGGGCACCCAAGCAGACGCGCTCTTGACCTGCAGATCTGTGT
Organism: Lithobates septentrionalis; assembly: GCA_037952835.1. Taxonomy (NCBI): domain Eukaryota; kingdom Metazoa; phylum Chordata; class Amphibia; order Anura; family Ranidae; genus Lithobates; species Lithobates septentrionalis. The sequence goes on from JBBDGP010001418.1 coordinate 289,126, forward strand.
GCCTATTCACACACAAAGACGTGGCTCAGTCCCACCACTATCCGTCTCCTGATTGGCTCACTGGCTGTGATTGACAGCAGTGGGAGCCAGTGGCTCCCGCTGCTGCCAAAAGCTAATCAGGATGAGAATCCCCGGAGAGGCAAGGCACTCGTGGACATCACTGGATCAAGATGGGGCTCAGGTGAGTAATAGGGAGGGCTAGGGGAGCTACTGCACCTAGGAGGTTTTTCGCCTTCATGCATAAAATGCATATATGTATATATTATATGCATGCATTACATGCATAGAATGCATACCTATATTATACGTATATGTTGTTCGAGATCTTTGAGGATTATACTTTCATTTCAAATCTCAAACATTTGCAGTTCTCTGTGATTCTAAAGCATTTACTATAAAATGGAAACTAGAGGATGCATAAAGGAAACTTATAACGCTTCTAAATTAGATTCATATTTTTTTGTTAAATCAGAAGCTTATTAAATTTCTGACCTAGAAACAAAAGAGATAAAGAAGTGGCTCATCATGAAAAGCTAAAGATAAACTATGTCAGCTAGAAAGGAATGAGCAAAATAATGAACAACTGACTTAAAAGGATAATAGCAAATGACTGTAATGATATATAATTAGGTTATTTTTAAGCTAAATTTTGCCATCACTGATAATAAAAGGAAAATTATACTAACTTTCAACAAATATGTCATGACATAAAGACTGGAGTTCTGGAAGAAATTGTTTTTCCATGACTTTATATACCATCTTTGATGCTAACCTCCCTAAATGTTTGTGGGAGAAGTAGTGATTATTACTGGGTTTTATTTTTGTTATCAAGGTTAACCCTGAGTGAAGACTGATACATACCCCCCCCCCCCCCCCCAATGGTCCCAGATTGACCAAAATCTCCAGAAGATTTGGACCGTGTCTCACTGCTTGGAGCTGGAACATTTGCATGATACCTGCATGACAGTAGCAGGAACCAATATCTCTACTGACATCAATGTCCCCCCAACTGAGCACCATTTCCCCAAATGATGCAAATGTCCCCCACTGGGTACCAGTTTCCCTAAAAGAACCCCAATGTCCCCATTGAGCACCTTCTCATCCCCCTCCCCCCACACCCAATTGACATCAGTGTCCTTCTCTGGGCAGCAATACCCCCACCAAGCACCAATGTCCCCCCTGAGCACTAATGTATCCCCACACTGTCACCAGTGCTTCCCCCTGGACAGCATTGTGCCCCACTGTGCACCAATGTCTCTCAGTGACCACCAGTGTCCCTTATTGATATCAAAGCCACCACTGACCCCATGTCCCCTACTAAACACCAATGGCCCCACTGACACCAATGTCCCCCATTGAGAACCAATGTCCCTCACTGAGCGCCAAGTCCCCAATGAGCACCCTCTCCCCCCCAACTGACACCAATGCCCTCACTGGCATCAATGTCCTTCTCTGCGCACCAATGTCCCTTAGTGAGCACAATGGTACCTTAATATGCATCAATGCCCCATAGTGAGCACCAGTGTACCTTATTCATACTAATGCCACTACTGACATCAATGCCCCCCACTGACACTGATGCCCTTCCCTTCTACCCTGTTGGACACCAATGCCCCATTTCACCCAATGAGAAACTAAACGCTAAAACATTTTTCCCACTGAAAGTGGGGCATTTTTACTTTCGTTAACCACTGACAACAGGCATACTTTCCTTTCACTGACCACAAACACCAGCCCAGGCATTTGTTCCTCCCAATGACCACAGACATTGGCAATTTTTCATCCCACTGACCAGCAATATAAAGGGCACCATGACACATTCTGCTGGCTGCTGGACTTATATACATCATGCTGAACAGTACATAGTGATAACCACTGCACATTACATCCCTAACCAAAGTGTTTATTATCTCAACCGTTGCTGGTTGCTAAATAATACTAATAGTTTATCAGTTATTGTAATTAAGTTTTTCTTTAAGGTAAGCACAAAGTGTTAGTTCTCTGACCACATTTAGCGCAATGTAACCACAGCCATGTGTCACTAAAAAATGCTGACTATGCTGCCAGTTTTTCCTTTCCTGGGTGTCCCTTTTTCTCAACTTCTGATGCTGGAAAGTACACTGGTATATTCTATAAACCAGTGTTTCTCAACCAGGGTTCTGTGGAACCTTAAAGGGGAGGTCCACCCACCACTGCAAAAATTAAGAGCCATACTGCAGCTGCTGACTTTTAAGAAACGGACACTTACATGTCCTGGAGTCCAGAGATGTCCGCATCGCAGCTGATGTTTCCATCAGCTGTTGGGTGCATGCTGCCTCAATTAAGAGTAAGGGACCCGGCAGTGAAGCCTCACGGCTTCACACCGGGAACCGTACTGTGCATTCGCTCCGCTCCTCTCTCCTACTAGCCCAGCAGCCGGGGAAGGAGAAGGGAGGAGGAGGGAGCCCGGGCGGTGACGTCAAGACTCGCGGCTGAGGCTCCCAGAAGTGGGAATAGGATACCTGTATTAGACAGATATCCTGTCCCCCCTCCCCCCCAAAAGGTTCCAAATGTGGCACCGGAGAGGGGGAGGAGTACAACTAGCAGAAGTTCCACATTTGGGTGGAACTCTGCTTTAAGGTTCTTTCTTAAATGGATGGATGCTAGGGGATTCTTGAGTAGTGAGCAATGGTGGATTGATCTCCCACATACACTGACCACCAACACAAGGGGGTAATTATACACTAACCCCCAATCTAAGGGGTCATTTTAGAGGACAACAACATTTTTACTGTCTGCCTTTCTTTTCTACAATTATTATTCATTTCAAGATTACGAAAAATATTTTTGTAGTAAGCGCTGCATAAACTACCAGCGCTATATAAATCCTGCATAATAATAATAATAAAGTAGGGGATTGGTAACCAAAACTATTTTCCCTGGGTGTCAAATACATTTGGTATGCCACATTACATGTCTTTTATTTAAAATCGTTTTGAACTTATTGATCATAGTTACATAGTTGGTAAGGTTGAAAAAAGACACCAGTCCACCCAGTTCAACCTGTGGTGTGTGAGTGCTCTTTTGTTTATGTCAACAGTACATTGTATATCCCTGTATGTTGTGATTATTAAGGTGCCCATCTAATCATTTTTTGAAACTATCGATGCTCCCTGCTGATACCACTGCTTACGGAAGAGAATTCCACATCCTTACCGCTCTGAGAGTAAAAAACCCTCTGCGCAGTTTAGGGTTAAACCGCTTTTCTTTCAATTTCAGCGAATGGCCGCATGTCTTTTTAAATTCCCTTTCACTGAAAAGTTTTTCCCCTATGCTAGGGTCACCAGTACGGTATTTGTACATCGCTTTCATATCCTCTCTCAAGCAAATAAGTTCAACGCTTGTAGTCTTTCCTCATAGCTGAGATCCTCTAGTCTGGGCATCACTAAATGGCGGCCCACAGGCTAAATGTGGACCGTGTCGCATTCACATTCGAACCGCCGCGGTTCCGCCATTTAGCAGCCTTTTCTTCCCCTGCTGTCGCTCTGTAATCCTGAGAGCCAACAGCAGGAGGCAGGACATTTCTGGATGGAGGGCGGAGCTGCCCGATGTTAGCAAGCACGTGGTTGGCTGCTAGGATGAAGGGCAGTAAAGCAACCAATCACTGTCTTGCAACACCTGCCCTCCATCCAGACATGCTGTGCCAATCTCTGGTCTTTAAGGTAATACAGTGAGGGAGGGGACAAAGTTACAAGGGGTGAGGAAACTAATATGAAAAGGCTTAAAAGGAGCTGAGAAATGTATGTGCTGAGTGAGCCTGAGGACTGTAATGTGGGGGCTGAGGACTGTGATGTGGTGGGCTGAGGACTGTAATGTGGGGGGCTGAGGACTGTAATGTGGTGGGCTGAGGACTGTGATGTGGTGGGCTGAGGACTGTGATGTGGGGGGGCTGAGGACTGTAATGTGGTGGGCTGAGGACTGTGATGTGGGGGGGCTGAGGACTGTAATGTGGGGGGCTGAGGACTGTGATGTGGGGAGCTGAGGACTGTAATGGGGGGCTGAGGACGTGATGTGGTGGACTGAGGACTGTGATTTGGGGGACTGAGGACTGTGATTTGGGGGGCTGAGGACTGTGATGTGGAGGGACTGAGGATGTGATGTGGGGGGCTGAGGACATGACGTGGTGGGCTGAGGACTGCGATGTGGGGGGCTGAGGACTTTAATGCAGGGGGCTGAGGATGTGATGTGGTGGGCTGAGGACTGTGATGTGGGAGGCTGAGGACTGTAATGGGGGGGCTGAGGACGTGATGTGGTGTGCTGAGGACATTGAGTTGGGCATGCCCCTGTTGAAGGTCATTGGACCGAAACGCGTAGGGCAGCTTTTTATAGACCCCATACACTGCTTTTCATTTTATCTTTGTGATCCCAATTTTTACATGTATCGTGGTTTTTTTAAATAAAAACACCCAGAAGTTACACTATGTGGGAGCATTTCTTCTTCTTTTCACATACCCTGGGGAACTGAGAAACCACCACGTTTTCCCGAACCCATTTCCGGCTCTGCTCCTGCTGATAGAGAGGGGACGTCCCGGCCCGGTAGAGGCTCTACCCTTGCCTCCAACACTTCACCACCTTGCCCTGGGTGGCACTAAGCTCCATTGATTCTATGCTCATGGCAGTAGAATCCAACTTCTCTGGTAAGCGTATTCCATCTACTCGCTTTAATTGATGATCTATAAGCTGAAGGTTGGGAAGCAGACAGGATTGATACACGGATCATCCATTCTCACTGTGGACTTTTTTGTTCCTTTGGATCACATATCTGCTTCTCCTAGGACATTACGTCTATATGCACTTTTGAACTTTATTCATCATTTATATTTTTTGTGTGTGTTTTTAGCGCTGCAATTTATTTTTACATTTGTTTTCCCTTCTTGTCACATGGTATTGTAGCAGCTGTTTTTTCATTTTTCATATTTTCTATTGTCTTTTGGGTAGCGCATTAACCATCCCCCTTTATTAGCTGTGTTGCCCTTCTCTGGACTCTCTCCAGCACATCCTTCCTGAGGACTGGTGCCCAGAACTGGACAGCATACATAAGATGCAGCCGGACCAGAGTCATGTAGAGTGGGAAAATTATCATTTTATCTCTGGAGTGAATCCCCTTTTTAATGCATGCCAATATTCTGTTGGCTTTGCTTGCAGCAGCTTGGCATTGCATGCCGTTGCTGAGCCTGTCATCTACCAGGACCCCCAGGTCCTTTTTCATCCTAGATTCCCCCAGAGGTTCTCCCCCCTAGCGAGTAACTCGTATTTTTAGCACCCAAATGCATTACTTTACATTTTTCAACATTAAACCTCATTTGCCATGTAGTTGCCCACTTTATTATTTTATTTAGGTCTTCTTGTAAATTTCGGCCGCATCCCACACAGAAGTTATTACCCTGCTTAATTTTGTATCATCTGCAAATATTGAGCTGTTTATCCCATTCTCTATATCGTGTACGAATAAATGAAATAGGATTGGTCCCAGGACAGAGCCTTGGGGGACCCCACTTACTACGCCGGACCATACTGAGCACGCGCTATTTATCACCAACCTTTGGACCCGCCCCTGTAGCCAGTTTTCAATCCAGGGACATCATTCTATGGTCTATGTTGACAAACCTCAGTTTGTAAAGTAAAGATTTGTGGGGACCTGTATCAAATTCCTTTGCAAAATCCAGATACACCACATCCACAGGCCTTCCTTTATCTAGATTGCAGCTCACTTCTTCATGGAACATTAATAGATTGGTCTGGCAAGAAAGATTCTTCATAAATCCATGCTGATTATCACTGGTGATACAGTTTTTATTACTAAAATCTTGGATATAGTCCCTTATCATTCCCTCCATTAGCTTACATACTATCGATGTTAGGCTGACTGGTCATGTTGTTGTACCATAAGCTGTAAGTGCAATCATTTTAAGGAGGGGTTACCCAAGACTTGATAAGTATTTTTAAGGGTTCTTCAGTTGTAAAAAGTGTTGAGAAAGGCTTTTTTAAACAAAGGTAGGTCCCTCATAAAGCATATTATAAAAATAGAAAACTAATGGCAAAAAAGACCAAATAGTCCATCATCTGGTCTGACAAGACATGTGCAATTCATTTCGGTGTGAATATAAATACGGACAAATTTTTATTTATTCAGAGATTTGGATGTATCCGAATCTCCGAATAAAATAGTAACAAATTTTATTGAAATTCATTTAATTTCGTTTCGTATATTAGTTTTCTAGCAATTTGAATTTGGATCAGTCAAAAAATAATCGACCAATTCAAATTCTGTGAGAAGAATAGCTGGTTGGTATGGAGCAGGCTGGGAAGCCGGCCACCGCAATCTTAATAACAATGACTCATCAGCTTGCAGCGGGCTTCCCTGCTGAGAGCTGAAAAGTAAACAAAAGAATGCTTGCAATGGAAAATTCTGAAAAAAAAACGTGGGTTCCCCCCAGCATTCCATACCAGGCCCTTCAGGTCTGGTATCAAATTTTAGGGGAATCCCACACCAAGATTAAAAAAAAAAACGCTCTGGGGTCCCACCCAAAATCCATACCAGACCCTTAGCCGAGCATGCAGCCAGGCAGTCCAGGAAAGGGGGGGACAAGTGAGCGCCCCCCCTCCTGAACTATACCAGGCCATATGCCCTCAACATTGGGGGGTGCTAGGCTCTGCCCCCCCCTGCCCTAAAGCACCTTGTCTCCATGTTGATGGGTACAACGGCCTCTTTCCCGCAACCCTGGTGGTGGTTGTTGGGGTCTGCGGGCGGAGGGCTTATCGTAATCTGGAAGTCCCCTTTACCAAGGGGGCCCCTAGATCCTGCCCCCTCCTATGTGAATGAGTATGGGTACATAGTACCCCGACCCATTCACCAAAAAAGTGTAAAATGTGAGTAAAGACAACACAGGTTTTTGACAATTCCTTTATTAAAAAATTGAAAACAATGTCCCCCAGTGTAGATCCATCATCAATCACACCAACTCTGCCCCGTTGGACCCAGAAAAAACCTACCTGCTGACATCTCCCCCATCTGTCATTTCTTAAATAACTAAGCGGTGGAGCCACCCAATGATGTTATCGGGTGACCTGCCCCCTTGTGACAACAACCCAGCATGCCTCACAAGAAAGCGAGGTCACTTTCGACGAGTCCAGAGGTTTTGGGGGGTTGCCTTTTTTGGGGTCCGGCGGTGCAGTGGGTGTCGTGATTGACGATGGATCTAAATCGGGGACATTGTTTTTGATTTTTTAATAAGGGAATTATCAAGAACTCATGTTGTGTCATTACTCACTTTTTACACTTTTTTTGGTGAGTGGGTAGGGGTACTATGTACCCTATATTCATTAACATGGGGGGGCAGGATCTGGGGACCCCCTTGTTAAAGGGGGCTTCGAGATTTCTTCTGGGGAAGAGGCCCTTGTCCCCATCAACATGGGGACAAGCAGCTTTGGGGTGGGGGGGGCAGAGCCCCCCACCCTAAAGCACCCCTATTTTGAGGGCATGTGGCCTGGTATGGTTCACTCGCCATTTTTTTTGTTATTTTTGGCATTGGTATCCTCTGAAAATCCATACCAGACCTGAAGGGCCTGGTATTGATTGGGGGGGACCCCGCCCTGCTTTTCCTCAGAATTTTCTATTGCTGGCATTCTATTGTTTACATTACAGCTCTCAGCGGGGAAGCCGGCTGACAGCTAATGAGTCATTGGTTGTTAAGGACGGGGCGGGCGACTTCCCAGCCCGCTCCTAAAAAAACAGTTATTCTTTACACAGAATTCAAATTGGACGATCATTTTTTGACCGATCTGAATTCGAATCGCTCCGAAAATTTGGAATTTGTTAGAAAATGAATAAATGAAACAAAACTTAATGAAACTAAACGAAACAAATTACGAAACGAATCAACAAAACAGAATCAGCGTGAATGACAAATCACAGAACGCACAGTTGAGATGCCATTCATTTGAAGCTTGTCGCTCAAAAAAAGTTCAGGACATTTGTGCGAAATGCTTCACACGATGCGGTTTGCCGCGACTGAAGTGCGATTTATCGTGCGACAATTGCGACAGAAGCGCACCGCGATTTTAGCTGCCATTCAAATAAATAGCATCTCAGATATGCATTCTGTGATGTGTCATTCATACCTGGGTGCTTTGAAATCACGGGCAGAATTGCAGCAAATCTGCCCGTGATTCAAAACGCCAAGGTGTCAATGCAGCCTTAATGGGAACCTAGCCTGGCCTAAAAGGGCACCGTTTGATGTCTACAAGTAGTTTGTGATTTAGAATGTTGTTCATGTTTGACTACATGTGAATTCTTTTATTTCTATGTCTACATAGCAATTTCTATGTCTAAGTTTTATATAAAAAACATGGCATGATCTGGAATTCCCCTTTAATAAAAAAAATATTCTTTAAGCTTAAAAGGCCCTCCTTAAATAGTCACACACCAGTGACACAGAACAAGGCCTCTACATTCAATATTCAAGGAAAGAGAGTAAAGTGTAAATCCATATAAAATTAAAAACAACCACGTTCATTTTGCTCAGTGTGTATCTGCCAACACAAGCTGTCAAACTCATAAGGGGTAACCCACATCCTCGCAATCACTCCATACCCACCTCATTATTCTGAGACTTGCAACACAAGCCTTTTTCTTTGTAGGGATCATGCACACTCCACACATAGCACTTTCATAATATTACACATTCTGCAGCTCTCACAGCTCTGAAAAACACAGCACATTCATGGCCTTATCTAAACAGCTTTCAAAGTATAACCGACTGAGCCAGCAATCTCCTAGTCATTCTTGGCAGGGGTTCTATTTTTTTCCATTCAATCATGAATATAAAAGCAGCACGAGGCACAGTTCTGGTATATATTTGGAAATGCAATACAAGTAATAATTCAGACCTGATCATGTTGACTGAAAAACACAGGTGAAAATAGAACTCTCCGTCTGAGAAGCTGACATGGGGCTGAAGAACGGCAAAGGAACTTGAAAACCCAATTCTTTTTTTTTTTCGCCTAAAGCATGACTCCACCAAAAAAATTTTTTGGAAGGTGATGAGGGCAGTGCATGTGTAAAATTATATAATAATGTCAGACTCAAAAAAAAAAAAGAACGAAAAAAAAAAAAAGGATTTTATAGGTTGCCACACATAACCCCTAAATAAAAGAGATGAGCAGAGTTTTGAGTATAAAAATCTACAACGTTTATTTATAATTCAAAATTCATTAAAAACAGTATACAAACTTCATACTTTCATAATGGATGTCAACTACATTTCCAAATGGAGTGCATATAACACATACAGGTCTAGGTGGTATGAGAAATCCAGTTGTCAATCTTGATTTCTACACGTTTCACCAAAAATGGCTTTCTCAGGAGATCTCATAAAGAATTGAAAAGGCACAGAGATGCATAGTCCTTAAAGAGGAGTCCAGGCTACCCCAGAAGCTTGAATAGAAAAGAAAAATGACCGCGCTAACACAAAAATAATGAAATGTAAAAATATAAAAATAGCAGCAGTTCTAAAATTGTGGGATGTACACAATCCTACCTACTTCCTACTTACCCACTACCCCAAAAGCTGTCAGAAAACCCCCCCAAGGGCAGTACACAACTAAAATGTATATGGGGTCACTCCAAACACATATGGCTTTATACTTGGTCATCCATTATTTCTTGGGGTGGCAAATAAGGTTCATATGGTTAAAAAACATGCTTATATGACCACCAACAAAAGTTTCAACAACCGGTCCACATGTATATATGACCTCACTGGCCCCAGGAAAATAGCTGCTGCCATTATAAAATGTTAATGTGTACAAATTAAATTAAAATTATATAATAATGTCAGACTCAAAAAAAAAAGGAAGAAACAAAAGAGGATTTTATAGGTTGCCACACATAACCCCTAAATAAAGGAGATGAGCAGAGTTTTGAGTATAAAAATCTACACGTTTATTCATAATTCAAAATTCATTAAAAACAGTATAAAAACTTCATACTTCCATAATGGATGTCAACTACATTTCCAAATGGAGTGCATATAACCCATACAGGTCTAGGTGGTATGAGGAATCCAGTTGTCAGTCTTGATAACTACGTGTTTCACCAAAAATGGCTTTCTCAGGAGATCACATAAAGAATTGAAAAGGCTCAGAAATGCTCAGCCCCAAAAGAGGAGTCCAGGCTACCCCAGAACCAGAAAACGGTGTATCAGGGCCGAACACAACTGTCAGAACCCCCCCAAGGGCAGTACACAGCTAAAGTATATATGGGGGTCACTCCAAACACATATGGCTTTACACTTGGTCATCCATTATTTCTTGGTGTGGCAAATAAGGTTAATATGGTGAAAAACATGCTTAAGTGACCACCAACAAAAGTCTCAATGGCTGGTCCACATGTAAATATGACCTCACTGGCCCCAGGAAAATAGCTGCTGCCATTATAAAATATTGTAAATGTGTACACATAACTATGAGCTGCCAGAAAGTCATATTTCTACAACAGTCCTAGAGAGTGATTAGTGGGGAGGAGAACTGAAGAAACGCGTCCTCCTGCCTGCAGCAGACCAATGACATCATTTAACCAAATTGCATCGACACAGGCACTTGACTGGCGCTCAGGCACTGCTTTTCAATGATAAAAGGTGACCTTTTATATTATACTGTTGACATAACACTTTAGGAATGTATTCAAGCACACTTTTAAAGTTACTGATAGGTCTGCTTTAACAACCATAACCCTGATCATAAATATAAAGTGACATAATCAAAGTACACTAAGAGAAGCATTTTACTGGGGAACGGACTGAGGGGGTTTTGTACAAACCTGCTTGAGTTATGTCAAGAACAATTTTCTTCATCGTCAACTGCTTCTTACTTTTGCCTCACCGTTGCATAGCTTGCTTTCCTAAATCAAATAAAGAAGCAAACTTACAGAAAGAACTCTTGTAGCTTCCTATAACTATTTGTGCAAAATAGAAAGAGCGATGCTAATGGAGTGGACCAAAAAAACAATAGCAACACAGCAAGAATTTACTGGTGAGGGATCTGGTGACGGATCAGAGGACTCGTCATTTCATAACAAGCTGGGGTTCATTTCATTCAGGGAAAAGGCCCGAGTAGTTGGATGACCGCCTAGGCCACAGTCATTTGGCACTGGCCTGTCAGGAAGCAAGCAATAAATAGGTCTCAGCGGAGGCTCTGCAGGTTAATTCAGACAGCAATTAGTCAGAAGGTTTGTATGTGTTGCATAAGAGTGGAAACACTTGTTGTTCAGACAGCAGCAGCAGATCTCAGGAGGCAAACATTAAACATGCAATTTTTTAAAATGTATTTTTAACAAAACCATGCCCTTAGATCTTTTAGGACTTCAGTAGGAGTTACATAACTACATAGTTAGTCTGGTTGAAAAAAGAGACAAGTCCGTCTAGTTCAACCCACAGAGAAAAAACTAAACACACACAAATTGAAAACCTCCATATACACAATCCTGTTGATCCAGGCGTGACTCAAGAGTATAAAAGGCAAAAAGAAACAATAAAGCATGATCCAATTGGCTCCAGGGAGGTAAAAAAAATCCTGATCCCCAAGAGGCAATCAACTTTACCTATAAATATCAGTATCCAGTTATATTATGTACACTAATGCCGCGTACACACGAGCGGACATTACGGCGGACTTTGCCCGGCGGACTGGATTTCGTCGGACAATTCGATGTGTGTGGGCTCCAGCGGACTTTGTTTTCTCAAAAGTTGGACGGAATTAGATTTAAAACTTGTTTTAAATTTATCCGTTGAAATCGAGTCCGGTCGAAAAGTCCGCCGTCTGTATGCTAGTTCGACGGACAAAAAGCCACGCTAGGGCAGCTATTGGCTACTGGCTATGAACTTCCTTGTTTTAGTCCGGTCGTACGTCATCACGTACGAATTCGACGGACTTTGGTGGATTGTGTGTAGGCAAGTCCGTTCATTCACAAAGTCCGTCGGAAAGTACGTCGAAAAGTCCGCCGGGCAAAGTCCGCCGTAATGTCCGCTCGTGTGTACGCGGCATTAGGAAATAATCCAGGCCTTTTTTAAAACAATCTATTGGGCTGGCCAGAACCAGCTCTTGAGGGAGTCTATTCCGCTTTTACTGTAAAGCCTATCCATATTTGGAGATTAAATCCTCCAGATGTAAAGAGTGCCTCTTGTCCTCTGTGATTACCTTAAAGTGAATAACTCAACACCAAGTTCACTATATGGACCAATTATGTATTTATACATGGTATAACTTTTGTGGTAGAAAGAGGGTTAGTGCCAGGACACCCTTGAGTAGCTGCAAGTTAAATTAGCAGACTCTGAGACTTCAATAGGAGGACAGCCATGAAGGGAAAGGCCTCCAGCAAGAAGCCACATCTGCGCATGCAGGAATGCCATCTCCTTTGGCAACGGTCTTTAACAGTTCCTTACACAAAGCGTAACAGTTCTTTCACCTTCACTACAACTTCTCCTTGTAGTTCTTCCATACACTGAGCTCCCGGTCTCTCACTAGACCCTCTGATTTACTGCCACTGAATCCCTTCAGCTCCTTCAATCTTCACGGTGGTATCTTCCTCAAGCGTCACCCCCGCCTCTCTGCTGGGTCCCTAGCTTGGCACTCCCGATACTTCTCAAGCTTCATCCCCGCTGGCCTGCTCGGTCCCTGGCTTGACACACAAGGCTGCTCTGCAAGCGTCACCTCCGCTGGCTGGGTCCCTGACTTAATCACCACCTGAAGTTTCCCTATTCTCCACCATGCCCGTTCGGTGAGAATACTGCTCCAGTACTTGCTTCAGTTACTTACTGTGGTCCCTGGCAATAAGGTGGTTGGTCCCTTAGTGGTGACAGCTTTCCTTCTACCTCCGACCACTGACAGGTTCTCCGGCCGGCAGAACCATAACTTTTGGTTGGACTGCAAGCCGCAGTCCCAACCCTGCGCTGCTCTCTTGCTTCTGGATAGGCCCTCAGGCAGCCTAGCAGCCAGACGCCCCCGGGATAGGCCCAATCTCCGGCCTAGCAGCCCAGGGGAAACGTGACACACGTCCACCCAGACAACCATCCAGGTGGCACAGAATCTAGATTATCTGACTCCACCGGAATATATAGGTTTTCCCAGCAGGCCAAGGGATTCAAGAAAACCCATACCCATTGGCTGAGATACCCCATATACCCATAACCTGATCTTGGTTTGCCCTTCTCGTATCTAGTACCACCTAGTACCCAGCCACTTAGTGGTAGAAGATAAAAGTGCAGCAAGGCCAAACTTATGGAGAAATCAATAGATCTCTAACAATCAACCAGAACTACTCTTGGCAAGTAAATTTGTGAGGAGCAACCTTGCCTAAACTCCAGGGTGCTACATTATTAGAAAGTTTACCAGTTAATCCAAAACAAGATCAACTGTCAGACAGCCGCATTTAATAGGCTGAGAGATTATACTAACAGACAGTGGACATAGCGATAAAAAATGCGGTAAGAAATAGCAAAATTTGAACCAAAAGCAAGCCATTGGCAATTATGGAGCAGATACAGTGGCTTGCGAAAGTATTCGGCCCCCTTGGACTTTTCAACCTTTTGCCACATTTCAGGCTTCAAACATAAAGATATAAAATTTTAATTTTTTGTGAAGAATCACCAACAAGACCTGGCTGTCCCTCTAAACTTTCAGCTCAGACAAGGAGAAGACTGATCAGAGATGCAGCCAAGAGGCCCATGATCACTCTGGATGAACTGCAGAGAACTACAGCTGAGGTGGGAGAGTCTGTCCATAGGACAACAATCAGTCGTACACTGCACAAATCTGGCCTTTATGGAAGAGTGGCAAGAAGAAAGCCATTTCTCAAAGATATCCATAAAAAGTCTCGTCTAAAGTTTGCCACAAGCCACCTGGGAGACACACCAAACATGTGGAAGAAGGTGCTCTGGTCCGATGAAACCAAAATCGAACTTTTTGGCCACAATGCAAAACGATATGTTTGGCGTAAAAGCAACACAGCTCATCACACTCAACACACCATCCCCACTGTCAAACATGGTGGTGGCAGCATCATGGTTTGGGCCTGCTTTTCTTCAGCAGGGACAGGGAAGATGGTTAAAATTGAGGGGGAGATGGATGCAGCCAAATACAGGACCATTCTGGATGAAAACCTGTTGGAGTCTGCAAAAGACCTGAAACTGGGACGGAGATTTATCTTCCAACAAGACAATGATCCCAAACATACAGCAAAATCTACAAAGGAATGGTTCACAAATAAACGTATCCAGGTGTTAGAATGGCCAAGTCAAAGTCCAGACCTGAATCCAATCGAGAATCTGTGGAAAGAGCTGAAAACTGCTGTTCACAAACGCTCTCCATCCAACCTCACTGAGCTCGAGCTGTTTTGCAAGGAAGAATGGGCAAGAATTTCAGTCTCTCGATGTGCAAAACTGATAGAGACATACCCCAAGCGACTTGCAGCTGTAATCGCAGCAAAAGGTGGCTCTACAAAGTATTAACGCAAGGGGGCCGAATAATTTTGCACGCCCCCACTTTTAATTTTTTTATTAGTTAAAAAAGTTTCAAAAATCCAAAAGATTTCGTTCCACTTCACAATTGTGTCCCACTTGTTGGTGATTCTTCACAAAAAATAAAAATTTTATATCTTTATGTTTGAAGCCTGAAATGTGGCAAAAGGTTGAAAAGTTCAAGGGGGCCGAATACTTTCGCAAGCCACTGTATATGACGACCACAAATGATGTGATAAACAAACCACTCATCTATAAGTCAGAGGCCTTGGCAACATGGGAATACAATCCAAAGTTTTAAAGTAGTCACTGCAACAGGAGGAGAGGGGAAACCCCTGATGTGATGGTATTACATTCATATTCGGTTAACATTTAGTTAATATTCAGTTAATGTGTCAGTCCAAGCCTTAATATATTGAATGGGTAAGCAGGTAGAGTTTTATGCTGCCCCAGTCAGGAGGGTTAGTGTTAATTATGTTACCCGGTACTTTCTTGGCAGGCTTTTTTGGGTCAGACCCACTGGTTCCGTGTATCATAAATAGGACAGGGGTGCAGACCCCAGCACGTTAAAGTAAATGAGAGAGAGCGATTGATGCTGTTGGCTGTTCATTGCTTTGTTTGTGGTTCCGTTGCTGGAGTCCTTCCTGCTAGCCTGCTGAAATATGCAGAGACTGTAGTACGAGTTAATGAACATCTGGCTTCAGGATCCTTCTACAGTCTAGGGGATTTGGGGAACCACCCTGAAGATGCCATCCCTGGACACCACCATCATGGACTTAACCAGTTATGGACTCTATCCTGCGCAGGTATGCTGGGGCAGCCACAAGCTTGCGTTAAGAATTAGTTCAGGGATAGACTGTTGCTTTTGTTTGACTGCCAAGTCTTGCCATGCCAAGTTGTTTAAAGTGTTATTAAAACCCACAACAGTAAAATCAGTCTGTATATGCAGTAAAGCATGCCTTTTATACTGGAACCTAAGGGGTTAATTCTCTGCATCGTGTAAAAAGGCTGTTTGATCATGTCTTCTCTGATCCTCCCTTTCTTCCACAGTCCCCAATCCATCTGCTGATAGAACAGAGCCTTGATGGCAATTTTTTTTATGGGGGGTGCATGTGTTTAGCACAGGCCCAATTAGCACTGTCCAGACAGAGGGTCAGGGGTCCTACAGCCTCATAGGACAGTCAGAGGAGAATGTAAACTCCTCCTACAAGCTTTAATCAGTGTTCGACCAGACGCTGATAAAAGTCACAGCACTGCTATATACTTCTGATTAGGGATGAACCCGCGGTTTGAGTCGAACGTAAGGTTGACTCAAACATCGGGTGTTCGTTTGTTCTAAAACTATCCGAACGTATGGGGTGTTCATGGAAAATTTGAGCGCCGCGGAATGCCCCATAATGCACTGCGAGATCACAGTGCATTGCTGTATGATGATTGGGCAAAGCATGCACCTGACCTGCATGCTTTGCCCAATCACAGCGTGCTCTGCTGAGAGAGCCATAATTGGCCAAAGGCAGGCTGCCTTTGGCCAATCATGGCTCAGGGGGACTAAGTCCACGCCCCACACTATGTAAGGCTGCTTACAGAGCGGCTGTGTGTAGTGTTGATGGCATGGACAGAGAGATAGCTTGATTTCGATTAAGCAGGCAGGTTATTCAGTTAGTGGCAGTGTATTTGATATATATATGTACACCCCTCACATTTATATAGATATTTTATTATATCTTTTCATGTGACAACACTGAAGAAATTACACTTTAGTGAGTGTACAGCTTTTATAACTGTGTAAATTTGCTATCCCCTCAAAATAACTCAACACACAGCCATTAATGTCTAAACCGCTGCCAACAAAAGTGAGTACACCCCAAGTGAAAATGTCCAAATTGGGCCCAATTAGCCATTTTCTCTCCCCGGTGTCATGTGACTCATTAGTGTTACAAGGTCTCAGGTGTGAATGGGGAGCAGGTGTGTTAAATTTGGTGTTATCGCTCTCACTCTCTCATACTGGTCACTGGAAGTTCAACATGGCACCTCATGGTAAAGAACTCTCTGAGGATCTAAAAAAATAATTGTTGCTCTACATAAAGATGGCCTAGGCTATAAGAAGATTGCTAAGACCCTGAAACTGAGCTGCAGCATGATGGCCAAAACCATACAGCAGTTTAACAGGACATGTTCCACTCAGAACAGGCCTCACCATGGTCGACCAAAGAAGTTGAGTACACATGCTCAGCGTCATATCCAGAGGTTGTCTTTGGGAAATAGACGTATGAGTGCTGCATTGCTGCAGAGGTTGAAGGGGTGGGGGATCAGCCTGTCAGTACTCAGACCATACGCCGCACACTGAATCAAATTGGTCTGCATGGCTGTCGTCCCAGAAGGAAGCCTCTTCTAAAGATGATGCACGAGAAAGCCCACAGTTTGCCGAAGACAAGCAGACTAAGGACATGGATTACTGGAACCAAGTCCTGTGGTCTGATGAGACCAAGATAAACTTATTTGGTTCAGATGGTGTCAAGTGTGTGTGGCGGCAACCAGGTGAGCAGTACAATGACAAGTGTATCTTGTCTACAGTCAAGCATGGTGGTGGGAGTGTCATGGTCTGGGGCTGCATGAGAGCTGCTGGCACTGGGGAGCTACAGTTCATTAAGGGAACCATGAATGCCAACATGTACTGTGACAAACTGAAGCAGAGCATGACCCCCCCTTCCAGGGGCGGATTCAGAGTCTAGTCTCGGGAGGAGCACTGCCAGAAAATATATTTTTTTGGGGTACATCTATCGGGGAATGACTGATGTTGGCGCTTCAATCATCACGGCACCATGGTTGTTATTATTATTATTATAATATTGTTATAAAAAATTAAATAGTTTAACTCACCATAATGAAGAATCAGTGGGAGCCCCGAGTGTGTCACTTGCCACGTCACCTGTCACCAGATGCAGATTGTCACTTGCCATGTCACTTGCCAAGTCGCCTGTCACCAGATGCAGATTGTCACTTGCCATGTCACTTGCCAAGTCGCCTGTCACCAGATGCAGATTGTCACTTGCCACGTCACCTGCCACATGTTGCGGATTGTCACTTGCCACGTTGCCTGTCACCAGATACAGATTGTCACTTGCCACGTCGCCTGTCACCAGATGCAGATTGTCACTTGCCACGTCGCCTGTCACCAGATGCAGATTGTCACTTGTCACACGTTGCGGATTGACAGTCATTTGCTGTGTCACTTTCCTGCTAACTTTCTCTTGTGTCCCAGAGTCAGGCAGCAGAGAGATGATGTAATCTCTCTGCTGCCGCAGCTGGCTGCATGGTGAGGGGGGAACTGCAGGGATGCAGGGCGGGCGCCGGGCGGTGAGAGATGATGTCATCTCTCTGCTCCCCCGGCTGCCGGCTCCCTAATTGGCCAGCAGCCCGGAAACACATCAAGTGGCATATCTCACCAACTGAGCCACCGGGCCAGCCCGCTGTCTCTCTCCTGCGGAGAGGCCTGCCGGCTCTCTCACCTATGGAGCCGCCCGCTGGCCCTCTCACTTACAGAGCCGCCCGCCGGCTCTCTCACTTACGGAGCCGCCCACAGGCTCTCTCACTTACGGAGCCGCCCGCCGGCTCTCTCACTTACGGAGCCGCCCGCCGGCTTTCTCACCCGCGGTGCGGCCTGCCGGCTCTCTCACGCACAGTACTACCCGCCGGCTCTCTCACTCACCCGCATTTCTCAGAGGGGGCAATTGCCCCGTTGCCCCCCTGGATCCGCCCCTGCCCCCTTCAGGGACTGGGCCGCAGGGCAGTATTCCAACATGATAACGACCCCAAACACAACTCCAAGACAACCACTGCCTTGCTAAAGAAGCTGATGGTAAAAGGTGATGGACTGGCCAAGCATGTCTCCAGACCTAAACCCTATTGAGCATCTGTGGAGCATCCTCAAACAGAAGGTGGAGGAGCGCAAGGTCTCTAACATCCACCAGCTCTGTGATGTCATCATGGAGGAGTGAAAGAGGACTCCAGTGGCAACCTGTGAAGCTCTGGTAAACTCCATGCCCAAGAGGGTTATGGCAGTGCTGGAAAATAATGGTGGCCGCACAAAATATTGACACTTTATTCCCAATTTGGACATTTTCACTTAGGGGTGTACTCACTTTTGTTGCCAGAGGTTTAGACATTATTGGCTGTGTGTTGAGTTATTTTAGGGGACAGCAAATTTACACTGTTTTACAAGCTGTACGGTCACTACTTTACATTGTAGCAAAGTGTCATTTCATCAGTGTTGTCACATGAAAAGATATAATAAAATATTTTCAAAAATGTGAGAGGTGTACTCACTTTTGTGAGATACTGTATATACTCTGCATTCGGTGTAGCCTATATCTACAGTGCATTCTGTGGTGTACTGTTTCTAATACACTTCAGGCGGTGTATTAATATATATACAGTCTAGTATATATATATATATATATATATATATATATATGAACAGTTCATTCCGTGGTGTACAGTTGCTAATACAGTGCAGGCAGTGTACACAGTATCTAATACAGTGTGTACAGTTTCTAATAGGCGTCAGGCAGTGTATTAATAAATATATACAGTCTAGTATATATATATATATATATATATATATATATATATATATATACTACAGTGCCTTGCGAAAGTATTCGGCCCCCTTGAACTTTTCAACCTTTTGCCACATTTCAGGCTTCAAACATAAAGATATAAAATTTTTATTTTTTGTGAAGAATCACCAACAAGTAGGACACAATTGTGAAGTGGAACGAAATCTATTGGATTGTTGAAACTTTTTTAACTAATAAAAAAATGAAAAGTGGGGCGTGCAAAATTATTCGGCCCCCTTGCGTTAATACTTTGTAGAGCCACCTTTTGCTGCGATTACAGCTGCAAGTCGCTTGGGGTATGTCTCTATCAGTTTTGCACATCGAGAGACTGAAATTCTTGCCCATTCTTGCTTGCAAAACAGCTCGAGCTCAGTGAGGTTGGATGGAGAGCGTTTGTGAACAGCAGTTTTCAGCTCTTTCCACAGATTCTCGATTGGATTCAGGTCTAGACTTTGACTTGGCCATTCTAACACCTGGATACGTTTATTTGTGAACCATTCTTTTGTAGATTTTGCTGTATGTTTGGGATCATTGTCTTGTTGGAAGATAAATCTCCGTCCCAGTTTCAGGTCTTTTGCAGACTCCAACAGGTTTTCATCCAGAATGGTCCTGTATTTGGCTGCATCCATCTTCCCCTCAATTTTAACCATCTTCCCTGTCCCTGCTGAAGAAAAGCAGGCCCAAACCATGATGCTGCCACCACCATGTTTCACGGTGGGGATGGTGTGTTGAGTGTGATGAGCTGTGTTGCTTTTACGCCAAACATACCGTTTTGCATTGTGGCCACAAAGTTCGATTTTGGTTTCATCGGACCAGAGCACCTTCTTCCACATGTTTGGTGTGTCTCCCAGGTGGCTTGTGGCAAACTTTAGATGAGACTTTTTATGGATATCTTTGAGAAATGGCTTTCTTCTTGCCACTCTTCCATAAAGGCCAGATTTGGGCAGTGTACGACTGATTGTTGTCCTATGGACAGACTCTCCCACCTCAGCTGTAGTTCTCTGCAGTTCATCCAGAGTGATCATGGGCCTCTTGGCTGCATCTCTGATCAGTCTTCTCCTTGTCTGAGCTGAAAGTTTAGAGGGACAGCCAGGTCTTAGTAGATTTGCAGTGGTCTGATACTCCTTCCATTTCAAAATGATCGCTTGCACAGTGCTCCTTGGGATGTTTAAAGCTTGGGAAATCTTTTTGTATCCAAATACGGCTTTAAACTTCTCCACAACAGTATTACGGACCTGCCTGGTGTGTTCCTTGGTCTTCATGATGTTCTCTGCGCTTTCAACAGAACCCTGAGACTATCACAGAGCAGGTGCATTTATACAGAAACTTGATTACACACAGGTGGATTCTATTTATCACCATCAGTCATTTAGGACAACATTGGATCATTCAGAGATCCTCGCTGAACTTCTGGAGTGAGTTTTCTGCACTGAAAGTAAAGGGGCCGAATAATTTTGCACGCACCACTTTTCAGTTTTTTATTTGCTAAAAAGTTTAAAATATCCAATAGATTTCGTTCCACTTCACAATTGTGTCCCACTTGTTGGTGATTCTTCACAAAAAATTAAAATTTTATATCTTTATGTTTGAAGCCTGAAATGTGGCAAAAGGTTGAAAAGTTCAAGGGGGCCGAATACTTTTGCAAGGCACTGTATATATTAGGGTTGTCCCGATACTACTTTTTTAGGACCGAGTACAAGTACCGATACTTTTTTTCAAGTACTCGCCGATACCGATTACCGATACTTTTTTTTAATGTCACGTGACAGTTTTTTTTTTTTTTTTTTGAGGGGGGGGGGGGGTGGGGGTGGGGGGCGTGTGGGGTGGGGGTGGGGGTATAGTGAACGGTGTCTGTGTGTGTGTGTGTTTGTTTTGGTTTTTTTCATTTACATTTATTATTTTTTACAATTTTTTTTTTTTATTCTTTATTGCACTGTGTGTGTTTTTTTTTTTTTTTAATCAGCCCTGTTGGGGGGCTTTGGTGAGATATCAGGGGTCTTAACAGACCTCTGATATCTCCCCCTTGAGACAGAGAAATAGACTGAGGATAGATTCCCCAGTCCCTTTCTCTGCAGCGTCAGCTGCACTGAGAATGAATGGAGAGAACACAGCAGGTTCTCTCCATTCATAAACTGACACATTGTAATCACAGGAGATTACAATGTTTCAGTTATGTGAATGGAAAGAGTCAGCTGACTCTCTCCATACACACAGCGGAGAGACAGCAGAACGGACGGGACAGACGAAGAGAGAGGGGGACAACGGAAAGCCGGAACGGATGGGGACAGCGGAGGGGGACAGAGGAACGCATGGGGACAGCGGAGGGGGACAGAGGAACGCATGGGGACAGCGGAGGGGGACAGAGGAACGGATGGGGACAGCGGAGGGGGACAGAGCAAAGAAGAAGGACAGCGGGAGGTGGACAGAGGAACGGAGGAGGACAGCGGAGGGGGACAGAGCAAAGAAGGAGGACAGCGGGAGGTGGACAGAGGAACGGAGGAGGACAGCGGAGGGGGACAGAGCAAAGAAGGAGGACAGCGGGGGGGGGGACAGAGGAACGGAGGGGGACACAGCAATGGAGCAGGACAGCGGAGGGGGACAGAGGAACGGAGGAGGACTAAGGAGGAGGAGGTGACAGTCAGCGGTGATCGCGTGTGGGGGAATTACAAGCACCGATCACCGCTGTATGTCACTAAGCAGCTGAAAGCCGCGGGGGGGAGAATCTTGTAACTCCCCCACACGTCCATCACCGCTGACAGTCAAGGTATCGGCGGAAGCATCGGGAGCATTTGCCCGAGTACAAGTACTTGGGCAAATGCTTGGTATCGGTGCCGATACCGATACTAGTATCGGTATCGGGACAACCCTAGTATATATATATATATATATATATATATATATACACATATATATATATATATATATATACTCTGCATTCAGTGTAACTTATATCTACAGTGCATTCCATGGTGTACTGTTTCTAATACACTTTTGGCAGTGTACACAGTATCTAATACAGTGTGTACAGTTTCTACTATACTTCTGGTGGTATATTCAATACAGTGCAGCCGTTGTACACTTTCTAATACACTTCAGGCGGTGTACACAGTATCTAATACAGTGTAGTGTGGTGTTGCAAAACAAAAAATACATCATGTCCGGAAGGCCACCAAGGAGAGGCAGACGCTCACAGGCCACTAAAAGAGGGTAAGCTGCCTCTGTGTTTACAGTCAACAGTGGTGGTCATGGACATGGTGCATCCTCTGCAGGTGGCTGTGGGGCATGCTTGTGCTTTTTTGCTGCTGCTGGCCGTCTTATTGAGCCACAACATGCAGAAGAGTTGGTGGAGTGGATAATAAAGCCATCCTCATCCTCCTCATCCCCTGTCACCCAGGCTCAGAGTAGTTTGCCTTCCAATGCAGCTGCTAAAGAAGCCTGTTCCACGGCTCCTTGTCCACAGTCACTCCTTCCATAGCCCCACCACCATGCATGGAGTAGTCCCCAGAACTGAAGGCTCCGATGTTGGTTCCCAGGTTGAGGAAGGGAGTAATGTGAGCCTAGAGAGAGGGGGTGCCACAGAAGGACAAGAAACTGGCAGTCATGTTTCACAGCAGGGCTCATTCCTTGCGCCCAACAAGAGTATCTGTGAGGGGTTACAGTGTTGTGGCACCACCACAACCCAAGGCCCAATTTTTCTGCCCCTGTTTAACAGTGGCATGTAATTTCAACTTTTGATATAATATTTCACAGCAGGGCCTGTTCCAGCGCCCAACACAAGTATCTGTGAGGGGTTACAGTGTTGTGGCACCACCACCACCCAAGGCCCAATTTTTATGCCCCAGTTTAACAGGGGCATGTAATTACAATTCTTGATATACTATTTCACAGCAGGGCCCGTTCCTGCGCCAAACAAGAGTAACTGTGCGGGCTTACAGTGTTCTGGTACCACGTGAAGACCTGAAGGGCCTGATATGGATTTTGGGGGGACATCCACAACATTTTTTTTTGTATTTTTGGTATTTTTATCTGTTTTGCCGGGATTTGCCGAGCAGTTTTGAATGAAATTTTTTCCTTTAGAAATGTCATTTTGCTGTGGCACAGTTATAAACATGGGAAAGATGCACTATTTTACAGGAATACCAAGGACACCCCCCAGGCATGATATTTAAAGGAATATTTCATTTTTATTGGTTTACTTTAAGCATTATTAAAATCACTGCTCCCGAAAAAATGTCAGTTTGTAAAACTTTTTTTTTGCATTGATACATGTCCCCTGGGGCAGGACCCAGGTCCCCAAACACTTTTTTATGGCAATAACTTGCATATAAGCCTTTAAAATGAACACTTTAGATTTTTTTACATTTGTGTCCCCATAGGCTTTAACGGTGTTTGCGTGTTTGAACAAATTTTTTGCCTGTTCGCATGTTCTGCTGTGAACCGAACCGGGGGGCGTTCGGCTCATCCCTACTGCTGATGAGAAAAGGTATTTAGCAGTTTATATTTACTAAAATAATTGCATTTCCATGTTCTGTGTACTGTAGCAAACCAGATATAGTGAATGCAGGCTCCTGGGTTTACTAAAACTTTATTTAAAGCTTTTTAAACTTTGTCTTTGCCTGGTTTGAAGTTACTCAAGCGGTGTAATGTAAGTAACTGGCACACACAATTTACAGCGCGTGTCAGCTAAGAACATTGTGGGGTATGAAGATAGCAGAAAAAGAGTTAATGCAGTACATAAAACAGCAATAGGTTACTAAGGGTAACAAAGGTTTCTCTAGCAACCAATTGTAAGCGTGTGCATGTGGCAGGTGGGATAGCCTCTTGCAAGAGTAGCTGCTGTGGGCAATCACTCCATGAGCGATCAGTCTCCCATAATAATGGGAGCAGATCAGCAATGTATATTACGGCTCACTGATTAGTTGCTAGAAGTTACAGCACATAATTTCTGCTTGCTGATTGGTTGCTAGAAGTTACTGCACATCCTTACCGCTCACTGATTGGTTGCTAGAGGTTAATGCTTACAAATTGGCTGCTAGAGGTTACTGCACCTCATTCCTACTCACACATTGGTTTGTAGTGGTGGTTACTACACATCATTACCAATGATTGATTGGTTTCTAGAGGTTGCTGCACATTATTACTGCTCACTAATTGGTTGCTAGGTGTTACTGCACATCCTTACCACTCACTGATTGGTTTGTAGAGTTTACTGGGCATCATTACAACTCACTGATTGGTTGCTAGAGGTTGTTGCACATCATTACCGCTAACTGGTTGCTAGAGGTTACTGCACATCATTACTGCTAACTGGTTGCTAGAGGTTACTGCACATCATTTTTGCTCACTGATTGGTTGCTAGAGGTTACTGCACATCATTCTCACTCACTGATTGGTTGCTAGAGGCTACTGCACATCATTACCAATCACTGATTGGGTACTAGAGGTTACACCACATAATTAAGGCTCACATCATCTCCTCACTGCCTGCACACCATGGACTGGGGTGGGGTAACTGGATACAATTAACCCTTTCATTTCTGGCAGATGAGATCCTAGTTGAAGGTGCATGAATAACCCTTTCAGATCTGTGTTGAAAGTGTATGATTAACCATTTCTTTGCTAGCAGAACCATGTGGGAAATGCATGATATTTCCACCAGGGATCTTCTAGAAATGAAAGGGTCATCACCCTACCCCACCCTCTGTTTTGTTAGATCAAAGATGGCAACCCTAGTCTTCACAAACTGTAATCAGACATTACCAGGAGAGGAGAGGGCTGTGATGTGCAGTGAGGTAGAAGAGTGTGCTAGGGAACTGACTGCTCCAAAGTAGTCAAATTTTCAAGCAAGTTGCCAGTTCAAAAGCTCATTGCAAGTCTTTTAAAAAATTGGAAAATATACTTCAAGCAAAAAAAAAAAATGCTTGATTTTTCTGTTTTACCTGCAATTTTTGAGATTGGTGACAGGTTCTCTTTAAGGAAAGATGTTTTTGAGCAAGCCGTGTGCAGCGTTTGCAAGCCATCTGTGCAATATATGGCTGTTTTATTCATTCTCAGGAAATGAAGCTCTTCTCAGATGGCCTTATTAAAATATTTTCTTACTCCACAGTACTGGAAGCATGCTGCTAAAGCTTTCTTTCATTTCACAGAGTGTTTTTTTTTTTTCCTCCCTTTTTCCCCCTCTCCCTCTTTTCTTTCAGAAAGACACAGGAAGTGGTCGTGAATCACACATTCTTTCATGAGGATTCATGACAAATGTTGAATGAGTTTGCTCTCAAACGCTTGGCTCGGATACCCCATGTGACTGCTGAGTCATTTTCTTATAAGTAAAAGCACAGTTCCCTCTAATTGGCTTTCAGGGTGCCTGAGAGTATAATTTTTTTTTTTTTAATATGTCATTCATGGAAATGTTTTCTTTCTGCAGAGCGTGATTACTGACTATGGGCAATTCAAACACTCCCCATATGCTCTACACTTGAGCAATCATTGGAAGGATTGTAGCTGACAGCTTGGACCTGTGCCATCAAGGTCAAGCTTGGCCTTAACACAGCAAGGTTTCTGGCTATTTACAAATAAAAAAAGGTCTATATTTAGGAAGTCAAAGGTACTCGTTATTAGGAGTCTGAGTCTGAAAATGGCTTTTTGTTGGAAAAAAAAGAAATTTGGAAAGCTACATATGGCTTGAGTGAAATGAAGGTCACAACTCTACTCCTGGTTAGCTATAATCCTTACAAAAGTCTAAGAAAACTTTATTGCAGGTCCTTACCTGCATCTGTTTTGTAGATAATCTATTCCAGTGCACTTGTTGAAATCACAATATTTCTACCCAGTAGGATGTTCTAAAGCTGGCCATACACTGATCAAAATTCGGCTATTCCAGCAGCGACCGGCCGAAAGAACTTCTGCTCTCTAGCTCCTTTGTCACCTCCACCAATGCTCGCCTCCAGAATTTCTCCTGAGCTTCTCTTATCCTTTGGAACTCCCTACCCCAATCTGTCCGACTATCTCCTAACTATCCATCTTTCATAGGCATGCACAGGGGGTGTGCTGGTTATGCCTGGGCACACCCTAATCAGTGTCAATTCCCCCTACTGCTGTGGCTTCCCCTCGTATTGTGCCACCCCCCCCCCCCACCGCAGTGCTGCTGGCTTCCCTCCTTTCCTCTCCTCTCCCCCCCCCCCGGCTGCTGCGGGGGATGTTTCAGGATAGAGAGCGGGGGAAGGGGCTAAACAATATGTCATTTACCAGCCCCTTTTTCTAAATGAACACAGTGAGCACACTCACTCACTGTGTTCAATCAAAACTGAAGCATAGTAAACAGTGTTTACTATGCTTCAGTGTGTGAATGAACAGGAAGTCGCTCAGCACAGAACACTTCCCATTCATTCACTGTCCAGTGCAGCTGAGGCAGCAGAGAAAGGCGTGTGTGTCTGAGCTTTGGAGTGCACACCCTAATGCAATGGGCTGCACACACCTATGTCATCTTTAGACGATCCCTGAAAACCCTTCTCTTTAAAGAAGCCTATGCTATTTCCAGTGTTTTTTTGGGGGGGGCAAACAACCACCCATCCCTCTCGAGCGGCAATCCCCCATTTATTTGACGATCTGTTCGGCGCTTACCCCATCATGGCGGGTGGCTCGGCTCAGAGTGTCCTCTCCTCCAAGGGGCTTCTGGCTCCTCCCCTCCTCCTCCTAGGCGTCCAATAGGATCACCTGTCCTTTCAGCCAATCGGGTGACCAGTGTCAAAACCAGCTTCCTGATTGGCCGGGAGGAGGATCAGTGTTAAATCGGCGAATATTGATTCGCTGTCGTAACACACCTGGGTGGGCTTGTCGCGCACTCTCTGCGACCCGTGCCCACCCTATATTGAAGCCTATTAGAGCCTCTGGCTCTAATCAGTGCTTCAAAAAAACAGCCCCCCTGCATTGGAATCCATGTGCCGATGTCCTGAAAGGAGCCGGACGCATGGATAGGGGAGGCGGTGATGGACAGGGGGGACGCCCCTCCCTGCTTCTGCTTCATTGTGTTTTACTTTCTCCATCAGCTCATCCCCCACAGTTATTACGTTTTGTATCACTTGCCCCAACCCTCGCAGATTGTAAGCTCTAATGAGCAAGGCCCTCTGATTCCTCTTGTACCAAATTGTATTTTAACTCCACTGTTTTCCCTCATGTTGTAAAGCGCTGCACTTGTTGGTGCTAAATAAATCCTATATAATTATAATAATAATAATAATAATAATTTTAATCAGTGTGTGGGCTCCTCCACTTATCAGAAGTTGACTGTTTAATCAATGTTTTTTAATGAGCAGCGCTGCCGAAGCGCCTGCAAAGTACTAAGGCAGCGGTGCTTTTCAGGCACTTTTAACCCTTTCCTCGGCTGCTAGCGGGGATTAAAAGCGCCCCGATAGTGGCCGAAAAGCGCTGCTATAGTAGCGGTAAAGCGCCGCTAAAACTAGCGGCGCTTTACCACTAATGCCCGCCCCAGTGTGAAAGTAGCCTAATGCCGCGTACACATGACCGGTTTTTCCATCAGAATAAACTCTGACGGTTTTTCTGACGGAGTTCCGCTGAAACGGACTTGCGTACACACGATCACACCAAAGTCTGATCGTTTAGAACGTGGTGATGTACAACACGTACGACGGGACTAGAAAAAGGAAGTTAAATAGCCAGTAGCCAATAGGTGCCCTTGCGTCGTTTTTGGTCTGTCGGAATAGCATACAGACAAACGGTTTTTCCGATAGGAATTGATTCCGTCGGAAAGATTTAAAACATGTTCTATTTCTAGGTCCGTCGGAATTTTCAAAAGAAAAAGTCAGATGAACCCCACACACGATCGGAATGTCCGACGGAATTATTCCGTCTTTTCTGCCGGATAGTCCGGCAGGGCCGTCTTTAATTTTGATTGGGCCCTGGGCAAACATTTTCTTGGGGTCCCCCCCTCCATTCTGAGACATACAAAAAATAGCAGGTAGACTCAAAATCAGTTTACTGCAGCAGATCACGCAGCGATTGCAATTGTTTGTCAGAGGTTACAGCCTATCCTTATGCTCACTGGCTGGTTTCTAGAGGTTACAACACATCATTTCTGCTTGCCGATTGGTTGCTAGAGGTTAATGTACATTATTAGCGCTCACTCATTGGTTGCTAGGGGTTACAGCACATCATTAGCACTTACTGATTGGTTGCTAGAGATTAAAGCAGATCACTACTGTTCGCTGATTGGTTGCTAGAGGTTCATGCACATCATTACCTCTCACTGAGCAGTGGAGCAATCCCAAATAATTGAGCAAGTAAAGGGGCACATTAATACACATACTACAGGAGAGGTTCAGAGACTGCGGACATACTGCAGGAGACAATCGGAGACTGCGGACATACTGCAGGAGACAATCGGAGACTGCGGACATACTGCAGGAGACAATCGGAGACTGCGGACATACTGCAGGAGACAATCGGAGACTGCGGACATACTGCAGGAGACAATCAGAGACTGCGGACATACTGTAGGAGACAATCAGAGACTGCGGACATACTGCAGGAGACAATCAGAGACTGCGGACATACTGCAGGAGACAATCGGAGACTGCGGACATACTGCAGGAGACAATCAGAGACTGCGGACATACCGCAGGAGATTACCAGAGACTGCGGACATACTGCAGGAGACAATCAGAGACTGCGGACATACTGCAGGAGATTACCAGAGACTGCGGACATACTGCAGGAGACAATCAGAGACTGCGGACATACTGCAGGAGACAATCAGAGACTGCGGACATACTGCAGGAGACAATCAGAGACTGCGGACATACTGCAGGAGACAATCAGAGACTGCGGACATACTGCAGGAGACAATCAGAGACTGCGGACATACGGCAGGAGACAATCAGAGACTGCGGACATACTGCAGGAGACAATCGGAGACTGCGGACATACTGCAGGAGATTACCAGAGACTGCGGACATACTGCAGGAGACAATCAGAGACTGCGGACATACTGCAGGAGACAATCAGAGACTGCGGACATACGGCAGGAGACAATCAGAGACTGCGGACATACTGCAGGAGACAATCAGAGACTGCGGACATACGGCAGGAGACAATCAGAGACTGCGGACATACGGCAGGAGACAATCAGAGACTGCGGACATACTGCAGGAGACAATCGGAGACTGCGGACATACTGCAGGAGATTACCAGAGACTGCGGACATACTGCAGGAGACAATCAGAGACTGCGGACATACTGCAGGAGACAATTAAAGACTACGGACATACGGCAGGAGACAATCAGAGACTGCAGACATTATACAGGAGATGGTCAGAGAACTTTCAGCAATGCACAGCTTTACAGTTAAATAACACAGCTCAGGGTTTAAACAGTCAGGCATTCTATGGTTGTAAGGACATACCTGGCCAGCCAAACTCACTACATACATTAGGACTGTGGGCGGGGCTTCCACTCTCTGCTCTCCCTAAAGCAGCTGGGAGCTCCACTGATGCTTTGTTGGGTGGGCCCTGGGCCCAAATCACCCGTGAATGGTCGCCCCGATGACAGCTTTGCAGAGCGCACAGAGGACATGGGAGGATGTATTCCGCGCTAGCCAACTGAGAGGGGCGGGGCCGGGAGCTCCACTGACCCACGTGCAACCTGTGTACCGGGGATAGAGCGCCTGTAGTGAGAGCCAGTGAACGGAGTGGGAGTGTCATTGGAGCTCCCGGCCCCGCCCCCGGACCTCTGTATTCACAAGCCAGTATAGAGGGGGCGGGGCCGGAAGCTCCACTGACACTCGCACTCCGATCACTGGCTCTCACTACAGAAGCTCTTTTCCGAGTACACAGGTTGCACGTGGGCGGGGTCAGAGCGTCAGTGGAGCTCCCGGCCCCGCCCCCTCTCAGCTGGCTAGCGAGGAATACATCCTCCCGTGTCCTCTGTGCGCTCTGCAAAGCTGTCATCGGGGCCCCAATTCACGGCTAGCGCGTAGTGATGGGAAGTCCGGATCTTTTAATTGAATCGGTTCATTTCGAACTACTCACTGAAATGAACCGATTCAATGAATCGATTCTTCGGTTCTTCGGTTCACTTGCTGAGTCTACTGACAAGCAAGGGAACCAAATCTCTGACTCAACCTTCTTAAATGATTAGAATCAAAAGAATGATTCTTCACAGAAGGTTGGCAGGTCCTGGGGAGGTTTACTTGGATTTAGTTTGTTGCTCAGAGCACAAGCACAATACTATTGTGTCAGACTGTCAGACCACAATTTGTCAGAGCAGCCAGCGTCATCAATTTTGGTGTCGCACAAAAAACTGTGTAGATGAAAAGCGGGTTTTTGTGCGTGTGAACCTCATTCTGATGGGCCAACTTCACAGTTCACATTGCTAGCCATCAGATTTTTCCGTAATCTTTACAGCGCATGCACAGAAAAAATTATCGGATTTTACTACCACGGGCGGGCGAAGTACCCACGGTAGTAAAATCCAATCGTTAGGCTCCTTTCACACTTGTGCCATTTGAAAGTCGTGCAATTTTTGCCACGATTTTTTCCGTGACTTTGATGCGACTTGAAGAATTACCTATGTAATCTTGAGGTCTCTGCCTCAAGTCGCATCAAAATAGGACCAAAGTAGTGCAGTGACTACTTTGAAGTCGCTGTGACTTGAAGACGCACAGATATGAACGGTACTCATTGGAAATCATGGGGTACCACTTGTCATGCGACTTTGTAGTCCCAAGTCGCAGGACAAGTCACACAAGTGTGAAAGGGGCCTCGTTATGCACTGTAAAGACCACGGACAAATCTGATGGCTAGCAATCTTAACTGTGAAGTTGGCCCATCAGAATGCAGTTCACATGCACAAAAACCCGCTTTTCGTTTACACAGCTGTTTGTGCATCACGTAAGTGGCAATATTGGCTACTCCTATAGGTTGCTTGATCTGACACACCTGCTACCCAGGTTACTGAGCACAATCCTATACTCGTGATCATATAACAGACCCAAGATGCAATAAAGAGAACCTGTCACTTCAACAAACTATCACATAGAGGCTTGTTATCTTGACTTTGTCCTCTCTGTCTTTAAGGCTGGGTTCACACTGCTGCGGTGCGGGAACGCAGCGAATTTACTGCGGGTTCCCTCATCGCACCAACTCGCACGGCAGTTCACACTGCCATATGCGAACTGCTGGGGAGTGTCAATACATTGTTAAGGACACCCCTAGTTCAGCCCGCATATCGCACTGCGAACTGACAATTCGGACATGTATCGGATCGCATAGGTGTGAACACCCATGCGATCCGATTCTGGTCCGAACAAAAAAAAAAGGGTCCTGTGCGAGTTTGGACCGAATGCGGTGCGATATCAGCCATACTATCTGTATGGCTGATATCGCACAGCACAGACATCGCATGTGATGTGAACAGCAGTGCGCTGTGAATCACATACGATGTCTGCCACCGCAGCAGTGTGAACCCAGCCTAAAGCAGTCTGTAGTGTAGTGCTGCTACCTGATCATTGATTTAGTGTATTGTTCTACTGGTGGCGACTCATGGTTCTTTCAGTGTACTATGTTCTAACAACTCCTATGATTCTTTAACTTGGTAACCTGTATGATTCTTTAACTCGGTAACCTGTGTACTGTGTACTCCTGACTCTTGTTTTAAGTTTGTATCCAGTTCCTGAGTGTCACTGTGCTTAGCATGCTGATTGGTTGCAGGGAGGGGCCAAGCTCTCTCACTCTAGGATCATATTACCAGGCCTGCTCTGCTCTGCTCTGCTAGTATTGAGTGCATAGTGAACGGTTTCAAACGGATCAGTTCACTCAGATGAATCGATTCATCCAGTTCACTGAAAAGAATCGATTCAAAAGAACGATTCGTTCATGAACTGGACATCACTACTAGCGCGGGCCCCCCAGCAAAGATTGGGCCCAGGGCAAGTGCCCCGTTTGCCCTGCGCTAAAGACGGCCCTGTAGTCCGGTCGTGTGTACGCGGCATAACTCTCAAACTGTGTGCCGCGGAACACTAATGTGCCGCGTGAGATTTGCAGGTGTTCCGTGGGAGTCTTGAAAAATTTTTAAAATTGCTGTCGTTTTGAAACCTTGAACATATCAAAAATTTTTATAGTAAATCAATATTGCAAAAGTTCAAAAAGTAACATATATAAAAATGAAATCTCTGTCCATCTGTCATTCATTGGTTCCTTTTGTAATGCGAGACTTGTGAAAGATCTCCATTTGTTCCATTTGTTTGTTCCGTTTGTTGACTTTGGAGCCTCGCTTCAATCTGATTTGCTCTCAAAAGCAGGCACAATAAATTTACAATTAAATATATGTAAAAATAAATAAGTTCTTCACCACCAAAATTGTTAGATCTTTTCAGGTGTGCCGTGAAAATGTTTTGATTTTTTTGGTGCTCCGCAAGACAAAATTGTTTGAGAAACACTGCTTTACAACAAAGCATAGCAAGAAGCCAATTTATCAGATTTATTTAAGTGTTCTTGCATAGCAAGACCACTTACTGTTATCTCACATATATATTATTATTCTTATTATAGCCAAAATTACCACTCTAACTCCTCCCACAGCTTTTACACTACATAGACAGTAATATACCGAAACGTGCGGATTGTTCCCGATTGGTGTGCTATTACTTTGTGGAACGTTTCGATGAATGGTTCACAAAATATCGTCGTTTTTGTGGCGAAATTGGTCCCATAGGAATGAATGGCGAAATGTTCAAAACTAGAGTGGGAGGTGACAAAAGCTGACAACCCCATGATCAGCCAAAACATTATGACCAACCGATGATCAGCCAAAACATTATGACCCCCCCCCCATGATCAGCCAAAACATTATGACCCCCCCCCCCATGATCAGCCAAAACATTATGACCTCCTCCCATGATCAGCCAAAACATTATGACCCCCCCCCCCCCCATGATCAGCCAAATAATTTATGACCCCCCCCCATGATCAGCCAAAACATTATGACCACCCCATGAAAAAAAAAAATTTAAATCATTTTTGAAAAAAGAAAATCATTTTTGAAAAAAAAAAAATCTTGGGAAAAAAAAATAATTTTTGAAAAAATAAAAAATAATTTTTGAAAAAAAAAAAATTTTTGAAAAAAATGTTCAGCTCTTTCAGCTAATGATGAGACTTCTTAAACTTTTTTACTACTATTTATATTTTTAAAATAGTAAGCTTTTTAACACTTTTCACAGTTACCCCAGCCACTCCAACCACACAACAGTTACTCAAGCCACTCCACCATTACTCATCCTACTCCAGTTGTAGAGGCAATAACACTTCACACAATTTCCCCAGAAATTGTAGCTTTTCTAGTTATTAAAGCGAATCTCCACCTGCCCCTTCACCATTTTTTTTTTTATCCCCACTTACCTTAAGGTGGTATCTTCACATTTCAGATACTTACCCATCCAGTGGATCCGGTTTTGTCCGGCTGAGATGCTCTCATTCCCAACCAGAGCTCTGTCTTGCACCACCATGCTCTTTTGGCATCATCAAGAGGCCCGCCAGCTCTTCCTGGTTCAGCAGACAGGCCTCCCGATGACATCTCCTCCTTTCCTGAATAGAAGGCTATGCCTCCTGGGATATGCATGGCACAGCGGGCAGTGTGCACGTCATTTGCCTGAGGCGAATGACATGCATGGGGAGGCGGGCATGACATTTCTGTTAAAAAAAGGTAGAAAAAAAATCAGCTTTATACGTATAGAGGATGGAAGGAGGAGTGGAGTGAAGGAAAGTAGTGGAAGAGGGCGAAGGTTCTGAACTCTGAACTCTGAATAAGTATAAAAAATGTTTAGTTACTTTTTTATGTTTAAAAAAATATATTAATTGCTATCTTATTGGGAAAACCCTCCTGGAATTTCCGTGGAAAGTCAGGGGTTACCTATGCTGCTCAGTTTTCCTTGGCTTTTCACATTGCTGACTTTGCCTAAAAGATGGGAGCCCCCTCTAGCTTGAGTCACTCTGTGCGTGGGAATTGGATTAGAGGATTGCTGTAACATGTAAGCTTTATTCTACTTTTGTGTCTCCCCTTTGCAGGAATCTGCTCTGGTGTTCCAGGACATTGACTCATGGACCTGTATCTAGCACTGCCCCCTTGGGGGTTGCTTAGAATTGCATGTTTACTTTGACCCTGTGAGCTTTCCGGTCCATAGACAAAAAAGGACTACGTCCAAAAAGAAAATCTTCAATAAGGAACAAAAGTATGTATCAAAAATAATAAACTTTATTAGAAAAATTCAATCCACACATAAAACACCATGAGATTGTGTCCTCCACCACAAAGAAGAATTAAAAATAGACAACGTCACGACACAGGTAGCTACCACAAACTTTTGACTCTCACACTGTAGACCATGTGTCCTTATAATGCCTTCCACTCTTAGAACAAAGAAGCTTTCCAGCCCTCCTGACACTCTAGGTTCAGACATGTTACATGTACCTTAAAATAATACACCGACACAATGCAGGTTGATTAGCTCTCTCTGATTTTACTAATTCAAAGGGAGAGTCGTGTAACAGGGTATTAGTTAGCTAAGTCCTGGGTAAACAGCCAAAACTCAGTTGAAAAGGTCATTTGAGACAATGAAATAACAACTTGGCATCATGGATATAAAATAGCAATAGACATAGAAGCAGACAATAAATGAATGAATATCTAAGGAAAACTACTACTTGCTGTATCTGCTATTACTGCTAAATAGGGGAACCTAGGATGGCCTATTATACCTTTAATCCTAATGAGAGACTGGGTATTCTAGATCTTAGGGGTGTGTCCCTTTAAATGGCAATAGGATAATAGCGTCCAGGATGCAAGGCCTTGCAAAGATCTTCACCTGCAAGTTGGAGCTCATACAACAAGAATCCTGAGTGTGGCACAGTGAAGTGTAATCAAAGCAAGCAGTGCCTTGCTAGTTGTAAATCTTAGGGTAATTCCAGGTGTAAGGTGTCTGTATACAGTGTTCTGTGATATAGGATAAGGCAATTCCAGGTGTGAGGTGTCTATATACAGTGTTCTGTGAGCTAAGATCAAGCAGAGATTGTATTGGTGGGCGGATGCCCTCTCACCAAACTGAAGAACAGCATAGGAACCTCCTGAAGAGCGATCCAAGTCGGTGCATCCTTCTGCAGAACGGGCAGAGATGCTGGACCGGCTGCTGGGATCACGAGTCATCTGATCCAGCACTAGAGGAACACAGAGAAGGTCTAATAAAGGAGAGGGGAGTCTGCGGTGCCAGATAACGGTAGTCCATTGTCGGCTACATGTACATTTACTATGCTAACTCTAAGAACTTTTGTTACAACTAGGAGGTATGACCAATCCAATGGGCAGGAGGCACTAAACTAGCACTTTGTAGTAGAAATGGGATGTCTGAACAAGCATACTATAACATGCTATTGTAACTGAACAAACTTTTATAAAGATTACTTCATTGTTAACTTATTTCTGCCTGGTCTGAAGTTATTTGAGGACACACATAAAGGGGTGCATGCAAGGCATGTCTCACAGATGCTCACACCAGGGGACAATATAAGAGGACTATGCAGTACCAATTAATGAACAGTCAAGCCAAACAGAGAAGATTATATTGACATTGCTAATGAATACAGTACTAGTGTCTTTGTGCATATAGCAGTTAGCCAGTCAGGAAGCAGAGGTGACTTGGCATAGCCTATGGAGGCCCCAGTCATAAATGAACTTGTGTGCATGGGTTCCTTCCCAAACAATCAGTACCCCAGTCTGGGTCTGATTTCCAGTGCAGAGCGTCCTAAGGACCCAGCCCATAGATCATGGAGGATGGAGAGAGGTCTCGGAAAGTACTGATAAAACATAAGAGCTTCCTTGGATACAAGTCTACAAATACTTTTAGAGTATGGAGTAGCAGTACAAGCATGGAGGTGGAGGAAAAGAGTTAAACCTATGCATCTGTGTCACTGGGATGAGGTGACAGGTTGCTGGGCTGGTGGAGTCTGGTGCACGCTATGTGGCACCGGATCAGAAATGCTGCACGGAGGGATAGAAGTGTAAAGAGGAACTGTTAGCCATAGTGAAAAGTGCATAATGGGGAGATAGCATATAAATTATGCAAAATAGATTGTATCCATAAATAAAGTGTGAACACAAATGAGGCAGTGTGTAAAGTTATGCGATCAGGTGCCCCTGATGACGTCATTTATGACAAAACACGTAGGGAGGAGTCACGCACACAAGCCACAGCGCATGTGCGATCGCTATTCGGCAGCTTTACTATTGGAAACTGACTTGTTTGTGGTATTCGAATGTGACACACGCTGGTATTTGCTGCTCTTCATGTAAGTGCAATATTTTATTAATAAATGGGATTAGCATTTACAATATTATACTATGTAGAGCCTTTGTTTTACATTCATGTGACCTCTGATGTAAGTGAGGACCCGGTGGATTTTCTCTTTAGAGTCATAGGAGGGTTAGACCTGTCAATAGGCTGTCTGGAGTCATTGGAGCTGATGCTTGAGTTACCAACAGTGGAGCTTACTGATTTAAGCGCTCACTGATCTCCCTGAATAAGAGTGATCGCTGGTTATCTGGTAAGCCTCCTGTGTGAATATCGTCTGGGTGTCACAACCGCTATCTTTGGATTTCTCCTTCTTTCACACTTGACAGAGGACTCTTAAAGCGGGGGTCCACCTATCTATCGTTTTTTTTTTTTTTGAGTTCATTCACAAACTTTTCTTCTCAGCATTACATACTCACATATTGTGTATAATATGTCCGCCTGTGTCTGATTTCATCGGAAAGAATAACTTATATTATTCGCTGCAGGCGGTTTCCATCTTCATTGTGGGCATTTGAAGCCCACAAGCATTTATTTCCTGAATGCGGTGAATGCTGTGCTCCCAGCATTCATCGCTCCTTTCCCGCGCATGCTCAGTGGCATCGCCATAAGATTGAGACTAGCTCCCAGGAGACTGTGCGGAGTCTGGGAGAGGCTAGAAACACGCCTACTCCCACGGGAGGAGAACCAGGAAGTGCAAAGAAGAATAGAAAAATAAAAGGTAATTACGGCGATTTAAATTTTTTTAAACGGCATGTCAGCATCTAGGCAATGAAGAGAATACATACAGATATTGTTCAAAATTTGGGTGGAACCCCGCTTTAACCACTTGACGACCGCCTCACGCCGATGTACGTCGGCAAAGTGGCACGGACAGGCAAAATCACGTACAGTGTACGTGATTTGCCTTCCGCGGGTGGGGGGTCCGATCGGACCCCCCCCCCGGTGCCCGAGGCGGTCGTCCTTTGTGCCCCGGCGATCGGTGGTGAGGGGGAGACCATCCGTTCGTGGCCCCCCCCCTCGCGATCGCCGCCGGCCAATCGAATCATTCCTTTGCTGCTGTATGCTAAACAGCAGCAAAGGAAATTATGTCATCTCCCCTCGGCTCGGTATTTTCCGTTCCGGCCCGAGGAGAGAAGACATCAATGTGAGTGCACAACACACACACACACAGTAGAACATGCCAGGCACACAAAACACCCCGATCCCCCCCCCGATCGCCCCCCGATCCCCCCCCAATCACCCCCCCCCTGTCACAAACTGACACCAGCAGTTTTTTTTTTTTTTTCTGATTACTGCATTGGTGTCAGTTTGTGACAGTTAGTGTTGGGACAGTTAGTATTACCCCCCTTTAGGTCTAGGGTACCCCCCTAACCCCCCCTAATAAAGTTTTAACCCCTTGATCACCCCCTGTCACCAGTGTCACTAAGCGATCATTTTTCTGATCGCTGTATTAGTGTCACTGGTGACACTAGTTAGGGAGGTAAATATTTAGGTTCGCCGTCAGCGTTTTATAGCGTCAGGGACCCCCATATACTACCGAATAAATGTTTTAACCCCTTGATTGCCCCCTAGTTAACCCTTTCACCACTGATCACCGTATAACCGTTACGGTTGACGCTGGTTAGTTTGTTTATTTTTTATAGTGTCAGGGCACCCGCCGTTTATTACCGAATAAAGGTTTAGCCCCGTGATCGCCTGGCGGTGATATGCGTCGCCCCAGGCAGCGTCAGATTAGCGCCAGTACCGCTAACACCCACGCACGCAGCATACGCCTCCCTTAGTGGTATAGTATCTGAACGCATCAATATCTGATCCGATCAGATCTATACTAGCGTCCCCAGCAGTTTAGGGTTCCCAAAAACGCAGTGTTAGCGGGATCAGCCCAGATACCTGCTAGCACCTGCGTTTTGCCCCTCCGCCCGGCCCAGCCCACCCAAGTGCAGTATCGATCGATCACTGTCACTTACAAAAGACTAAACGCATAACTGCAGCGTTCGCAGAGTCAGGCCTGATCCCTGCGATCGCTAACAGTTTTTTTGGTAGTATTTTGGTGAACTGGCAAGCACCAGCCCCAGGCAGCGTCAGGTTAGCGCCAGTACCGCTAACACCCACGCACGCAGCATACGCCTCCCTTAGTGGTATAGTATCTGAACGGATCAATATCTGATCCGATCAGATCTATACTAGTGTCCCCAGCAGTTTAGGGTTCCCAAAAACGCAGTGTTAGCGGAATCAGCCCAGATACCTGCTAGCACCTACGTTTTGCCCCTCCGCCCGGCCCAGCCCACCCAAGTGCAGTATCGATCGATCACTGACACTTACAAAACACTAAATGCATAACTGCAGCGTTCACAGAGTCAGGCCTGATCCCTGCGATCGCTAACAGTTTTTTTGGTAGTATTTTGGTGAACTGGCAAGCACCAGCCCCAGGCAGCGTCAGGTTAGCGCCAGTACCGCTAACACCCACGCACGCACCGTACACCACCCTTAGTGGTATAGTATCTGAACGGATCAATATCTGATCCGATCAGATCTATACTAGCATCCCCAGCAGTTTAGGGTTCTCACAAACGCAGTGTTAGCGGGATCAGCCCAGATACCTGCTAGCACCTGCGTTTTGCCCCTCCGCCCGGCCCAGCCCAGCCCACCCAAGTGCAGTATCGATCGATCACTGTCACTTACAAAAGACTAAAACGCATAACTGCAGCGTTCGCAGAGTCAGGCCTGATCCCTGCGATCTCTAACAGATTTTTTGGTAGCGTTTTGGTGAACTGGCAAGCGCCAGCGGCCTAGTACACCCCGGTCGTAGTCAAACCAGCACTGCAGTAACACTTGGTGACGTGGCGAGTCCCATAAGTGCAGTTCAAGCTGGTGAGGTGGCAAGCACAAGTAGTGTCCCGCTGCCACCAGAAAGACAAACACAGGCCCGTCGTGCCCATAGTGCCCTTCCTACTGCATTCGCCAATCCTAATTGGGAACCCACCGCTTCTGCAGCGCCCGTACTTCCCCCATTCACATCCCCAACCAAATGCAGTCGGCTGCATGAGAGGCATTTTATTTATGTCCTCCCGAGTACCCCTACCCAGCGAACGCCCCCAAAAAAGATGTTGTGTCTGCAGCTAGCGCGGATATAGGCGTGACACCCGCTATTATTGTCCCTCCTGTCCTGACAATCCTGGTCTTTGCATTGGTGAATGTTTTGAACGCTACCATTCACTAGTTGAGTATTAGCGTAGGGTACAGCATTGCACAGACTAGGCACACTTTCACAGGGTCTCCCAAGATGCCATCGCATTTTGAGAGACCCGAACCTGGAACAGGTTATAGTTATAAAAGTTAGTTACAAAAAAAGTGTAAAAAAAAAAAAAAAATATATATATATATATATAAAATAAAAAAAAATAGTTGTCGTTTTATTGTTCTCTCTCTCTCTATTCTCTCTATTGTTCTGCTCTTTTTTACTGTATTCTATTCTGCAATGTTTTATTGTTATTATGCTTTATCATGTTTGCTTTTCAGGTATGCAATTTTTTATACTTTACCGTTTACTGTGCTTTATTGTTAACCATTTTTTTGTCTTCAGGTACGCCATTCACAACTTTGAGTGGTTATACCAGAATGATGCCTGCAGGTTTAGGTATCATCTTGGTATCATTCTTTTCAGCCAGCGGTCGGCTTTCATGTAAAAGCAATCCTAGCGGCTAATTAGCCTCTAGACTGCTTTTACAAGCCCCCCCCCACCGTCTTCCGTGTTTTTCTCTGGCTCTCCTGTCTCAACAGGGAACCTGAGAATGCAGCCGGTGATTCAGCCAGCTGACCATAGAGCTGATCAGAGACCAGAGTGGCTCCAAACATCTCTATGGCCTAAGAAACCGGAAGCTACGAGCATTTTATGACTTAGATTTCGCTGGATGTAAATAGCGCCATTGGGAAATTGGGGAAGCATTTTATCACACCGATCTTGGTGTGGTCAGATGCTTTGAGGGCAGAGGAGAGATCTAGGGTCTAATAGACCCCAATTTTTTCAAAAAAGAGTACCTGTCACTACCTATTGCTATCATAGGGGATATTTACATTCCC
Source organism: Lithobates septentrionalis (assembly GCA_037952835.1). Classification (NCBI taxonomy): domain Eukaryota; kingdom Metazoa; phylum Chordata; class Amphibia; order Anura; family Ranidae; genus Lithobates; species Lithobates septentrionalis. The sequence continues at coordinate 329,727 of JBBDGP010001418.1, forward strand.
CGAGATAACAATAAAAATGATTAAAAAAAAATAAAAATGAAAGGAACAGTTTAAAAATAAGATAAAAAAGCAAAAAAATAATAAAGAAAAAAAAATAAATAAATAAAAGCACCCCTGTCGCCCCCTGCTCTCGCACTAAGGCGAACGCAAGCGGCGGTCTGGCGTCAAATGTAAACAGCAATTGCACCATGCATGTGAGGTATCACCGCGAAGGTTAGATCGAGGGCAGTAATTTTTGCAGTAGACCTCCTCTGTAAATCTAAAGTGGTAACCTGTAAAGGCTTTTAAAGGCTTTTAAAAATGTATTTATTTTGTTGCCACTGCACGTTTGTGCGCAATTGTAAAGCATGTCATGTTTGGTATCCATGTACTCGGCCTAAGATCATCTTTTTTATTTCATCAAACATTTGGGCAATATAGTGTGTTTTAGTGCATTAAAATTTAAAAAAGTGTGTTTTTTCCCCAAAAAATGCGTTTGAAAAATCGCTGCGCAAATACTGTGTGAAAAAAAAAATGAAACACCCACCATTTTAATCTGTAGGGCATTTGCTTTAAAAAAATATATAATGTTTGGGGGTTCAAAGTAATTTTCTTGCAAAAAAAAAAAACTTTTTCATGTAAACAATAAGTGTCAGAAAGGGCTTTGTCTTCAAGTGGTTAGAAGAGTGGGTGATGTGTGACATAAGCTTCTAAATGTTGTGCATAAAATGCCAGGACAGTTCAAAACCCCCCCCAAATGACCCCATTTTGGAAAGTAGACACCCCAAGCTATTTGCTGAGAGGCATGTCGAGTCCATGGAATATTTTATATTGCGACACAAGTTGCGGGAAAGAGACAATTTTTTTTTTTTTTTGCACAAAATTGTCACTAAATGATATATTGCTCAAACATGCTATGGGAATATGTGAAATTATACCCCAAAATACATTCTGCTGCTTCTCCTGAGTACGGGGATACCACATGTGTGAGACTTTTTGGGAGCCTAGCCGCGTACGGAACCCCGAAAACCAAGCACCGCCTTCAGGCTTTCTAAGGGCGTGAATTTTTGATTTCTCTCTTGACTGCTTATCACAGTTTCGGAGACCATGGAATGCCCAGGTGGCACAAACCCCCCCCAAATGACCCCATTTTGGAAAGTAGACACCCCAAGCTATTTGATGAGGTATCCCCGTACTCAGGAGAAGTAGCTAAATGTATTTTGGGGTGCAATTCCACATATGCCCATGGCCTGTGTGAGCAATATATCATTTAGTGACAACTTTGTGCAAAAAAAAAAAAAAATATGTCACTTTCCCGCAACTTGTGTCAAAATATAAAATATTCCATGGACTCAATATGCCTCTCTGGAAATAGCTTGGGGTGTCTACTTTCCAAAATGGGGTCATTTGGGGGGGTTTTGTGCCACCTGGGCATTCCATGGCCTCCGAAACTGTGATAGGCAGTAAAGAGTGAAATCATAAATTTACGCCCTTAGAAATCCTGAAGGCGGTGATTGGATTTCGGGGCCCCGTACGCGGCTAGGCTCCCAAAAAGTCCCACACATGTGGTATCCCCATATTCAGGAGAAGCAGCAGAATGTATTTTGGGGTGCAATTCCACATAGGCCCATGGCCTGTGTGAGCAATATATCATTTAGTGACAACTTTTTGTAAATATTTTTTTTTTTTTTGTCATTATTCAATCACTTGGGACAAAAAAAATAAATATTCAATGGGTTCAACATGCCTCTCAGCAATTTCCTTGGGGTGTCTACTTTCCACAATGGGGTCATTTGGGGGGGTTTTGTACTGCCCTGCCATTTTAGCACCTCAAGAAATGACATAGGCAGTCATAAACTAAAAGCTGTGTAAATTACAGAAAATGTACCCTAGTTTGTAGACGCTATAACTTTTGCGCAAACCAATAAATATACGCTTATTGACATTTTTTTTACCAAAAACATGTGGCCGAATACATTTTGGCCTAAATGTATGACTAAAATTGAGTTTATTGGATTTTTTTTATAACAAAAAGTAGAAAATATCATTTTTTTTCAAAATTTTCGGTCTTTTTCCATTTATAGCGCAAAAAATAAAAACCGCAGAGGTGATCAAATACCATCAAAAGAAAGCTCTATTTGTGGGAAGAAAAGGACGCAAATTTCGTTTGGGTACAGCATTGCATGACTGCGCAATTAGCAGTTAAAGCAACGCAGTGCCAAATTGGAAAAAGACCTCTGGTCCTTAGGCAGCATAATGTTCCGGGGCTCAAGTGGTTAAGGGACTTTTTATGTTTTATATTTTTTGGAAAAAACTCCTTTATTTCCCTTTACACACTCCTTCATTGGTGTTCACAATTTATTTATGGATACAATCTATTTTGCATAATTTATATGTTATGTGTGTTATTTTGTCATATTGAGCTTCTCGTGCACTTGTTAGAGCACTGCACTTTTTTTATTTAAACCCTTACATATACCCAGTGAAGTGACTGGCCTCAGGTGATACACAGAGATGAAACACATCCTCCTACATAAGTTGTACTTCTTTATCTACTGCCATTTTTCCCTACATCCATTCAAAGGGCAGGATTTACACAGGATCGCTCAGCTCTGCAAATCAGGGGACAGAGAGCTGAAGTACACTTAGTGAAGAGAGCTCTGAGAGCTAATTGGAGGGATAAGGACACATTCCCTCCATACAGCTCACAGGAACAGAGATGAGGCTGTCGATCACAGACTGTGCCCTCCCCTGTCACCATTTTTCCCTTTGGTGTCAGGACAACTTGTCAGAAGGGACTAATGCTGATAGCAGAGGAACCAAGCAGCAGACAGAAATGATACTTAGTGCTCTTGATTGACTATACACATGCCAATAAGGGATATGCTTTGTCAGAGGTTTACAACCAGGGCTCGAGTCCTGTAGGAATGCGTGTGAACAACATTCCTGTACTTATTCCACAGCAGGAACGCCATTCCCATTGGCAACCGCCGCCGTGTCCTGGTGGATCCTGGGCCGGGGGGCAGGTCTGGCAGAGGCTGTGCGAATGCGGCGCACCTATTCATCGGGAGGCGAGTGATGACTCGATGATGTCATGGCGCATTCCCGCCACGGAGCCACAGACGGAGCCACACACGGTGCCAAATTGTAATGATCTCTCTGCCAGGAGCTGAGCGGGCGGAACAGAGGAGCTGAAGTCAGTGCCATCTAAAGGCTGCCTCTCAGTGCCAATTAGTGCCACCTGTTAGTGCTGCCTATCAGTACCACCTGTCAGTGTCCATTAGTGTCACCTCAGTGTTGTCCATCAATACCACCTGTCAGTGCCATCTCAGTGTTGCCTATCAATGCCACCTGTCAGTGCCCATCAATGCTACCTCAATGCCACCTGTCAGTTCCCATTAGTACCACCTATCAGTGCTGCCCATCAGTGCTACCTGTCAGTGCCACCTCAGTGCTGCCCATCAGTGCCATCTCAGTGATGCCTATCAGTGCCACCTCAGTGCTTCCTATCAGTGCCACCTGTCAGTGCCCATTAGTACCACCTGTCAGAGCTGCCCATCAGTGCCACCTCAGTGTTGTCTATCAATGCCACCTATCAGTGCCACCTGTCAGTACCATCTCAGTTTTGCCTATCAGTGCCACCTGTCATTGTCCATCATTGCCACCTCAGTGCTGCCCATCGGTGCCATCTGCCAGTGCCCATCAGTGCTGCCTATTAGTGCCACCTGTCAGTGCCCATTAGTGCCACTTGTCAGAGCTGCCCATCAGTGCCACCTCAGTGTTGTCTATCAATGCCACCTATCAGTGCCACCTGTCAGTACCATCTCAGTTTTGCCTATCAGTGCCACCTGTCAGTGCCCATTAGTACCACCTGTCAGAGCTGCCCATCAGTGCCACCTCAGTGTTGTCTATCAATGCCACCTATCAGTGCCACCTGTCAGTACCATCTCAGTTTTGCCTATCAGTGCCACCTGTCATTGTCCATCATTGCCACCTCAGTGCTGCCCATCGGTGCCATCTGCCAGTGCCCATCAGTGCTGCCTATTAGTGCCACCTGTCAGTGCCCATTAGTGCCACTTGTCAGTGCCCATCAGTGCCACCTCAGTGTTGTCTATCAATGCCACCTGCTAGTGACCTTCAGTGTTTCCTATCAGTGCCACCTGTCAGCGTCCATCATTGCCACCTCAGTGCCACCTGTCAGTGCCATCTCAGTGCTGCTTTTCAGTGCCACCTCAGTGCTGCATATCAGTGCTCATTAGTGCCACCTGTCAGTACCACCTATCAGTGGCATATGTCAGTGTTTCCTATCAGTGCCACCTGTCAGTGTCCATCATTGCCACCTCAGAGCTGCCTGTCAGTACCATCTCAGTGCCACCTGTCAGTGCCCATCAGTGCTGCCTTTCAGTGCCACCTGTCATTGCTGCCTATCAGTGCCCAGTGCCACCTCAGTGTTGCCTATCAATGACACCTGTCAGTGCCCATAATTGCCACCTCAGTGCTGCCTGTCAATGCCATCTCAATGCTGCCCCTCAGTGCCACCTGTCAGTGCCATCTCAGTGCTACCTATCAGTGCCACCTCAGTGCTGCCTATCAGTGCTCATTAGTGCCACCTGCCAGTACCACCTATCAGTGGCATATATCAGTGCTGCCTATCTGTGCCCCCTGTCAGTGCCCATCAGTGCCACCTGTCAGTGCCCATCAGTGCCATCTCAGTGTTGCCTATCAGTGCCACCTTCCAGTGCCCATCATTGCCACCTCAGGGCTGCCTGTCAGTGCCACCTCATCAGTGCCCAATAGTGGCACCTATCAGCGCACATCAGTGAAGGAGACAAAATAACTTATTTGCAAAATTTTATAACAAACAAAAAAGCTTTTTTTTTTTTTTTTTTTTTAATATTCTGTTTTTTTTCGCTTGGCATCAGGCGTGAGCAATTCTTATTGCCCGATGCCCCGGACATGCAGTTCTGGGCTGATTTAAAAAACTAAACTGTCTCCTAACTTTTTCAGCTGGCTACTAGATTCTAAACGAATTTGTCAAGCCCTGGTATAGCATACAGGTTAAATTATTTTGTTGTTACATCTGTGCTGTGTGTTCTTCTGAGTATGAAATTCTCTTGTTCCGTGCGGCCTTCGCTTTAGCTTTATGGGGCTCTCAGGGTAGGCGAGTTGGTTAGCACGTTCAAGGCTGCTCAAAGGGGCTTGCCAGAGGCTGACGTCCACCGTGATGGCTCGTCCGTGGTCCTGTTTATCCGCCAATCTAAGATGGATCAGACGGGAAAAGGCACACATTTGCAGTTACTGCAGGTTCAAGGTTTACCCATTTGCCCGCTTTCCGTGGTGGTTGATTACCTACAGCTTCGCCCTGTGAGGACTGGTTCTTTTCTCACTCATTCGGACGGTTCTGCATTGTCCACGTTCCAGTTCGTATCAGTTCTTTGACGCTGTATATCGGCTGCAGGGCTAGAGCCACGCAGTTATTCTTCGCATTCCTTCCGCATCGGGGGCTGCCACTGAAGCTGCCAGGTGGGGATTGGATGCTGCGGTCGTAAAACGCATCGGCAGGTGGGAGTCGGATAGGTTTAAACTTTATGTCCGCCCTCATTTGGTGTAAATTTAGCCATGTTCATAGGGCGTCTTATGTGTCATTCCTTTTTGATGTGGTCTGTGTTTCTGTGTGTCAGGTTTTGTGTTATGTGTTATTTTTATGTATTTCTTTTCAGATCATGCTTGCTCGTTTGGATTTTGGGCCACTCCTTCGTTCATTGGGGGGGCCAAGTGGGCTGATGTCAGGCCTAACGGCCGTCAGCTGGGCTTCACTAGGTCAGTGGCTAGTGTCAGGTGGATAGGTGTTCCGGGGCTGTTGTGGAGCAGGGTAGTCCCAGAAGTACATAAGGTTTCACGCTGGGACAGGGCTCCTGACATCCTGGTCTTGCATACTAGTGGCAATGATCTGGGTGTCAGGTCCAGCCGACACCTTATTCGGGATGTCAAATTTGACGTCCTCAGGCTGTGTATGGCTTTTTCTCACACAGTGGTGGTTTGGTCTGACACAGCAGGCCGCACGTATTGGCGTTTTGCCAGGTCTGTGGACAAACTAAACAGGGCAAGAGTTAAAGTTAATAAGGAGGTTGGGAAGTTCATAACGTGAAGCGTTTTGTGGTTCGGCATCGGGAGCTGGAGGTGGATACCTGGCGGTATGTCCGCAGCCACGGTGTGCACCTTAACGCGGTGGGCACAGATCTTTGGTCTCTGAGGTTACACGGTGGGGTGCAGAGGGCCTTGCGTTTTTGGCGGGGCACAAAGGTGTGGCGGTTGGGGTCTTTGGAGGCAGTTTTAAACAAACTGTGTGCTTATCATATTCGGGACCCATCTAAGGTATGGAGTCCCTGGTGGAATGCCAGTTATGGTGGATTAACTGGTAAGTAAAAGTGTGGTATCTGCTGAATGTGGTTCGTCCCCGAGCCAGTGTGATGCGACTAGGGACCGTATAAGTACTTATGCAGATACGAAATGTTGATATTTGGGGCCTCCAAGGATCGGCAACCTTTATTTTCTGGTGATTGTTTATTATTTTTGGTTTTCCTGTTTTAACCACTAGGCGTCCGAAAGACGGCTACAGCGCGGACTCCAATTGCCGGGAGGGCGTCCCTGGACGTCCTCCTAGTTACTTCCGCATTGCGCGCTCCCGCGGGCGCGCATCGGGGAAGTTTTGTGCTGGCCGTGTCCCTCGGACACAGCCAGTCACAGATCGCCATAAACGGCCAATGACAGCGGCCGTTTACAGTGCGATCGCTCTGCCAATGAGAGAGGATCTCATATGTAAACATATGAGATCCTCTCTCATCGCCGGCTCTCCCTCCTCACACAGAGACAGCGTGTGTGGAGGGAGAGCTAACCGCTGCGGCGGTAAGTAAACAGCAAAAAAAAAAACAAAAAAAAAAGTGTCAGCACTGTCATCTGTCCTGCCATCTGCCCCTGCCATCTGCCCCTGCCATCTGTCCTGCCATCTGCCCCTGCCATCTGCCCCTGCCATCTGTCCTGCCATCTGCCCCTGCCATCTGCCCCTACCATCTGTCCTGCCATCTGCCCCTGCCATCTGCCCCTGCCATCTGTCCTGCCATCTGCCCCTGCCATCTGCCCTGCCATCTGTCCTGCCATCTGCCCTGCCATCTGTCCTGCCATCTGCCCCTGCCATCTGTCCTGCCATCTGTCCCTGCTGTCATGTCCCTACCATCTGTCCCCAGTGCCATCTGTCCCCAGTGCCACGTAAAAGTGCCATCTGTCATCAGTGCTACATAGTGCCATCTGTCATCAGTGTCACGTGCCATCTGTCATCAGTGTCATCAGTGCCACGTATCAGTACCATCTGTCATCAGTGTCACGTGTCATCAGTGCCACGTATCAGTGCCATCTGTCATCAGTTTAAGTGCCCAGTTGTCAAGTGGTTAAGGAATGTTTATGTTTTTGTTATTGTTTTAATAAAGGGGCCGAGACGGACAAATTTACTCCAACATTGGTGTCAATGGTTTTCTTGTAATTTTAAGTAGGGGTAAAGGATGGGGGTGGGGTAGCAGTTAGCGTTTCAAGGATTAGGATTGCATCTGAGGTACCTTAGTCAAGTACAGCCCAAAGCAAAAAAATAAATGAAATAAAATGAGCGTAGGGCTAACATGATATGGGACTCAGGGGAATCTGGAGGTGACAGGGTTAACATTTTTCTAGCAGTTAAGGGCCTTTATGGGATTGGTGCAGACAGTCACTTTGGGAGGGGCTTCATGGGGAGTCTTGTGAGGGGAGAAAAGAATTCCAGGCATCCGGGGGAAGAAACTTGGGGGAAGAACGTTCCGGCCCGCCCCCCTGCCCTACATCGGAGTGGTTCATCTTATGTCTGTTGTTTCATTCTATTATGGTTGGGGTCTTTGGAGGCAGTTTTAAACAAACTGTGTGCTTATCATATTAGGGACTCATCTAAGGTATGGAGTCACCAGTGGAAGTCCAGTTATGGTGGATTAACTAGTAAGTAAAAGTGTGGTATCTGCTGAATGTGGTTCGTCCCCGAGCCAGTGAGGTGCGGCTAGGGACCGTATAAGTACTTACGAAATGTATAATTGATATTTGGGGCCTCCAAGGATCGGCAACCTTTATTTTCTGGTGATTGTTTATTATTTTTCGTTTTCCTGTTTTAAGGAATGTTTGTTATGTTTTTGTTATTGTTTTAATAAAGGGGCAGAGACGGCCAATTCTACTCTAACATTGGTGTCAATGGTTTTCTTGTAATTTTAAGTAGGGGTAAAGGATGGGGATGGAGTAGCAGTTTGCATTTCCAGGGTTAGGATTGCATCTGAGGTAACTTAGTCATGTGAATTTTCGAGCTGTGCTCGTGACATGGAGAGTAACAGGGAAAGATCAGTTGCAGGGAGCCTATGGGGAATACTGGTGGCTACAGGTTAAGGTCCTCTTTAAGTGCGCAGACATTTTTTTTAGCCAGGTAACAATTGTCCCCATCTGTATATAAAAAAAGATACATATTGACTTGTCCACGGAGTCCAGCCTTGTCTTCCTTGATGCTGGAGTTCCTCTATGCTTCCCTCTCCCATCTTGAAATTCCTGTTTCAGCATGGTGGGGACATGCGGCATGTCTGTGCTTGTGCAAAGGATCTTGTACATGCTAAGACACACCACAGGTCTGCCAATTATATCAGACCTGGCAGGCCTGTGGTGTGTCTGCGCATGCAAGAGATACCATAGGTCTGTCAGGTCCGACCACAGTTCATCTCCAAGTGAAACACTACCTCCTGGGATGTGAGACGGGACATCTCAGGAGCAGTGTTGCCAACCGCCCGTAGATTTACGGGCAGCCCGTAAAAACAAGACGTTTTTCCGGTGTCCGTGAAAGCCCGTAGTAAGGGAAAAGTGCCAGTAAAAATGGTGGCGATCTGCTCGGGTCAGAACTGCGCATGCGCAATTCCGGAATTCCCCGAGAAGATCTGATCTTGAACTGCCAAGCAAGTTTCCTGCAGAGCCTCTGCCCAGCCCACCACTGCCGTGGCCCGTGCAGCCAATACCAATAATGTTATCTGACCCTCTGTGTAAGAGGGGACTCTGATGGGAACTCTGATGGGGACTGTGGTGTAAGGGGGTCTCTGAAGGGGACCCTGATGTATGGGGGGGGCTCTAATAGGGACCCAAATGTAAGGCTCTGACGTTAGGAAGGATTCTGATGTAATTTTATCTGGACCTCTGATGTAAGAGGGGACTCTGATGAAGAACATGATGTAAGGTGGTCTCTCAGGGGGACTCCAATGTATTTTATTCTGGCCTCTGATGTAAGAGAGGATTCTGATTCTGTGTGGTAAGGACGGAGGACTCTGATGGGAACCATGGTGTAAGGGGGTCGCTGATGGGAGCCCTAATGTAAGGCAGGAGTCTGATGCATTTTTATCTGGCCATCTGATGTAAGAGGGGACTCTGATGGAGACTCCAAATTAAGGGGGATTCCGATGTAAAGGGGGACTATGAAGTAAAGGGGGCTCTGATATAAGGTGGGTCTGATGGGGACTCTGATGTAAGGAGGAGCTCAGGTTTATTTGGAATTCTTTTTGTTACTTAGTGACGTTTTTCCTTTCCTGTTCTAAATCATATAATGCAGATTATTAAAAAAATAAAAATCCAAGCAAAATGTATTTGGTAATTTATATGTGATTCATTCATTTATAAAATAAATTTCTTTGGCCCATGAATATTTGTAAGATATACAATGTGTCCCTTATATGGTAAAGTTTGCAGACCTCTGGTTTAGAGAGCACAACATCAGAAAACCATCTGATAGAACATTACCTATACACATACACTGAGCACAGGCTACAATCTTAGAAAATATTGCAAAACGTTTGATGAATGTCCCCACCAGGAATAATATAGCCATAGACTTTCATTTCTCACGCTACAATGCAAGTGCTGCTATTAGAAAGAGCTCCTTCTCTAGGGTCTTGCTGTCCATGGACTCAGGACGTAGGGTTTATTTTCCTAGCGGTGAATATTTTTAGGCCAGACTGTTTTAACGGAGCATGCAGACAGATGTCCCGCTTGGACAAAGGTCACTATTTTGCCCTCTTGCCCCCCCCCCCCCCCTCCCTTCCCCTTTGCTTCCTTAGCTGCACTGAGCCTTAGCCGCCCTGGTCATGAAAGTGCTGTGCTGGTGCATCTTGGGTAAACAAGGCACAGATAAAGCCGGCTTTCTTCTAGGCCAGAGATGTGGGTTTCCTGCTCCACTGCATAGCTTCTCTCATCTGTTGGCTGACTTCGCTTTAGGTAAAATAAGCATTATTATGCAATGTCTAGGTCCGCCGTCCAAAAACCACTTATGCATAAAAAGCAGACCTCTCAGACTGCCCATTGATAAAGCGCGATGGCGAATGTGTTGCGGCTGTGTTTAGAGTACACACAAGGTTTAGTCTGAAAAATAATAATAATATCGAATGAAGTGTGTGTACTTTGCTCAGCCCCGGTGAAGGAATAACAGTCATCTTCTTAGGTCAGCTTAATCAGAGGCTGTATTTTATCCCGCAGATTATTAGTGTGTCCCTGGAATTAAATCAATGGAGATACTCTCGTAAAAATGAGTCATATATAGAGAGAGAGCTGAAGATTATACACAACGCGCAGACTTTAATTATGGGTCCAGTCAGTTATTTGTAAAACAAATAAAGCTCTAATCAGTTACACATGAGTGGCAAGGGATCATTTGAAATAGGAACTGCATTAAACCATTTAGGTGGAATATGAACTGTATTTAGAGTTCCATTCAATCTGGGTTTCATTTACATTAGCTGTTGCATTAATGGACGTGGAGGTGCAGGGTTTTGCAAGCTGTGGTACGAGTACCTATAGGGGGACATAAAATGGGTTCAAGGAGAACCTTTAAAGGAGAAGTACAGCCAAAGCTTGTTTGGCTGTACTTCTCCTGTAAATCACAGGAGTGCAGTCCGTTCTGCACACCTGTGACCCATTTTTAGCAGACAGTGGGCTGAAACCCGCTGTCGGCTGACATCCAGGGGCGGACTGACCATTCGAGCACTTGGGCACTGCCTGAGAGCCCCATGCCCTAAGGGGCCCCATCAGGGTTGCCAGCCTCAATAAAACCAGGGACAGTATGTAAAAATCTGTGTTTTTTTTTTAAATACCAAGATTATAGCTGCCCCGCCTCTCCAGTACCTTTTCAGTGTGTGTATGTGTATTCTGTGTGTGTATACTGTGTGTGTATATTGTGTGTCTTTGTGTGTATACTGTATGTGTGTGTGTATACTGTGTGTGTGTATATTGTGTGTCTCTGTGTGTATACTGTATGTGTGTGTGTGTATACTGTGTGTCCCCATAATCTATTGCCTGGGGGCCCCATAATCTCCTATTGCCTGGGGGCCCCATAATCTCCTATTGCCCGGGGGCCCCATAATCTCCTATTGCCTGGGTTGTCAGTCCGCCCCCTGCTGACATCACAGAGCCGGTCCAGGCTCGGGCAAGATAGCGACCATGGAGAGGGGATCCGCCCACAAGCCTGGACTGACACCCTGCTCAGCCTCTCAGCAAGCCGCTGAGAGCCTTAACCGGCTGCTTCCGCCTCCTCCACAACCCAGCGCTCCAGTGAGTGCAGGGGGGCAGAGCAGAGAGCTGCTGACTTAGGCTGGGTTCACACTGCCGCACGGAGTGGTTCACAGCACGGGTCCAGTGCATCCCTGTTCATTGTTTTAGGTCCGATTTCAGTCGGAATTATTTTTATTTTTTTCCCAAAGATTTTTATTTATATTTAAAGCGGAGTTCCACCCAAAAGTGGAACTTCCACTCATTTGTCTCCTCTCCCCCTCTGGTGCCACAATTCGCACCTTTCGGGGGGGAGGGGGGACAGGATACCTGTCTTTGACAAGTATCCTGTTCCCACTTCCGGGAGTCCAGGCTGCGGCCCGTGACATCACCGCGGGGCTCCCCCCTCCTCCTCCCTGTCACCGGGCCAGTAGGAGAGAGGAGCGGGGCCTTGCGCATGTGCAGTAGGGTTCCCAGCGTGAAGCCTTAAGGCTACACTGCCGGGTACCCTCACCCGCAATGGCGGCGGCAGTACCCGACAGCTGATGGAAACATCAGCTGCGGTGCCGACATCGCTGGACTCCAGGACAGGTAAGTGTCCTATTGTTAAAAGCCAGCAGCTGCAGTATGTGACCCGCAACGGAGAAGGATTTGTGAAATGCATGATCTGTGTGAGGCATAAAGAAGAAATCATATGTGGTGTATAGAGGTCGACCGATATATCGGCCGATATTTGACGTTTTTTTCTTAATCGGCATCGGCCGATTATGCTGATAAAAAAGGCCGATATAACTCAGCGCGACTTGCAAAAGACTTCTGAAGTCAATACAAGTTGCCTGTATTCTTCTGTGAAGACTTCTCTCCCCTCTCTGGGCAGCCTGCCAAATCTGATAAAAAGAACCTGAATTGATACAATGTTTACACTTCTGAATGAACCAAGCTGTGTAGAAGTTCTCAGTTTAACCATTTAAAGACTCTTTTCTGACACGTGTTGCTTACAAGTAAAAATCCTGTATTTTCTGCTAGAAAATCACTTAGAACCCCCAAACATTATATATTTTTTTTTAGCAGAGACCCTAGGGAATAAAATAGCGGTTGTTGCAATATTTTATGTCACACGGTATTTGCGCAGCGGTCTTTCAAACGCAATTTAAAAAAAAAAAAAATACACTAATAAATTTTAAAAAAAACTAAGCAGTAAAGTTAGCCCATTTTTTTTCGTCCAAAAGTTTTGATTAGCTGTTTTTGTGTATTTATTTTTAAGATGTAGTTTTTTTTTTATATTTTTTTTTATCTAAATTCTACATACAAGTGAACTGATTGGAGGTTTGTTTTGTTTAATAAATGTTTAAATGTAAAAAATTTTCTGTATCACTTTAGGTTGCTTTCACACTGCAGCGGGCATGCGTTGACGGTAAAATGCTGCTAGTTTTAGCGGCGCTTTACCGTCATTTTAGCGGCGCTATTCGGCTGCTAGCGGGGAGCTTATAACCCAGCTAGCAGCCGAGGAAGGGGTTAAATGCGCCCCTGAAGCGCCGCTGCCGAAACGCTTTGCAGGCGCTTTGGCAGCGGTGCGCATTCATTTCAATGGGCAGGAGTGGTGGTATGCACCGCTCCAAAGATGCTGCTTGCAGGACTTTTTTTAACATCCTGCCAGCGCATCGCCTCAGTGTGAAAGCACTCGGGATATCACACTGAGACTGCAGGGGAGCCATTTTACAGGCACTTTACAGGCGCTATTTTTAGCCCAAAAGCGCCTGAAAAACGCCCCAGTGTGAAAGGGGTCTAACTGTTAAATTTTATGAGATGAAGGAAAAAAAAAAAAAATTGGCCTAATATATCGGCCCCAAAAAATCGGCATCACATATCGGCCATCGGCCACCGAGATTTCTAAATATCGGCATCGGCCAGAGAAAAACCCATATCGGTCGACCTCTAGTGGTGTATGCCAAGTAGTCTTTGGAGCATAGCTTAGTGAGAGAAAGTGAGCAAATAGGTAGAGAAGGAGAAGGGAAAAGGCAGGAGAAAATAAAATAAAAAGCGTTTGGGGGGGGGGGAGACCATCTCTTACTTCCCTCCTCAGTGGCCAATTGTATGTGAGGAACTCTGTTAGAAGTTCATGTCAGTTTTGGAAGGGGACGCAGATTACGCAGATCTATTATTTAGGCGAGAATACTCTGAAGTCGACCGGAAGTGTATCCAGCCCGCCCATTTGGTTCCAAATTTTGTAGGAGTATCACGTGCAATGTGAATTAGCTCTTTAATTTCAGCTACTTTATTAATTCTGTTAAACTATTCCTTGATTGAGGGGGTGTGGGGAGAACCCCAGTGTAGGGGAATACATTGTTTTGCTGCATTAATACAAATGCATCGCTAAGGATTTGTGATATGATTTGTGCGGTAGGGGTGAGTGATATAGAAGGAATAGGGCTGGGGAAGTGTTCTGAGGTAAAAGACTGTCAGTTTTAGGGTCAGCCATCTTGTTCTACTGAGAAGTGTGACGCAGTTACTTTATTCTACAAAGTACAATTTATCCTATGGGCACCCATGTCACTTTTCCCCAACCAAGTTCAATCCCCAAATAAAAACAACAAAAACAAGCAAAAGACTGTTCATTGACTGAGAAGTGTGTCTAATGCCGCGTACACACGGTCGGACTTTCCGGCATACTTGGTCCGGCGGACCAGAGTGTGCCGGACAATCCGCCCGTGTGTGGGCGCCGGCGGACTTTTCCGGCGGACTTCTTCCGAAAAGCCCGCCGGACCTAGATTTGAACCAAGTTTCAAATCTTTCCGTCGGACTCAGTTTCGGGCGGAAAGTCCGCTCGTGTGTGTGCTGGTCCGACGGAAAGGCCGCTCGTGTGTAGGCTGGTCCGACGGACCAGATACGACGCGAGGGCAGGGTATTGCATCTCGCGCTTGCTACAATAGGAAAAACAAATTTTCCTATTGCGGCGAGCGCGGTGCATACCAGGCCCTTAGGTCTGGTATGGATTATAAAGGGAAGTCCCTACGCCGAAAAAACGGCGTGGGGTTCCCCCTTAAAATCCATACCAGACCCCGATCCGAGCACGCAGCCTGGCCGGTCAGGAAAGGGGGTGGGGACGAGCGAGCGCCCCCCCCCTCCTGAACCGTACCAGGCCGCATGCCCTCAACATGGGGGGGTGGGTGCTTTGGGGGAGGGGGGCGCCCTGCGGGCCCCCCCCCACCTCAAAGCACCTTGTCCCCATGTTGATGAGGACAAGGGCCTCTTCCCGACAACCCTGGCCGTTGGTTGTCGGGGTCTGCGGGCGGGGGGCTTATCGGAATCTGGGAGCCCCCTTTAATAAGGGGGCCCCCAGATCCCGGCACCCCACCCTATGTGAATGAGTATGGGGTACATGGTCCCCCTACCCCTTCACCTAGGGAAAAATTGTAAGTAATAAAACACACTACACAGGTTTTTAAAATATTTTATTAAACAGCTCCGGGGGTGGGGATCTTCCTCCGGCTTCGGGGGTCTTCTTCCGGCTTCGGGGGTCCCTCCGCTTCATCTTCTCCCGGCGTCCGGTTGGTTCTTCTCCGCTCTCTTCTCCCGGTGTTCCAGTTCTTCGGCCGGCTCCTCTGCTGTGTTCAGGTAGCTCTCTTGCCAGCAGAGGTCCGGACTTCTGAGCTGCTGGGCTTCTTCTCTTCTCTTCTCTTCCCCCAGATGTTGACACGACGCTCTCTCCGGCTGGACTGGTCTCTGAGGGCTGCGTTGTGACTTATATAGGCGGAGACCCCGCCCCCATATGATGTCACAGTCCCTGGGCATGCTGGGACTGTGAAGTTTTAGGGGGCGTGGTCGACCACGCCCCCTAAAACGTCACAGTCCCAGCATGCCCAGGGACTGTGACATCATATGGGGGCGGGGTCTCCGCCTATATAAGTCACAACGCAGCCCTCAGAGACCAGTCCAGCCGGAGAGAGCGTCGTGTCAACATCTGGGGGAAGAGAAGAGAAGAGAAGAGAAGAGAAGAAGCCCAGCAGCTCAGAAGTCCGGACCTCTGCTGGCAAGAGAGCTACCTGAACACAGCAGAGGAGCCGGCCGAAGAACTGGAACACCGGGAGAAGAGAGCGGAGAAGAACCAACCGGACGCCGGGAGAAGATGAAGCGGAGGGACCCCCGAAGCCGGAAGAAGACCCCCGAAGCCGGAGGAAGATCCCCACCCCCGGAGCTGTTTAATAAAATATTTTAAAAACCTGTGTAGTGTGTTTTATTACTTACAATTTTTCCCTAGGTGAAGGGGTAGGGGGACCATGTACCCCATACTCATTCACATAGGGTGGGGTGCCGGGATCTGGGGGCCCCCTTATTAAAGGGGGCTCCCAGATTCCGATAAGCCCCCCGCCCGCAGACCCCGACAACCAACGGCCAGGGTTGTCGGGAAGAGGCCCTTGTCCTCATCAACATGGGGACAAGGTGCTTTGAGGTGGGGGGGGGCCCGCAGGGCGCCCCCCTCCCCCAAAGCACCCACCCCCCCATGTTGAGGGCATGCGGCCTGGTACGGTTCAGGAGGGGGGGGGCGCTCGCTCGTCCCCACCCCCTTTCCTGACCGGCCAGGCTGCGTGCTCGGATCGGGGTCTGGTATGGATTTTAAGGGGGAACCCCACGCCGTTTTTTCGGCGTAGGGACTTCCCTTTATAATCCATACCAGACCTAAGGGCCTGGTATGCCCCGCAACGGGGCTCGCAAGGTGTCAATCTCGCAGATAAAAGCGGCAAGATTGACATCCTTTGCTAGTCCCGTCGCACCTGAGTCACGTTCAAAATTAACGGACTTGTCCGTGTGTGGGCAAGTCCGTTCATTCTGAAAGTCCGCCGGAACTCCGGCGAAAGTCCGTCGGAAAGACGGGCGGACTTAGCCCGCCGGAAAGTCCCGGCGTGTGTGGGCAAGTCCGTCCGTTTTAAAGTCCGGCGCACCTGGCGGACAAAGTCCGTCGGAAAGTGTGCCGGACCAAGTATGCCGGAAAGTCCGACCGTGTGTACGCGGCATTATGGAGGTCTGGGAGCAGGGTGAAATGTGTGGCTGCTGTAACACATAGCAACCCCACGGGGCCATCGCTACATTTGGAGGTCCCACCAAGATCCACCTTCACAGTTAACCTGCTGGCCGTCGCCCCTAGCAATGCAGAGAAAGGGGAGACTTTCCGTTACCAAGAGAATTCAACTTTGGGAAAAGACTGTGTGTTTGCCTACAAATCAGCTTTTACAAGTGCCATTGCCAATAGCAACCATCCGGGATTGTCAGTATTACAGCCCCCCCCCCCCCAGTACCCAGTTACTCATATCAGTGCTGGGGCAGACAGTAACTAACCTGCAACTCAGTGACTGTAAAACATCTGCCACTACCCGTGGCAACCACGATGGGCGATCACGCCCATGGATTACAAATATGTCCAGCGCTCTGCATGGTGCAGACATTACCCACTGCATTGCAGATTTCTGAACTTTCTATTAACTCCTGCTTGACAACAGTAAAGGGAGAGTGAGAATGGCGACTGTTACCCCTGGTGATGGAATGCAACTTGGGGGTGCCTGCGGGCGGGAAATTTCTATGCTGGTCCTATACAGAGAGACATTAGAGATTGACTTTATTGTTGCCAAGGGCAACCAACGTACAGTTTGCCTGCTATCAGTGTTCAGCTACTGTGGCACAGTTTGTGTGTTTGTGTGGACAGAACCAGCTAGCACCAGCGCCTGTTAATCTCAACTTCTACCACAAGGGGTCAGCACAGCGCATGCAGCACAGAGCCTGCTTATCAGTTCCTCAGGCGCCGACCTACAGGTAGTGGGTGGTAAAGGCCCAGGATGCTTGTGTCTTGCCTGGGAAAGGGAAGCCCAAGGAATTGCCAAGGTTCTCTCGGTTCCAGAAGGAAATACAGAGAAGGGTTGCTCTGGAGTGGGGTCTTGACTTTCAGTATGTCCCCTCTCAGATTATGGACATCGTGGAGAACTCCCAGGGCGGGTGGGAGGATGACCTAATCTGGGAGTTCATGCACGTCCCAAAGCCTTTAAGGGTGCCAGAGAGTGAAGCTTGGGCCCGGTTCCAGGACATTCGGGAGGAATGGAAGTTGGGACGTGCCATCTACAGAGACCGAGTCCTGGTTGTAAAGGTGGGTCGGCCTACCAGGAGCCATTTGGTCTCAGTCAGAGGAGAAGGGGATAGCAGGAGGAGGTTGCCGGATCCCCGCTTCTATGTGTGAGGCGGACTGCTGGGCTGTGCAGCCACCATAGGAGCATCCACAAGGACTGCAAGAATAGGGCAGGTTCTGTGTGTTTTTTTTTCACTGACATTTTCTTTTGCAGGGAAAGTCTTTGCCTGCCACCCAGGAAGCCTGATGGAAGGATTGTTGATCTTGGACACTAGGGTGTACTGTCTCTGCCCACCTCTTTGCTGCCTACTATCCCCTATATTCAGAAGCAAAAGAAGGACTGTTACAGGTTTCACATAAATGTTTGGTTATTGTTTTGTTTGGGGTTAAATAGTTCCCTTCTGACAGAATAATGACAAATGGGTAAATATATGTGGTAAAGAAAAGCCCGGAGCAAAAAATAAATAGCATGAAAAATAGCGGATGGCTGGCATGACAGAGGAAACATGGACAACAGACAAAATGAGTGTGTTGGGGAACCTCTGATGTGAATAATGGCTTCTGTTGTGATGGGGGGGACCTCTACTGTGATAGAGACCACTAATGTGAATAGGTCTTTTGATGTAATGGGGGGACCTCTGTTGTAATTGGGGGCTTCTGATGTGATGAGGGGACCCCTGTTGTTATGGAAATACCTTTTATGTAATGGGGGAACCACTGATGCGAAGGGGACTTCTAATGTGATGGGGGGGGGGGCCTTGGATGTAAATAGGGGCTTCTGATGTGATAGGGAGACCTCTAGTGTGGGACTTCAGTGATTCTGATGTGATGAGGGGCTCTCATTTATAAAGGGGCCTCTGATGTATAGGGTCGAGTCTGATGTGATAGGGGGCCTCCGCTGTTATGGAAAGACATTTGATGTAATTGGGGAGCCTCTGATGTAAAGGGGGCTTCTGATGTGATGGGGGACCTTTAGTGTGATGGGGGGGGGGGGGGGCCCTGATGTGATAGGGGGTTTCTGATGTGGAGTTAATTTCATCAAGGTGGTTGTGTGCATCGTCCCAGGCTCAGGTTTCCCATTGATAAGTCACATTTACATTTTCTACATCTCAGTCTGGGGTGCCTTGAAATTTTGCATACTTTTAACGGGTGCCGCAACTGAACAAGGGTTGAGAATCGTTGAGTTATAGATTAGGAAACGACAAGATTTAACATGATCTGGACATCAGAGGCCTGTCTCCTTTTATATGACTGCAGTTACTATGGAGAGTGATTCACGGTGTCAGTCCAGCTCTGGGCCTTACGTGGATTTTTCCACTTGCTGGTCTGCATACCAGAACTGTGCATCACTTTACCTAAAACATATGAACTCTTAATTGTTGACAGAAGCATCTCTTACTATTACACAAGAGCTGAGCTGTACTGCAACATTTATATCTCTATGAATGCTGTATACTTTTTTCCCAGGCTAAATAACATGTGGTCAGAAAAGCTGCATTCACCACAATTAAAAGAAAATTTTATGTTTTGAACTGTAACGAGTTATTACACAACATTCTCTTCCATTTCTTAATGGTTTAATTACCGTGTAGAATTTGCTAAACATCAGTATAAACACTGCCACTAAGACTGGAGACGTTTACACATGGCACCTATAAAATTCATGCACTGTTCTCAGTATGTGCAGAGCAAGAAAGATTAATATGGTTAAAGCTGAACTCCGGGTTGAAAAAAATCAAACCCTTGCATTGGCCCCATACACTGAGAGGGTTAAAATGCTGATTCTAGGCACAAAAACATTCAGTTACATATATTCCTCAATAGCCATAAAGGATATAAACCCACTTTGTGTGCCCCAAATGCCTTTGTAAACCCAGATTTTACCTTGTCAAAGTAGCAGTAAAATCATCGCTGTACTGTACATAGCCTGTGCAGACAGCAGAGCTGTGGGAGGAACTCAGCATACTCCACCTACTACAGCAGGGATATGCAATTAGCGGACCTCCAGCTGTTGCAAAACTACAAGTCTCATCATGCTTCTGCATCTTGGTGTCATGCTTGTGGCTGTCAGAGTCTTGCTATGCCTCATGGGACTTGTAGTTCTGCAACAGCTGGAGGTCCGCTAACTGCATATCCCTGTACTACAGGCTGCCTGCAGAAAACTATAGGAGGGGGCGGAGACAAGACCAGTCACCCTACACAAGGAGAGAGAGCAGCAGTGACTGGTCTTTATTACAGGAAGCTCCTGCACAGAGGCAATATTTAATACTAGATTACTGCACAGATCACAAAGAAATACACAAAGCACACCAAGATTCAAGAAGAATATATATGATGATTGTATTTAGACAATAAATGCTGATCATGGAGTTAGACTTATAGTAGAAGTTTTATAGGTTCATAGTTACATAGTAGGTAAGGTTGAATAAAGACAATAGTCCATCCAGTTCAACCTGTGGAGGTGTATGTGTGTCAATGACAATAATAATTTCCCATATCCCTGTATGTTGTGTTCACTAAGATGCACATCCAAGAGTCCTTTAAATATATCAATACACCCGCTGACACCACCAATTCTGGAAGAGAGTTCCACATCGTTATCGCCTTGACAGTGAAAACCCCCCTACGCAGCTTAAGGTAAACTGCTTCTCCTCCAATCTCATTGTGTGGCCCCATGTCTTCTTATACTCCCTGAGATTGAAAATTTTTCTTCCTATGCTGGGATCACCATTGTGGTATTTGTATATTTCTATCATATCTCCTCTCAAGCGTCTCTTCTCCAGGGAGAATAAATTTAGTGCTTGTAGTCGTTACTCATAATTGAGGTCCTCCAGTCCCCTTATTAATTTTGTTGCCCTTCTCTGGACTCTCTCCAGTTCCAGCACATCTTTCCTGAGGACTGGTGACCAGAACTGGACAGAATAATCCAGATGTGACCGAACCAGAGTTTTATAAAGTGGCAGGATTATCAATTTATCTCTGGAGTTTAGCCAGCGCCTAACTAACTCTAAGCTCTGAAGAAGGGGGTTTGTCTCCCAAAATTCTTCTACCGTGTGGAAAAAGACGAGTCACCGGTCTCACCAGCTGGAGCAGTTTATTTGACAAGCTTGATTGTATTCCTATTTTGTGAGTATAACACTGTTGTGTGTTTTTATTTAATGGTTTTGGTGGAAATGCACTAGGCGTTTGCGACCTCTTGTGTATGTATCTGCAGTATTTGGAAGACCAGTCTGAGGAGGGCTGCATCATTAAAACCATTGCCCGCCATAGTCCTGTTTTGGGGTGTCCTTGGTTTGAGCGCTGGATGGTGTTTTTGGTTTGTCTGGTAACTCTAAACCTGCTTGCAGCCACATTCTAAAACAAATCTATTTAGCCTTGTAAATAAAAAATAGCTATACTTACCTGTTCTGCAGGCGCTCCAGTCCGGTCCCACACTGAGCTGTCAGTGGCAGCTTCAGTGTGTAGGCCTGTAAAGGAGAGGCAGCCAACAACGGAACACCAATAGTAACTCTATGGGGGACGTCACTTCCCAGGCATTTCCCAGCCGTTGTCGGTTCTCTCCTGCACACAGAATCCGCCGCTGGAGAGAGGACCAGATCCCCTTAAGAAATGTATGTATAGCAATTTTTTCTTTACAGAGCTAAATAGATTTGTTTTTGAATGTGGTAGCCAGTAGGTTTAGCATAGTTAGGTTTTGGGTGAACTTTCACTTTAAGTCTAGGTGTACAGAAATAAGGAGTAATATTTACTTTATTTATGGCTCCAGCAGACTTCCTCCATCTATGCCACTGGTTCAGTGCTGCTACTTCTATAGGGGGCTCCCAGTTATGGTCACATTCCTGCCTCCTCCATGTACAATGCAGGGTTATTAGCTCTCCATTGTATCTGATGATGCTGAAGGACTGCCCCCAGCCTAGAGCTCCAGGGAGAAGAGGACAGTGCTTAAGTCGGCTGGAATGGGGTGCACATTAAGTATTTTAGCTTCTTCCCATACCCCTAGAAATTAACCTTTGCCGTGCCATTTTTTTTTCTCCCAATGTTCAGATTTAAAGGGTCACCAATCATAAATTCCAAGGCGATGTAAGAGACTGGGTCAACTTGCCCATGCAGAACAGAGTGACATTGTCTTTGCCTAATAAACCCGTCCCCCCTGACCCCCTTATGCGCACCTTGCCAACACTCCCTCGCTATTCCTTCATCCATTACAGCAGGTGGCATTACCAGTGCATTCCTACCTTAAGTAAAACATGATTTAGCAATTATAGAAACAATATAAGGTGAACTTAAATTTAAACCCCCACCCCCTAGTGCTCCCCCTTTCTATTATCGAGGCCTCATCTCAGCTTTATTTTATACAATTTTTTATATGCACATTTTCTCTAAGTGTTCGGGTTGGTAACATGATGCACAGAGTCTCTTTACCCGGTGGCAGCCTGGCAGGCAGTCTTCAATCAAGCCAGTGGTGCTCTCTGCACCATTATACAGTATTACACAATGGTGGTAAACTTCCCTCAAGGGTCAAATCTTGACTCCCTGCACACAAAGGATATCTTCTGGTTTAAATTAGTGTTAGTGTGGGGAAGGTGGGCATTGCAGCCTGCTACCGTTTGCGTTTACGTGGCATGTGTCTGATTGTGTAAGTATGGTACTAATAGTGTTTCTCCAAAATTAGTTGTTGGTTTTGAAAATATGGTACTGATTGTGTCTCTATGGATGTTTCTAGTTGGGTCAGTATTGTATTAATTATACCTCTGTGAACATCTTCTGGTTTAAATTAGTGTTAGTTTGGGGAACAGTTCCATATTGAAGGTGGGCATTGCAGCCTGAGCTGTATTGGGCTTTAAAACCTAACTCTAGTCAATTTCTGTCAGTTTGTTAAAATACCTTATCATCTATTTATCTACAGTTATTCTATATATCCTCTGTTGCATGTCAAAACATCACTATAGTAAAGCAGGATTTCTAAAACTCAGCCATGCCAAGAAGCCCTGCACAAGAAATTCAAAGATCTAAATCACAAAACCCATTTTGGCTGAAACTTGCATGAAATGTTTGGATTGATCGACTCTTTTTGTTTTTGAGCTCTACAGTAAGATACCCAACACTGGTGTGTGTGGTTTGTGCATTAGTCATGCCAAGAACATTCAAATCTCTTTGTTCTATTTTGTTACTGGGCTAAACCTAAAGAGCATTTCAGGCAAAACGTCAAGCAGTGTTCGGCTGTTTGTGTCCAAAAGCATTACAACTGTGTCAAAGTGGGCGTAATACACTTCTCGTTAGCTTGGTGTGTCACTGATGAACTCCGTCCAGGGTGAGATTTCCAACTAGGCCAAATAGTCCATGGCTTGGGATGCCACGGCTGCCAAATGCAGTGCCTAGACCAGCCTCAACCTTTTAAACACAGAAGAACCCTTGCAACAATTTTCCAGTTTCAGTCTCTCCCTGCTAAAAATTACTATATCTACAACTAATGATACATTAGAGTGATGGTCTGTGGGAAGAATGATCCTTACCCTTGTGGTCATTGGGAAGAATTCCTACAGATAGCTAAAAAGATCAATGGTGTCAGTGGGAACTTATCTGAGAGGCAGAAACTGCTCATTGACCCTAGCAACTTTTGGAGGAACCCTAGTTGAGAAACTCTGGCCTAGACTGTCAAACTTGCATTCCCTTAATCTTGCTCTTGATCATTCTGGGGCTGGGGCATGTCAGCATCCTGTTGCTCCGGCTTTAAGATCTTTTATTGAGGTCTTTGTGCTAATACGGAAGATCACGGAAACGCCTGTTCTGCAATTAACCTGTATTGCTCTGAAAAGGTTAACAATGTATCTCGTTTCACACAAAAGTTGATTAATTTTATGCTGCTAGCTGACAAACTTACCATAGCTCGATCTTGGAAAAGCCCCTTAGTTCAAATTGCTATGTTCAGGCGCAAGGTTTCCTGGATAATACTCAATGTGCACCTTGCCAGAAAGCTTAATGACTCCATACCTCAGTTTCAGAAGGTATGGGAGCCATGGGCCAGTTATGTCAATATAGAACTGTAGGAGATTTTTTTTTTCCTCTTCTGCTCAGGACATCATTGGTCGAGATAATCTTGCAGGCTTACTCGCTGGGTTTCCTCTTTTTTATTCTGTCTCTTCGTCTCTGCTCACTTTTGGGACCTACTTTCCAACTAAGTTCCTTCTTTCTCTTTTCTTTGTCTTTTCTTTCCTTCCAACTTTTGGGCTGTCTACTGTATTGGTTGGTGTTAAACCCTGTTATTATGCTTTAAAGTGGAAGTAAACTTCCATCTTTTGCTTTCACCTATAGGAAACCCTATAATAAGGTTTACTTATAGGTAGTGTGAATGTCTCCTAAACATGTACTGCTTAGGAGATATTTAGTGTATATGCAGCCAGTGACATCACTGGGGCATGCACTCTGAAGGAATGGCCACTTGTGCTGTTAACGGCGGCTCCCATGCATATGCGCGGGAGTGACATCATTGCGGATCCGGCCAGTCACAGAGCCGGAGTCCGCAAACCCATAAGCAAGGTGGGTGAAGATGAGAGCGCCTGAAGCCCCTGACATCTCGGCGCTGGAAAAGCTTCGTTTTAAGGTAAGTTTAACATAATGTGCTTGTATGCGATGCATACAAGCACAATATGCCTTTACCTTGCAAGTACAAAAAAAATTGAAAATTGTCCAGCGGTTTACAACTGCTTTAAATTAGCACCTTTGCATCATGTTCAGATGACCTCCTTAGCCACTTGGAATGTTTTAAAGTGTCTGCGTTCATTTACTCTGCAAGTATGCTCATTGTTTTCCCATTGTGGTCATGTTGATATTGACACTATATTTACTCTGTATCTGAGTCAGGGCTCCAACCTTTGTGATTTTTGTGTTATAAGAAAATACTGTGTCCTGATTTACTTTAATAAAAAAGATTGAAAGGAAAAAAAAAAGATACTGTATTTTACTGAGGAAGCTGTCTACTGTATTGGTTGGTGTTAAACCCTGTTATTATGCTTGGAAATAAGTGGAAGTAAACTTAGCACTCCAGACATTATACTACTTGCATAAAGGTGAAGAGGGTTCTGGGATCTGTGGGGTACTAGATACTGATTGTGGCTCTGTGGATGTTTCTAGATGGGTCAGTATTGTATTGGTTATACCTCTGTGAACATGTTTCTGGTTGTCTAGTACAGTACTGATTGTGCCTATGTTCCTGGTTGTGTCAGTATCATTCTGATTGCTTCTCTGTAGACATGAAGTATTTCTAGTTGTGTCAGTACAGTACTAATTGTGTTTGTACGCATGTTTCTGGTTGTGTCAGTACGGTACTCATTGGGTCTCTATGGACATGTTTTCAGTTGTGTAAGCATAGCATTGATTCTGTCTGTATGGATATTAAAACAACAGATATCCACACTTAGGAAAATAGAGAACTGCAGCCTCCCTAATTGGAAACACCACATAGGTGGAGTCCAGAAATAATTCAACTCTAGTAAAGGGGAAGTGGCGCTGTTCAAAAAAATGAAAATAGAACCTATGTGTATATTCATATAAAAAAGATAAATTATTATCTACTGAAGTGGGTATTACCAACACTCCCTATAAAGTGAATAGTGCTTCAATCAGAAATAAATAAAACAAAGGTAAGTGTAACATTCAACACATATTTGGAGCAAAAGGGTAAAAAATAATTTTCCATATAATGCATCAACGCACACAAAAAATAGTATAAATAATAAAAGTAAAGTGACAAGTGCTATTTCCTACGTGATTCAATCCCAAAAAATGTATATATATGTGTATATAAATACACACAAATTTCCATGTTAAAAAACAAAACAAAAAAAACAGGTCCCAAAAAATATTAAATAACAGTCTGTGAACAGTGATCCGTGCACAAGCAAAATCAAGGTGACTCTTCAGTGCTCCCCTCTTCCATCCGCATCCCCCTCCTGTGACTGCACTCACCAGAGCGCCTCACCCCTGCAGGGGTAACAGGCGTAATAGCTGTATCCAAATGGCGATGTCCCCCTTGACGAGGAATCCCTCTGGTTCACACAGCTGCAATCCACCTCACCAATGCGGTTTGGAAGTCCTCAGCAATGGGCATCCACATATATATGGAAAAGATGAGCCTCATAGTGTGAATCCATAGAACCAAAGTTTTTATTAAATTAAAATCTCCATATTAAAAGATATTTAAAAAACTGAAGGAGCGCCACTGCTCCAACTAGTATCAAATAAGGCACTTCCGTAGTTCCGGCGTGATCGCGGTGTGCGTTCCACGACTGGGCTGACAAAAACCGGAAGTACGGAGAAACGGTAATGACGTGTTGCATACCAATTATGTCCCGCCTTACGCATTCCGTCACACGGACGCCTAAGATGACTGTTATTTAATATTTTTTGGGACCTGTTTTTTTGTTTTGTTTTTTCAACACGGAAATTTGTGTGTATTTATATACACATATGTATACATTTTTGGGGATTGAATCACGCAGGAAATAGCACTTGTCACTTTACTTTTATTATTTATACTATTTTTTGTGTGCGTTGATTCATTATATTTTTATGCACTGGTTCTTTCACTCTGTTAATGTCTTTGTAATTTTTGATATAATTTAATAAAAAAATTATTGCTATAGTTTGCTGCAGACTGATCCCAGGTTGCTGTCCTCAGGATTGCCCCACTAGGGGGGGGTGGCTGAAATGCAAAGGGTATGGTGCAGAGACTGTTCACAGAGCTGCAGGTGAGAGAATAGTGAGGTCCAGGTATAGAATAAGGCAGGCTGCAGGTGAGGGAGTAGTGAGATATATGCAGGGATCCAGGAAAGCAGTATGCAAGAGAGTAATCAGATAAATTAGGTAACTGGAAAGCAGGTATTATGCCTCTAGCTTTCAGCTGGAAATAAGACACAGCACCAGTCACTTCAAAGGCTGGAGTCTAAAAGCGCTGTTGTTGAAAACTCTGGAAGTCCTGGCAGAAATTCTGAGAGACCTACTGGAAGTCCTGGAAGGGATTCTGTGAGTACCTTTGAAAGACCTGACAGCAATTCTGCGAGCGCCATTGGAAGTCCTTGGTGGGGTTCTCAAAGTGCCACTGGAAGTTCTAGCAGGGATTGTTTGAGTACAACTGGATGTTCTGTGAAAAACGTTGGAAGTCCTAGCAGGGATTCTGAGAATAGGAGTTCTGCTAATCCTGACAAGGATCTAACTTATTTTTTCATCTGGTCTTTTAGTTGTGTTAATTCTCTTATTCAATAAGAGGAGGTTGGGTCTAATTTTGGAAAGATGTTAGGGCTGAAGTAAGCAAGAAAGAGCCTATACTCTAGGGACAGGGGAGTTACAGGAACTAAAAAAAGGTACTGAAAGGGGAAGTCATCATGCTGACCACATGGTATTTATAGCCTATAGGAAACCTAAGAACTACATGTGAATGGTCAGGAATACTTCTCCTCAGGGCTTTTTTTTCTCCTAGAATAGGTGCAGGAACTGCCCCCTTCTGAGTCACTTCTTATCTCCGCCCCCTACCCACCTCTGAGCACCGTTCCTTAGTTTCATCCCCTACCCACCTCTCAGTATTGCCCCTTTTAGAGAGTACAGAGCCAAGTATAATTGTGTGGTGCTAAGTAATTTGTATAAAATGTGTTAATGATAGCAAGAAAAGTAGTAAAATAGATTCCCCACAGATAGCAACAATAGAACCCCCAGCAACAATAGATTTACTCAGAGACAATAGACCCCCCCCCCCCCTAGCAATAATGGACCCCCACAACAAAATACCACCCAGCAGCAACAACAGATCTCGCAGCAGCCAGCATCAATAGACCCCCTCCATCAATAGTAGATCTCTTCCAGCAATAATTGACCCACCAGCAACAATAGACCACCACTCTAAAAGAGATCCGCTCCAGCAACAATAGACCCTCAAGCCCACCCCAGCACCCCTTGCCATTACATACATTCAGTGCTGGAGGTGCCGGAACTACGTTCCCCCGCGTTCCCGCTGAAAAAATGCCCTGCTTCTCCTCACATTCAAGCTGGAGGAGGATTGGCGTTCCCAGAAGTGCAGATTACTAACAATAAGGTCACTTTGAGCAAAAGTTTACTTTTAAGTCTTATATAAGCATCACATTATAATAGCATAGCCTCAGTAGAAAATGATGTATTTTAATCATGGATTTGAAAATGTTCTAATAAATACAATGTTTTAAGTTATGGTGGTACAATTTATCATTGCTTACATTTTATCTATGATTGCTTTTTTTGTGAACTCTGAGAGGCATTTTTGAAAGATTACCATAACATTGGATTTTGTATATTTTCTTGAGCATTTCCCACAACTACAAAAACTTTGCTGAAACAGTAAGAAATTAAATGAAAATATGTGAAATATAAATAGGGCTAATGTTAAATATTTAAAAAAATGGAATTTCAGAACCCCCTCCCCAATAAGCAGGTTTATTTTCTATGAAATGCATTAGGGTATGTAACATAGTCAATTTAGCTGCAAAAAAAAGTAAAAAAAGTGAGTATAGTGATACTATTAATCATAGGTTATATTATAAATGTGATTGCTTTTTTGTGAATTCTAAGAGGCATTTTTGAAAGATTACCATAACATTGGATATTGTACATTTGCAAATATTGAACAGTTTAACTCATGTTTTTCTTCTTGATAAGTTAGTCCTTTCACAGGCAAAACCCACAACTACAAAAATATCACTGAAATAGTAAGCAATTAAATGAAAATATATGAAATATAAATAGGGCTAATGTTGAATATTTAAAAAAAACTTTAAAATTCCAATATATGGTAAGTACTTACATAAAAACTGAAGACTGTGCCCACTGGAAACTAAAGAACCACCACATATACCAATAAGACATACAAATAAAAAACAACATTTTATTTTGCTTTTTATCCTAAAAAGACATATTCTGACCAACTATCACTATACATAGAATTTGTACAAGGTTCATGGAAGAAACCATAAATGGATGTTTGTCCATCAACTGTTCATGTTTAATGGTGCCCTGTGTCAACGCGTTTTCCGCTGGACTGAACCAAAGAGTACCACATTTGAATTTTTGAGTTTATACACTTAGAAAAATCACCGCTCAACCCTATCCAGTCTAAGTATGCTACACACTATTGAATAGTGATATTTTTAGCCAGTACCCCATCACTGAGTACCAGCGGGACTATATACACTCTCCTTCCTTGCTTTGAGCGGCACTACAAGCATTAGCAGTTCTAGTTTATACAGGTATAAGCCATCTACATAAAAACAATCTTACAATGGTAATGTAATACTATATCCAATTATAAATTGTTATTATAGGTACTTATATATAACTGTCAATTTCTGAAGCACTTTATATATATATATATATATGGTACATTCACATCAGTCCCTGCTTTCAAAGAGCTTACAATTTATGGTCCCTAACTCACATTCATACATACAAATACTAGGTACAATTTAGACAGGAGCCAATTACCTACCAGCATGTCTTTGGAGTGTGGGGGGGGGAAATCAGAGTACCCGGAGGAAACCCACGCAGGCACAGGGAGAACATGCAAACTCTGTGCAGGTAGTGCCATGGTTGGGATTCGAACAGATGACCCTAGCGCTGCTAGGCGGAAGTGCTGACCACTTAACCACTGAAAACAAATTGATGCAAGGCATACAGTATACTGATACAATGCTTACTATCTTAGAATTCAGCATCAAACCAAGTTGTGGGTCTTGAGGTGCCGTTCCAGGTAGCAATAACATCAGTATGCCAAATGCAGAATAGAGCAGCAGAGATCATTCAAATATATTTTTGTATTTTAGTCTCCACTTTAAAATTCTTTATTCTCATAAGTTCAATCTCTCCCTCCCCAATAAACAGTGTTATTCCCCGGAAATACATTGGGGGTATAGTCAATTAGTCAATTTAGAGGCAAAAAAGTAGCATGTTCTTTAATCCAAATGCAGAGGTTAAGTTGTCTAATACCAATGAAGAATATATACTATATTGTCAAAAGTATTGGGACGCCTGCCTTTACACACACATGAACTTTAATGGGATCCCAGTCTTAGTCCGTAGGGTTCAATATTGAGTTGGCCCACCCTTTGCAGCTATAACAGCTTCAACTCTTCTGGGAAGGCTGTCCACAAGGTTTGGAAGTGTTTCTATAAGAATGTTTGTCCATTCTTCCAGAAGCGCTTTTGCGAGGTCAGGCACTGATTTTGGACGAGAAGGCCTGGCTTGCAGTCTCCATTCTAATTCATCCCAAAGATGTTCTATCGGGTTGAGGTCAGGACTCTGTGCAGGCCAGTCAAGTTGTTCCACCTCAAACTCACTCATTCATGTCTTTATGACCTTGCTTTGTGCACTGGTCCAAATCATTTGGTGGAGGGGGGATTATGGTGTGGGGTTGTTTTTCAGGGGTTGGGCTTGGCCCCTTAGTTCCAGTGAAGGGAACTCTTAAGGCGTCAGCCTACCAAGACATTTTGGACAATTTAATGTTCCCAGCTTTGTGGGAACAGTTTGGGGATGGCCCCTTCCTGTTCCAACATGACTGCGCTCCAGTGCACAAAGCAAGGTCCATAAAGACAAGAATGAGTGAGTTTAGGTGGAGGAACTTGACTGGCCTGCACAGAGTCCTGACCTCAACCAGATGAATTAGAGCGGAAACTGCAAGCCAGGCCTTCTTGTCCAACATCAGTGCCTGACCTCACAAATGGGCTTCTGGAAGAATGGTCAAACATTCCCATAGACACACTCCTAAACCTTGTGGACAGTCTTCCCAGAAGAGTTGAAGCTGTTATAGCTGCAAAGGGTGGGCCAACTCAATATTGAACCCTACAGACTAAGACTGGGAGGCCATTAAATTTCATGTAAAGGCAGGCGTCACAATACTTTTGACAATATAGTGTATATATAAATATATAACATAATTTACAGTTGAGTTTGATGTGGTTTGTAAGGAGTCTTTATTCTCCTCTAGTTATCAGCATTTTAAAGCAATGCAGGTATCTCAGATCAAACTCTGATTATCGCCAATTACGCTACAAGTCTGCGGTAAGAAACCCCTATCCCAAGCAAAGATTGTCTTCCCAGGCTATTATTAGCTTGGAAAATTAAGTAAAAAATAGAACTACGATAAGCGTTGTCATTGAGAGTTTCTAAATAAACTACAAGAAGAATCTGTTCTCAGGATCACAGCAGTATGTAAACCTTTTTAAACAAGAAGACCCTTATCCTGTTTTCTACCTGTGACAACTTCTGTGCAGTCCTTGTTTTCTCTAAATCACTACTGACAAAGATAAAACTAAAAATAGCTTGTAAAAGAAGAGTCTGTCTACCTTCCCCATGGCTTGCTTTTTTGGTGGTATTTAATAATCACAAACAAAAAAAGACTGAACATTTTGAAAAAAAAATGAAAATTTACTTTGTTTCTGTTATAAAATTTTGCAAATAACTAGTTTTTCTTCTTCACTGATGTGCGCTGATGAAGCTGCACTGATGGGCACTAATAAGCTGCACTGATGGGCAATGATGATGCTGCACTGATGAGCACTGATGAGGCGGCACTGATGAGACGGTGTTCTGCCAAAAACTCCAACTCACCAAAATCTCCAACCACATCACTTCCGGTGTCTGTACAGCAGCAATAATGGGAGATTTTGACGAGTTGCTGTTTTCACAGACCACCAGCAGCCAATACACTACAGTACACGACCAGTTGCCTGTTTTCACAGAACACTGGGTAAGGAGGAAAAAGTTGTCACCATTAGTAGTGGACGGACTAATAACAATGTGCACTCATTATAGCCTGTACAGTAGTGTATAGGCTTCCGGTGGTCTGCTGTAATGTGAAAAAAAATGGCGTGGAGTTCACCTTTATATCCATACCAGACCCGCAGGGCCTGGTATGGACTGGGGGGGGACCCATGCTGTTTTTTAAAATAATTTTTTTATGTATATTGCCGGGATCTGGCAATACATTGCAGCCGTGAGCAATTTTAAATGACATTTTTTCCTTGAGAAATGTCATTTCGCTGCAGTAGTTTTCTAAACACGGGAAAAATGCATTACTTTACTGGCAAACTAAGGGGACCCCCCCAGGCATGAAATTTTTAAGAAATATTTCACTTCACATGTTTCACGTTAAGCATTCTTAAAATCATTGCTCCTGAAAAAACAGTTGTTTTAAAACTTTTTTTGTATTGATACATGTCCCCTGGGGCAGTATCTGGCTCCCCAAACACTTTTTATGGCAAAAACTTGCATATAGAGCTAGATACAGTGCTGGCTATAATTGGCAAACAGTAACAGACCAGGTCAGACACATCCCTTTCCTCTTTTTGTCTGCATTAGGAATCATGTGTTGATGGGTGTGGCTGTTACTCAGCTCTGCAAGCACAGATCACTGAAGTTTGAGACCTGCATCAACATTTCCACTAAGAGAAAAAGGTATTGTAAGGCATTTTTTAAGCAAAAATCTGAGACAGATATAAAGAGAGACTTCAATGGACTATAAGTCCCATTTACGCTTTACCGGCATTGCCACATTGTGTCTTTGTGGCATGTTTATGCATATTTTTTAGCGCAACACCATTTATTTGAATGGGCCTCCCTCTGCTCCAAAAACACGCTAAAAAAGCTCATGTACCAAATTTTGGTCATAAGCCAAATGCGTTATGCATTGTGCATTTTCACGCATTTTGTCACAATGAAAATGCGCAGCAAAATGTGCAAACGCTACCCACGTTTGGGGCATCATTAAATACAATAGGACCAAAAGCACGTTGCATGTTTTAGAGTTTTGGAAGGGGGCCATAATGTTTTGATGGTTTGTTTCAACAAAACTGAGATTGAAATTTTTATTATTCTTTTATTAAGGCGTTTATCTTTTATTAAAGTAGAACTATAGGCAAAACTTTTTTTTTACATTTTGGATAGAGCAAGGGAGATTTCCCTTCACTTCCTGTCCCATAGCCAAACAGGAAGTGAGAGGAAATTCCTGCAAATTAAGGAAATTCCTTGGGGACCCCCAGCTCACCAGAACTGTCCCCATTGGAAGATTTCCCCTCTATTACTTTTCAGGGGACAGCCCAAAATGTGGGAATTTTCTTTTACTTTCAATGATAATGGTAAACTTAGGACACATAGAGAAGGTGAATCTCCTTAACGGGGGCACATACAGCAGTAAAAACTGACAGGAGTTCCAATCCCTTCTCCACTCTATCCAAAACTAA
Organism: Lithobates septentrionalis; assembly: GCA_037952835.1. Taxonomy (NCBI): domain Eukaryota; kingdom Metazoa; phylum Chordata; class Amphibia; order Anura; family Ranidae; genus Lithobates; species Lithobates septentrionalis. The sequence goes on from JBBDGP010001418.1 coordinate 362,649, forward strand.
AAAAAAAAGTTTTGACTTTAAGTTATTTTGAGTAACCCCTTTTAAATAAAGGGATGTGTACATACATAGGCATTTGATGTCTAGTCTTACTTTTTTAAAGGTCATTAAAATTAAAACATTAAATGAGCTGTACATTCACTTCACTATCTGACATGCCATGATGTATGTCCAGCTTTTTATCGAATGTTCGCAGTCTACGCCACACATTGGGGTAGATTTATTAATTCTCTTGCAAACCAAGGCATTGCTAAACAGGAACAGTGAGTGAGACAGATTTATGATAATTAAGCAGTTTTATTCATATATTCCTTCCTCTGCTGCAAGTAGCAAAATAAAACTTACCCCATGAAATGTAGAAAGGAGTACCAGACCAAAGGAATGAAAAAGGCAAAGATAATATTTAATTGGTGGTAAACAAGTCACATAGCCAACGTGTTTCAGGGGCAACAACACTGCCCCTTCATCAGGGTTACAAAAACAAACATAAAACATATTTAAAATAATGAAAAAATATAATAATTTTCAAAAATTCTTTCATTATTTCGACTATGTCTTGTGTTCTTGTCCTGAAGACAAAACAGGAAGAAGTGAGAGGAAATACTTCTAAAGTAAGGGTATCCCCTATTTGTCACCCGGGTCCCCAAAACAGTGTCCCCATTAGAAGATTACCCCTCTATGCCAGTTCTGGTTTACAACCCAAAACTTGGGATTTTCTTTTGTGTTCTGTGATAATAGTCACCAGAACAAATAGAGCGGGTGAATCTCCCTAATGGGACTATAGACAGCTCTAAGGACATGACAGCTGTTCTACTCCTTTTACACTCTTTTCAAAACTAAAAAAAGTTTGGCCCCTTAGTTAGAGTTTAACCAAATCTGAGTTTTCGTTGTAAATATTTTGAACTTGGAAATGTTTTTCCCTGCCATTCTAATGAAGCGGAAACAAAAATGTTCTAGTCACCAAGACATACCCAACACCCAAATATAACGTGCTTATATCCATTTTTCAGTAGCAAACTTAAAACAAGTACACGTTCTGATTATTATCTCCTTCATAAAAAATATTATTGCAGCGCGCTTTTTTACACCTTGTGAAACACATCTTCGAAAGGTAGATATTGGCTTCTCTTTTACAGGAAGTTCATACTCGGAACATTGTGACACGGTGTCCTGCCAAGCAAAATTACGCTGTAACGTGATTTAATGGAAATGCCAAATAAACAACTGATTTCGAAAAATATTTTCTATGCAAATACAAAACAGCAAGTCATGTTACCAGGGCGGTTTTGAAGTGTATGAACACAATAGAGTCTACTTATACTTTTTTTTACGCAACCTTCGCTGGGTGAACTCTGGGTGAACGTTTTGTGAATCCTGGGTGAAAAAAATTATAAATAGAAGAGTTTATGTACGCATTATATCCATGGCCATTTTGGTATCAGACATGGTGTACTGGTGTGAAACTGGTCAGCGTTTTCTATGGCTCTTTATGGGCTTGTATACAGCTGCGGTTGAGCCATGGTTTATCATCGCTTAACCCCCTCCCTCTTTAGCTGGGAAGGCAGCGGTTGGGGGTGTACATAGACCTCAGCTGCGATGCTTTCCTTTCTTGCCGAAATTATATCCCGTATCTCACTCAGCAGGGACTACCATCTCTGCCAAACACAACCAGTTCGAGTGAATGGGGGCATGTTGCAACAGCCCTGCTACTGCGCACAACATACACAGCTGAAGCCACCCCCCCCTGGTTGGTTGATCAGTCCCTGCACTTACTCCATCTAGGTCGCAGGCTTCCTCCAGGCAATGGCTTCACAGAGACACGGCTTCCCCTACATCTCCTCCTCCGCGGCCAATAGGATCGCTTCTCCTCTTGGCCAATCGATTCTCAGGACCTGAGCTGGGATTGGTGGGGGGAGAAGGACCGTCACCTACCTGGTCCTGAACTCCTGGCCAGCCGGGCTCACCATCTGTGGGCTCTCCAGCACTGCCAGCTGCCGCTCCTGTCCGATTGAAGCTCCTACCCAACGGCCTCCTGAGTCCTGAGCATACAGGCTGCATGGCAGTGTTAGTGGAGCTCTCCGCCCTCCCTGTTGGCGTGGGAATACAGGTACAGCACAGTGCTGCTGCTTGCCTTCCATGTACCTGGTTCCGGACGCTGACGCTTCATGATGGGGCCCCCAATTTGCGGGCAGTGCAGGCTAAAGGGGCAGCTGCTTAGGGCTCCACAACAATGACTGGGCCGGGCAGCTGCCCTTTCGCCTCCCGTTAAAGACAGCCCTGATCGTAGGTAGATCAGGTCATCAAATTGGTTGCACTCGATAGACATTTTTTGGAAATTTTTGGACTTGGATGACGTTTTTTGACCCGATTACCTATGTTACTATATCAGATGAATACTCCTAAGCAGCAGATTAGTTGATTTAATAGTATCAATTAAGATATGTAGTAAAAGTATACACTCAGAGGGAGGGGAGAATGCAATGGCTTCATGACATGAAGAACACAATGGCTTCATGACTTGAAGTACTCTATGATGCTTTGATGGTACTGTGGCAGAACAGAATAGTTACAACTATAATGGTTTGGCTGAAGAGTGTTTACCATTTGCAGTTATTGTGGTCAGCGTCAATGACCAGAGCTGCACAGCCTTCCCAGAAAGGTAGCCTGGCTGGATCCAGGTCCTACTGAGCTGCTCTGGCCTATTAAGTACTTTGGCTGGTCTGTACTCAAGGAGGCCAACAGCCTTGTAGAAGGGTAAGGTTCCAGCCATAAAAATAAAGAAATGGGACAGTAAGGTTGGATCCTGCTTGGACATTTTTTTTTTTTTTTTGACAAAGGCCGTGTAGTACTGGGCAAGGCTTAAGAGAGGGGCCAAAGGTAAGTATTTTGGTAGATGACTTCACTAAAAGTGAAGTTGTCCTTTAACAGTTAAATGCTTTGGGCAATATAGCAACATATAGATGATGTTTGTGAGCATGGTGCAGTTTGCCGAACTCCATCTATTTTTAAAGACTGATGGAAGCACAAAAATATCTTGTTTTCATGTACGAAAAGTGTTAAGCAATGGCAAGATACCAAAAAAGCATGGAAGACCGCTTTCAAAAAATAAACAGTACCTTTATGTAGAGTAATTAGATTTGCCAAAGTCAGGTCTATCAGTGAGTGACAGGTAAACAGCCGGGAAAAAGACCAACACAAATATTTACCTGGGAAAATATGTAGCCCCAGAAACAAGCCGAAGTTTGTCTTCAATGCAAGCGGACATAGTCAGCAGAAAAGATGTTCATGAATGGTTCTAAGCAAACTGTAACTAGAGATATGCACACATTCTAACCTGGAAAGGAAAAGCAAAATGTGTGAAAAGAAGATTCTACCAATCATATAAAAGGTACGGGTGGTAGGAGGAAAAGTACTGCAAAAATTACATTCAGTCTAAACATTTTGTTCATTAAAGTGTTACTAAACCCAGGACCCTGCATTCACTATATCTGGTCTCCCACAGTACACAGAACATGGAAATTCAATTATTTTAGTAAATGTAAACTAAATACCTTTTCTCATCGGCAGTATATAGCAGTCTTGTGACTCCTATCAGTGTCTGGTTAAAGCTTTTAGGAGGAGTTATATTCTACTCTGACTGTCCTATGAGGCTGCATGACCCCTGACCCTCTGTCTGGACAGTGCTGATTGGCCCTGTGCTAGGGTTGCCACCTGTCCGGGATTCACCGGGACAGTTCGGGTTTGGAATCATGTGTCCGGGTTTCAGACTGCCTGAAACCCGGACACATTATTCAGACTGGACTATGGCTTCCCAGCATGGTTGCTTGCTGCAGTTGTGTAAGCTGAGAGTGTGTGTTACATTCTCTTTCACGCTGCCCCAAGCCAGCACTAACAATCCCCCCCACATACAGATGGGAGAGGAGAGAGGGCTCGACCTGCACCTCTTCTTCCCCCTACCCCTCTGTGTCTGCCCACACTCCAATCCCCGGCGCTGTGCCTCAGAAAAGGAAATTGGGGGCCAGAAATTTGAAGTCCAGCAGCCTCTGGATGAGAGGTGCTGACTGCCAAGGGGTGAGTGAGCTCACCATCCAGCCCTATCTGTGACTGTAACCCCCCTTCTCTCTCCTGCCTCTGAGTGAGTACACTAAGGTAAATCTGGGTTCTCAGAGCACTCCTTGCTTCAGAGTTCCCCTTTACACCAGAGGCCACAGTGTTCCCCCTTATATCAGATTCCTCTCCGTACATCGGAGTTCTCAGTGTTCCCCCTTAGATCAGGGTTTCCAGAGCATCCCTTATGTTAGAGTTCCCAGAGTTCGCCCTTACATCTGAGTCTGCAGAGCCCCCCCCCCCCCCCCTTACAGTGAAAGGGAATTCTGCAAGTTCAGATGTAAAAGGGGAACTCTGTGGACTCTGATGTAACGGGGGACTCTTTTTATTAACTTCATCTGATTAGGAACATTATTTAATAGCAAAATATATGTATAGTTTATACTATAAAAAAAATTGCTGTGCTAAAGTGTTTGGGTGTGACTTGAAGAAAAGGTGGCAACCCTACCCTGTGCTAATCACATGCACCCTCCCAAGAAAAAAATCTCTCTAGCAATACACACCAAACTGAGCATGTGCAGGGTGCCTCCTAGGGCTCTGTTCTATCAGCAGATGGATTGGGGACTGTGGAAGAAGGAGAGGATCAGAGATGACAGGATCAAAGAGCCTTTTTACACAATGTGGAAGATTAACCCCTTAGGTTCCACAGTGAGTATAACAAGCATGCTTTACTGGATATACAGAGTGATTTTACTGTTGTAGGCTTAGTAACACTTTAAAGCTGAACTCTAAGCGCAATAACCTTTATTTAAATATTTTGCTCAATAACCCGTTATGATATAAACCCACTTTGTGTTCACCAAATGTCTTAGGAAACTCAATTTGTTTTAAATTATCCATTGACCTACCTCCTTAGACCGAGTCTTTCCAGACAGTATGGTCACCTGCTGACTTGGCACCATCCACAGGCAGCTTAAAGTATAAGCGACATACTGTGTGTAAATAACTGCTAACTGCTAAAACCAATGGCCATTACTCCATACTCATACTCTTAAGCCTCATACACACTATTAGATTTTCTGCAGATTTTTGTCTTGAGATTTACCAAAACCATATAATATGAGGTCAAACCTTAAGAGTTTCAATGTGTATGCAATCAGGCAGGCCCTTGCACTACATGGTTTTGGTAAATCTGAAGATAAAAATCTGCAGAAAATCGAATAGTTTGTATGGGGCCTTTGACCTCTCTGCTGCCTTTGACACAGTTGACCACCTGCTTCTCCTCAGCAAAGTACACTCCCTTGGCCTCCGTGATTCTGCTTTATCCTGGTTCTCCTCCTACCTATCTCAGCGCACTTTCAGTGTCACTTACAACTCCATCTCCTCCGCTCCTCTTCCTCTTTCTGTTGGGGTACCCCAAGGCTCCATCCTTGGGCCTCTCCTATTCTCGCTCTATACCTCTTCCCTGGGCCAGTTGATAACCTCCCATGGCTTCCAATACCACTTCTACGCCAACGACACCCAGATATATCTCCACTCCTCAACTCACTCTCTCGATCTCCTCACGGATCTCAAACTTACTAAATGACATATCGGCAGGACAGGACTTAGGGTGGTGGGGGCCCCTGGGCTTGAGTCACTTTCGGGCCCTACCTTCTATACATGCACAGCTCTATAAAACAGAAATAGAAAAGGACAAGGTGCGCCAGACTCAGTGCGGTATTAAAGAACTTCTGTTTAATTGGACAAGACAAAACAGCCAAATGGCTACTCACAAAAGTAGATAATATATAAGCGGATAAGTGGGGGTTACTGTACTGTTATTCCTCCTGGTTCCACGATTAATAAAAGCAATAAAAATGGATAAAATGATAATTACTGTATTTATCGGCGTATAACACGCACCCCAAGTTTAGGAGGGAATTTTAAGGAAAAAACTTTTTAGAAGGGAAGTTTAAGGAAAAAAAACTTACATTTAAATGCCCATCAATGCAGCCTTATCAGTGTCCATCTGCAGCCTTGTCAGTGTCCATCTGCAGCCTTGTCAGTGTAGCCTTGCTCCAGTGTCATTGCTGCCTTGTCATTGCAGCCTTTTAGTTTAAAAATGGCTCTGCCGAGATACAGAGCCGGATGCCCTGTGTATATCGGCGGCTTTCGGCGGCTCTCGGCAGCTTTCTAAATGGGCGGGGCCCCCTATTGGCCAGGGCCCAGCCCAATGGTTAGTCCAGCCCTGCATATCGGTATGGATGTCACACCACTTTCTCAAACTCAATTTTTCTAAGACTGAGCTTGTTATATTTCCTCCTTCCCGGTCCCGTCCCCCCCCCATGACTTTACCATTAAGATCAACAGCACAACCATTGGTCCCTCCACACATGCCAGGGTCCTGGGTGTTATCCTTGACTCTGACTCCTTCAGCCCCCACATCCAATCACTGGCTAAATCCTGCTGCCTTAACCTCCGTAACATCTCCAGAATTCGACCCTTCCTGACTAATGACACCACAAAGCAACTTATTCACTCCTTGATTATTTCCCGCCTTGACTACTGCAACTCTCTCCTTAATGGCCTACCCTTATGCAGGCTATCCCCCCCTTCAGTCTATTATGAATGCTGCTGCTAGACTAATACACCTCACTAATCGATCCGTGACTGCCGCCCCTCTCTGCCAATCCCTTCACTGGATTCTCTTACCCCACCGTATAAAATTGTAAATGCTAACCACAACATACAAGGCCATCCACAACATTGCCCCCATCTACATCACCAACCTCATCTGAAAATATCTCCCAAAGCATCCCCTCCGCTCCTCCCAGGACCTCCTGCTCTCTAGCTCCCTTGTTACCTCCTCCCATGCTCGTGTTCAGGACTTCTCCTCTCCTATCCTCTGGAACTCCCTGCCCCTAACCTGTCCACCTTTAGGAGATCCCTGAAAACTCACTTATTCAGGGAAGCCTATCCCATACCCACCTAACAACTGTCCCCAAGCCACCCCCATCAAATCATTCCCTGCATCTATTACCTTTTGTACCACCACCCCCTCCACCACCTCTATGAGCAGGGCCCTCCTGTCCCTTCTGTATTGAACTGTACTGTAATTGTGCTGTCCCCCCTCTACATTGTAAAGTGCTGCGTAAACTGTTGGCACTATATAAACCGTGTATAATAATAGTAATAATAATAATGTAAATCCTCACCTTGTAAAACAACCCATTCAATTTAAAATCTGAAATGAAAGGCAAACCATTTGTGTATATATATTATACAAATTATAAATACCTTTTTCCCTGTTTTCAGCTGCATAACCACTTCAGTGCTTTTTTCTGACACTATTGTTTACAATTTTTTTTTGTAAATTTTGTAAAAATCTGTATTTTTTGCTAGAAAATGAGTTAGAACCCCCAAACATTATACAGGCATACCCCACTTTTAAGTACACAATGGGGTTTATTTACTAAAGCTGGAAAGTTCAAAATCAGGCTCACTTCTGCATAGAAACCAATGAGCTTCCAGGTTTTATTACCAAAGCTTAATTGAACAAGCTGGAGTGAGAAGCTCATTGGTTTCTATGCAGAAGTGAGCCTGATTTTGCACTTTTCAGCTTTAGTAAATAAACCCCATTGTGTACTTAAAAGTGGGGTATGCCTGTATATTTTTTAAAGCAGAGGCCCTAGAGAATAAATTGGTGGGTGTTGCAGTTTTTTTTATGTCACACTGTATTTGCAAAGCGGTTTTTCAGATGCAATATTTTTGGAAAATATGCACTTTTTTATTTTTAATGTGAAAAAAAAAACACATTTTTATTTATTTTTTTATTTTTTATTACTGTTGCTTTCATTTGTTTTTTAATCACTTTTATTGCTGTCACAAGCAAACGTCCTTTGTGACAGCGATAGGCATGTGATGGGTACTCTTTATGGAGAGATCTGGAGTCTATAAGACCGCAAATCCCTCCTCTGCCATTAAAAGCATTCAAAACACCAAGATCAGTGTTTTTGAATGCTTTTGATTTTTTAAAAATGGCACCATTGACATCGGCATAAACCGTAGCCCAGAGCTGATAAAAGCTAAACCCGGTGAGACGGGAGAGCCTGAGAGAGCCACAGAAGGTGGCGGGAGGGGTGGGGATGTCCCCTTCCGCTGCTTGTAATAGCAGCTTGTTATTAGCTGCTCTGATTGCTATTGCAAAAGAGCTGACCGCCGGCTCTAAAAAACAGTACCATGATGATGAGTGCGACTGCAGCAACGTTGCTGGTTGTTAAGTGGATAAGGAGCTCAGAGAGCTAGGGGAGGAGAAAGAGCAGCACACTGGTCTTCCCAGTGAATGGCTGTGCAGTGGGCAGGTCAGCAGAAGTCTGATCTTTGGAGGAGAGCAGACTGAGTTGCTAGCATGCTAGAAAACAGTCCAAGATGTGCTCTCATGCCTAGTGTGGTCAGTTTTTAATAGGAAAACAGAGGACTGGCAGGAACACCAGGGATTTCATACAAAGGAAGCAATACAAAGAGAACAGGATACTTTTTCATAAAAGTACATGGTACAGCAGGCATATATCAGGAATAGGAAATGTTGGGTTTACATAGTATTAAACTCTTCGATAAGACACAGTAGTTGAATCCAGCACAATTTTACCTTGGATAATTGCACACTGCAGTACAGAGGATGTTTTTCCAGTCTTTTTAAGTGAAAAAAGACAATGGCTATCCCAAGCCCTGTTACTGCAAAGTATTAACATTGAATGAGAGGACAAGGAAGAAAATGGGAGGGTCTAGCTAGGACTGAACTAACTAGCACTAAACAGGAGGTGACTCACAGACTGGATTACTGCACAGATCTGGAAATAATACGAAAAGCACACCACTGTTCAAATAAGATGCACGTGCCTCTTGTATTTAGAGGTTCTTTTCTTATCACTGAGTTCAGCTATAAAGTGAACCTGTCACCACGGGGTCACTTACAGTACAAAAAAGACCAACTCTGTAAAAGAAGTGGCACAATTCATACATTTCCAGAGCCTCGTGTCTTGAAATTCTACTGTGCTACTGCTCTCCAGTTGCTGCAGGTATTTGACCAGGTAGATGGATGTAGTACTTACTGGCCCTGTCACACACAATGGTTCCTCCTACCCGCACAATATGTCCTATAGTGATGTCTTGAAGTGTTAATTTTGGCATAGAATTTGGATTTTGTTTTAGTTATAGTCTTTTGACTAAAATGCCATTTTAGTTTTAGTCATCATTTAGTCATATGAATTGTTTTAGTCGTATTTTAGTCGACTAAAATCTCCAGTACATTTTAGTCGACTAAAATCTAATGGGTTTAGTAACATTTGAATGCATTATTTAAGCATTTCTTAAGAATTGCCAAACTCATTATATACTCCTGGAGTAAAAATCGAATAACATGTTATTATTTATGGTATTAAGGTTTGAACGTGCACTACAGACACAGATTTAGCTGTTGCGATACATACCGTCTTTATAAATAAAACCAAGTTTTATAAACAAACAAAAATATTGCTTTTTGACAAGCAGAAGTACAACTCGAAAAAACATAAAAAACTCCAAAAAAAAAAAACCTGTAAACTCTATTGGCTTTAATTCCATTATACATATTACTTGAATTTATTACCAACATTAAATATTAAGAAAAATGTAGTTGGATAAAATAGTATTAATTTAGTTAACTAAAATTTTTTATCCATTAAAAGCCACACATCACAGTGCAACAGGTAGGGAACAGTGTTGACGCGTTTCACACAGACATGCACTTAATCGGTACTAATTTTCTGGCTGTGCTAGGAACTCTGCCTGCTCTCCTCCAATGATCAGACTTGTGCTGACATGTCCCGTCCCCCCCCCCCCCCCCTGCACAGCCATTTAGGTTTCATGCGCACTAGCATTTTTTTTAAGCTCCTAGAAGCTATTATGGGCATTTTGACGCTATTATGAGCTTGTCCTAGAAGCTAATAGTGTTATCTTATGTATCCATGCACACTATTTTATGCTAGCATTTTTCAAGCTTCAGCGTTTAGGAGCAGAAAAAAATGTTTTGTAGAGTTTCTGAGAGCATTTTACCCAAAAAGAAAAATTGCTAAACATTCCACATTATGAGCGTTTTTTTTAAGTCATGTTTTGTAAAAACACTAATAAAATGTTATATATAAGAGTATTTTTGGACAGAGACAGAATATTACATCCACATCCCTGATGTAGGATAAATAAAAGACATTTCAGAGAGAACAGATCAAAATCTGTCCCTCAAAGATAATTGGGATTTTTAAGGATGCATATTTTTTATCATAAGGCAAGCACAATCACAAAGGGAAATTCCAAAAATATATCCTTTATTACAAAATATACAGTTTAAACAGTATTAGTCAAAAAACCAATGACCAAAATCAGTACTCATTTTCAAAGAGCTTGAACAGATGCTTGTGTGTATTGAGTATCCGACGCGTTTCACAGTCTAGATTACTGCTTCTTCAGGGCTGTTCCCCTATGCATCTGCATAGACCAAGTTACAGAAAAATATGACATTAGTATCAAAAAATATACACAATAATTTTAAAAAGAGTACAACAATATTTTCATTACAGTGCTCACCCAAATATCCTGACATTAATCACATCGCAACATCGGAGAGAACGGACACCATCCCGTGACAAGCAGGTGATGTCAGAATCACCTATATGGTCTTGTGGATGTCGAACCATATGTGTAGATTAGGAGACTGTATCATTGATAATCTAAAAATGCAAAAGTATATATGTATTAAGATGCAGTAGCATCAAAAATTAACATATATATATATATCACATGAGTGCAGCAGCATAATAAATTATGTAAATATCCCACAAATAGAGGGGTAGCTCAATTGAGCACCCTCAATAATCTAAAATAGGGCTAAAATGAGAAGAAAAGACACCTCACTGCATAAACGGACCATATATAAAAACATGGAACAAAAAGAAGCAAGTGGGAAGAGGGAGGGGAGGGGAGGAAACAGAAGGGGGTAGGGGTTGATTTTCGGGGGGGGGGGGGGGAATCGCTGATCAAACAGCTACTAACCCCCTAACTCTGCTGATGAACTCTAGGTATGAATACAAATGCAAGCATATGTGAGCAAAAATAAATAAATAGGAGCATGGAAAGAAAATAAACCCAATTGTTATCCCACCCTCCAAACCACTACATATTATTCCCAGAAAAGGGAACCAACTGCCGCACTCAAGAACACAATGTAAACATACAAAAGAGTACAGTCAATATGCCAAAGAAAGGAGAAAAAACAAAAAAATGGTGGAAAAAATGATTAACTAATATGTTGTCACCTAAAATTCCTAGAGAACCGATAAGACGGTGTTTAGAACAAAGTGAGAGGAATTAGTCATTCCAGAACGGGACCGATCGTTCTAGTCCTGTTCGTACTGACTAGGGGTGAAAGTACAGCTTCTGTCCTCCACTGGAGTATACGGCACGTCCTCCCCAGCTGCCATGATGTGAGTCACAGCAAATAACTGGTTCCGGCTTCCCTTTTAACATGTGAGTCCAACCAGAAGTGAAACGAGCAAGGTCAGCTCGCTGACATAACTTCTGGTGCAAGTGTCCCCTGGATTGTGCATGCATGGTGACTTCCCAGTGCCGCAATAGCGGCGAATGAGGAGCCAGAGCTAGAGGCGCCATCCAGCTGCCAAAGGAGAGAAGGCAGCTGGCAATCGAGGAGACAAGAGCCTCCCCGTTACCAGGGGACGCTTGAACATCCAACAATATGACCAACACTAAAGACGGTGCATCCGATCTCAACAATGAAAACGCGATAACGGATAATAATGACAGGACATTTTAGAAAAAAACATTACAAAGCAGATATCATCATAATACTCAAGAAAAAAATATAATAATAATTAAAAGAGAAAAAAAGGAGAAAACAAAAAAAAAAATAATAATAATAGACAACAGTATGATGAAGACATTAGTGAGTATAGATGGCTACCAAGGTGGTTACTTCTACATAGGTCACAGCATATTAACCACTTAAGGGCCGGCCACTGTATAAATACGTCATCACTTTAAAGATGGATATCTCGGTAACGGCAGCAGCTGCTGCCACAACCGAGGTATCCATCTTTAGAGCGGGCGATTCTGTACACGATAATGGTGGTCTCTGCGGCGGTCACAACCGAGGTATCCATCTTTAGAGCGGGCGATTCTGTACACGATAATGGTGGTCTCTGCGGCGGGTTTGCCGCGAGATTACCGTTATCGGCGGCGGGAGAGGTGCCACCCCCCTCTCCGCTCTCCCGCGCCCTCCGCCGCTTACCGGAGCCGTCGGTAGCGGCGGAGGCGATCGGGTCCTTTCTGTGCCTGGGCATAGAGACGAGTGAGGCCAAGATGGCCCCCACCCGTCTCTATACCATAGGACGGCTGGAGCGATGTCATTACGTCGGCTCCGCCCACTTCTCTTAAAAGGCACAATTTTTTTTGTGTCATTTTTTTAGATGACTTTTTTTTTTTTTTTTTTGCATTTTAGTCTAAATATGAGATCTGAGGACTTTTTGACCCCAGATCTCATATTTAAGAGGACCTGCCATGCTTTTTTCTATTACAAGGGATGTTTACATTCCTTGTAATAGGAATAAAAGTGATCCAATTTTTTTAAAACAGTGAAAAAATAAATAAACTAAAGTAAAATAAATAATAATAAAACATTTTTTTTTAAAGCGCCCTGTCCCGACGAGCTCGCGCGCAGAAGCGAACGCATACGTGAGTAGCGCCCGCATATGAAAACGGTGGTCAAACCCCACATGTGAGGTATCGCCACGACCGGTAGAGCAAGAGCAATAATTATAGCCCTAGAACTCCTCTGTAACGCAAAACATGCAACTTGTAGAATTTTTTAAACATCGCCTATGGAGATTTTTAAGGGTAAAAGTTTGACGCTATTCCACGAGCGGGCGCAATTTTGAAGCGTGACATGTTGGGTATCAATTTACTTGGCGTAACATTATATTTTACAATATAAAAAAAAATTGGGATAACTTTACAAAAAAAGTGCGCTTATAAGACTGCTGCGCAATTACGGTGCAAAAAAAAGTATTGCAATGACCGCCATTTTATTCTCTATGGTGTTAGAAAAAAAACAATATATAATGTTTGGGGGTTCTAAGTAATTTTCTAGCAAAAAAACTGTTTTAAACATGTAAACACCTAAAATCCAAAACGAGGCTAGTCATTAACTGATATAGCCTAAAACAGTGGGCACGGAAGTATATAAAGTAGTCTACAGAGCAGTCCCTACCAAACGATAATGCAGTATTCATGCCCGGCGGGCTAGTTGCTCTTTGATCAAAAATCCATCTAGTTTCTTGTTGGAGGATTTTCTTATCAAAGTCACCTCCTCTTTTCTGTTGTGGTATGACCTAAAGTGCGAAAAAGGAAATAAAGGATGGATCATAACCATGGTTGAGACCTACATTTCTACATATGGGTGTATAGAGTAGGCCAGCATCGAGGTAGTATAGATGGTCACATATGTGTCTGAACGCTCCTGAAAGCTTCTAAAAACGACTAAAACGCTACTACAAGCTGAAACACAAAAACGCTATTTACAGCGTTTTTCATCTAGAGTTTTTTTTAGGATTTATTGAGCTTATAAAAAACGCTAGTGTGCATAGAGCCTTACTGGGAAGACCAGTGTACTGCTGTTTCTCCTCCCCTAGCTCTCTGAGCTCCTTATGCAGCTGAGAACAGAGGTCATGTGTTTACTTATAAAAAAAGTATTTATCATTTTTTTTTGTTTTTTTTTTATCTATACACAAATGTTTTACCTTTCATTCATTTAATTTTATATGTGAGGGTTTGCATACACTTTAAGTGTTAAAAATTATTTTATGAGTAAATCATTTATTTCACTTCAGTGAAATAGTCTGTTTTCTTTTAGTTTTTAGTTTTTTATATGCTGGAACACATCTGTTTGTACATAATTTTTGCCTTTAAGTCAATAAAACGCTTAACTAGCCTTCATGCAAGATCTTATTTTGTCACCATCGCTTTCACTATTCACGTGTACAAAATCTGTCTTCATTGAACTCTCTGTGATGTTCTTTCATGTATATGAGCAGTATTATTTTTGTTATGTTTCATTGTAAACTCAATTTTTAAAAAAAATTAAAAAATAATGTTTTTTTAAAAAAAAGTCAATAAAACATTGCAAGGGACATGAAGATGCACAAAGTGGAGTAACTCATGGTAACACATTTTTTAAGCACACTAGTCAGTGTGAGGCTCCCATATCTCATGTATAGAGCACAGTTGTGAGTGTTGTCTTAAGCCTTGACTATGAGTACACACAATGTCTTTACATATGGGAACCATCTTGTGTGGTTCCCAGTCATTTCACCACAATGACAGCTTGTCAGTGCCAGCTGAGTGTAAATCTCAGAAAGAAGTTATGTTTTCCAGGTGTTTAGCCCTGCACATGACCAATGACCATGACAACCAACAAAGCCACAACATCTGGTGGGTCCCAAGAGACCCCCGTCATGTATGATTTTTGGTTCAGGCCGAAGCCTGTTGTGAACTTTCCATCCTAATGATTATTGCCACTCTTAAATAAAAGTTGACATAAAACAATGTGTTATATTGGGTTCGTTAGGACCAATTGGTCCCAGTTCCATACTAAAAACCAATCCAAACTAAAATGAAAATCCTTTAGTTCTTGTCAACTCTAATTGCAGTAACAGATCCACTCCACAGGTTTTACCAACCCTGGAAGTCATATTTACAGCTTAACTTGCTGGTGTAATGTGGTTGGGGGTAACTACCATGCAGATACCAGGGTTCCATGTGAAGACCAATATACCTAAATGACCAGACTGATGTAGCACCCTGATGTTTAGGCAGGGTTGCTCCTAAATTTACCTTTCAGGTGTAGTTACCTTGGCTCATTGTTAGGGATCAATTGAGTTCACCATAAGTCTGGAATTGCTGCACTTCTCTCTTCTGTCGCTAGGTGGCCGGGTACCTGGTGACATTAGATAAGACAAGGCAAAGCAAGGACAGATTAGGAGTATATCAGGTATCTCAGCCAATGGGCAGGGGTTTTCTTAAATCCCTTGACCTTTTGGGAGAACCTATATATTTGGGTGAAGTCAGGTGATCTGTGTTCTGTGCCACCTGGACGGCTGTCTGGGTGGACGTGTGTTGTACTGCCTGGGCTGCTAGGCCGGAGTTAAGACCTATAACGGGCACATCTGGCTGTTAGGCTGTCTGAGGGCCTATGCAGAAGCAAGAGAGCAGCGAAGGGTTGGGACTGCGGCTTGCAGTCCAACCAGAAGTGACGGTTCTGACGGCCAGATAACCTGTCGTGGTCAGAGGTAGAGGGAAAGCTGTTGCCACTAAGGGACCAACCACCTTATTACCAGGGACCACAGTGAGTAGCTGAAGTAAGTACCGAAGCAGTATTCTCACCAACTGGAGACTGTGAAGAATTGGGAAACTTCAGCAGGTGTCAAGCCAGGGACCCAGCCAGCGAAGGTGACGCTTGCAGAGCAGCCTTGTGTGTCAAGCCAGGGACCGAGCAGGCTAGTGGGGTGAAGCTTGAGAAGTATCTTGAGTGCCAAGCTAGGGACCCAGCAGAGAAGCAGGGGTGACGCTTGAGGAAGATACTTAAGTGAAGATTGGAAGAGCTCAAGGGATTCAGTGGCAGTGAATCAGCAAGTCTAGTGAGAGAGACTGGGAGCTGGGTGGGTTAAGAACCTACCAGTGGTGGCCCATGCATTATGGGCACATGGGCGCTGCCCCCCCTAACACCTCCGCCGCACTCCCTATCCATGTACCTGGCCCCTTTCAGGACACCGGACACATGAATTACTATGGTGGGGGATAGGTGGGGGGTGTATTTTCAAGCACGTTATTAGAGCCATAGGCTCTAAGAGGCTTCAAAATAGGGTGGCCTCGGGGCGCAGAGCACTGCAATTCCCGGGAAATGAGCAGAACGCCGTGAGCAGCGGTTTCCTATGTAAGGGCCGATTACCCATATCAATCACCTGCTATACACTCTGGGTGCCAGGACTATAAGGCACTTATAAATGTGAGTGGAATTATTTTATTTGTGTATTGAATAAACTCGTTTTAATGGCATTGAACAATGAGGATTTTCCCTTTGTCATTTCCATCCATCCTTATGAGGTTTATCTCTGCATGAGACATCATTTCAATAGGCTTCCACAGGAGTATCCCCACACGCTTAAGAGACCACATTAGAGATAGGTGGTCAACATCTAGGGGTGAGTGCACATCTATGTGGGGCACCCAGTCTGAGCACATTTGCACAGGAGACATCAATTTAAGCACGAGCACTTTATACCATCACTTAATGGGACTTTATTCGTTTTTATGTGTGTTCTGTATGTATATATATGAATTTGATCAACACTAAGCGCAGCAAATAGTTTTCTTATCTGTTCTTTGCTCTTTTGCTATTTCGCTTCTTAGCAAGTTTCTTACTGCAGTTGGTGTTTTGATGATCATTTTTTTTATCCAAAGGCGCTAAAGTTTTATTTTTTCTGCTAATTAACATTGCAACTACCTAAGGGTGTCCTGGTCCTAACCCTCTCCTAAAGTTCTGTTTAAATAAAATCTCTTTGCATTCAAAAAGTGTCTGGCGCCCACGAATCTATCTTGTATTACATCCACTATGCCTTACAACCCACTCTATACTGAAGGATGTCAGCAGCTCTTGGCTCTGCAGGTTCTCATCAGACTAAAGGAGGCCTGGGATCTTGCTACACTTGATTATGCCAACCATTATGAACAACTTTGGCATTGGGTTCCTGTATTGTGCACAAGGGGCCATTTAGCTTAAAGCATTAAGTAGGACTGTACAGTTTTGAAGCAATTATAAGACGTTTTCTTCTCAGTATTTTAATTTTACAGGCCACATTATACCTAAGCAGACACAATCCAACCATGAACAATCTAACCATTGTAGTTCTATCTAACCATAGTATTGAAAAAGTGAAGGCACCACTGCAAGTATGCAAAGTGATTCTCAGAACATGTGCACATCACATCACAGGAGCACATCATGTCATGCAAGGCAGCAGATTTTATGGTCATTGGAGATTTATCTCATGGAGTCTACTTATACCAAGCATGCCTTGCACATGTTTCTTGGTTACGGGAGGGAGGTATAGGTGGCCTCTGGGGGATGCAGCTAGTTTGTTCCTTGTGCAGTGGTGTGTATATATACTTGGACTTGTTACATTACTTGAGTAAATCATGCAAACAATTTCCTTTGAATGTTGTCCTTCAGCCTGGCCTCCAATTCCAATTGGGCCAACGTCGGCCATATTCCCAGATTATATTTGGCTTATCAAGCATATGTGCAAGATGGTTGCATAAAATCACAGTCCAACTATTTCACAATGTCTTTAGGGCAAATTTTTCCCCCCAACAAGAAGATTCTATTCACTCAGGCATTCCTTTTTAAGACAATGGAGCAAGGTGGGAGTTCCACTTGAAGACAAGCAACCTCACTGACATATTTAAGGGAAGACAGTGAGTGTGAAAGGTTTTCCAGCCTCGTCATGCCATGTGCTGCCCCAGAGACATCAGCCCAACCTTTCTCAACCTTTTCAACATAGAGGAACCCTTGAAATAACTTTTAGGTCTCAGGGAACCCCGCTAAAAAGGTCTACAACTCATGATACATTAGTGTGATGGTCAGTGGGAAGAATGCTTCTTACACTTGTGGTCATTGGGAAGAATTACCCCCTTACACATAGCTAAACAGATCAATGGTGTCAGTGGGATCTTATCTCAGAGACAGAAATTGTTCATTGCTCAAGGAACCCCCAGCAACCTCTGGAGGAACCCTAGTTGAGAAACTCTGCATTAGACGGTCTGATCTGGCATCTTTACAGAAAAGCTCTGCCATTTTAAACTGTAGGCACATTCATGTTTTTAAGCACAGTGAAGCTTTGGCTATTTTCTTTCAGTGCTGCACATCAATCTTTTTTTGGAGTTTTTGTTTTAATCCACTGCTGTCCAAATTACAACGCTACACTGCGTTCTATACCAAGCGCGGCTATGAGCCAAGACTATGATAAAAGGTTTGGTAAGACTTTATTGAATAGAAGCCAGGGTATAAACTCCAAGCATTGATGTCTGTCAACAGCCTGAATGAGCAAATCAAAATTCATAGTCTATAAACATTCCAGATGCCAATTTTCACTAGGCTCATATACTGCTAAAGCTCTGCAGGCATTCATTGTTCTTCTCAATTTCAACATAAAACAGAAGGTCATAATGATAAAAGACAACAAACATATTAGGTTAGTATTAGTCATACTATCTCCAAGTTATATAACATTCTTGGACAGTTACCGGCCTGTTTGTGAAGCGTGCAGTTTTAGAAACAATTTTGTATAATTTGCCTTAAAGTCATTTTTTTTTTGTTTTTTTACATTTTTACAATATTGCAGTCCCATAGCTTAAAGAAACGAATTCCACCCTCCCTCCTCATACCCCCACTACTCCCCAGGTGCTCCCCACATATTTTCTGCTTTTACTTAATATAGACCTCTTCAGATACCTTCTGGTTGGTCACTTGACATGTGGGGTCCTGGCACTTTTTGCCTCTTCTCACCTGCTGCTTATCTAAACCCAAGAACAAAAGTGTGATAAATTGCAGCTTATTAGTCTTAAGACGTGGTGTTTTTTTTACTTAAATTTCCACTTGGTGATCATACCAGAAGTACAATTCTTGTCCTAGGGTGACAATGCTCACTCATTGTACTGTATCTATTGAGGAGCAGACTTGTTGCTCTGGGATAGGAAGTGTGTTTGAGCTACGAATATCTCTCCACTCCTCATCTTCATAACATAGGGGTAGGAGTTTTGTAGAGCACAGAGAAAGCTGGGAATGATGCAAACTGATAAGTGTCAACAGAGGCAGAGTGTATAGGAAGTTAAGTTTACAAGAATCCTGGCAGGGTCAATGGGTATGTAGCGCACCCCACATAGGAGCAGCTGGTGAATTGGGATTCTTCACCCTGCACAGCCAGGAACACCAAATCTCCACAGGCACACTTGAGTCAGGAAAACAGTGCAGCAGCATTGTTTTTTTGTTTTTGTTTTATTGAGGGGATTATATTTGGATGGGGAGAAAGGAAATTATGGGATGCCCACTTGACTTTAGAATAACTCTTCAGGGACAACTTTCCTATATACAGCTATATACACTCCTTCCTCTTCCTCCAGCACACTTGCTTGCAAACTTCCCATTGGCACACTGATGGTTAAATCCAACTCAGTATTCAGTCAGATTAGTAGCAAAGGCCCTTTACAGGCAGGGACTGTGGGCCCCTTTGGTGTGTAGCAAAATGTCAGTGTCCAGTATACATCCCCACCTGGCTACTTTTCCACAGTCCTCTCCAACTGTACACTCACCAGCCGCCCGGCTGACTTCTCCTTGGAGATCTCCTAGACGTGCTGACTCTCTCCCGCTGTCCTCACTCTTGCTCCCATGCATCCAGGACAGGACTCTTCCGTGTGATGTAGAGGATCCCTCCAGCATCCAAGCTCCAGGCCCGAGGTCACCCCACCCCCAGACTAGGGGGCTCCCTCAAGGGCAACCAACAGCCTCCTCAACACTCCATGTTCAATCTTCCACCCAACACCATTGCAAGCTGCTTGCCTGACCCAGAGTATAAACAAGGGGCCTACCCCCTGCCAGCCCACTTGCTGGGGATTGGCTGGGGCCCACCTCAGTACTCCAGGCAGCTCCACCTAACCTCACTCACGTTCTTCTGGAAACTTCTCCAAATTCCAGCAAGTAGGGGGAGGTACCTGAGGTGCTGCCTATTGAGTCATCCAGCTTCCCTGAGTCATTCACCCTGACCGAGATTCAACCCAGCCTGGCCAAATTTATCTACACTACAAAGTATGTATACAACCCTAGCACACTAGCTAGAGGGTGCTACGTGTATTTTTTTTGCACTTATTTAACAGGTTCTGCCAAATGTTCAGAGTAGTATATGTAACAGAGAAGAAGGGGTACAAAAAAAGAAGTTAATTGTTAGAGCATACTTAAACTTTAGTGATGCAGTGATGTTCTCTGCATAATTGTACTGTGAATGTTGGGTGCTGTGTTAATGTGCTCCCAGGAGATGGACCTATGACACCCTAAATTCCCCACAGGAAGTGAACTGAATGACAACGGGTGCAATTAAACCTGGAAGGCGACCAACGCTGGGTGATAGAGCCAGTGAGTACGTGAGAGTCAGCGTAAGAGAAGAGGTGAGTATTGCAGCAATTTTCTTTTATTTTTATTTTTACACATGCTACCCCACCTTTAAAAGAAAAAAAAAGTACACTTACAGTAGCCTTTTTCAACTTATTTAAGGGTTTTTACAGTCATCTACAGCAAACAAGAAAAGGGTGCATTGGCCCTTGAAGGTTGAGAACAATTGTCTCGAATTTCTGTCCAAACCATTATGTACTGTACGTCATGTTTATAGTACTGTACTTACCTCCCCACCAACTTTTCCCAATTCATCTCCTGCCCCCTCCTTTCACATGGATTTATTTTGGAGGGGGATACCAAGGTGAGAATGACATTTATAGGGCGTACACACGGTCGGACTTTGTTCGGACATTCCGACAACAAAATCCTAGGATTTCTTCCGACGGATGTTGGCTCAAACTTGTCTTGCATACACACGGTCACACAAAGTTGTCGGAAAATCCGATCATTCTGAACGCGGTGACGTAAAACACGTACGTCGGGACTATAAACGGGGCAGTGGCAAATAGCTTTCATCCCTTTTGTTTATTCTGAGCATGCGTGGCACTTTGTCCGTCGGATTTGTGTACACACGATCGGAATTTCCGACAACGGATTTTGTTGTCGGAAAATTTTATCTCCTGCTCTCCAACTTTGTGTGTCGGAAAATCCGATGGAAAATGTCCGATGGAGCCCACACATGGTCGGAATTTCCGACAACACGCTCCGATCGGACATTTTCCATCGGAAAATCCGACCATGTGTACGGGGCATTACAGTGCCCACAGGCTCCTGGGATACCTATGCCAGAAATTCCAAGAGGCCAAGGGGTATTTTATGGCACATGTGTCAGCTGCCCCCTATTATGCAGTGGCACCCCTTGATGACATCAGAAGAACATGACAGTGCAGGACCAATGGCGCTAAAGTTGATCCCTAGAGAATACCACTGGATTGCCATGTTTTTGTGCACAGCCTGGCTATACAGGTATTGGTAAAGGTAGGTGGAAAGGAGCGATATCCAATGAAAGGCAAATAGGAAGGTGAATTTGTAATTGTTTATTGAAAGCGACAACAAGCTGTTGTCAACTTGTTGCTGCTTTCAATAAACAATTACAAATCCACCTTCCTATTTGGCTTTCATTGGATATCGCTCCTTTCCACCTACCTGAACCAATACATGTGGAAACCACCTTGAGGTCGTACCCAGAAGTAGTAGCCCAAGCCCCCAAATAAAGGGCTCATCACTACCTTCCCAGTAAACTGGGCAGAAATCATCGGAAGGGAATTCCTCCAACCTGCCCTCCACCAATTCTTACCCATTGACCTACTATTCTTTGAGTCAGTCAGTCCAGCGCGATCTCCAACCCTAAAAAGCTATACAGGTAAGAAGAAAATGGGAAAATGGGGGAAGTTCCTCTTTAAGATTCTTTGCAAATATTCACCTAAAATGAGTCATAGGCAACAGGTCACTAATGTATCACAAGCTGTATTGTGTGATCAGGGAAATGGGTGTACTTTTTCACTTAGATGGTAGGATATTTCTGGGGACTCCAATAGAGCTTACTTGGTACGATTTGTCACCTTTTGGCACCTACTACTGTATTCAGTACTTATCTTCGCCTAACATTTTTTTCCAAATGATAGGTTGACTTTAAATATGATAATATGTAACACAGTTTTTGCAACACCCGTGCAGTAGCAAAAATGTGGTAAACCACGTCTCATAAATAATTCCTAAACAGATTATATTTGACAGTCTTTCAAATGACATCATTGGCAGTTAATACATAAATAAAATATGTATGAAGCTTAGTATGTTAGGTTCTAAGTTTAGTCTGTGCTCATTCATGCAACATACAAGTGTCTGTTTTCCTGTTGAGAACTCTTTGTGGCACTTATGTTATATTACAAATAGGTGTCCTCGCTGTCAGACTGTAATAAACAGGATAGAAGTTGAACGTGTTATTTTTTCCAACAAGTATAGAGCTGACGTGTTTCTAGAATTGGGTTTCTACCTCAGAGTCATAAACCATGAAACCTAAAATTATGTTCTTGGATATATGTCATCCACTCCTTCCATTTACCTGTGTCCTACCATTGACCAGTTCAGCTTTCACACCTGTATGCCCCCTATTGACCAGAGTAATTTTTAAAATTCTGCTACAGGCCAGTTTATTCAGCAATAACGTGGTCATTACTTAATATAACAAAGTGATACATATATCATTTGTTTTTCAGACAAACAAGCCTTTCTATTGTCTTACAAAAAATATTTTTTTTTTATTCAATCCATAGGCAAAAAGTGTAGCAAACTTTAAAAAAAAGTAACTTTTTTTTTCTACTTTGACCAGTGTTAGTTTAAAAATATATATATTATTACTGGAGATAAAAAGTATATATTTTGTAGCACTAACTCACGGTGGAGCTGCTGGTTTAAGCGGGTCTGTTACCTTCACCTTGCTTCCCTTGGTTTCACCGGCACCGGGTCTAGGGGTTCCGTTGAGTTTACTTCTGGATGACACACGCACCAACACTGGAGTACGTTTTCAATGCTTTATTGAACAAACAAACTTTAGGAAGTAGCAGGAAAGAGGCGGAAAAGGAAACTTTCAGGAGAAACTCAAATATCTTCTTATAAAATCTTAGCGACAAATGTCCTGGTAGAATTCAGATAACTAGGTGGAATGTGCTCCCCTTGTGGGACACACTCCTTTCTCGTCTGAATAGGCCTCTCTCACTGGTCTAGCAGCCAGTACGCAGCACGAATCAAACGTCTCTGCCACAGACTCGTTTGGGGGGTAAATGCGTACGATCCTCTGTCACAGGATGTATCAGATTTTCTCTGCAGTGAACAGTCAGTCACAGTGCCTGAACCTTTAAGCCGAACCGGCAACACTATGCTGTATAGTTACTTCTTTTGGATACGTCCTTCGACCGAGTCACCAGGCCCCTCTATAGACCACCACGTTGCGTGATCTCTCCAAGACGGGTCCTCCCCTGGGATCTCCTCGGCCGTCTAGCTTCGTCACACAGGACCGACAGCTCAGGACCATTCCTCGGCCGCGGTGGTAGGCCCCAGACAAGCTCCTGGGCCCACCCCATCCCAATTGGAGGACCACGAGGTAGCTCCTTAACGCACACCTGTCGGCCAGGAGGGACAGCAGGTGGCTGTAAAAAAACCCTAGAACATGGCGTCTGTCCCATAAATACCCTCTTCCCAGAATGCAACTCGGAGGACCACTTCCACCGAGCTTGTCTCCGAGACAGAGGAGCATCTATACACTTCGACACGTTGCCTCTCCAACCCTGACCAGTGGTAACAGCGACACCCACCGGTCAGCACGGAAACACACACAACGTCAGCCAAGCTGGAACAGAGGCGAACTTTTAACCTTCCTAACACACTATTTACTAAATTTACCTAACCTGTGGTAGATTGTAAATCTACCAGCGCTACATTTAATTTTAACTTGCTGAGTTATTTACAAATGAAATAATATTTTTTTGTTCTCTTTTATTAAATGAAATATAAAAAATAAATGGACAAAGTTTAAATATTAGTGATAAAACAAAAAATAGAAAAAAAAATCAGGAAATTAATAGTTTGGGGAAGAAGGCAAATAATGAGTTAATTAGGGCTGTTTAGGATAAACCAAGAGTTAATAAGGGGTTAAATATGAACATCTTTTATTTAAATAAAAACTTTTTTTGTACTTGTCAGGTTGCTTTAAAGTATAACTAAAGGCAAAACTTTTTTCTTAGTTTTGGATGGAGTGGAGAGGGATTAAAAGACTTGTAAGTTTTTATTGCTGTCTGTGTCCCCGTTAGGGTAATTCACCCTGTCAACATGTCCTGTTTACCATTATCATTGAAAGTAAAAGAAATCCCACATTTTGGGTTGTCCCCAAAAAATAATAGAGGGGCGATCTTCCAGTAGGGAAACTAGTTCTGGTGACCTGGGGGTCCCCAAGGAATTCCCTTAATTTGGATATAAAATATATGATAATGGGAAGAAAATTAACAAACAGTGATGCTGGCACAAAGTCTGCACCACTCTTCTAAATTGAGAAAACTGAGCAGATCCTGCTTCTGATTAAGAAAATGCGGACTGACCCCGAACCCCCCCCCCCCCCACACCCCCTCTGAATGACAAGTTAAGAAATACTCAAGAAGAGCAGAAAGTACACTAGATCCACAAAATGATTAAAGCAGAAGCACTGAGATCTTTGCACTGCAGTTCCTCAGGTTCAGCTTCCTCTCCAGCAACAGTGATCAGCACTGTAATGACACTGAAAATCTCATGAGAATAGCGGTTACGGGCAGCAGTGCTTTAGATGATCTCATAGATATACAACCATTGGTCATAGGAAGTGCATTTTTTTATTTATTTTTTTCAGTTTTCAGGCTACTGCTTAGGCACAATTAACATTTCTAGCTTTTCCCTATAACATAGAAAATCTTCACCCTAGAACCATAGATTAAATTCGATCTTTAAGCACTACTTTTTTTTTTTTTCATTTTGGATAGAGTTAAGGAGGGTTATAACCTCTGTCAGATTTTTTTTTTTTGCCATCAGAGCCCCATTGGGGAGATCTCTCTTCACTTCCTGTCCCTTAGCCAAGCAGGAAGTTAGAGAAAATCTGTGCAAATTAAGAGAATTCCTTGGGGACCTCCAGGTCACCAAAACCAATGTACCCATGGAAGATTTCCCCTCTATGACTTTTCTGGGGACAACCAAAAATATGTGATTTTCTTTTACTTTCACTATCAATGATAATGGTAAGCAGGACAAATAGAGAGGGGGAATCTCCTTAACAGGGGGCAGGGCACAGACAACAATAAAAACTGACAGGTGTTCTAATCCATCTCCACTCTATCCAAAACTAAAAAAACTGTTTTGCCTTTAGTTATACTTTAAATATGAAGCTGAAGAAAGAAAAAACACAAAGAACCTATGGTAATCCAGTAATCATTTTTTTTTCACAGGAGGGTTAAACAGCGCAGTGATGACATTTCCATTTACAGTTTAAATATTTATAATTGCATCTTTTTTCTCTCCATAAGTGGGTAACATGTTTTACTAAAAGACTTCTATTATCACATTCTATAAATGAGAGAGGACAAATTGTGGAATGTAGTCACCTTTAACCCCACGATCATATGTCTTTGCCAAAGGTCAAAAGATGTTTTTGTAGGCCTCTTACAAAAAATAATGACCTGCCACTTAGTTATTTGTCATACCGTTCATAGAAACACAAGTAAATGTGTTGTGTGTATGTTATATTAAATGTATCTTTTTATTGCAGCAATTTTTCCATCTATCTACATAATTTAAATTGATTGTTTTATGGGCATTTAAACTTTTTTCTCCATTTATTTAAAGGAATATTTTGCAAAAAAAATATTTTATTCTGATAGCTAGGGATGAGTGAAATTGAGGGTTTTCATGTTACTGAAATTCTGGTGAAATTTAGCCATTTTGTCAAAATACAGTGGAGTCAATAGAGAAGGTGAAATGAAAGTGGTTTGTATACGTTTTTATGGGTAAAATGGGCTTTAAATGGCTGCTGAGGGCTATACAGACCCATTTCAAGAATTCTGGATCTGTTCTTGTGCCAAAAAAATGGCCCTGTTTTAAGCCTCGTACACACGATCGGATTTTCCGACGGGAAATGTGTGATGACAGGCTGTTGGCGGAAAATCCGACCGTTTGTACGCTCCATCGGACAACTGTGGTCGGATTTTCCACGCACAAATGTTGGACTACAGGCTTTAAAACTTTCCATCTGTTGATGGATTTTTGGAGTGTGTGTACACAAGTCCAGAGTAAAAAACACATACTCGGAAGCAAGGACGAGCCAGAAGCGGTCGGTCTTGTAAACTAGCGTTTGTAATTGAGAATTGATCATGAAATCTCGAAATGCAGCGTACATTCTCTCCTTCTTTAATGGGATAATAATGAAGCTGCTTTGCTGGTGATACTGATGGAGTTATTGCAAACGAACTTTCAAAGGCTTTTTTTTTCTAGTGATATCAAGAATAACATTTTTATGTTTTTTTTTTTTTTTTGGGCAAGTTACAACACCATTTTCCCATAGTTTTTAAGATCAAATGTACAACTATGTTGGTGTCCCTTGTCAATTTTACATTTTTTTAAATGTAACTGCCTACTCCCAAACTGCCACTTGAAGTAAAACACATAGCCAAATATTGTTCACAACATTTTTTATTGTGCATTAAAAAAAGAAAACAAATAAAATTCTACATGCTATCTGCCAATATAACTTAACCAAAAGTGCATTCTATGCATCCAAAAATACAGAAAATATAACAAATCAAATCATTATTATGTTATCAAAAAATAAAATAAAAGCCTCATGCATGTATCCTGCTTCTTAATATAGGGGGTCAGCAGTGTCAAGAGTTGGTGAAAGCAGGGGTCCGTCATCTAGAGATAATTCCGAAAATCATCTGGATTATTCTCCTGGAGTTCCCGCAGCAAAGGCATATGACAAAGGTGGTCACGATTAATAAAGCAACCAATTTTTGGTCCAAGAAATCCCCCTCCTCCTGTTCCTGGACTGGACTTGGGTCAAAGCAATAGTTCCAAGGCCAGTAATAAATAACACGTGATCTCCTCCGATTCCGCAACATGGCTGGTTGACGAACGGCCGTTCAAAAACGAACTGAAAAGCATGAAATGAAAAGCGCGAATTGAAAAGCGCTAAATGAAAAGTGCGAAGTGAAAAACGCAAATCAACACTCACCAAACTTCTACTAACATGAAATTAGCAGAAGGAGCCCAAAGGGTGGCGCTAAAGAGCTGAAAAACCATGTAGTACGTCACTACGTTCGTGTTTGTTGGCCGACAATTCCTTGCTGTTTATATGCAAGACAAAATCCAGGCACACGGTTTCGGATAAAAGTCCGAGGTTTTGTCTACGGAAAATCCGATCATGTGTACAGGGCTTAAGTCTCATTATTTTGCATTTATTTTTTCCCGGAATTAAAAAAATAGACATCCAAGAAAAAGTTAAATTTTTAAGCGACAGTACACAAAACAATCAGATGCAAAAAAGAAAAGAAAAAAAACACAAGAACAAGGTCTGTTTTATGAATGTTTTAAACAAGATTCACATAGCTTTAACCCAATGTTCACACATGTTTATAAATTATTATTATTATTCACAATTTATATAGCGGCGACAGTTTACGCAGCGCTTTACAATGTGGAGGGGGGACAGCACAATTACAGTACAGTTCAATACAGAAGGGACAGGAGTGCCCTGCTCGTAGCGCTTACATTCTAAAGGGAGGGGGTGGTGGTACAAAAGGTATTAGATGCAGGGAATGATTTGATGGGGGGTGGCTCGGGGACAGTTGTTAGGTAGGTGTGGGATAGTCTTCCCTGAATAAGTGAGTTTTCAGGGATCTCCTAAAGGTGGACAGGTTAGGGGCTGATCAGATATACCAGGGCAGGGAATTCCAGAGGATGGGGGAGGCTCTGGAGAAGTCCTGAAGGCGAGCATGAGAGGAGGTAACAAGGGAGCTAAATGGATTTTAATTGGAAAAATGTGTGAAATTTGGGTGAAGGTTGTGTAGTGCAGTTGCTATTACTTTCCTGGTGGTGTACACAATACATACAGTGCACCCATAGTTGTTATTACACTTCTGTTGGTGTACACAGTACCGTGCACCCCTAGTGCAGTTGCTACTACTTTCCTGGTGGTGTACACAATACATACAGGACACCCATAGTTGTTATTAAACTTCTGTTGGTGTACACAGTACCGTGCACCCGTGGTGCAGTTGCTAGTGCTACTACTTTTCTGGTGGTGTACACGGTACACAATATATACAGTACACCCATAGTTGTTATTACACTTCTGTTGGTGTACACAGTACCGTGCACCCCTAGTGCAGTTGCTACTACTTTCCTGGTGGTGTACACAGTACACAATACAATGTAGTGTTTTTTTGCTAAACAATATTTACAGCATGTCTGGAAGGCCACCAAGGAGAGGCAGACGCTCACAGGCCACTAAAAGAGGGCAAGCAGGCTCTGTGTCTACAGTTGACAGTGCTAGTCGTGGATACGGTGCATCCTCAGTACATGGCCGTGGGGCACACTTGTCCTTTTTTCCTGCAGCTGGCCGTGTTATTGAGCCACAACATGCAGAAGAGTTGGTGGAATGGATAACAAAGATCCTCCTCATCCTCGGTCACCCAGGCTCAGAGTAGTTTGCCTGCCAATGCAGCTGCCAAAGTGGCCTATTCCATCGGCTCCATGTCAATAGTCACTCCTTCCCTAGCCCCACCATCATGCACGGAGGAGTCCCCCGAACTATTCGACCACAGTGTCGGGTACATGCTGCAGGAGGATGCGCAGCGATTTGAAGGCTCCGATGATGGTACCCAGGTTGAGGAAGGGAGTAACGTCAGCCTAGAGAGAGTGGGTGCCCAAGAAGGTCAAGAAACTGGCAGTCATGATCCCCCAGCTGCAGCATACTGCCAAGTTTGCTCCTTTGACGAGGAGGGAGGGGATGATGAGGTCACTGACCCAACTTGGGTGCCTGATAGGAGAGAGGAGGAGGAGGAGGAGGAGGCACATCTCCAACGAGGTAGGATGCCCTCCAGGGGGCTGCTAAAGGGCAGCCATCCTATTGCATCACACCGCAGAGCTAAGCAGGTGCAGGGCGCTGCTGACTCCCCACATATTTTAAAAAGTTCTTTGATGTGGGCCTTTTTTGACACGTGTGCAGCAGATCGCACTGTTGCTGTTTGCAACATATGTCTGCAGCGTATCAAGCGTGGCCAAAACAGCACCTGCTTGGGCACCACATGCTTGACCAGACATATGATGACCTTCCATGCAGTCCGTTGGCAACAGCACTTAAAAGACCCACATCAAAGAACAAGACGGACCTCTCCTTGATCCTCATCAGCTGGGTTCTCTAACCCCACGATACCTCCAGTCCTCTCAGAAACCTGCACTGAGAGGAATGAAGGTATAGCAATAGGTGTCCCAAGTACTTGCAGCCAATCTACTATCAGTATACCTCCATCTTATTTTAGCAGGCAAATTTCCCTACCCCAGTTGCTAAACCGTCGAAAGAAATTCGGTCCCAGCCATCCACATGCTCAGCGTCTGAATGCTAGCTTGGCCAAATTGCTAGCACTGCAACTGCTGCCTTTTCAGCTGGCAGACTCTGCCCCCTTTCGTGAATTTGTGGAATGGGCAGTACCTCAGTGGCAGGTTCCCAAATGCCATTTCTTTTCATGGAAGGACATTCCGGCTCTCTACCAGCATGTGGAAGGCAATGTCTTGGCCTCGTTGGACAGGGCGGTCAGCAGTAAGGTGCATATTACTGCTGACTCATGGTCCAGCAGGCATGGACAGGGATGTTACCTTTCTTTCACGGCACACTGGGTAACTCTGCTGGCAGCTGGGAAAAATGCAGGACAGGGTTCAGTATTGTTGGAGCTTGTTCCACCACCACGTCTCCAAAATGCTAGTGGTGATTCTGCCACAGCTCTCTCCTCCACCCCCTCCTCTTCTTTCTCCTCTATGGCCTCTTCCTCTGCAGATTTCTCCTCTGAACCAGCAGTGCGCCGTAGACGTTCAAGGGGCTACGCAAGCACTCAGGCAAAAAGATGTCATGCGGTGCTTGAGTTGGTCTGCTTAGGGGACAGGAGCCACTTGACCCATGGGACACTTGACCCATGTTCCCTGTTTGGCTCATGTCCTGAATTTGGTGGTGCAGCGGTTCTTGAGCAGGTACCCGGGCTTACAGGATCTCCTGAGGCAGGCCAGGAAAGACTGTGGTCATTTCTGCCGGTCATATAATGCCAGTGCTCGGCTGGCTGACATTCAAAGAGAATGCAACCTGCCCAAGAACTGCCTCATTTGTGACATGCCCACCAGGTGGAACTTAACTTTGGCAATGCTGCAGCGGCTGCACACACAGCAGAGGGCCATCAATGAGTACCTGTGTGAGTATGGCACCAGGACAGGGTCAGGGGAGCTTGGCTTTTTTTCGCCATGCCAGTGGCTACTGATCAAGGATGCATGCACTGTCCTGTCACCATTTGAGGAGGCTATGAGGATGGTGAGCAGTGACAGTGCATGCATCAGTGATACTGTCCCTCTTGTCTTCCTGTTGGAGCACACACTTCGTGGAATAATGGACAGGGCACTTGAGGCAGAACAACGGGAGGAAGAGGAGGACTTCCTTACCTCTCAAGGCCCCCTTTATCCAGATACTAGTATTCCTGCAGGCCCGCTGATCACACAGGAAGAAGAAGAGGAGGAGGAGGAGGATTGTGTCAGCATGGAGGTGGAGGATAAAACTCATGGAGTTGTACGTGGCTGGGAGGAGGTGGTTGAGGATCATGTGATCCTTAGTGACCCAGAGAACTCAGGATTGAATGCCTCTGCAAACCTACACCGATTTATGGTATCAAGGAGAGGGATCATTACTGGCAGGCAACCCTTCTTGATCCACGTTACAAGGGTAAGGTTGCAGAACTTATCCAGCCTTCGCAGAGGGAGCAGAGGATGAAACATCTTCGGGAGGCCTTGCAGAAAGGTTTGTTTAATACGTTTCCGGAGCCTGGGAGGTTACAATTTCCTGGTGCTGGACAACGTGTTGCTGAGGCTTCGTTCATTCACAAAAAGAGCGGTGGAGAAGGTGGCCGGCTGACCGATGCCTTCAGGCAATTCTTCCTCAGTACCCAGGTCTGATCGGTTCCAGCAACCATCGCCAGCGTCTGAATTCCATGGTGCAGGAATATCTAGGGGCAAGATCAGACTTGGAGACCTTTCCACCAGAACATCCACTGGGTTACTGGGTCTTGAGGATGGACCACTGGCCAGAGCTTTCTTAATATGCAATTGAGCTACTGGCCTGTCCTGCATTCAGCGTTCTTTCTGAACGCACATTCAGTGCTGCTGGAGGCTTTGTAACCGATCACAGAGTGCGCCTGTCCACAGACTCTGTTGACCAGCTCACATTCACAAAAATGAATCAGTCTTGGATCAGCAGCTATCAAGCACCTGATGCTGATGTAACTGATTGATTTTTCAGTCTTGGATCACCAGCTACCAAGCACCTGATGCTGATGTAACCGATTTTTCTATGGAGGTGGGATCCCTTGAAAACTGCATATGCTGAGTGACTATCCTATTCCTCCTCAATTTTCATGATGATAGCTTCTAAGAATATTTTCAGGGCACCACCACCACTATCTAAGGCCCAATTTTTCTGCCCCTGTTTAACAGGTGCGCGTAATTACAATCCAATATTTCACAGCAGGGCCTGTTCCTGCGCTCAACAAAAGTATCTGTGAGGCTTTACAGTGTTGTGCCACCACCACCACCGCCTAAGGCCCAATTTTTCTACCCCTGTTTAACAGGAGCGCTTAATTACAATTTTTGATCTAATATTTCACAGCAGGGCCTGTTCCTGCGCTCAACAAAAGTATTTGTGAGGCTTTACAGTGTTGTGCCACCACCACCGCCTAAGGTCCAATTTTTCTGCCCCTGTTTAACAGGGGCATGTAATTACAATTCTTGATATAATATTTCACAGCAGGGCCCGTTCCAGCGCCCACCAAGAGTAACTGTGAGGGCTTATAGTGTTCTCCTACTCCTACTTACAAATGGAGGAAGACAACAGGAAGTGAGAGGAAATCTACCCCTAGGAAGGAAAATTCTCTCCTGTAAGAGTTAATATGGGAAAAAGGTGTCACTCCACTGATGCTTTACCACCAATCCTTGTTTCCCTAATAACCCAAAAATTTCAAAATCAATTGTCTTCGGGACAGAAAGTGAGGTGAAATCTTCTGAACAGGGGCACAGACAGAGAAACAAATGTTACAGGGGTGATGATAACCCTTCCCTATGTTATCCAAAAAGCTTAAAAATAGATTTTTTGGCTGGAGCTACATTTACAAAATCTACCTGTTCCAAATTACAAACAGATTCAACTTAAGAACAAACCTACAGTCCCTATCTTGTTTGTGACCTGGGCAACACCTGTATACTGCTGCTGTGCAGAGTATATAGGGCCTGGGGGCCCCACACTTTTTTTTAAATTGGGTGCGGGGTTCTCCTTAATATCCATACCAGACCCAAAGGGCCTGGTAATAGACTGGGGGGAGGCAACATTACATTACAGCCGCAAGCAGTTTTACATAAGTCTTTAATTTCTTTAGAAATGTAATTTTGTGAAGGGACTGCTCTAAACACAGAAAAAATGCGCCACTTTACAGGCATACTATAGACACCCCCCAGGCATGATATTTAAAAGAATATTTCACTTTTATTGTTTCACTTTAAGCATTATTAAAATCACTGCTCCCGAAAAAACGGCTGTTTTTAAAACTTTTTTTGCATTTATTCATGTCCCCAGGGGCAGGACCCGGGTCCCCAAACACTTTTTATGACAATAACTTGCATATTAGCCTTTAAAATTAGCACTTTTGATTTTTTACGTTCGAGTCCCATAGACTTTAACGGAGTTCGTGTGTTCGCACAAATTTTTGGTCTGTTCACATGTTCTGCTGCGAACCGAACCGGGTGGTGTTCGGCTCATCCCTAGTCATTACCTAGGTAGAGAAAAAGTTAATGGGCTCTCTGAGGAAGGGGAAGTTGGCCTGTACAATGGTGTCATGGTTTGGAGCTAATTGCTGGGTCTCCTAATAACTTTAGCAGGCCGGCCTGGGTAAAGCATCTGCTCCCTGAACAGTTTCTGGAGCTACCAAGCATAGAGAGGACTCTCAAGTCAAGATGTTCCCCTCAATAATTTTGAACTGTGTAATAATGAGCCATAGATATGGCCTGGGTTACCAACCCTCCTGCATCTGAACATTTAGCAACTTGCCCTTGTAAGATTCCAAGGCTTAGACAAACCTGTTTAAAAGGGCATTACAAAAACTCCATAGGCCTGAATGGAAATTATTCACGCAGCTCCATCATCTCAAACATCCCTCCCTCATTAAATCCCAGTGCAAATTGTCTGCCTTTGTACTACTGGCAGCAAAACAAACTATTGGAAAAGCTTGGAAGAAACAATTTCTACAATTTACTGAAATTAAAGCGGGGGTTCACCCACACCGCAAAAAAAAAAAAATATTAAAAGCCAGCAGCTACAAATACTGCAGCTGCTGACTTTTAATACATTGGCACTTACCTGTCCCGGGGTCCAGCGATGTCGGCAGGGGACGCCGAGAACCCGCTCGGTTCTCGGCAGCTGCCGCCGCCATCCTAGGTGAGGGAATCAGGAAGTGAAGCGTTGCGGCTTCACTTCCCGGTTCCCTACTGCGCATGCGCGAGTCGCGCTGCGCGTCCCTAGTGTTCCCCGCTCTCTGCTGGGAGCTGTGTGTTCCCAGCAGACAGCGCGGTCGGGACGGGAAGAGGCATAGACTCCCATGGGAGTCTATGCTGGAAGTGGGTGCAAATACCTGTCTTTGACAGGTATCTGCACCCCCCTCCCCCCTGAAAGGTGCCAAATGTGACACCGGAGGGGGGGAGGGTTCCGAAAAGCGGAAGTTCCATTTTTGTGTGGAACTCCGCTTTAAACAGCATATTGACCTATTCCTTATTAATGAAAAACTTACTAGCATACTTTCTAGTTAGGGTTTCTAGTTAGTATATTCTCAGTTGATGATGTGTATTTGTATCTGCTGGGCAAATTTGGGACTTTTGAGAACATGTAAATAGACGCTGCAACCTAGAGATGGGACTAAAAGTTCTAAAGTTCTCCTCGTTACAGGTGACGCCATCTTTCCAATTTTAGAATACAGAAAGAATTGGATATGATTCCAAGACTATTTTCTCTGGTTCAAGATTAGGTCTACATGTTACCTACAGTACTTCTGCTGAAAATTCAATAACATTTGTTAGAAGGGGAAATTACTCACACAGGAAACCTAGCCTACCTGGTGAATGGCTGTAAATTTTACGCTGGCATTTATGATGTGTAGCTGCCTGCCTCATCAGTTTATTTTTTGATGACTCAATATCCAAATCTTTTCAAAATACAAGACTGACCCCTTCACGCTCCAAGCCCCACCCTCTTTAGTTTCCAGGTTAAAGGTTTCACAGCACAGGATCATATAAAAACCATCATCAGTCCTACTCAAAAGCATTGCCAGAAGCCTGCTGAATCTGCCTGAAATTAATTTTTAATACATTTCCAACTTAATGTGTTTGCATTAACAATCCACTGATTGACTCGTTGCCTGGAGCTGCATTTTTTACCATGATAGAAATGGCCCTGCTCTAACGATCTTATGCAGCATAGAGTAATTATTTTTTCTACTCCCACCCCCAGACATCAGGGAATATTATACATGGCATTTCACATGAAAGTTGAGCTTTTATTAAAATTTTAGCAGCCAAGCAGTCAAATGTTTCATATGCCACAATCTCACATCTGTTCCTGGTAGTTCAGCCCCAGAAATGTTGGTGGTTTTCAGTACAGAAAACATCAAAAATTATGAAAATCCCGACAACTTTTTTTTTGTCTAATAGTCTTCTTTGAAAGGTGAATTACAATTCCAGGGAAAAAGTGAAACTAAATAATTAGCTACGGAGGCTAATTAATTACATAGCAGCTGTGCTCCGTCAAAAAAAAAATCACTTAGTTTGACCTAGATTATCTGAAATCAGCTGCAGAAATTGTTCAGAGAACACCTCACATGGTCAATGGGAGTGTACTTCCTGAAACTTAAGCAGCCTCATTTTCTTTCTCTCTCTGATTCTTGTATCACCAAGCACCTTCAAACTCCCCAAATCAGTTTTGAGTCTGACTGTTGGGCCTGAGAACTTCCTAAAGTGAACCTCTAGCTATTTTTAATTCCAGTGCCTACCCCCAACCCTCTAGAGCCTCCCCTGATCTTTAAAACTCCCTTATACATAATTCTCTTATGCAGCCTTCTAATTGGTATGCTGATGTCACAGGTTTTTCCTCTTCTTTCTCGTGGCGGGTGGTCCTTCAGGACTGAGATGCACTTGTGTTAAGATGTGTAAGCTCCGCTCAGTTCGTGAGCGCTGGGAGCACATGCTGCATGATAAGATACCCTCAGGGTGTATCAATGACAAGCTGGGCACACAGGAAATGGTTATATTGATGCTGACTGTTGTTCTGCCTGAAGAAAAGCAGCTCTGCTGGACCAAGGAGTAAGCAGGGGAGAGCATTGGAGCATGAAGAGGGCATGTAACACTTGGCAATGTTTAAAAAAAAAAAGGAATTGGAGTGTTTGGTTATTCCTTTCCCACAAGAAAGGGTTCTTAGATCACCAGATTACTGGGAAAATGAACCCATGTGTACCAGCAGTGGGCTGGTACACGTGGCCTGGATGAAAAACTGGATTATTGAGTTGGTAGGGTTTGTTCCTTGTATGCATTTCAAGGTTTAAAGTATATCCAAAACCCAAGAACAAAAATGTAATATACAAGGGCTGTACCTCCAAAAGTAATACAAAAGTGGGCATCATTTTTTATTAACTTACATAGGTTGTTCAAATTTCACGTGTTGATCGAGTAACTCTTCCTCTATAGTAACTCTTCTTTTTCATTGCTGGTAGATAATGGATTTATTGAGTTCTTGACGAAAGAGGGATGTAGGCTGTCCGACATTGATGTCATCCCACTATGTTATTTGTCTTCAATGCTGGTTTTCCCTTCCTTACATTTCTTCATCCATCTGTGCACATTGTCTGTGGTCATCTCCATACACATTCTGTTGAATAAATAAAGAGGAGGGGGGTTGGGAGGCGCCAACTCTATATATACTGACAGATAATGGTAATATAGTGCAGTATACACACTTTCTGGTTCGTAGCTTTAGAATGGGGTGGCGGTGTCCATGAAACCTAAAGATGTACTGTGATATACTGGTGCTGGGGTGCAGGCTTCGGTTGCCGTCTATGAGCTCAGGGGAAGTAGTACTCCTGGATGGTGAAGCAGATCAGCGGTGTCCAGTGTGTGGAAGCTCCACGGTAACCACCCTGGAACGCAGAAACGGATGTGACGTCAGCGGTGCATGGAGAGCATCCAACCATGGGTAGTGAAATGTACAGGCTACGCGCTCGGGGCTCACAGCTCCTTCTACAGGCCAGTGCATGGCTGGAGGAGAAGCAAGAGAAGACAGATGGACCCACCAGCCGCCACTCCAGGGATGTCTCACCATCCGGCTCAGCCATCCAGCACTCCCTGGCTTGAGGAGGGGATGAGCAGGACAGGGGTAAGGAGATCTTCCATCTCCCGTGGCAACAGCGGGGGGTTTGTATATGGTTTTCCCGGTGTTCATCTCCCGGGGGGGTTTTGGGGTGGTGGGTGGACGGTGTTCCTAGTGTTCGTCTCCCGCCAGGGGGGGTGAGTGGGGAGGATGGTGTTCCCGGTTTTCTTCTCCCGCCGGGGGGGTTGCGTTGGTTTGACGCCCACCCCCCAGAATTATAGAGCAGCAGCTGCACTGTGACAATAGTGTGGTCTAGCAGCGAATCTGCTACCCAAATTAATTTATTGGGGTCAAGTAAGAGTTGTCCTCATCTGTGTATAGTTCAAGTTGGAGGACCCCACTAATCCCTTCTCCTATCCAGGTTTTACCAATAAATAGATAAAAACAAAAAAAATGACCCTGCAGCACAAGCGTTTTCCCCGCACCAGGTTGTATCCAAACCAGGTATAAACTGAATGTTGCTCTCCAGAGTTGAAAAGCCCCAGGTGCTGGCTAATGCTAATCCATGTTGTGAGGGAAGAAAAAAGTCCAGACAGCCGCACACCAGGAGAATATAATCCAACGAAATTTCTTAACTGTAAAATCAGGAACAAATCATGTACAAAGCACCATGGATAGAATGTACAGATAATCAGCTGCACTGATTATTGGATAACGAGCAGAAGAGTGTGCGGGTGTAATGTGAAAATCCCCAAGTGTCGGGCTGCAGGAAAATCAGAGGGTGGCCCAGGGAAACTATACTCAGCAACCCCTACGGGGGCAGTGCTAAACCTATAGCAAGGGCATTATGCAACTTTAGTCAGAGCTGCACATTTTGTTTTTATCTACAGAGTCACCTTATCTGCATAGTAAAGGTGAATTAACCATTTAAACTGCTTATATGCTGCCCTCCCTGTTTCTTCCCTTCCCTCTTATCAACGGGGGGGGGGGGGGGGCATTACTACTTTAATGGGGGGACCCAAAGGTATCCCAGATCTTTTGCAATGTTATAGTGTATACTAGAAAACAACAACAGCTATGCATCGCTAAAGTGTTCGGGTTTGGCTTGAAGAAATGGTGCCAACCTTAATGCTTATTCAATTAAAAATAAAAGGCAGGGTGCTGCACATATCTTCCTGAAAGCACCATAGTACTCCCCTCAAATGCCCTCAGCCCTGTTGTTAGTAGTGGGCTGGATCTTGAGAGGAGACATATGTAGCCAGGACCCGGCTATTGTTGCCTGCAATTCAGGGACAGTGTGCAGTGCTGTTGATCTAAAGCTGTCTCCCTCTAGTGTTGGCTTGGACTCCATGTTGTCATTTCCTAAATGTAGAGCATAGAGTAAAGCAAACATCATGGGATGTATAGTTCAAAATGCTAGGGTTTCAATTCTAGCAGGACTGATCTGATCTACAACTACCAGACTGCTGGGAGAGGATATAAAGGGGGTGGTCTGATCATTCTCTTCGGACCCTGGACTGGATCTGCCAGCAGGAACATTTGTGCCTGTGTGAGTTGCGGCCGAGTTGCGGCCTGCACAAGAGAGAGTTGTC
The DNA here is from genome assembly GCA_037952835.1 of Lithobates septentrionalis. Taxonomy (NCBI): domain Eukaryota; kingdom Metazoa; phylum Chordata; class Amphibia; order Anura; family Ranidae; genus Lithobates; species Lithobates septentrionalis. Next base: position 400,759 of record JBBDGP010001418.1, read on the forward strand.
AAGCAGAATCCAGAGGTACATCTGCGGACAGCATCATTTCCCTATCTTGCAGCGGTCTGGAGGCTCTTCCTGCTCCTTCCACGCTACCTGCACTTCAGATCCGGGTGGGCCATGGTGTGGTGTGACAGAGGTCAGACACTATTCCCTGAGTCAGGACCTGGAGGGAGATCCTGAAAAGTCATCACCATCTTCATCGCTACCTGCAACTTCAGTTACAGTGTTGGTGAGCGGGCACCTGCCCATTTAGTCCTATAGACACTGTATACAGACACCATTGTCTTTGCCCGCATCTGATACTTGTAGTGTCACTGGATGCAAGTTCATTTATTCCCATAGACACTGTATACAGACACCTGTGCTTTCACTCATATCCCTGGCATCTGTAGTCCGACAGGATGCAATACCATTGAACCAACATGCATTGTGATCACTTGTGCTTAGGCTATACAGGAAAAGTCTGCATCGTCTATTGGTTCACCACATACAAGCTACATTTGCTTTGCTCTACCATCCAGGATTATTTTATCTACCATTCTTTAAGTGCTAGCTGAAGACCTGCTGGATTACTTTTAACCCCTTTTATCCCTTCTCAATCTCCACAAGTGACTAGTAAATATGAGCTGGGGTGTGTTCGCAAACCCGTATGCGCAGAGCTCGCCAGGAAGTTGGCACTGCACATCGCTAATCACAGGCATTGAGACATTTCTCGATCTCTGCAGCCACGGACTGGGAAGATGTCTCACTGCATGTGATTAGCGATGTACAGTGCCACCTTCCTGGCGGGCTCTGCACGTGCGGGTTTGCGAACACGCCCAAGCTGATACTTAGTGACTAGTGTTGTTTAACATAAGGGGTCTGCTCTCATTTATCTAGGACTCTGCTTAAAGGAACCAGCCAAATTAAACACAACAGTTTGCTGAATGTTTTGCCAATTGTTTTCATGCTAATTGCCTGTGGGCTGAGGGGACAGAAAGGAGTGGTCTGACATAGTCAACAAAGTACCGGTCCCCTACCTTTCTGTGTCCTGTTTACATAGGCTTCAAAGACTGAAACAGGGTTTGATTGTATTTAACCAGGTTGTGTTCCTTTGCATTCTACCTTACTAACATAAAATCCTTAGCTTGTACAATTGCATTTAATACTAGTGCTTTGTTGCCTTCAGATAAGGAATCCTTATGACATACAGTCTTATGTTATGTACTCATTTGTGTCACACTTGCCACAGTAAACAAACTTAAACGGCTTCATCCTTTTTGTGTACATTTCTTATTACTGGTGTTAACGGGTAATAATGATTGAATCCAGGGTGTTGGAGGGCTTGCAGAGTCAGGGCAACCAGTGGGGTACAGACTCTACCAGCGGCCCTCAAGAGGGTAGCGCTATACATGCTAATATTAAAATGCCTAGATGGCTGGATGTCAGTCTAGAGGAGTGGGGGCTCTTGAGTAGGCTGTATATGTTTGTAGACTGCCCTAGGTAACGCCCATATGGTTGAAAAAACTGAAATCCAATGAATGAAAGGGACGGGCCAGGGACAGTTTGGCCAGGTAGTCAAGATCTAGATCAGGGGTCTCCAAACTTTAGAAACAAAGGGCCAATTAACTGGGGAGGTAGGGCGGACTGTGGCCAGTGGGAGTAAATAGTGCCATAGGCTTGGTGGTCAGTGGGAATAAAAATATTACATCATAGATGTCAGTGGCAGGAATAGTGCCCCATCATTGGTGTCAGTGGGTGAATTTGTTCCTCATCTATGTTGTCATGGGGAGGAACAGTTCCCCGTCTTAAGTGTCAATGCAAGAAATAGTGCTTTGTATCAGTGGAATGAATCGTATCCCAAGGGCCGGAAAAAGGCAAGCAAAGGGCCACATCCATTCCTCTGGCTGCAGTTTGGAGACCCCTGATCTAAATGATGGACTTGCTGCATCTTCTAAACAGAAAAAAAACTGAATTTTCAGTACAGGAGAGGAGCCTGTATAACTATACAAGACTGAAGGGAAGGCTGGAGTGACTCTTTAAAGGGGTTGTAAAGGCAGAAAGTTTTGCATTCTATGCATTAAGATAAAAAGCCTTCTGTGTGCAGCACCCCCCTTAGGCCTCATGTAGACTGCTGCTGGTAAATGGACATTTAGGAGCAGTTGGGCATTTTTTTCAGCTGCCCCTGAACTCTCCTCTATGTTATCTTATCAGTACATGTACACAGGGTTGTTTATAGTAATTTCTAGGCAGTTGAGTTTAGAAGCATTTTTTGAAACGCAAAAAAATGCGTTCAGGACGGATGTTCAGAGGCATTTAAAATGCCAAATGCCTGTAACAGCTTGTAAAGGCAGTAACTCACATTTAGCAGTGTTTAGTTTACAAGCATTTTCAGGCGTTTTTTAAAAATGCTTCTAGACGCAAACACAGCTAAATGTGGCATGTAAACGTGACTAAATGGACGTTTTTAGACGTCAGTTTCTAGCTGTCAAGTTGAATCATTGAGAAGAGGTTAAACAATGTCCCTTGTACATGAAGCCTAACACTTTCCTGAGGTCCCTTTCTGTCCAGCGATGTCTAGGAGTGTCTCAGTCATCTGAGATTCTGCTTCCTGATTGGCTGAGACAGAGCAGCGGCACCATTGGCTCCCGCTGCTGTCAAAGTCAGCTAGCCAATCAGGGGAGAGAGGGGGCGGGGCCAGGCCGAGGCTCTGTGTCTGAATGGACATAGGGAGCTGTGACTCAGCTTGGGTGCCCCCTGTAGCAAGCTGTTGAGGCACTGAACAGGAGGGAGGGGGCAGGATTACAGAAGAGGGACCAGAGAAGAGGAGGATCTGGGCTGCTTTGTGCAAATCCACTGCAACAGAGCAGGTAAGTATACCATGTTTGTTATTTTTATAGGAAAAAAAACGAGACTTTACAATCACTTTTAAATCTAACTTTTTTTTCTATTGCAAACATTCTTTGTTCCCTACCAGCACACCGCGGTGTGTGCATTACCGTATCCCTAACCTGAGGGGTTATACTATACTACGGTGAATCTCTGAACGGCCCCATTCACTGACAGCGCCATAGCTCAGGTTTCTGGGAATCAGCATAGGGTAAAAAAAAAAAAAAACGTATTTTCCTACAGGACATAGACCATGTGCAACGTAAAACCGTCAAAGAAAAAGGTTTGTGTCTAGAAAGTCTTTAAAACGTGCCTACAAAGTTTGGTATCCACTACTCATCTCCCAGATGACATGGCCTGCTTCTAATTTTAGGCTAAAAATATACTATTAATATTAAATTTAAAAATTTGTGGAGCCTTTAGCACTTAAAAAAAAAAAGGCTCTGGACTTAGTCAGCAGCTGGAGTGGAAGAGTAAAGAGCCTCAGAACACAAGGCTGATTCATTCCATACAAGCTGTTCAAAAGTCCGCCTGACAAAATGTTACAGCCTTTTAAGAAACGTAGACACATCCCGGAGGTGTGGATAAATATAACACTTCACTTAAAAAGAAAAATTTATTGGATGCAGAAACTGAGAACCTTCTACTCATATTGTCTGAATAGAAATATCAAACAGTCTGCATATTTCTAAAAATGAGATGCAATTATAACCAGCTGTGCTCTTTAATAGGTATGCGTAATACTTACTGTATGTGTTTCAACACTTCAATGTGAAGCTGCTAACGTTGTCACTTTTCAGGGGCAGTTTGGAAGTGGAGGTTTAAGGATCAGCCCTGCCAAAGAGGTATTTCAGTTATAGGTGATGTAGGGTGGGCTGAGGCATGGCCACTTTTATAGCGCAAGGGATCGTTCATACGTGCTTTGATCTCTGAATAGCGGTCCACATTCAGATTGTTCTTCAAAGAGCATTTGACAGGCAGTGAGGAGGTGTTTTATCGCCTCCTTATCCCTTGCTATTATCCTTTAAACAGTAGAGGCCCCTCCATATGGGGCGCAGGGGCACCGACCCCCTAATTCATGCACCTGGCCCCTAATCTATATGCAGGGCACTGGACGCATAGATTCCAATGGGGGTTTATTTTTCTTAGAAGCACATGATTAGAGCCTGAGGCTCTGATTGGCTTAAAAAAGGGTGGGCTCGGGGCACAGAGCACTGCGCCCCGAGCCAACCCAGTTGTGTGACAATAGAGAATAATTATTGCTATTGTCTTCCTGATTCTCTGTCAGAAACCATGATATCAGACCGAGAGAAAAGTACAGTTAAATCACACTTGTTTAATAATAAAAGAAAAAAGAACAAACGTAGTCAAAACATAGCCAAAGTTCAGTAACCGGAATGGATAGTCAGCCAAGCCAGAAGTCAGGGATCAATGTAGTGGAACAGTAAGAAGGATCTGGAGCCAGAAGGGATGTCAGCAAAGCCATTCTTTAAAAAGGAACACAGGAGATAGGCTCTGTGATGTTGACCAAGGCGAAGGCAGAGATCCTTTGGGCTGGACGGCTTAAGTAGGCAGGACTGACGAGCAGGATATCATCAACAGCTGAGTAACTGTGGAGAGATAGGAGCTGGCAATTAGCCGACAGGTGAGCGGCCAGCTCAGAGAAGAAAGGGCTGATAATGATAATTATTTCATTTTCCAAATTTATTGCTTTCCCGGTTACCAGAGAGAGCGGAACCTGCCAAATCTGGGGGCCCTAATTTGGTTTTGCAAACGCTGATAGCCTGTGGATTTCTAGCCTATTGTAGGAACACTTTTCAGTTTGTTTTGTGTGGTATCGCCCATTACCTGACATTTAGGATCAATCAGGCAAGCATATATGGTGTCTGTAAAACTGTTTTACTTGTACATTTATGTTAGGAGTTCTTCCAAGATATATATACATGAATATACGTATTTAATACCTATGTTATACAAATAAGTTGAATAATATTGATATTCATTTTTGTTATGTATTTTAATTCTTTTATCAGCACCTACCCATTTTTGTCCTGAGGAAGCAATTTAATGTGAAACGCGTTGACTATACAAGCTTGGAGGAGTTCATGGACTCTAATTCCTGATACACGAATATATTTTACAATGGATTGCTCTACAACCTATTGATAGAATCCATGCCTCCTTGTTTGTAACTTGGGTATCTGTTGACCTTGTCCAGTTGAGGGTGTTGTTGTTTGTCACATTTCAGTGTCTATGTTTCTTTTTTATTGTATTTTTGTAATAAAGATATTTTGTGCCTACAAAAGTCCTTTATTCTTTGAGAAAGTTTCTACTTGTGTCAATCCTTTTCCATATAACTATGGATGTTGGCACGGTGGGGGTCCTCCATTCTTTGGGGAGAATTAGGATATCATTTTGAGTGACTTTAAAGTTCACCTTTATTATTGTGCATGTATTATTTTTTTTTACTAGGAGCCTGCAAAGCATTGCACCCTCAATCTGCTGATCTTAGCCTCCTGCAGACTGTCAATCTACCTTGTACAAGCAGGCCGTTACACAATGACAGGAAGCTTCAATGTGCTACCTCAACAGCACCCTGGTAGTTCATTGAGAAGTACAAGCTGACAGCCTCAAAGGATGTCAGTACTTGTAGTTCTCCCATTCACAGAACCGGGAGAGGATCCCCGGCCCGCTGTCACATCTGCCCCTAGCTCAGGCATGCAGGTAGCAGGGTGTGCTTAGCTGAGAAAACCCCTCCTCCTCTCCTCTTCCAGATAAGAGAAAAAAATGTCCATGAAGACTCCTAAGATGTATGGCATCATTTTGGCTTAGGCCAAAAACCAGGAAGCAACTGAAGGATTGTAAAAAAAAAGTTTAAAACAAGTAAATATAAGATACCTTCCTATTTATTTACTAATACTAGCAGCATAAGGACTAAAATAGTTCATATTGATGGAGAGAGTTAAGTTCCTCTTTAAGAAGTAAACCCTTAGGCCCCTTCCACATGGGCGTGTCCGTGTACGGACTCCACTTTGCTCAGCAGGGACTGCTCCGTTGATCCCTGCTGAGCAGGCAGATGACAGGTCCGTCTCTGCACACTGTACAAAGACGGAACTGTCAGAGCTCCGCTCTCCTCTATGGGGGATCGGATGAAAACAGACCGCCTGTCTGTTTTCATCCGACCTGCCAGACGGATGGAAAATAGGGTTTCCATCCGTCTGAATTTAGCCGATCGGAGCAGATCGGATATCAGCCAACATGTCACCTCTGACATCCGTCGCTCCATAGACCTCATGGAGTGTCCATTCAGGTCCGCCTAAAAACTGAACGCTCCGCCCGTGTGAAAGGGGCCTTCATTTTGGGATTTTTCATGGAAGTGAGACTTGGTGGTACCTTCCGTTTTATGAAGGCTCCTTACTCCTTCCTAAAGCCTAACTCCAATTAACGCTTTTTAAAAAAAAACAAACAAACAATGCTTTCTCTATAAAACTTACTTTATCTCCAACACTGTCACCCACATGATAAATGAGAAAACAAATGTAACCGGCATGCTGTCCCTGAATTATGTGAAAAACCCATAGACTAATGTAAAAGTATTCATTATGTAATTCCTTTTTTGGCCACAAGGTGGGAGTATGGAGCTGTAACCTGTTCCCTCTAGTGTTCAATGCTGGGACAGTTGCATCATTTCTTGCCAGGAGAGTGGGATTTCTTCTTTCATTAAGTAGAGCATTCTGGGACATGTAGTCCCACAGCCGTGACATACTGCAATCTTCAGCACTGACTGGACTACACTTACCAGAAAACTGGTAAAGCTGGTAACAGAGGAGGACATTGGGAAAGGAGATACAATTTTTAATGTAAGGGGCGGGCTCACTCTCTTGGGACACAGGGCTTGCAGCTACAGGAGTGAGAGGCTAAGCTCCTCTGGTCGGTGTGAGTGCATATCACAGCCTGGATGGCGTGGAGAGCCTTTCTGCGAGTGAGCATTCTACTTGAAGGCAGATCCTCAGCTGCTGGCCTCTCATCGACAGAATGGCTATTGGGGGCCACTATAACTTGCACCCACGTGGATGCCACTGAATCCCTCGGTCATTAGGTTCTCAGTCCTTAAAGAGCCTGTTCCAGGACGTCCTTTCCATTGGGCTTTGGTGTTGCCAGGATAGGTGAGCAGGCAGAAGCCCACCTTGTGTATACATGAAAGGGAACGCTGCATGCAGACACCTTTATCTTTTTCTCTCATCAGAGCCTACACAACAGACTGTACAAAAGTTATTCCTAGCCAATGTGCTTTGTTGCATAGACTTGAGCTAGCTGAAGATACCAGATATCTCTATGCAAGGACTCCTGCATTTCTAATTATACAATTCAAAGGATTCAGTGAAAAACACTGGTACACATTAAGGGAGAACTGTAAAGTTTAAGTGTAAAGTTTAACTTTGTGCATTTCTGTTTATTGCATTGTACATTTAACCACTTCCCGCCCTATAGCAGAATGACAGCCAGAAAGTGGTTCAGTTATCCTGACTGGACATCATATGACATCCAGCAGAATAAGCCGCGCCCGCAGGGGCACACAGCGCGGCGATCGTTGGTGTGGTATGTCAGTCTGACACACCGCATCACTGATCTGGGTAAAGAGCCTCTGACACAGGCTCTTTACCATGTGATCAGCTGTGTCCGATCATCAATGCCGCCTATCAACACTGGTAGACAAATTGGCATTCATGTTCCCCCAGCCGCAGCATATTGTCAAGTTGTCTCCAGTGGTAATGATAATGATGGAGGAGATGGAGATGATGATGAGGTCACTGATGCAACTTGGGTGCCAGATAGAGCAGGGGAGGAAACTGAAGGTGAGGCGGCACAACACCAAGGAGGCCAACATCAAGAAAGTGTAGAGAGCAGCCACCCTATTCCATTACATTCCGCAGCTGTTATCTCCTGGCACACTCCCCAAAGCTCAGCTGTCTGGGCCTTTTTCAGCACATCTGCAGCAGATTGCCCTGTTGCCATCTGCAAACTGTGTCTCAGGCACATCAAACGTGGCAAAAACACCAGCCATTTAGGTACCACATGCTTAACAAGGCATTTAACGTCCAACCACTCAACCCGTTGGCAAGGGCACCTAAAAGCCACACAAAAGAGGCACAAATCTGTCCCTCCTCCTCCTTACCCATTACAGTCTGCCCCTGCTATGCCGAGTCATTACCTCTCAGCAGCCTCCACTGACAGGGATGATGGTATAGCACAGGGTGTACCAGGTCCTAGCAGCACATCTGCCAGCAGCACACCACCAGCTGTAGACAGTAGCCGGAAAATTTCTCTGCCCCATCTGCTGCAGTGGAAAAAGAAATACAGTCCCTGCCACCCACATGTCCAGCGTCTAAATGCAAGCTTGTCAAAGCTGTTGGCTCTCCAACTTCTACCTTTCAGCCTGGTGGATTCTGCCCCCTTCTGTGAATTCGCACAATGTGCTGTACCACAATGGCAGGTTCGCAGTCACTACTATTTTTCACGTAAGGCCGTTCCAACTCTCTACCATCACATGGACGGGAATGTTCTGGCGTCGTTGAGCAAGGCATTCAGCCGTAAAATCCACCTTACTGCTGACTTGTGGTCCAGCAAGCATGGGCAGGGACGATATATTTTCTTTACAGCACACTGGGTAACGCCGCTTGCAACTCGAAAGGATGCAGGACAGGGCATGGTGCTGCAGCTTGTTGTACCCTCACATCTCCATACAGCTGGTGGTGATGATGCCAGACCTGTGAGCTCTACCCCCTCCTCCTCCTCCTCCGCCACCTTGTCCGCCACCTTCATGCCCTCCTCTGCAGAATTGTCATATGAACAACAGGTACCCCCTAAGCGTTCAAAGGGCTATTCCATGAGTCAGGCTAAAAGGTGCCATGCAGTGCTTCAGCTGGTGTGTTTAGGGGACAGGAACCACCCCGGAGCAGAGATTCTTGCAACTCTGCAGAGATAGGCCCAGAGGTGGGTCACACCACGCCAGCTGGAGCCAGGAATGGTGGTGTGCAATAATGGCTCAAACCTCCTGTCCGCCCTCAGAAAGGGAAAGTTGACACGTGCCATGCCTGGCACATGTCCTCAATTTGGTGGTGCAGCGTTTCCTAAATACTTACCCATGGTTATAAGATGTGCTAAAGCTGGCCAGAAGAGTCTGTAGCCATTTCAGGCGGTCATACACAGCCAGTGCTCGGTTGGCAGAAATTCAGCGGGAATTCCACCTGCCCGTAAACCGTCTGATTTGTGACATGCCCACTAGGTGGAACTCGACTTTGGCAATGCTGCAGTGGCTATACACGCAGCAGAGGGCCATCAACTAGTACCTGTGCAAATACGGCACGACGACAGGCTCAGGGTGCTTTGGCTTTTTTTTCCCCCCACCAATAGATGATCAGTAAGGCTGCATGCACTGTATTGTCACCATTTGAGGAGGCCACAAGGACGGTGAGCCGTGACAGTGCATGCTTCAGTGACACAATCCCTGTTGTGTTATTGCTGGAGCAGACTCTGCGTGGCATTATGGACAGGGCACTGGAGGCAGAGCAGCAGGAGGAAGAGGAGGACTTCCTTTCCTCTCAAGGCCCACTTTATCCAGACATCATTCCTATGTCACAGAACACACAGGAGGAGGGAGGGGAGGAGGATGAGGAGGATTCTGGAACTTTCATAGGCTTCAAAAGAAGAGGAAGACATGCATCAATCTGTAAGCGATGGCTTTCCAACCCCAGGACCCTTGGGAGTAGTACGTGGCTGGGAGGAGGAAGTTCCAGATGCTGTCATCCTGAGCGACCCCTAGGAGTCTGCTTCTCAAGCCTCTGCAAATTTGAGGCGCACGGGCAACCTCATGCTTCAAAGCCTGCGAAAGGACCCAAGAATACATGGCATAAAGGAGAAGGATGATTACTGGTTGACAACCCTCCTTGACCGCCATTATAAGGGGAAGATGTCAGAACTCATCCCGTCTCCACAGAGGGTGCAGAAGATAAAATCTCTTGAGGACACGTTTAAGAGGATATTATTGAACATTTTTCCTGACACCAGTAGGTTACAGTGTCGTGGAAAACATAGTTTTGAGTCTTCTGTTATTCAAGAGAGAGAAGGTGTCCACCTAAGTGAGGCATTTTGGAATTTTTTTAGTCCTCGCACCCAGGGCTATCAGATTCCACATCCCACCGGCAGCGTCTGCATCACATGGCGAACGATTACCTTGGGGTGAAAACAGAGATGGAGAGCTTTCCAGCTGAAGATCCACTGACTTACTGGGTCATGAGAATAGACCACTGGCCAGAACTTGCCCAGTATGCTATTGAGTTTTTGGCCTGCCCTGCATCCAGAGTGCTTTCAGAACGGGCATTCAGTGCTATAGGAGGTTTCGTTACTGATCAAAGAACGCGTCTGTCCACAGACTCCGTGGACCGTTTGACATTTATAAAAATGAATCAGTCCTGGATTACCAGCTATGAAGACTCTGATGCCGATGTCACTGATTAAGTCTTTTTGGGATGTGGAATCTCTGCAGGACTTCGAGGCTGCCTAGCTTTGAGGGTTTTCAATCATTTCATCTGGAAGAATGTTTTGGTATAGGTTTCATGGGCACAATGAACACCCAAAGACCAATTTTTCAGCACCTGTTTGACAGGTGCATATCATTGCAAATTTTTTTGCCTTCATCAAGAGCACCTCTATAGGGTTATGATGGGAAGGTGCCCCCGACACCCAAAGACAGGTGCATATCATTGCAATTTTTTTACAGCAAGGCCAATTCTTCCTTTCATCAAGAATACCTCTATAGGGTTACGGTTGAAAGGCGCCACCAACACCCAAAGACCAAATTTTCTGCACCTGTTTGACAGGTACATATCATTTCAATTTTTTACAGCAAGGCCAATTCTTGCTTTAATCAAGAATACCTCTATAGGGTTATGGTGGGAAGGCGCCACTGACACCCAAAGACCAATTTTCCTGCACCTGTTTGACGGGTGCATATCATTGCAATTTTTTACAGCAAGGCCAATTCTTGATTTCATCAAGAGTACCTCTATAGCGTTACAGTGGGAAGGCTTCACTGACACCCAAAGACCAATTTTTATGCACCCATTACTTCTATCCAAAGTCAAAGTGACACCAGAATGTATACAAAAAAGATCTAATCTTGTTCCTAGTGCACTACATTGTGGCCTAATCATAAACACTGGCTCCCCAGCTGTTGCTGAGCAAAATAAAGGCAGTTTGCAGGTAAAATGTCATTTTTTTGGCTTTATAAATGCAATTCTTGCTGCAGCAGATTCTAGACATGGTACAGATCTGCCACTTTACAGGTAGACTAGGGGGACCCCCCAGGCATTATATTGGAAGGATTTTTTCATTTTTATGCTTTCACTTTAAAAATAAAAAAAATCACTGCTCATATAAAAATGACGTTTTTTACAAACTTTTTTTTTATTGATACATGTCCCCCAGGGCCGGACCCGGACCCCTAAAACCATTATATGCCCAATTACTTGCATATAAGCCTTCAAAATGGGCACTTTTGATTTTTGACGTTCGGGTCCCATTGACTTTAAAGGGGTCCTTTTTCGGGCCTCAACTTTCGCGGTGTTCGAAAGTTCTAATGCGAACCGAACAGGAGTCCGTTTGGCCCATCCCTAATAGAGGCCCGTGCAAGTCTGGAAGCAAATAAAGCGCAAAGCTCATTTGCCATAAAGGAAGCTGAGATAGCAGCTCACCAAGCAGAGATGACAGCTTGCCAAGCAGTGATAGAAGCTCAGAACAAAGTTCGCCAAGTGGAGATAGTAGCTCAGAACAAAGTTCGCCAAGCAGAGATAGAAGCTCAGGACAAAGCTTGCCAAGTCGAGATAGAAGCTCAAAACAAAACTCTTCAAACAGAGAAGCAAAGGCCGAATCCCAGATAGAGATTCTGCAAATGGAAAGGGAGGAAGCAGATGCCCTAGCAAGGCTGAAGGTCCTTGAACAAGCAATGGGAGAAGGTACTAATTCGCACTGTTCTGTTCCAGCAGAAATGGAAGATCCAATTGAACGCACCAGTGAATATGTGCTAAGGCATAGTGTTTGCAATGATGCATAATCATCTCCTGTACCGCCTACTAACAACACTGTTCAGACTCTCAACACAGAGAACTTAAACCTGCACAAACCTGAGCCTTTTCAAGTCCACAAAGCAAGTGCATCTACACAGCAAACCACATCACCTCCTTTCAACGACAAGGTGACTCCCAGCAACAAGCCACAGTTCAAGCAACAGCCAGCAGAAGCCTTAGAGACTAAGCTAAATGCTCTTGCAACATCATTTTATCCTGGTAAACCTCACCCTTATTCACCAGAGCAGAGCCGGTACAAGGCAGGGGCGGAAGGGGCGGATGCCCTGGGCGATAGAATTTGCTGAAGGGAGGGGGGCGCAGATGAAGTGCTGGCAGTGTGCTTCATCATAGTAGTACATACACACCAGCCGGCGCTGCTAATAGCTGTACTGTAACTATGTGCCGAGTGCACTCCTGCACCCGGCACAAGCCTAAACAGACTGCACAAGCCCCTTCCCTGTCAGCGCTTCTCTCCCCCTATGAAGGCGATTCGTAGTCCCGTCCCGGCGGCGTGACATCACTGATGGCCAGAGGCGGGATGGGAGGAGATAGAGAGCTGCTGCAGAAGCTGCAACCTAGAGGAGCCACCGAGGAGGAACCAACAAAGCAGTGGCGGAATTTTCAGGGTCGCAACAGTCGCACTTGCGACTGGGCCCTGGAATTCTGCCAGTGTGGGGGGGCCCCAAGACGCCGCACCTCCCCTGGCTGGCATCTAACTATACAGGAGAGGGGGGCGTAAGGGGGCGATCGGCAGCTATGTGATGTCTGCGCTCTGCGGGATGTCCCTCCAGGCAGCACACAGTTCACTTCCCGAATATCAGTGAGTACAATGGAGAGGGGAGGGGCCTCTGACCAGCAGATTGAGTGCACAAGTTTCTCCCTCTGCTTGTACACTCTGAGTCTTGCTAATACACGCTCAGGTCAGAGGCCCCTCCCCTCTCCATTGGATACAATGATATTCGGGAAGTGAACTGTGTGCTGCCTGGAGGGACATCCTGCAGAGTGCAGACATGACAAGGAAGCATGCTGCTTCTCATGTAAGTAAAGCACAACACTGGCCACCCACCTCTCCCCTCTCACACTGTCCCCTCTCACACTGTCCCCTCTCACACTGTCCCCCCACACACTGTCCCCCCACACACTGTCCCCTCTCACACTGTCCCCCCACACACTGTCCCCTCTCACACTGTCCCCTCTCACACTGTCCCCCCACACACTGTCCCCCCACACACTGTCCCCTCTCACACTGTCCCCTCTCACACTGTCCCCTCTCACACTGTCCCCTCTCACACTGTCCCCTCACACACTGTCCCCTCTCACACTGTCCCCCCACACACTGTCCCCTCTCACACTGTCCCCTCACACACTGTCCCCTCACACACTGTCCCCTCTCACACTGTCCCGCCACACACTGTCCCCCCACACACTGTCCCCCCTCACACTGTCCCCCCACACACTGTCCCCTCTCACACTGTCCCCTCTCACACTGTCCCCTCTCACACTGTCCCCCCACACACTGTCCCCCCACACACTGTCCCCTCTCACACTGTCCCCTCTCACACTGTCCCCCCACACACTGTCCCCTCTCACACTGTCCCCCCACACACTGTCCCCTCTCACACTGTCCCCTCTCACACTGTCCCCCCACACACTGTCCCCTCTCACACTGTCCCCCCACACACTGTCCCCTCTCACACTGTCCCCCCACACACTGTCCCCTCTCACACTGTCCCCCCACACACTGTCCCCTCTCACACTGTCCCCTCTCACACTGTCCCCCCACACACTGTCCCCCCCACACACTGTCCCCTCTCACACTGTCCCCCCACACACTGTCCCCTCTCACACTGTCCCCTCTCACACTGTCCCCCCACACACTGTCCCCTCTCACACTGTCCCCTCTCACACTGTCCCCCCACACACTGTCCCCTCTCACACTGTCCCCCCACACACTGTCCCCTCTCACACTGTCCCCTCTCACACTGTCCCCCCACACACTGTCCCCTCTCACACTGTCCCCCCACACACTGCCCCCTCTCACACTGTCCCCTCTCACACTGTCCCCCCACACACTGTCCCCCCCACACACTGTCCCCCCACACACTGTCCCCTCTCACACTGTCCCCCCACACACTGCCCCCTCTCACACTGTCCCCCCACACACTGTCCCCTCTCACACTGTCCCCCCACACACTGTCCCCCCACACACTGTCCCCTCTCACACTGTCCCCCCACACACTGTCCCCCCACACACTGTCCCCTCTCACACTGTCCCCTCTCACACTGTCCCCCCACACACTGTCCCCTCTCACACTGTCCCCCCACACACTGTCCCCCCACACACTGTCCCCTCTCACACTGTCCCCTCTCACACTGTCCCCCCACACACTGTCCCCCCACACACTGTCCCCTCTCACACTGTCCCCTCTCACACTGTCCCCTCTCACACTGTCCCCCCACACACTGTCCCCCCACACACTGTCCCCTCTCACACTGTCCCCCCACACACTGTCCCCCCACACACTGTCCCCCCACACACTGTCCCCTCTCACACTGTCCCCCCACACACTGTCCCCCCACACACTGTCCCCTCTCACACTGTCCCCTCTCACACTGTCCCCTCTCACACTGTCCCCCCACACACTGTCCCCCCACACACTGTCCCCTCTCACACTGTCCCCTCTCACACTGTCCCCCCACACACTGTCCCCTCTCACACTGTCCCCCCACACACTGTCCCCTCTCACACACAGTGTGTGGGGGGCACACACTGTCCCCTCTCACACTGTCCCCCCACACACTGTCCCCTCTCACACTGCCCCCTCTCACACTGTCCCCCCACACACTGCCCCCCCCCACACACTGTCCGCTCTCACACTGTCCGCTCTCACACTGTCCCCTCTCACACTGTCCTCTCTCACACTGTCCCCCCACACACTGTCCCCCCACACACTGTCCCCCCACACACTGTCCCCCCACACACTGTCCCCTCTCACACTGTCCCCTCTCACACTGTCCCCTCTCACACTGTGCCCCCCACACACTGTCCCCCTTCTGTCATATCTACCCCCCTCTTGTTAAACAGTCCCCCTCCTTTCACAGTGCTCCCTCATTACACTGCCCCCCTCTTGTAATACTTCCCAGGTATCCTTTTCCTGTCACACTGCCCCCCTCTTGTCACAATATCCCCCTGTCATACTGCCCCCTCCTGTCACACTGCCCCTTCTTGTCACACTGCCCCCCTTCTTTCACAGTGCCCCCTCTTATCACACTCCCCCCTCTGGTCACACTTTCCAGATACCCTTCTTTGGTCACACTGCCCCCTCCTGTCAAAATACCCCGTCATACTGCCCCTCATTCTTTCACAATACCCCCCCCTCCCCCATCATAGTGCGGGTCAGGGGCCCTTCATGGTTTCTTGCACTGGGGCCCTGAAGGTTATAGTTACGCCTCTGCAACAAAGTGTGTATATTACACAACGGACACAAGACAAGACACAAAAGTAAGCACTAAACAGATAATAACAAATGCAATGCCATCTGCAGATATTAAAATAAAGTGTCTGAATCCGATGAGGGGAGGGGAGGAGGCTGAGGAGAGGTTAATTACCAATGCTACCTATTTTTTAATTTCTGTAATATGCAGCATGGGAGGGGGGGGGGGGGGTTAATGTACTGCCACTGGTCACTGATGCATTTGTGACCAGTCACAGTTAATTAAGCCCTTTGTGCATTAGTTGCACCAGGCTCTACATTAAAAACCTTAAGCCCCCTTTCACACTGGGGCAGGGGCGGCATCGGTGGTAAAACTGAGCTATTTTTAGCGCTGCTTTACCATCATTACACACCACTCCTTCACTCCAAAGATGCTGCTAGCAGGACTTTTTTTACCGTCCTGCCAGCGCACCGCTCCAGTGTGAAAGTTCTCGGGGCTTTCACATTGGAGACACAGTAGCGGCTCTTTCAGGGCGTTTTGCAGGTGCTGTTTTTAGCGCAGTAGCGCCTGCAAAGTGCCCCAATGTGAAAGGGGTATAAGTGTAAACATCTAAGATAAAAGTTTTTGTCCTCCTATTTAATTCCTCCCCGCGCGCCGCCGCAGGTGCACATCGGGGAAAATCTGTGAAAAACAGGGGTCGGGGGGGGGGGGCGCAGTTTGCCATCTCCGCCCTGGGCACCAAATGACCTTGTCCCAGCACTGCACCAGAGAACTTTCACGCCCAAGGGGTCCCACAAGTTACTCTGGCACCAAAGAGTGGGAGATCCGACCTGCCTGACTTTGACAGATATATAATTTGCCGCAAGCTCATTAAAATTAGCGTCTCAAGGTTTGATGACTGTCCAGAGAACTATAGGGCTTGGAGTTCAATCTTCAAAGCTGATATTGTTGATCTCAACCTTACTACCAAGGAAGAACCTGATTTGCTCATAAAGTGGCTGGGGCCAGAATCTGCAGATCTTGTTAAAAGACTGAGAGCAGTACATGTTGAACTACCCAGATGCTGGTCTTGCTGCTGCATGGACAAGACTTGAGCAAACCTATGGTAGTTCTGAAACCATAGAAAGCGCCCTATTCAAGAGACAGCAAAACTTTCCAAAAAATAGGTAGCAAAGATCATTGCAAGCTTCAAGAACTAAGCTGCCTCCTCGTGGAGCTAGAGTTGGCAAAGGCAGACCCTTGTCTACCTGGACATCGCCCATGATGTGAATCCAGTGATATCTAAACTGCCATACCACCTTCAAGAGAAATGGGCACAACAGGGCTCATGATGTAAAAGTGACTACCGTATATACTCGAGTATAAGTCGAATTTTTCAGCACCTTTTTTTGTGCTGAAAGTGCCCCCCTCGACTTATACTCGAGTCAAGCACTTTTCTGCAGCAAAAAATTTCATTTTCCGAACCGACTTTGGGGCCCCGTATCTCAGGGCCACTTAGTGCTAGGAACCCCAAATTTGGTGTGCAAACCCGGTGGAACTGGTACCACAACATATCCAAAGCTGAAGTTCCTAGCACTAAGTGGCCCCGAGATACGGGGTCCCAAAATCGGTTTGGAAAATGTCATTCTATGCTGCAGAAAAGTGCTTGACATTTTCTGAACCGACTTTGGGGCCCCATATCTCAGGACCACTTGGTGCTAGGAACCCCATATTTGGTGTGCAAACCCAGTGGTGCTGGTTCCATAACATATCCAAAGCTGTGGTTCCTAGCATCAAGTGGCCCTGAGATACGGGGCCCCAAAACCGGTTCAGAAAATGTCATTCTCTGCTGCAAAAAAGTGCTTGACATTTTCTGAACTGACATTTCGGGCCCTGTATCTCGGGGCCACTTGGAGCTAGAAACCCCAGCTTTGGAAATTTTATGGTGCTAGTTCCACTGGGTTAGCACACCAAATTTGGGGTTCTTAGCACTAAGTGACCCCGAGATACGGGGCCCCAAATTCGGTCAACTGTGTCCATCAGCAGCAATGTCATTTCGGGACCCTTTGGGTTCAGAGACCCCAAATTTTGGCTGCAGCTAGGGGGCATCTAGGAACCCTTAACTACCGAGTATGAAGTTTTGGGAACCTATGGCTGCAAATGGGCACAGTGAGGCATGCAAATGGGAACAGTGATGCTGCAAATTGGCATTGTTGACCCTCTTTTCCACTTACAGTAGCTGTGCATTTCTCACCCTCGTCTTATACTCGGGTCAATAAGTTTTTCCCATTTTATTTGTGGTAAATTAGGGCCTCGACTTATACTCGGAACGACTTATACTCGAGTATATACGGTATATTGAATCTTTCCCTCCATTCTCATACTTTTGCAGGTTCATCGGTGAACAAGCCTGGATGTGAAATGATCTCAGCTTCAGTGAATCTAGCTTGCCTGCTTCATCATCATCAAGGTATGATAACAAAACAGCTAAACATAGAGACTTAAATAGAGCTGTATCTGCTAAAAAGACAGACATTTCACCTCCCGTATCCTCTCCTGCTCACTAGAGTGATACAGGTGATAGATAAAGATCCCAATCGTCAGTGTCCTATTCACAACAAACCTCACCCTCTTAAAAAATGTTGTTGGCTGAGGGCAAAGACTGTCCAAGAAGGCAGGGAGACTCTCCAGAAACTTGGAATATGCTATAGGTGCTGTGCTTCCTATGACCATTTTACTAAAAATTGTAAAGATGTCATCAAGTGCACAGAATGCAGTAGTGACAAATACGTTACAGCTATGCATCCTGCTCCACTTCCAGACAATCTACAGCTGCCATCTACATTGAACCCTGAATCAAATCATGGCGGGGAGCAACAAAGCCATTCTCCAGCCACTACAAACATCTCTTCTTCATGTATTGAAGTCTGTGAAGAAGGATTAAGCCACAAATACTGTGCCAAGGTATGTCTAGTCAAATTATATTCAAAGGATCAACCTGACAAAGCTACCAGGATGTATGCCATAATAGATGAGCAGAGCAACAGATCCTTGGCCATACCTAAATTCTATGAGATCTTTGGCATAAAGGTACACGTAACACCATATACTCTCAACACCTGTTCTGGTCATGTAGAAACCTCTGGCAGAAGGGCCGATGGGTTCATGGTCTCCATATCAAGGCAAGAAAGGGAATGCCCTGGCCAACATTAGTTGAGTGAGACCAAATACCAGACAACAGGGAAGAAATTCCTACTCCAGAAGCTGCGTATCACCAGCCCCACTTAAGGCATCTGGTTACTGACATTCCTTCAATGATCATGGATACTGAAATACCAGTCTTGCTGGGAAGAGACATTCTCAAAGAACATAAAGTACAATGGATCTGATGATGCCCCATATGCACAAAGACTTGATCTAGGCTGGGTAATAGTGGGCGATGTATGCTTGAATAGACTGTGCATGCCATCTGAGATCAATTCCTTCAAGACTCATGTTTTAAAGAATGGGTGTGCATCTCACTTCAGATAATGCCCTCATCATAATGAAGTAAAGGAGAAGCCTCTTGACATCATCCAGGTATCTGATTTTACCTTCATCCCATGTGATGACAACCTAGGTAGTACATTGTTTTGTACTACACACGATGACAACAAACAAAGACAAGTCGCGCTCCATGCATTGTAATAGAACCATTCTAATAGGAGCGACTCAAATCGCTCCGACTTAGAAAAAGTTTCCTGTGCTACTTTGGGATGACTTCGAAGCGGCTTGCATTGATTTTTTTACAGAAGTTATTTTGCAAGCAGTGCTGAAGTTGCGCTGTGTACCGGCACAGTCCAATCAGCTGATTCATTTTGTGCTGGAGGTTGGATTACTGGCAAAGTGCATTCCTGAAACTGAGTGAGAAAGGTTTTGTATTGTATTTGAGCAGAGAAGAAGAGATATTGTCATTGTGTGTGTTAATGGATTCAATAAACAAACGACTTTCCAAACTACGAATCCTTATCATGAATATATATATACATACATAAATATCGAATCTAATCGATATACATACAAAATTAATCAATTAAGCATAACTAATATCGACACTACAGAAATATCGAATTATCCAAAAACGAATTAAAGTAACATAATGAATATAACAGAACTAAATTATGTATTTTACGAATGAAAACGAAACAAAACTAAACAAAATTTTCCATTGTGCACAAGTCTGCAAACAATGATAAAACCAAGTGACTGTCTACACTGGAAATGAAAAAGTTCTATGGAATGGCCATTTTTATTTTATTATATCTTTTCATGTGACAACACTGAAGAAATGACACTTTGCTACAATGTAAAGTAGTGAGTGTACAGCTTGTATAACAGTGTAATTTTGCTGTCCCCTCAAAATAACTCAACACACAGCCATTAATGTCTAAACCGCTGGCAACAAAAGTGAGTACACCCCTAAATGAAAATTACCAAATTAGGCCCAAAGTGTCAATATTTTGTGTGGCCACCATTATTTTCCAGCACTGCCTTAACCCTCTTGGGCATGGAGTTCACCAGAGCTTCACAGGTTGCCACTGGAGTCCTCTTCCACTCCTCCATGATGACATCACGGAGCTGTTGGATGTTAGAGACCTTGCGCTCCTCCACCTTCCATTTGAGAATGCTCCAAAGATACTCAATAGGGTTTAGGTATGGAGACATGCTTGGCCAGTCCATCACCTTTACCCTCAGCTTCTTTAGCAAGTAAGTGGTTATCTTGGAGTGTCATTTCTTCAGTGTTGTCACATGAAAAGATATAATAAAATGTTTACAAAAATGTGAGGGGTGTACTCACTTTTGTGAGATACTTTATATACAGCGGGTAAAATAAGTATTGAACACATCACCATTTTTCTAGGTATTTTTTAAGGTGCTATTGACGTGAAGACATGAACTTTTCACCACATGTCGGTAACAACCCATGCAATCCATACATACAAAGAAACTAAAACAAATAGGTTCATAAATTAAGTTATGTGTAAAAAAATGGAATGACACAGGGAAAAAGTATTGAACTAAAATGTATTTAAAGTGGTTATAAATCCTTACAGACCACAGGGATTTCCCGCTACCCGCAGACACCATAGAGCTGTCGATCGCCCCCTCCCACCTCCCCCCCACTGCAAGGGGGGGCTCTCTGGGGACTCTGATCTAAGGGGGGGCTCTCTGGGGACACTGATGTAAGGAAGGGGCCCTCTGGGGACACTGATGTAAGGAAGGGGCTCTCCGGGGACCCTGATGTAAGGGTTAGCTCTCTGGGAACCGTAATGTAGGGAGGGGCTCTCTGGGGACCCTGATGTAAGGGGGGCTCTCTGGGGATCTTGATGTAGGGGGATGCTCTCTGGGGACCCTGATGTAAGTGGGGAGGCTCTCTGGGGACCCTGGTGTAAGGGGAGGCTCTCTGGGGACCCTGATGTAAGGGGAGGCCCTCTGGGGACCCTGATGTAAGGGGAGGCTCTCTGGGACCCTGATGTAAGTGGGGGATCTCTGGGGACCCTGCTGTAAGTGGGGGATCTCTGGGGACCCTGATGTAAGTGGGGGATCCGCACTCAGATATTTAATGAATATATATGATGTGCGTACTCGGCTTTTGGGGGTTATACCGGGATGATGCCTGCAGCTGCACTGTTTTTTAGAGCCGGCGATCGCCCCCCCCCTCCCGCCGCGTCCCACCGCTCTTACTGGGCCTCTCATTCCACCGGGAGGCTCGATCTACAATCCGCCACCTCCAGCGGCTAAGGACAGACTGGAATTAATCCATAAACAGCTTTGTTCCAGTCCCCTAATTGTAAACATGGAAGCAACGTCATGACGTCACTTCCCGTTTACTCGGCTGCCAATGGCGTCGGTTTTAAAAAAATTTACAGTATTCAGATTCGCTGAAAACGGTGATCTGAATACTTTGAAGTGCAAAGGAGACCCCCGATCCCTCCGATCCTTCCATAAAGAGTACCTGTCACCACCTATTACTGTCACAAGGGATGTTTACATTCCTTGTGACAGCAATAAAAGTGATCAAAATGTTTTCTTTTTTTTTAAAAAAAAACAATTTATTAAAATTAAAATAAATAAAATAAATAAGAAAAAATTATTTTTTTGAAGCGCCCCCGTCACCACGAGCTCACGCAGCAAAGAAAACGCATACGGAAGTCGCGCCCACATATGTAAACGGTGTTCAAATCACACATGTGAGGTATCGCCACGATCGTCAGAGCTAGAGCAATAATTCTAGCACTAGACCTCCTCTCTAACTCTAACCTGGTAATCGTAAAAAAAAATTTAAAAAATTTAAAGCGTCGCCTATGGAGATTTTTAGGTACCGTAGTTTATCGCCATTCCACAAGTGCGTGCAATTATAAAGCATGACATGTTTGGTATCTATTTACTCGGCGTAACATCATCTTTCACATTATACAAAAAAATTGGGCTAACGTTACTGTTTCGTTTTTTTTTAATTCATGAAAGTGTCCATTTCCCCCAAAAACATCGCTGCACAAATACGGTGTGACATAAAATATTGCAACAATCGCCATTTTATTCTCTAGATTCTCTGCTAAAAAAATATATATAATGTTTGGGGGCTCTAAGTAATTTTCTAGCAAAAAATGCTGATTTTAACTTATAAACACCAAATGTCAAAAATAGGCTTAGTCCTGAAAGGGATATATACTGTATATATTTTTTTGTTTTTTTACACACACACAAGTGTATATTATATACATGTGTATGCCCGCCTAATCGTATGACTTTCTTTACTTCGCTGCTATGGGCTCTAGCCCGAGATCTTTTGTAGACCCAGCAACGCCCCTGGTGGGGGCCCTTCATGGTTTCTTGCACCGGGGCCCCGAAGATTCTAGTTATGCCTCTGATGTCCACCCTGGTTTCATCTTCATCATCCTGGTAGATGGCAGCATATTTTTAACAAGAACGCCCTGATACATTTTTCCATTCACCCTTCCTTCAACAACATGAAGTCTGCCAGTACCGTATGCTGAAAAACAGCCCCACACCATGATTTTCCCAACTCCAAACTTCACTGTTGGTGTGGGGGGTGTTTTTGGGGTGATGTGCAGTGCCATTTGACCTCCAAACATGGTGTGTATTATGACAACCAAAGAGTTCAATTTTGGTCTCATCTGACCAAACTATATTCTCTCAGGGTCGGTTCACACTGGGGCGACTTGGGATCCGACTTGTACGCCCTCAAGTCGCCCCAAGTCGCCCCAGAAATAGTGTGAATGGGAGTGAACGCTAGCGTCTTAATAGACGCTACTGAAGTCGCTCCGACTTCAGAGCGTACTCCCTGTACTACTTTGATCCGACTTGGTAGGCGACCTGTACCATAGAAATCTATGGAAGTCGCCTCCAAGTCGGATCTCTCTGTAAAGTCAAGCGACTTTGCAGGGAAAACCCCTCCCTCCCCCCCTCCCTCCCAGAGAGCTTATTGGCCACAGGCGAAGTCGCCTGTCATGGAGGCGACTTCAAGTCGCCTTGTAATTTGCTAAAGTCGCGTCGAAGTCGCCGTGCAAAGTCGCCGTGCAAAGTCGCGCTGAAGTCGTGTTGCCCCAGTGTGAACCGACCCTCAGGCTTTCTAAATGTTGTGTAGCAAACTCTAAACAAGCTTCAACATGCTTTTTCCTCAGCAATGGAGTCTTGCATGGTGATCGTGCATATATGCCATGGAGGTTGAGTGCATTACTTATTGTTTTCTTTGAAACAATTGTACCTAATTACAGCTCTTTCTGAAGCTCTCCACAAGTGGTCCTTGGCTCTTGGACAACTCTTCTGATAATACTTTTCACTCCTCTGTCAGAAATCTTGCAAGGAGCACCTGGTCTGGCCGGTTTATGGTAAAATTATGTTCTTTCCACTTCTGGATTATGACCCCAAAAGTGTTCAGTGGAACATTCAGAAGGTTAGAAATCCTTCTGTAACCAATGCTATCAGTATGTTTTGCAACAATAAGGTTGTGAAGGTCTTGAGAGAGCTCTTTGCTTTTACCCATCATGAGATGTTTCTTGTTGTACACCTTGGTAATGAGACACCTTTTTATAAGCCATCAGTTGAGACTGAACCAGCTGATATTATTTTTGCACTGACAAGGGTGGGGCAGGATTGCTTTCTAATTAATGATAGATTTCAGCTGGTGTCTTGGCTTTCCATGCCTTTTTGCACCTTCCTTTCTTCATGTACTTTTTCCCTGTGCCATTCCATTTTAATAAACTTAACTTAATTTCTCAATGTATTTGTTTTGGTTTCTTTGTATGTATGGTCCAAATGGGTTGTTACCGACATGTGGTGAAAATTTTTTATCAATAGAACTTTTAAAAATATATGATTACCTAGAAAAATGGTGACGTGTCCAATACTAATTTTACTCGCTGTATATACAGTATATATTTTTTTAAAACTAAACTATTTTTCCATTTTTCCTTTATGGCCTTATTGTTTGTTATGTTCCCACACTAACGAGGCCTCCTGAGAGACACTTCACGGACCACTGCACAAGTTGATTTCCAGATTTAAATTTGAAAATTCATACACAACTCCCCGCTGACCTGTGAACTTTCCAGGATTCATTTTCTGGATTCTACCTGCTGCAGGAACGGATAAAGGCCTGTCCTCAGAGGGCTACATCAGAAAAATGTGGGTTTCTTTTAATAGGCTTCTTTTCCGTTGATAAATATGGAAGTGTTTTCTTGCACTTGGTTTGCCCTCGTCCTATTGCTTTAGTAAGTAGAACCCTGGGCTGCAAAGGCCGGCTCAGTGCTCTGCAGACATGACAGAACCTTCTGTTTATTTGATTTGCAAGGAGAATTGGTAGAACACTTTCATTTCAGAGGGATAACTACTTCTAAACCAATATTTTTCTTTACAGTGTCCTTCTTGGAAAAAGCTTTTTGCACGCATAAACAGATATCAGATCTGGTATTCAATATATTCCGCAGCTAACCTTCCTTTTCCTTCATGAAGAATACATAGCTCATGTTTTCGAAAGATAGTGCATGCTTTCTTTCAAGGCCAGGTCTTGTCATTAAGTTCTAGTGCCAGGAGCCTGGTGCTGGAAGTTTTTGGCATGTGGATTCTGTGCCAATTTTACTTTGCTTGCTAGATCTGATGGAGATATAAACTAGGGGTCTTCACCTGCTATGGAGGGGGTCTTCTGCTGTGCTTCTGTCCCTAAAGCCCAATTCTGGGATAAATGTATCCCTCCCCACACTCCTCTACCTGATTGCTGGTTTTAAACAAACAAAAAAAATGTTCATTTGCACGAAATTGTAGTCATATAATCATCCAGCATCAGGTAGGTCCTTCTTGTCTCTATTTACTTCCTGGAAGGGCCCTTCTTCTAGGAGTCCACACTCAGAGACGTAGCTTGAAGCTTGTGGGCCCCGATGCAAAAGTTGACCTGGGCTCCCCCCCACTACCACCCACCGCTTCCACCGTGTGTGCAGATACACCCACCGCAAGCCAACATACTCAAAGTGGCTTAAGAGTTTAGAGTTCCCAGAGTTCCTCCTTACATTAGAGGACAGAAATCACCCCTGGAGAATCAAAGGACAGGGACCCCTGGCAGGTCATTTAAATAGCCCCCCCCCCCCCCCCCCCGCAATACACAGGGCTGAAAACACATTCCTTTACACACAATCTATTAGCCTTCACAGGGTGTATCTGGCTTTTATGTTGCCGTTCTGACCTGTGAAATCCCCTGGTCAGAACGACAGTGTAGTTGCAGTAGGCAAAGGAATGTGATTTCAGCCCTGCGGAGGAGGAGCAGTATAGAGTGCTGTACTGGAAAAGAAGCTTAGCAGCGGGCATAGCATCCAGGGTGGAGAGGGTGGTCAGGGGGCTTTGGGGGAGGCAAAACTTAGATCTGGGGGGCAAAGCCATGTGGCATAAAATATAGAGCCTGCAGCCCCTCAGGAGGTGTTAAGGGATTTGTTTTAGCAATTTCTGAAGGTTTCTCTGTCAGTGTTGGCAGGTGTTGGGGGAAGGTCACCTCCCGATGCGTGTCTTTTCCCCAGTTGTCAGGGAAGTGGGGTAAGTAGACATCCCCGGGTGGTAGGGGGGGTGGGTACAGAGAATCTCAGCTAGTGACTAGAAGACACTGAGTGGTGTCTTACCTCACCAGTGACAGCAGTCCCATCGTGGCTACAGGACGGCACTCTCCTCCTCTTAACTCGCTGAGCATGGTTACCATTCCATGTTGCCAGCACACAGCACAGACACTTCCCCATCCTGGGCTGTCCTCACCTCGTGCTCCTCTCCATTCAGGAAATGGCTCACAGCTTCTCCCCAGCCAATGAGAACAGAGGGGTGTGGACTGTGGAAGGCAAATTGGAAGCCCAGTACTGGAGCGTGGCTGTGGGGCCCTAGGGCAGATCGAAGCTTGACTTTGTGGAGGATATGATAATATGACAGGGAGGCTGCAGGGGCCCCCCTGGAGCTAGGGGCGGGGTTGCCATTGTGACCCCTGCAACCCCTTATGCTACGCCCATGTCCACACTACTACCTGAATGATGCGGAGAATTCCAATTGGCTGACCAGTGGAGGTTTCCTCTCATGATCCAGGAGATGAGAAGACAAAGAGGAGTGAAGGAGACCAAATGAAGAGGGTTAGCATGGGGGGTGCCTTAAAGCTGCATGTAGGAAGGTACAGTCTAATTTCTCCACTCCAGGTGGCGCTATTTCACAGTGGCACTGCAGTTGGAGAGGAAGTCAAGAGGAGCATGGTTCCCCTATGGTTTCCTGGGTCACTGGGGAAGCAATCCAATTGTGACTCTAGCAGCCATCTTTGGTCAGGCAGAGCCTATTTAAGGCCCTGGCTCTCAGGCCTGGTGTGCATTTTGCAAGTGGGTAGAGTAGGGACAGGTTCCCTGCCTGGTAGGGACAGAACTAGTGGCAGGGAAAGGATCCTGATGAGGAGGAAAAGCGTAGGGCTCCCAACTTCTCTGGATATCTTTTAGTTTGGGTACGAGACGGTCAGGCCGCATTCTGCCCCTCCTAACAGGCACTGGCAGTTCAAATGAAACCTCTCTACATGCTGCTGGATCCGTGAGTGTTCCTGGTTGGGTTGTCTTTCTGCCAGGTTTTTCTGTGGACTGTCTTTGCATTATTTCAATACAAGTTCTTCATCGCACTTGGACTGTGTGTGTTTTTGCTGTCACACCATTCTGCACCCTACCTACTTGCATGTGGTGTTATGGAACAGTAAGAAGAAGTCCTTTAAAAAAGAAAAAAGGGAAAAAAACAGTGGAAGGTTCTCCTTAAAATTCTAACAAGATCCTTATCCAAACATGCAGCATGGATGACCAGGAAATAGAGGGCATCGAGCTTGCCCCCCATTCCCCTCCTTCCTGTACCAGACCAGATCACATGTCTTTCAACACTGGGGGGGTTACTTTGCAAAGAATGGGGCAGCAAAGCTTTCTTCCTGGCAAGGCACCTTTGTCCCAATATTGAGAAACAATGACCCCTCCCCTATCTCCAATGCCCAAAAAAAGAAGTGAGGTGAATATGGGGGCAATATAAGCAATACAAAGAGAACAGGATACTTTTTCATAAAAGTACATGGTGCAGCAGGCATATATCAGGAATATGAAAAGTTGAGTTTACATATTCTTTAACATGTATCTCACCAAACAAAAAATCCTATTGCTGAGCATGCCTAAAATCTGACTTGAAACTTAGTGCAGACTTCTGGGGAAATCAGTGAGCCAATCACATAAGCAGGAAATTACATTTCTGGGGGCGTTATGTACACCATCTGTGTACAGAGTGCCTTCAGGTTGCCATATTTTGCAGGGATATGCAATTAGCGGAACCTCCAGCTGTTGCAAAACTACAAGTCCCATCATATTGGCAGGGCATTGCAGTGTATTGGCAGTTAGTAATAATAAGAAGAAGAATATTACCAATAATAATAAAAGTATAATAAATGTTTATAGCTGAATTCCGCTCTGTAGATCTTCTTTTCAATGGGGGACATTTCTCCACAGAACACAAAACTTCTATGGCATCCATGTGATGAATCGGACCTATCAGGGAGCAGATTGCAGAAGCCCCTCCCCTCGATGGACCAGTTCGGCCAGCAGGGGGGCTCTGTGTGTGTATGGAGGACTACATCTCCCAGCATGCCCCGCTCTCCTCATAGAGATCTGTGTTAATGTTGTGTAGAGATGTGATGGGAATATAATACCCCCCCCCCCATGGTGGCTCTCCGGGGTACACACACTATGGATGACTCCATGAGATCACATTATATTACTATACATCATGAGGAGAGAGATTTAGAAGCTCAGACTGGCACGACCCTTAACAAAGATGGCCGCGGGGAAACAGTGAGGGGGCGGAGACTTCACTGTCATGTGACATCTCCATGGAAACCAGGAAGTGGTGTGATAACAAGAGGCAGCTGTGATTGGAGATCCCGATGGCTCAAGGGAGGAGGACTGAGCAATCAGGAGCGGAGAGGGAGGAGCTACAGGTCCCAGCAATACCGCACAGTATAGCCAAGTGTAGGAAGAGGAATGCATACCTCCCAACAGTCCCGGATTGGGCGGGACTTTCCCGCTTTGACACCTCTGTCCCGCTATCCCGCCATACAGGTGATTTGTCCCGCATAATGCTGTTGACTACAAGCTAATTTTTCTCTCAATAGGACCTGCAGCAGTGTGTACATCCAGTACAGCCAGGGATTGCCTAACAAGTCAGCTGGATGTGCACTGTGCAGCCCCAATGAGAGACTTCACCTGTCAAAAAGAGAGTGTGATGTCGGGTAGGGGCGGGACTGCTATCCAGACCCGCCCCTCTGTCAAACCAGTGCATAGCGAAAGAGCCGGTGACACAACACCGGCATTCATAGATTGCTGGCCGGGATCAGCTATCTATTCCTCTCCCCCAGAGTTTTTTCAGCCTCCATTAGCCCTGCACTCACAGGCAGCTCCCCACTTTCACCTAAATACATAAGCCTGACTTCTGCAGTTGAAAGTGAAAGTAACAGCTCAGCTCTCTCCTTCAACAGGCTCTCTGCTCTGCAGTCTGCACTAAAGTCGGGACAAGTGAAAGTCTGACTGCAGCGTGTGTGAGGAGGGAGGAGGGGGGAGGGGGGTGAGCTGCCCCCTAATCATTATCTCCTTCCTGCTCCAGGAGTCGAAGATACCCAGTGCACTGAAAGGAGAAGGAAGCTGTGGCTGCACTGGATAGAAGACATCTACAGAGAGGTGCTACTTTTACAAAAGTGTGTGTTATGTGTGTGTGGTGTGTGTGGTGTGTGTTGTATGTGTTGTATGTGTGTGTGGTGTGGTGTGTGTTGTATGTGTGTGTTATGTGTGTGTGTGGTGTGGTGTGTGTTTGGTGTGGTGTGTGTTATATCTGTGTGTGTGTGGTGTGTGTTATATCTGTGTGTGTGTGTGGTGTGTGTTGTATGTGTGTGTGTGTTGTGTGTGTGTGGTGTTGTGTGTGTTATGTGTGTGGTGTGTGTTATATGTGTGTGTGGTGTGTGTTGTATGTGTGTGTGTGTTATGTGTGTGGTGTGTGTGGTGTGGTGTGTGTTATATCTGTGTGTGTGTGTGGTGCATGTTGTATGTGTGTGTGTGTGTTATGTATGTGTGTGTGTTATGTGTGTGTCGTGTGGTGTGTGTTATGTGTGTGTGTGGTGTGGTGTGTGTTATATCTGTGTGTGTGTGGTGTGGTGTGTGTTGTATGTGTGTGTGTGTGTGTGTGTGTTATGTATGTGTGTGTGTTATGGTGTGTGTTATATCTGTGTGGGTGTGGTGTGGTGTGTGTTATATATATATATATATATGTGTGTGTGTGTGTAGGGAGGGGGGTTTCAGATGTTATAGTTGAGGAGAAGGGCAATAGTGACATGTGGATGGATGACTGCACTCTGTACCTAGCACTCTTGAACCCTTGCACTCTGTACGTAACGCACTCCAGAACCATGCACTGTGCCTGCACTCTGTACATAACACATGTCAATACCCTGCACTCTATATGTAACTCCAGAACCCTGCACCTTGTGCATAACACACTCCAGAACCATGCACTCTGTATCTAGCCCTATCCTGAACCCTGCACTCTGTACATAATGCACTCCTGAATCCTTCCACACTTTGTGTAATGCACACTTCCATAGTTTATGCAAAATCATTTGTAATGGAAGCTTTTTATTCCTATTTTTTGAAATGACTGTGCTGGGGTTTTTGTATGCATTAGTGAGAATCTTTCTTTTTGCCGCAGTGCACATAGCGCGCGTTCAGTCGCCTCCTCCCATAAGTGTCCCTCTTTCTGAAGTTCAAAAGTTGGGAGGTATGGGAATGCCCGGATGTGGATACGTGAACCAAGGCCCCGGACCTCCCTGCACACCACACTGCAGATAAAGTCTCTATTGGGAAATGTTTTTTTTTTTTTTGGCTGTGGATAGTGAAAGGCAGGGGGGGGGGAGGCAACCCGGGGACCCTCCAGATGTTGCAGAACTACAAGTCCCATCATGCCTCTGGGAGTCATTGTACCTGCCAGCCTTGCAATGCCTCATGGGAAATGTAGTTCTACAACAGCTGGAGGGCGACTGGTTGCCTCCCCCTGGTGTAATCCCCCCGCGCTGTGTGCTTTTTATGGGATATCTCCAGTCACTTCCTGTCCCAGAGACACAACAGGAAGGCGAGAAGAAATCCCCGATCAGTTGTCACCAAAACAGGTTTCTCCATTGAAAGATCGATCGTCACCATCCGTTTCTGTGACAACTAAAATCTGGATTTCCTATCACTTCCTGCCCCCGATGATCAATGGGGGGGGTCACCCGACACAATTCACCACTTCACCCCCCGAGACTTTATTGAGACTTTGTTATTTACAAGTTAAAATCTGTTTGTTTTTTGCTAGAAAATTAATTAGAACCCTAAAACATTATAAATATATTTTTAGTATTTTTTTTCAGACACCCTAGAGAATAAAATGGCAGTTTTAGCAATACTTTATGTCACACCGTATTTGCACAGCGGTCTTACAAGCGTAAATTTTTTTTTAGGGAAAAAAAATATACTTTTTTTTTTTAATTAAAAAATAAGACAACAGTAAAGTTAGCCCAATTTTTTTTATATTGTGAAAGATGATGTTACGCCGAGTAAATTGATACCCAACACGTCGCGCTTCAACATTGCGCCCCGCTCGCGGAATGGCGACAAACTTTGACGCTTAAAAATCTCCATAGGGCGACGTTTATTCTACAGGTTGTGTGTTTGGAGTTACAGAGGAGGTCCAGGGATAGAATTATCGCTCTCGCTCTAACGATCGCGGCGATGCATCACATGTGTGGTTTGAACGCCGTTTTTATATGCGGGCGCTGCTCACGTATGCGTTCGCTTCTGTGCGCGAGCTCGGCGGGACGGGGCGCTTTACTTTTTTTTTTTTTCTGATTTATTTAACTTTTTTACTTTGACACTGTCTTTAAAAAAAGAAAAAATGGTGTCACTTTTATTCCTATTAGAAGGAATGTAAACGTCTCTTGTAATAGAAAAAAATCATGACAGGTCCTCTTTAATGTGAGATCCGGGAGGGTCAAAAAGGCCCCAAATCTCATATTTACACTATAAAAGTCTTTTTTTTTTTTTTTTTTGCAAAAAAAAAAATAAAAAATGTCCCCTTGAGGACCATTGGGCGGAAGTGACGTTTGACGTCGCCTCCGTCATCCAATGGGATGGAGCCGAGTGGGAGGGGCCATCGTTCCCTCCCTCCACTTCCAGCCTCTGAGAATAGAACATCGGATTGTCTCCGCCGGTACTGACGGCTCCGCAGCGCGGCGAGAGGGGGGAAGAACCTCTCCTGCCCCCCCCCCCCCCCACCGATAAAAGTAATCTTGCGGCAAATCCGCCGCAGAGACCACTTTTATCGTAAAGAGAAGCGCCCGCCGTCTCTGAAAATACCGGGGTTGTGGCCGCTCACTTCTGCCGTAACAACGGTATTCAGCGTCAGAAAACGTCTGACCAGAAAGACTGTAAAAAAAGAAAAGTACCTTTTAAAAAACGTCCAACTTCCTCCCAAAATCAGAGTTCTGAGATCACCGGTCCCGATATTCCATCATAAAATGTATATTAACCCCTTACCTCCCGGGCACTCTCACCCCCTCCCCGCCCAGGGAACGGCCAATTCTCAGCTTTCAGCGCTCTCACACTTTGAATGACAATTACGCCGTCGTTTAACACTGCACACAGAGGACTTCTTTATTATTTTCTTCACACAAATAGAGCTTTTTTTAGTGGTATTTAATCACCACTGTTTTGTTTTGTTTTTTTACAAAAAAAAACAAATAAAAAAATGAAAATGTTGAAAAAAAAAAAATAAAAAAAAGTTTTTCTTAGTTTCTGTCAATAAATTTTGTAAATTTAAGTAATTTTTCTCCTTCACTGATGGGCACTGATGAGGTGACACTTATGTGTGGCACTGGTGAGCACTGACAGGCGGGCATGGATAGGCGACACTGATGGGCGGCACTTATGGCCACTGATGGGCATCAGTGATTGGTGGCATTGATGGACACTGATGGGCGGCACTAATGGGTGACACTGGTGGCCATTGATGGGTGGCACTGATGGGCATCACTGATAGGCGGCACTAATGGGCCATGATGGGTGGCACTGATGGGCATCAGTGATAGGCGGCACTTATCAGTACTGATGGACGGCACTATTGGGCACTAATGGGTGGTACTGGTGGGCATCACTGATGGGCGGCACTAATGGGCATTGATGGGTGGCACTAATGGGCCATGATGGGTGGCACTGATGGGCATCATTGATAGGCGGCACTGTGGGACACTGATGGGCATCACTGATAGGCAGCACTAATGGGCATTGATGGGTGGCACTGATGGACATCGCTGATAGGCAGAACTAATGGGCATTGATGGGTGGCACTGATGGACATCACTGATAGGCAGCACTATTGGGCACTAATGGGTGGCACTGGTGGGCATCACTGATAGGGGGCACTGATGGACACTGATGGGCGGCACTAATGGGCCATGATGGGTGACACTGATGGGCATCACTGATAGCTGGCACTGATGGACACTGACGGGCGGCACTAATGGGCATTTTTGGGTGGCACTGATGGGCATCACTGATAGCTGGCACTGATGGGCGGCACTAATGGGCATTTTTGGGTGGCATTGATGGGCATCACTGATAGGCAGCACTGATGGGCATCACTGATAGGTGGCACTGAAGGCAAACACTGACTGGCATCACTAATGGGCACCAATTTCCGGCACTGGTGGGCACATCTTGCTGGCACTGGTGATGCTCTCATGTAATCAGTGCCCTGATTACACCTCTCACTGTCCCCTGCGAGGAGATGCCGCTGATCGGCTCTCCTCACCACACACTCTGTCAGAGCGAGGTGAGGAGAGCCGATTACCGGCACTTCCTTCTTTACATGTGACCAGCTGTGATTGGACACAGCCGATCACATGATTAAAGAGATCGGGTGCCGCGCCGTGTCCTAGCAACACAGCATGACTGCGATTGCCACGCGCCCCCGCGGGCGCGCAGGAGCGGGCCGTTTGGGTGCGCTGTCATGTGACGTCCACCCAGAACGAGAGCCGCACCGCCTCGCCGTCATTTGATGGTGGGCGGGCGGCAAGTGGTTAATGGGGAACTGC
This sequence comes from Lithobates septentrionalis, assembly GCA_037952835.1. Classification (NCBI taxonomy): domain Eukaryota; kingdom Metazoa; phylum Chordata; class Amphibia; order Anura; family Ranidae; genus Lithobates; species Lithobates septentrionalis. The sequence continues at coordinate 433,864 of JBBDGP010001418.1, forward strand.
AGTCCGCTCACATAATCTGTAATAAAGAACATCTTTGCCATTCTGAAGCTTCCCTCCAACCACTTTGCATATTATTCTGCCAAATATGCTGCAGAAATCGCCCTCCACTGAGTCTGGCTGCAGCCATTTTAACTGTGGGCAGCTGAAGCTTCTGCCTATTCACTTCCCGGATTTCCACAGAGGCACACCTCCAGCTCTGCAGCTCTCATTGGCATCTTTTTTATTACTCACCCCCCCCCCCCCCTTCCTGGCAAACTCTCACCAGAGTGAGAGAGAGAGAGTGAGAGAGAGAGAGAGAGAGCTGTGCGTGATGTCATAAGCCTAGACCAGTGATGGCGAACCTTGGCACTACTGGAACTTTTTTAACTACATTTCCCATGATGCTCATGCACTCTGCATTGTAGTGGAGCATCATGGGAAATGTAGTTCCAAAACCTCTGAGGGTGCCAAGGTTCTCCATCACTGTACTAGGCCAATGACCAGACAAGAGACAGGAAGTGGGCTGTATAAGGGATTTACTGGCAGGAAAAAAAAAATTTTTACTATCCAAAGTTAAAACAAGAAGAAGAAGAAGGGCAGAAAATTTAATAGATGGAAAGATGAAAAAATGACTGAAGGTTCCGCTTTAATGACCAGGCCATTTTTTTTTTGCGATTCGGCACTGCATCGCTTTAACTGACAATTGCGCGGTCGTGCGACGTTGTACCCAAACAAAACTGACGACCTTCCCCCCCCCACAAATGGAGATTTCTTTTGGTGCCATTTGATCACCTCTGCGTTTTTTTTTTTTTTTTTGCGCTACAAACAAAAAAAGAACAACAATTTAATAAATTAAAAAAAAACAATTTTTTTTAAACTTTCTGCTATAATACGTATCCAAAAAACAAAAATATAAAAAAACAAACGTATTCGTCAGTTTATTCCGATATATATTTTTCTAGATATTTTTGGCAAAAAAAAAAAAAAAAAATCGCAATAGGCGCATCTCGATTGGTTTGCACAAAAGCTATTGCGTCTGCAAACTACGGGATAGATTTAGGGACTTTTATTTATTTTTTTATTGTTTTTGCTGGTAATGGCGGTGATCTGCGATTTTTAGCGGGACTGCGACATTGCGGCGGACAAACCTGACCCCAAATTACACTTTTTGGGGGACCAGTGACCTTATTACAGCGATCAGAGCTTTAAAAATGCACTGATCAATGTTTAAATGTCACTGGCGGGGAAGAGGTTAACACTAGGGGGCGATCAAGGGGTTAAATGTGTTCCCTGGGTGTGTTCAAACTGTAGGGGGGGGGGGGAATGGGCTGACAGGAACATGACATAGATCGCTGTTCCCGGTCGCTGCTGGCTTCCTGCGGCCGAGTGCAGGGTGTACCAAGATGGGCGTCGTGATGTTCAACCGCCGAAGGCAAGACGGAGCATCACTTCCGTCCGCTAACTTCCGGTTGCGCCGCCTCTCCCAGGTATCGGATTGGGCATCGGGAGCATTTGTGCGAGTACAAGTAACTCGCGCAAATGCTCGGTATTGTATCGGAACAACCCTAGTTAGAACCCTCAAACATTATATATATTCTTTTTTTTTTTTGCACAGACCCTATAGAATAAAATAGTGGGTGTTGCAATTTTTTATGTCACGTTGTATTTGCACAATTTTTTTGGAAAAAACAAAAACACTTTCATGAATTAAAAAATAAATAAATAATAAAACACTAAAGTTACCCCAATTTTTTTGTATAATGTGAGAGATGATGTTACGCCGAGCAAATAGATACCTCACATGTCACACTTTACAATTGTGTCTGCCCGTGGAATGACAGCAAACGACCGTGCTTAAAATTCTCCATAGGTGGTGCTTTGAACGCTTTTACAGGTTACCAGTTTAGAGTTGCACGGGAGGTCTGAATTGCTGGAATTATTGCTCTCGCTCTGACGTTCGCTACAATACCTCACATGTGTGGTTCAATCGCCCTTTACATATGAGTAACGTATGCGTTCGCATTGAGCACCGTGGGGCAGGGGTGCTCGGCCATCGCAGACCGCATCCCTGGGGCCTGCGGGCAGCACGAGAAGACGCCCATGTGCGCCCTCCCGGCATTTTAAGCCCGCGCTGTAGCCGTCTTTCGGGCTATAGTGTGGGCAAAAAATGGTTAAGCCCCAGAGGCGGAAGTGTCATCCATTGTCGCTCTGATCCTCCAAGGGCATAGAGCCAAGTGGGGAGGGGGGGCATCTTGCCCTCACTTGACCTCCTGCCCAGCTACCACTCTGACTTCCTGCCCAGCTACCAATCTGACCTCCTGCCCAGCTACCAATCTGACCTCCTGCCCAGCTACCACTCTGACCTCCTGCCCAGATACCACTCTGACCTCCTGCCCAGATACCACTCTGACTTCCTGCCCAGCTACCAATCTGACCTCCTGCCCAGCTACCAATCTGACCTCCTGCCCAGCTACCAATCTGACCTCCTGCCCAGCTACCAATCTGACCTCCTGCCCAGCTACCAATCTGACCTCCTGCCCAGCTACCACTCTGACCTCCTGCCCAGCTACCACTCTGACCTCCTGCCCAGCTACCACTCTGACCTCCTGCCCAGCTACCACTCTGACCTCCTGCCCAGCTACCACTCTGACCTCCTGCCCAGCTACCACTCTGACCTCCTGCCCAGCTACCAATCTGACCTCCTGCCCAGCTACCAATCTGACCTCCTGCCCAGCCGGTGAGTGCTGTGGTGTGGAGGTGATGGTTATCCGGTGAGTGCTCTGGTGTGGAGGTGATGGTTATCCGGTGAGTGCTCTGGTGTGAAGGTGATGGTTATCCGGTGAGTGATCTGGTGTGGAGGTGATGGTTATCCAGTGAGTGCTCTGGTGTAGAGGTGATCTCCCCATCCTGCTAATGACCCAGAAACCATGTGTAATGTCTCCTAAACATCTCCTGTACTGTGTCTGCAGTCTCTGATCGTCTCCTGTAATATATCTGCAGTCTCTGATCATCTGTAATATGTCTGCAGTCTCTGACCATCTCCTGTACTATGTCTGCAGTCTCTGACCATCTCCTGTACTATGTCTGCAGTCTCTGACCATCTCCCGTACCATGTCTGCAGTCTCTGATCATCTCCTGTATCATGTCTGCAGTCTCTGACCATCTCCTGTATCATGTCTGCAGTCTCTGACCATCTCCTGTATTATGTCTGCAGTCTCTGATCATCTCCTGTATTATGTCTGCAGTCTCTGACCATCTCCTGTAATATGTCTGCAGTCTCTGACCATCTCCTGTAATATGTCTGCAGTCTCTGACCATCTCCTGTAATATGTCTGCAGTCTCTGACCATCTCCTGTACTATGTCTGCAGTCTCTGACCATCTCCTGTACTATGTCTGCAGTCTCTGACCATCTCCTGTACTATGTCTGCAGTCTCTGATCATCTCCTGTACTATGTCTGCAGTCTCTGACCATCTCCTGTACTATGTCTGCACTCTCTGATCATCATACACAGCTGCCTTTGTACCACCCCCCTGTACACAGCCGCCTCTGTACCACCCCCCTGTACACAGCCGCCTCTGTACCACCCCCCTGTACACAGCCACCTCTATACCCCCCCTGTACACAGCAACCACTGTACCCCCCTGTGCACAGCCACCTCTGTACCCGCTCCCCCCCCCTGTACACAGCCACCGCTATACCCCCCCCTGTACACAGCCACCTCTGTACCCCCCCCCTGTACACAGCCACCTCTGTACCCCCCCTATACACAGCCACCTCTGTACCCCCCCCCCTGCACACAGCCACCTCTGTACCCCCCCTGTGCACAGCCACCTCTGTAGCCCCCCTGTACACAGCCACCTCTGTACCCCCCCCCCCTGTGCACAGCCACCTCTGTACCCCCCCCCCTGTGCACAGCCACCTCTGTACCCCCCCTGTACACAGCCACCTCTGTACCCCCCCTGTACACAGCCACCTCTGTACCCCCCCTGTACACAGCCACCTCTGTACCCCCCCTGTACACAGCCACCTCTGTACCCCCCCTGTACACAGCCACCTTTGTACCCCCCCCCTGTACACAGCCACCTCTGTACCCGCCCCCCCCCCCCTGTACACAGCCACCTCTGTAGCCCCCCTGTACACAGCCACCTCTGTAGCCCCCCTGTACACAGCCACCTCTGTACCCCCCCTGTACACAGCCACCTCTGTACCCCCCCTGTACACAGCCACCTCTGTACCCCCCCTGCACACAGCCAGGGGGGGGGTACCCGGAAGAACATAGCGATGTACAGGTACGTGACTCTGCAAGCTGACCTGTCGCAGTAAATGTACTGCGGTGAGTTGGCAAGCGGTTAAACTCAATGCACCTAAACATAAGCGAAGCGCAGTGTGCATTAGGCCTCATTCATATGGGCGTACCGATCCGTACATTTGTGCGAAGGGGTCGTCTTCACCCACGTGGGACGCACAGGCTGTTCCGTGAAGGCTGCCTGTTTAACCGCTTAAGGACCGCCCCACGTACATATACTGTGGCAGGGCGGCCTTTTAGCACAAAATCACGTACCTGTGCGTGATTTTTTTTCCCGGCTGTTTCCGAGTCTGGGGGCGTGGACGCGCACTGCCGGCGACCTGCTCCCGCTGCGATTGGACACAGCAGGATCAAATCAGTGGGTCCAGCGGACCCGCCAATCATTCCCGAGGCAGACAGAACGGTGGTCTGCTTATGTAAACAAGGCAGATTGCCGTTCTGTGACAGGCGAAGATAGAGAACTTGTGTCCTCTTACAGTACAAGCACCTCCCCCACACAGTAGGCACTCCCTAGGGACACATTTAAAGTGATTGTAAAGTCTTGTTTATTTTATTTTTTATAAATAAACATGTTATACTTACCTCCTCCTGTGCAGTTGGCCGTTGGCCTCTTCTCCTGGCCCCGCTTTGGTGCTCTTGGCCCCTCCCTCCTGTGGAGTACCCCCACTGTGGGGGCACCCGAGCCGAGTCACAGCTCCCTGTGTCCATTCAGACACGGAGCGCCGACTCGGTCCCACCCCCTCTCTCCCATGATTGGCTTACTGATTTTGATTGAAAGCCATGGGAGCCAATGGCTCCGCTGTATTTCGGACAATCAGGAGAGTTCCAGACGGGTAAGACACTTGTGGACATAGGAAAGAGAGGGGGCTCAGGAAAGTATTAGGGGGAGGGGGGGGATGGTGCACACTGAAGGTTTGCTATCTTAATGCATAGAATGCACTTTCTGCCTTAACAACCCCTTTAACCCTTTAATCGCTCCTGATGTTAACCTCTTCCCAGCCAGTGTCATTAGTACAGTGACCGTGCATATTTTTTTTTTAGCATTGATCACTGTATTGGTGCCACTGATCTTAAAAAAAAAAAGAGTGTCAGTTAGGTGTCTGTTTTGTCTGCCACAATGTCGCAGTCCCGCTGTAAGATGCTGATATCGCTAGTAAAAAAACAAACAAAAAAACACAATAAAAATTCCATAAAAATATCCCATAGTTTTTAGACGCCATAACTTTTGCGCAAACCAATCAATATACACTTATTGGGATTTTTTTTTTACCAAAAACATGTAGCAGAATACATATCTGAACGGATCTGAACGCAGTCTGCGCTTGGATCTTTTCATTGGATCCACGATCCGGGATGCACTTGGAGATCAGTGCAGCTGGCCAACAGTTACTGATTTCAGCAGCCTGCCTGGAACGCCTGTGCATCCCGCGTGGGTGTAGACGATCCTTCACAGGGGTGTACGGATCGGTATCTCGGTGTGAATTAGACATGTGCAATTTGTTTCCTTTCGAATTTGTTAATTCTGAAATATCCGAATTTTTCTGAATATTTCGGAAAATTTAAAAAAGAATAAAAATCCGAAAATTCAAAAGAATTAAAATCTGAAAACCCAAAATTCGAAAAATCTGAAATAATTTGGCTGCTAGTGAACGTAACGAATACGAATTTATCCGAAGTTACGAATGCTGTATCTAAAACGAATGGAACGTAATGAAATAATAATAATAAATATATATATATATATATATATATATATATATATATATATATATATATATATATATATATATATATATATATATATATATATAAAATAAAAACTATTATTATTAATTAGTTCAGTTCGATTTGATTAGATATTTATTTGTTATTTCGGATAATTTGTAACTTCGTATAAATCCGTATTTGTTACATTCACTAAGAGCCAAATTTGAAAGGAAATTCCAATACCTATAATTTAAAAGTTAGTTATTATTAGTTAGTTATTATTTAGATTTTTCGGATTGTCGTTCCTTCAGATTTCCAAATTCCGAATTTTCGAAAAAAATAAAAATACATTTTTTCCCGGCAGTGCACTAATGTCTAGTGTGAATGAGGCCCAACACCATTTAACTCCTAGGAGGCGGTGCCTACCGGCCCTTTAAGGGGGCTTAGGAGGCAGGGCGGGGTTTATGATAATGTGACTGCCGTGATTGTCCGTCACATGAACAGAAAGCTCCCAATCGGAAAAAGGCGATTGCGCGCGGTTAGCGGGCCGGGAGCGCACTCTCGGCACAGCTGTATTAGCCCTAACGAAGGCAAATTTTCGGCCACTCAGCGCCAAGGCCCACCCGCCGAGAGGCCGCATATTTGCGTACTGTCGGCTCATAGGCGTTAAAACCATTTCATGCATTTTGAAATGTAAACTGTATGTGAATGAGGTCTTATTGGCTCTAAAAAGGTAACAATTTCTGATAGTTTAGGAGTTCCAAACCATTCCTAAACTATCAGATGTCCCCCCTGTAGTGCTTAAAATATGTTGTATTCCTCCAGTCCAGAAGGGGGAGACACATGTAGTCCTGGATTTCTATTCACATATCTGACCCAGATGCAACAACTCCCCCCCCCCCCCCCATTCTCCATCCTTCATCGCTTTATCTGGTGCAGATACCCGGAGAGCCGCCTCTGCTGCTGCTGCCTCCTCAGCTCGTGTTTAGTTCTTTGAGCCATCGGTTGGTTCTTCGTTCCGGAGACCGGCGGCTCAACCGGTGCGGTTTCATTGGAGCGGTCAGAATCCTCCTCAGAAGACGTGCTTCCTCTGTGGCCACTTTCATTGATGCTGTAAAGGGATCATAGAAGAAGGAGGAGTTGTACCGGAGATATGAACAGGCAGAAGAGGACAACATAAACCAATCAGTATGAGTTTCCTTAAAGTGATTGTAAAGGTTTTTATTTAAAAAAATTTTTTATACTTACGTGCTCTGTGTAAAGGTTTTACACAGAGCGGCCTCCGATCCTCCTTTTCTGGGGTTCCCCGGCGGTGCCCTGGGCTCTTCCTCTTCATCTGGTGCCCCCATGGAGAGCCGCTTTCCATGGGGGCACTCGTGCGGGCACGCACCCGAGTCCCGCTGCTGCATCCATTGACACGGACAGCAGGACTCCGTCCCGGGTCACTGGATTTGATTGACAGCAGCGGGAGCCAATGGCACCCGAGGCAGCGGCTGGAGCTGCTGGGATCGTCCTTGACACTGGAACGATCGGGCTCAGGTAAGAAAAAGGGGGCAGGGGGGTGGGCTGCAGCACAAAAGGGTTTTCACCTAGAATGCATTAAAGTGAAAAACTTTGAGACTTTAAAACTCCTTTAAAGTGATTATAACATTAAAGTGGTTCCAAAATTTGAAAGTTTTTTTTTAAATTCAAAAAAACTGTGTGCGGCAGCCCCCCCCCCCCAATACTTACCTGAGCCCCCTCTCGATCCAGCGATGTGCAGAAAAGCATCGGCTCTCAGGGGAACCTCCCTCCTCATTGGCTTCCGCTGCTGTCAATCACAGCCAATGAGGAGAGAGAGAGAGGGGGTGGGGCTGTGTCTGAATGAACACACAGAGCAGCGACGGCTCGAGAGCGCTCCTGCTTTGGTGAGTATTTTGCAGACCTCACTTTTTGTCACAAAGTTTTGAAAATTGAAAAAAGAAAAAAAAAATGTTTTTTCTTGTCTTTCTTCATTTTCAAAAACAAATGAGAGCTGCAAAATACTCACCATGCCTCTCAGCAAATAGCTTGGGGTGTCTACTTTCCAAAATGGGGTCATTTGGGGGGGTTTTATGCCATCTGGGCATTCCATGGCCTCCGAAACTGTGATAGGTAGTGAAGAGTGAAATCAAAAATTTACACCCTTAGAAATCCTGAAGGCGGTGATTGGTTTTCGGGGCCCCGTTCGCAGCTAGGCTCCCAAAAAGTCCCACACATGTGGTATCCCCATACTCAGGAGAAGCAGCTGAATGTATTTTGGGGTGCAATTCCACATATTCCCATGGCCTGTGTGAGCAATATATCATTTAGTGACAACTTTTTGTAAATATTTTTTTTTTTTTGTCATTATTCAATCACTTGGGACAAAAAAAATAAATATTCAATGGGTTCAACATGCCTCTCAGCAATTTCCTTGGGGTGTCTACTTTCCAAAATGGGGTCATTTGGGGGGGGTTTGTACTGCCCTGCCATTTTAGCACCTCAAGAAATGACATAGGCAGTCAAACTAAAAGCTGTGTAAATTCCAGAAAATGTACCCTTAGTTTGTAGACGCTATAACTTTCGCGCAAACCAATAAATATACGCTTATTGACATTTTTTTTACCAAAGACATGTGGCCGAATACATTTTGGCCTAAATATATGACTAAAATTGAGTTTATTGGATTTTTTTTATAACAAAAAGTAGAAAATATTTTTTTTCAAAATTTTCGGTCTTTTTCCGTTTATAGCGCAAAAAATAAAAAACGGCAGAGGTGATCAAATACCATCAAAAGAAAGCTCTATTTGTGGGAAGAAAAGGACGCAAATTTCGTTTGGGTACAGCATTGCATGACCGCGCAATTAGCAGTTAAAGCGACGCAGTGCCAAATTGGAAAAAGTCCTCTGGTCCTTAAGCAGCATAATGGTACGGTCCTTAAGTGGTTAAGCAAGCATTTTACTGAATGAAAGCAATTCACTCAGTTTTGTTGTGATTAGCTGTGATTGGTCAAAGCTAATCACATGGTACAGATGGGCTGCGATTGCCCCTATCAGTACCATATGATCACATTGTACACAATGGATGGCATGAAAAGGAAGCAGGTCCGTGATTGTGTAACGCACGCCCCCAGCTCCTCCCCACTGCGTCCTATTGTCAGAAACTTCTCCCACTTGAACTTTGTAATAACATTGTATTTACTTTCAAAGTCTGACCTTCAGGCCACTTTCACACTGAGGCCCTTATAGGCTCAAAAAAATAGCGCCTGTCTAATCAGGTCCACCTGAAAAACTGACAGGCGGACCTGATCGGACAGCCCATGTGAAAGAGCCCTTACCTATTTTAAAAAAAAAGTGTTTACTTCCGCCCTAGACCAGAAGTGATGTCGCTCCAGTCCTCCAAGATGGTAAAAGTGATCAGAGACAATCTGGTCTCTCTTCGCCGCTATGGCCAGCGTCACAAACTGTTGGATCCTTGCCTGGGTATTCCTGAGCAGCAAGGAGTGGGGGCGCGATCCAGAGGCTAATTAGCTGCTCGCATCGCTTTCATGAGAAAGTGAATGATCAGCTGAAAAAAATAAATACCGGGGGTTATGGCTGATGGTTTCAGCCATAACCCCTGCAAACCACTCCAAAGCCGCAACATATATACACACACATACATACATACATTTTCACACACACACATAATATAATATATATTACGGGGCTCAAAATTTCAAGTCCTGAGCTACTAGGCAGGCCTCAAGGGTTACTCGCCACCAGTTGCCCCGCCCAACCACTGCCCTGCCCCTAATTCCACCCCTAAACACGCCCTCAAATTATCTCATGAAATTACATTTAAATGTTTTATACAGAATTAAGTTATAAAAATAAATATTAACAACAACTTCATTCGTGCCCAAAAATGCAGCCTACCCGTGTACCGCCAGTGCAGCCTGCCCGTACAGGGGAAGAGAGAGGAGAGCAGCCGCCTGGTTGATCAGAGCGCAGGGGGAACATAACAGTTTTCATTTCAATAGCTGTGTGTTACCCGCCGTGCACCGTTGTATACAGCCCCCCCTTGTCCGGGGATTGTAGCACCTTGCACTTTCACATATTGTGTTTAGTAGATTCATACATATTTTTAGAGTGTGGGAGCAAAGATTGCAGTACAACGGTGATAGCGATGTCTTCTTTCATATACTTTTGTATGTCTTTCTGCAATCTCATTATTACATCGTCTTCTTTTTTTAATTTTTTTTTTTTTTCAGATCGTTTCATGTTTGTCAGTGTTGCTTCGGAAACAGGACCTGTCTGCATGGAGTTATCCCTCCACTCTGCAGGTGTACCATGGCTTACTGAGCTTCACTGTCCATGCAAAGCCAAAAGTACATTGTAGACCAGGAAAAACGAGAGACCTTTAGAAAAGGAAGTCTTCAGAGGTCTGTGGGTACTTTTTTTAATATGATCTGATCCTCCGTGTGTGTGTGTGATTTTTGTTGTAGGTGCGGAAGGCCGCTCAGCTTGGCGTGTGCTCTATCCTGAAGGGCAGCGAGTTCATGTTTACAGACTCCGCCCCCGCTCACCATCCTGCTGCCCAGTCCACCGCTAAGTTTTGTGTCCAGGAGATCGAGAAATCGGGAGGTGAGAGTTGTATTTGTGGGAAGGAACAGAACACTGGGGGAAGGGTAGAGTAGGAGCTGAGTATAGAAGGAAGAGTGCAGAGTCAGTGGGAGGAATAATGCCTCAAAACCTCAATCTCAAATATCAAGACTGAAAATTGTTTAAAAATTAAGAGTATTAGAGTTTTGCTACAATAAACTGTGAAGCAACTTTCGAAAATGTTGGTGACCTTTACCCACTTCTTGATCACTATACGTATATTAGGGATCAACCGATTTTCTGTAAGGCCGATATCAGCATTCTCTGAAAAATCAGTATTGGTCGCAAGCTAGACCGATATTGCTTTAAGGGGTTTTTCAGCTGCGTGCATCACCCCGGTACTGCTCTCTAGAGCAGATGGTCGGCTTTACTGTAATAACAACCGATGCAGCTCAGCAGCCACTCGGCTGTTATTACAAACAATGGGAGGTGACACCCCCCTCCCGCTGCCTTCCGCCGCTCGCCTGGGCTCTCCCGTCCCACCAGGAGGCCCGAGCAACCAGCCGGCATGTCTGTCGGCTGGCCGAAGACCCGAACAAAGCCGATGCTTTGTTCGGGTGTCGGATCTAGTAATCTGGAAGCAGTGTCATGACATCACTTCCCGGATTACTAGCATCTTAAAGGCATCCGTTTTAAAAAATAGAAAGTATTCAAAAACGCTGATCTTGACGTTTTGAATACTTTCAAGTGCAGTGGAGGGGTTTGGGGTCTTATAGACACCCCGATCCCTTCATAAAGAGAACCTGTCACTGCCTATTGCTGTCACACGGAAAGTTTACATTCATTGTGACAGCAATAACAGTGATAAAAAAGTAACTTTTTTTTTTTTTTTTTTTATCGGATGATCCCTAACGTGTGTGTGTGTGTGTGTGTGTGTGTATAATATATACAGCCCTCAAAAATTCCACTCGCTCCTGCGAGTGGATTTTGAGGGCTGGTGAGTGTGGGCTGCTTGGGAGTTGGGGGCGGCGGCGGGCTAGCACCGCCGGAAGCCTGGGTTGTATGGGAGCCATTCTCCCAGCGATCGTAGGGGAGGAGAGCCGCCGCCTGGTTTATCGGAGCGCGGGGGAACATAACAGTTTCCATTTCAATAGCTGTGTGTTCCCCGCTGCCATATACAGCCCCTCTTTGTCCGGGTACTTTGATAGACAGATCACCCATCCAATCCTTTGATGGGTGATCTGTCTATCACAGTTCCCCGGTAGGGTGACCACATTCCCAAACTGACATTCAGGGACACCCCCCCCCCCCCCAAAAAAAAGATGATTTTTGACAAATTTTTTTAGCCGATTTTTGGGGTAGGGCGTACGAAATCAGCGGGCCCGTGTGCAAGATCAAAAGTGGGCCCTAGGCATCAAGAACAACAACAATATGGTGCGCAAAGCGCGTCGTAATGAACTGTGGACATGTCTTAAATTGCACTAAATATTGGCTTAAAGGGGGTGTTCTTAAAGAGAGTCTGAGATGACTTGTATAGTGCAGAATGTGGTAATGTTAAATAGGGAATGCAGAGTGTATGGAGGGGGGTAATATGTACAGGAGAGGAGTGTGGAATGTATGGCGGTGGGTAATATGTACAGGAGAGGAGTGCGGAATGTATGGCGGTGGGTAATATGTACAGGAGAGGAGTGCGGAATGTATGGCGGTGGGTAATATGTACAGGAGAGGAGTGCGGAATGTATGGCGGTGGGTAATATGTACAGGAGAGGAGTGCGGAATGTATGGCGGTGGGTAATAAGTACAGGAGAGGAGTGCGGAATGTATGGCGGTGGGTAATATGTACAGGAGAGGAGTATGGAGTGTATGGCGGGGGGTAATATGTACAGGAGAGGAGTGCGGAATGTATGGCGGTGGGTAATATGTACAGGAGAGGAGTATGGAGTGTATGGCGGGGGGTAATATGTACAGGAAAGGAGTGCGGAATGTATGGCGGTGGGTAATATGTACAGGAGAGGAGTGCGGAATGTATGGCGGTGGGTAATATGTACAGGAGAGGAGTGCGGAATGTATGGCGGTGGGTAATATGTACAGGAGAGGAGTGCGGAATGTATGGCGGTGGGTAATATGTACAGGAGAGGAGTATGGAGTGTATGGAGGGGGGTAATATGTACAGGAGAGGAGTGCGGAGTGTATGGCGGGGGGTAATATGTACAGGAGAGGAGTGCGGAGTGTATGGCGGGGGGTAATATGTACAGGAGAGGAGTGCGGAATGTATGGCGGTGGGTAATATGTACAGGAGAGGAGTGCGGAATGTATGGCGGGGGATAATATGTACAGGAGAGGAGTGCGGAGTGTATGGCGGGGGGTAATATGTACAGGAGAGGAGTGCGGAGTGTATGGCGGGGGGTAATATGTACAGGAGAGGAGTGCGGAATGTATGGCGGTGGGTAATATGTACAGGAGAGGAGTGCGGAATGTATGGCGGGGGATAATATGTACAGGAGAGGAGTGCGGAGTGTATGGCGGGGGGTAATATGTACAGGAGAGGAGTGCGGAGTGTATGGCGGGGGGTAATATGTACAGGAGAGGAGTGCGGAGTGTATGGCGGGGGGTAATATGTACAGGAGAGGAGTGCGGAATGTATGGCGGTGGGTAATATGTACAGGAGAGGAGTGCGGAATGTATGGCGGGGGATAATATGTACAGGAGAGGAGTGCGGAGTGTATGGCGGGGGGTAATATGTACAGGAGAGGAGTGCGGAATGTATGGCGGGGGATAATATGTACAGGAGAGGAGTGCGGAGTGTATGGCGGGGGGTAATATGTACAGGAGAAGAGTGCGGAATGTATAATGGTGGGTAATATGTACAGGAGAGGAGTATGGAGTGTATGGCGGGGGGTAGTTAGCGGAGAGAGGAGGAAGAGGAGTGCAATATCACCTCCTGATAGTCTGTCAGCCACTGCTAATCCACTTTGGTGGTGGGGCACTCCGAAGGATGTAAGGGGGCACTCCGAAGGATGTAAGGGGGAACTCCGAAGGATGTAAGGGGGAACTCCGAAGGATGTAAGGGGGAACTCCGAAGGATGTAAGGGGGCACTCCGAAGGATGTAAGGGGGCACCCTGGAGGTTGTAAGGGGGGATGTAATGGGGCACTCTGGCAGTACTAACTTAGTCAGAGCCCCCTTACGTCCTCCGGGGTGCCCCCTTAGTGCCTCCTTACATCCTCCTCCAGAATTTCCCTGAATCTCTAGCAAAGTTCCCAGGATTCCAGACGGTACAATTGTCCCCTCAATAGCAGCCAGTTTGTCTTTGAAGATGGGGAAGGGTGCAAGTTGTCAAAAAAGAATACTTGCGGTGATTTTGGGGGATAAGAGCATGCTGTATGTGCTAGGGGGCACACTTTGGGAGGGGAGAGAAATTGTGCTGGAAGGGGGGTTATATAAAAAATCTGACCCCCCCAGCACAATATATCTCCCCTCCTAAAGTGCCCCCCAGCACATACAGCATGCTCTCATCCCCCAAAATCACTGCAAGTATTATTTTTTGACAACTTGCCCCCTGTCTCTGTGTCTCTTCTCCTGCAAGTGCCAAGTATTAATATTGTGTACTAACCTCAGATCAGCACATCCCGTCCTGTTGAGTCCTGTGTCCATTCTCCTCCCCCTCCTTCTCCTGTCCGTGACATCCGAGCCGAGGAAAAGGGGGAGGGGACTTCAGTCGGTGTGTTAGTGAGAGGAGGGCAGGAGGGGGGAGGAAGAGAGAGATGCCGTACACACTGTAATCGCAGGCAGCCTGTGGGAACAGAAACACCCCACACAAGCTCCAGGCCAGTCACTGGTGCCAAGTGCGGAGCTGAAAGAACCAGCAGTGACTCCCAGCAGCACTAGCGCGGAGGAGGAAGTGAAATCTTCCTCCGCTTTCAACGCTGGGCAGTGACGTCACTGGTTGCCTGATGCCAGGCGGCTATAGCAACCAGTGATCAGGAGGAGGTGGAGGAGGTGGAAGCGGAGCCAGAGCCAGCGCTATGGCGGCTCGGTCCACCCCTGTTCCCAGATTGCCAGTTTCATTCCGGGACACTGTATTGTCCCGGAATGAAGCTGCCCGGGACCGGGGACAAAGATGTCAATTACGGGATAATCCCGGGCAATCCGGGACACGTGGGCACCCTAGATGGGACACTGTAGGTGGCCTGGGTACCTCTTCTTACATCAGTTTTGGACCCTTTAGTAGTGTGCATTAGCTTAAATACATTCTATATACATGGTGAGTTTTATGTTCATGTTGTGTGCCCCTCTGTATAGTGCTGACCCTCATGGATATTCATTGAACATATTATTTATGTATCTTTTTGATACACATTTACTTTGATAACAGAAATGTTTATTTACGGTCATGCATACTTACTAAAAATTCTTTATGCAAATTTTTGGAATTATTGTTGTTGTTTGTTTTTTATTTTGATTGTATTTGTCTTTTTGTAACTACATATTGCTTTATAAGCTCCTGAAGAAGCTGAAAAGTGAAACATGTCGAGCAACAAGCATCACTCTGGTTACAGTAACTACTTTATGTGTATATTGTACATGTGCACTGAATTGTCTTTATGAAATGTGGACAACATTTATGGTCCCCCTGTTTCTTTTAAAAGTTTGGACTCCAATAACGATGTTTTTATAACAAAATATATTTTTGTGTGTTTTGGCACCATTAAAGAAGATCCTGCTCCTTTAAAGCCTGTTATAGAGCACAGTGCTTGTGTTGTGTATGAAATAGCTGGCTGATCCTACCAGTTTCAACCCTCCCCCCTCTGTGCTCACTCCCATGTATCAGGGCTGCAGAGTCCTGACACCGGAGTCCTGACAGAGGCTTCTTATCACGTGATCATCGCGTGAACCTGGAAGTGCCGGTAAACGGCATTCCTCGGTTCGTGCTGACAGGGAGAGCCAATCGGCAGCTCTCTCTGTCAGAGGGGGGGGGGGGTCTGTGCTGATAATCAGCACATTGATTATCAGTGCAACCCCCATGAGAGGTGCCCATCAGATGTGCCAATCAGTGCCCAAGAGCTGCCAGCAGTGACCCCTCATAGTCTCTCAGTGCCCACCACAGTGCCAATCAGAGCTCACCACAGTGCCAATCAGTGCCCACCGCAGTGCCAATCAGTGCCCAGCAGTAACACCTGTCAGAACATCATCATCAGTGCTGCCATCAATGCCATCTTTTAGTGCCCATCAATGCTGCCTATAAGTGCCCATCAGTGCTGCCTCATCAATGCACATCAGTGAAGGAGAAAACAAAATTTTATGACAACCTAAGAAAAAAGTTTTTTTTGGTCAAAAATTGTTTTTTTTTTAGTTTGTTTAGCAAAAAATAAACCCCCCCAGAGGTGATGAAATACCAGCAAAAGAAAGCTCTATTTGTGGGAAGAAAATGATAAAAATGTAGTTTGGGTACAGTGTTGTATGACCGCGTAATTGTCATTCAAAGTGCGACAGCGCTAAAAGCTGAACATTGTCCTGGGCAGGAAGGGGGGGAAGTGCCGCTATTGAAGTGGTGAATCTTCAACTGCCATGATGCTGCACATGTGATCCGTTATGACACCAGCCATTGGATGGTTTGACAGTTTGGTTGAGAGCACAACCAATGTGACAGTTAGCATTCCCGACATGCCAGAAATAGAAATGTTTTTTGAAAGTGTTAAATCGATAGGATTCCTTCCTCTTTAATACAAGTAGAAAGCGTTTTATTTATAAATAATGCACAGGCACGAGGATGCAGATTTTTATCTGACAGAGGAAATGTTATAAAGATCAGATTGTGGCTTATCAATCACTTTAATATCCCTTCTGTTCTATAATTCTATGAAAACAAATAATCAATAATTTGATTGATGAGTGTAGGTGACTTATCCAGAGTACTTTTTGTATCTATCACAATCCATAACACTTACCAATCCCAGTATCCCGGTTACAGCCGGAACCGAAACATCCAACAACGGCTCTGAAACAGCCGCGCACAAACCTCTTCATTTTGGGGGGCTTTTTGGTTGGGGTATCTGCAGGCTGGTCACTGATACCTCCTACCATTGCCCCTCCTTTGCTGGCTTTCTCTTTGGTGTTTTTCAGAGAAAGAAGCCAATTACATTTAAATCGGTTCATTATTAGGAATAAAGAAACTCGCTTTAAATGTATGACAATAGAAATTGCAATGAAATTGAATCGAACTAAATCAAATCCAATAAAATCGCAAGAAATATCTCAGGAGATATAAGAAGCACGTCTTCACTAGTCTGTGATCTGTGAGCTTCTGAGAGCTCACTGACCTGCGTCTGGCTATATAGAGACTCAGCCGATGACATCATAGGCAGAGGGACCAATCAGATCGCAGTGCAGTCAGGTGATCTTTTTTTTTTTTTTTTTGAAAAATAACTGACGATTTTTCTTAAAGGGGCCACGTCCTTATTTGTGAGCTTTGTGAATTCAGCCTGTAGGATCAGTATACGGATCTAATAGGGATATACGGCTCCTGGAAGAACATGTTATTGTGAATGAGATTTAACCCTTACAGTCCCATGGCTGAAATAAAGATCTCTATTCTTATGATAACATTGTGAATGGAGCCTTAGAAATCCTCCATCAAATCTTTTCTTTTATTTTATCTTTATTACACACCAATTATTTCTCCATTTTAACCCTTTCACTGCCAAGTCAAATGTTTTCCCTTTCATTTATGAAACCAATACCCCTCCCCCTTTTGTTTTTAACCCTTGCACTGCAAAATCATATTTTTTCATTTTTAACCCTTTCTATGAACCATTTTTTTTTCAATATACAGATTTTTGTAAGTTTTATATTTTTTTAACCCTTTCAGGGCCAAACCAACTTCTTTTCTTTTTTTATACCCTCCCCTCCCCCCATTTTCAACCCTTTTACCGACAAAACCAAAATGTGTTTTTTTACACATTTCTTGCCCATATGTAAAATTATCACTAAAAGGAAAACTTGTTTATTGTTGGTGTTGGATGGAGTGGAGAGGGATTAGAACCCCTGTCAGGTTTTTATTGCTGTCTGTGCCCCCTTTAGGGAGATTCATTCTCTTCAACTGCCAAATTCTTTCAGTTTTTAACCCTTTCACCACCAAATTATATTGATCATTTGTTTCAGCCCTTTAACTGTCAAACCAAGTAACCCCTCCCCCTCCCCCTACACACACACATTTTAACTGCCACTTTCACTGCCAAATAATTTTTTTTTTCATTTCTCCCCCATATGTTACATTATAAATAAAGGAAAATGTTTTTATTGTTGGTGTTAGATGGAGTGGAGAGGGATTAGAACCCCTGTCAGGTTTTTATTGCTGTCTGCGCCCCCTTTAGGGAGATACATTCTCTTCAACTGCCAAATCTATGTTTTTTTTCTTTCAGTTTTTAACCCTTTCACCACCAAACTATATTGTTCATTTGTTTCAACCCTTTACCTGTCAAACCAAGTAACCCCTCCCCCTCCCCTCCCCCCACACACACATATTTTAAAGTGGTGTTCCGGCCGAAATTATACTTTATAAATAAAAATACCCCTATAATACACAAGCTTAAAGCGGTTGTATACCCGCAATTTTTTTTTTTTTTTAACCTTGTAAAGCAAAAGGCATAATGAGCTAGTATGCACCGCATACTAGCTCATTATGAAATACTTACCTTAGAACGAGGCGTCAGTATCTTACCTGGTCCACGCCGAGGGAGCTGTCATGTTGCCTCGGCGTGTCTTCCGGGTATCGCGGTTCCAGCGCTGTGAGTGGCTGGAGCCGCGATGTCATCACTCCCGCGCATGCGCGCGGGAAATTTCTTACTCGGCAAGGTCCGGCAGCTGCCGGGCTTCAGCCGAGAATCCCCTGTGCGCATGCGCCGCTGCAGTCAGCAGCGCATAGCAAGGGGAATATCTTCTAAACCGTAAAGGTTTAGGAGATATTTTTTTTACCTACAGGTAAGCCTTATTATAGGCTTACCTGTAGGTAAAAGTAAAAAAAAAGACTATACAACCACTTTAATGTATTCTAGTAAAGTTAGTCTGTAAACTAAGGTCTGTTTTGTTAGTTTATAGGAGTAGTTTGTTATTTTATAAACTTACAGCAGGCCGTGGCCAACTTAAGTCTGGGCATCTGAAGCCAGACTGCATTTCTTCCTAGATCTCATCCTTGCAGATCTCGCACACGCTCAGTGCAGCACAAGCAGTGTAATAGGTTTCAGGTCAGGTTTCCATAGCAATGGCAGTTTCAGAGGAAGTTGCCGCCCCTTCCCAGAAGGCATTGCAAACAGGAAATGATGCGATGGGCCGCGGCCAGGGAGGAGGAAGTGAAAAATGAATACAGCAGATATACAGTAAGTGCTGAGAAAAAAAATAAAAAAATATCCTATTTGTTTACAGTGCACAGTTTAGTGAGGGATGCTGGAGAGTTCCAAAAGTGGGTGGAACTCCACTTTAACCCTTTCACTGCCAAATTATTATTTTTTTATTTCTCCCTCATATGTTACATTATAAAAAAAGGAAAATGTTTTTATTGTTAGCGTTATGAGGGGGGGGGGGGTGTCTCACTGTTGCTATGGAGATAAAGGGTCTCGCTGTGTAATTGGTGTCTCCACAGAGGGCCGTACAAGCCCCCTTGGACCCTCCGCCACCGACAAACCTGTCCAGGGGATTGGCAGGAAAGCTGCAGGTATCGGGGGGAGGGGAGGAGTCTGCAGAGCCAATCCAACAGGTAGGCCATGTGATAATGATCAGTCCCCCCGAGGAGCTTACAATCTAATCTCCCTAACTCACTTTCATACACGTACTAGGATCCAATCTACCCCCCAGCATGTCTTTGTAGTGTGGGAGGAAACCCGCGCAGGCGCAGGGAGAACATGCAAACTCCGGGCAGGGGGGGGGCGCTGTGGTTGGGAATTGAAGCGACGACCCCGGTGCTGCCAGGCAGAAGAGCGAAGCACTTCATTGCTGCAACTTGTGGTGGGACTGCAGCTTCTTGTTGTATGTTTCTGTACAATGTAACAGCTCCTATGCTGCACTGCATGTGGATGAAGCTGGACTGCTAGGAAGATCTTAGTCTGCCAAAGACAAGCCGTTCCTCATTGGGCCTTTTTATATTTAAATGTCATTTTATTACAAAGAGAGAAATGAGAGTGTTTGCTATGAGGGTAGTGGGGGGGGGGGGAGGGGGGCGTCTTGTAAAGTCCCTGGATTGATTATTATGGGAGAATACAGAGACTGAATCTACTCGTTGCCTGGCTGTCAGTCTGATGCTTTCTGTCCGTTCTCCATCACTGATTGGGAAGAAGTTCTAAATGAACATGCAGTGATGCAGAAAGCCTGGAAGCCAGAGCCAGCCAGGAGTATAGCATTTTCAGAAGGCGATCAGCAATGGCAGCCTACATATTTCTCTCAGTATGGGGTTCCTTTGTAACCATTTGGGGGATTTCTATTGGTCCCCGAAAACATTTATCCCTGGAAAGAGACTCTGCAATCCAAGATGGCCGCTGTGTGTAGAGTAGATGCTCCTTTTCCCCTTATTTATTGCTGTGGGAGAGATTCTGCTCACTTCCTGCCTTTCTGCCCCCGGAGGAAGTGAGGGCTAAATCTCCACTATGGGGACCCCAGACAGTGATAAAGATCTAAACCACTCCCACTCTACTATTGTGACCAATCAGATTCTGGGATTACACCATGGAAACAGAAATACATTTATTATCCATTATGATTTGTATCCTTTTCCATTGAAATCCACTTCCTCAGATGTATCATATCGATTGAATGGGTTGTCACCTATCGATCGATTATTCCTATTGGAGGAAATCGATCAGAAAATAAATTGATCGTTTATCAAAGTGATTATCTCCACCATTAGGGTTTAACCTCTTCACCCCCCTCCCTTCATGACCAGGCCGTTTTCTGTGATACGGAGTTCCTATAAGTGACAATTGCGCGGTCATGCGAAGCTCTACACAAATATCATTCATCTCATTTTTCCCACAAATAGAACTTTCTATTGCTGGGATTTCATCGCCTATAAACAAAAAAAAATCTAGAAAAAAAAACCCAATATTTTTGACTTTCTGCTATAAAACATCCAATAAAAAAAATGTAAAAAATAAAATTTCTTCCTCTAAAAATGCCAATAATCGTATATCGATCGGTTGTGTCTACAAACTAAGGGAGAGATTTATGGAATTTTTATTGTTTTTCATTTTTCTTACTAGTAATGGCGGCGATCAGCTATTGTTAGCGGGACCGTGACATTGCGGCGGATAATCTGACACTAAGTGACACTTTTTGGGGACAAGTGACTCCAATACAGTTATCAGTGCTAGAAATATGCACTGTCACTGTACTAATGACAATAAGCAATTTCAGGACAGGAAAGGATCTAATACAACTGTGCAAGACTGAAGGGAGGGCTGGAGTGCTGCTTTAAGTCATGGGGTTCACTAGAGACTCATTTACTGCCCAGCAACTGTGCAGCCCAATATGTCTGTATGGGAGTGCCAAGCAACTGTGCAGCCCAATATCTCTATGGGAGTGCCGAGCAACTGTGCAGCCCAATATCTATGGGAGTGCCAGGCAACTGTGCAGCACAATACTTCTGTATAGGAATACCAAGCAACTGTGCAGTAAAATATCTCTATGGGAGTCCCGAGCAACTGTGCAGCATAATACTTCTGTATGGGAGTGCCGAGCAGCTGTGCATCACAATACTTCTGTGTGGGAGTGCTGAGCAACTGTGCATCACAATATCTCTTTATGGGAGTGCCAAGCAACTGTGCAGCACAATACTTCTGTTTAAGAATTCCAAGCAACTGCAGCCCAATAACCCTATGGAAGTGCCGAGCAACTGTGCAGCACAATACTTACTGTATGGGAGTCCAAGCAACTGTGCAGTAAAATTTCTCTATGGGAGTGTCGAGTAACTATGCAGCAAAATACGTCTGTATAGGAGTGCCGAGCAACTGTGCAGGCCAATATCTATGGGAGTGCCGAGCAACTGTGCAGCCCAATATCATCTGTATGGGTGTGCCGAGCAACTGTGCAGCACGATACTTCTGTATGGGAGTGCTGAGCAACTGTGCATCACAATATCTCTGTATGGGGGTTCCGAGCAACTGTGCAGCCCAACATCTCTGTATGGGAGTGCTGAGCAACCGTGTCTCAAAATATCTCTTATGGGAGTGCCGAGCAACTGTGCAGCACAATATATCTGTATGGGAGTGCCAAGCAACTGTGTCTCAAAATATCTCTTATGGGAGTCCCGAGCAACTGTGCAGCACAATATCTCTGTTTTTGGAGTGTCTCTGTATGTATGGATTTCATAGATTGTCACTGACATGTGGGGAACATTTCTTGTCAATAGGCCCCTATGGTAGGTTCAAAGTGATCTCCAACCAGGACATAGCCAGGAAGGCATCACATGGACCCTCTGGTAGGTTCATAGTGATCTCCAACCAGGACATAGCCAGGAAAGGATCACATGGACCCTCTGGTAGGTTCATAGTGATTTCCGACCAGGACATAGCCAGGAAGGCATCACATGGACCCTATAGTAGGTTCATAGTGATCTCCAACCAGGACATAGCCAGGAAGGGATCACATGGACCCTCTGGTAGGTTCATAGTGATTTCCGACCAGGACATAGCCAGGAAGACATCACATGGACCCTATGGTAGGTTCATAGTGATCTCCGACCAGGACATAGCCAGGAAGGGATCACATGGACCCTCTGGTAGGTTCATAGTGATCTCTGAGCAGGACATAGCCAGGAAGGGATCACATGGACCCTATAGTAGGTTCATAGTGATCTCCAACCAGGACATAGCCAGGAAAGGATCACATGGACCCTCTGGTAGGTTCATAGTAATCTCCAACCAGGACATAGTCAGGAAGGGATCACATGGACCCTATGGTAGGTTCATAGTGATCTCTGAGCAGGACATAGCCAGGAAGGGATCACATGGACCCTATAGTAGGTTCATAGTGATCTCCAACCAGGACATAGCCAGGAAAGGATCACATGGACCCTCTGGTAGGTTCATAGTGATCTCTGAGCAGGACATAGCCAGGAAGGGATCACATGGACCCTCTGGTAGGTTCATAGTGATCTCTGAACAGGACATGGCCAGGAAGGGATCACTTGGACCCTATGGTAGGTTCATAGTGATCTCCAACCAGGACATAGCCAGGAAGGGATCACATGGCTTCTATGGTTACAGAATTTGTTCACACCTGGCTAAATCATTTGCACAGTACTGTAGAGATAACATTGTATATACAGATATGATGGGAAGGGGGGGTTGACACGTACCAGGTGGGGCAGCCATCTTGTGAGATGGCGTTGGCTGGGAATCGAACCCGGGTCAGCTGCTTAGAAAGCAGCTATGCTCACCACTGCACCACCAACGCGAGGTAGCATGTCTTTGGAGTGTGGGAGGAAAACGGAGTACTCGGAGGAAACCCACGCAAACACAGGGAGAACATGCGGACTTCATGCAGACAATGTCCTGGTCAGAATATGAACCAAACACCCCAGTGTTGTAGAGTTATGAATCTTTCATATTCTGTCTTGTAGGGGGAGTTTGTATGAACTGTTCTCATTCCACCAACCCTACAGATGAACTGTCCATGCCTCCCGCATGTTCATGGAATTCTTCCTCTTCAATATCCTGTTCTGTAGGGGGAGACTCTATGAACGATTCTCATTCCACCCACCCTACCCACGAGCGTCCATATTTCCCCTTCATTTTCCTTGGGTTACGATATTCTTAAGTGACCTAGAGATGCAGATCCTTGTTGTAGAGTTGGAGCTACAGAGTCCTTCAGCCGTTGTAGGCCTCAGTGGTCACTACGCCAATATTGGTCGTGGGGAATGGGACAAATACGTGTTCTCTGGTCTGTATAGTGTCTCTACTCCATGGATAAGCTCTCTCTTAGAGGACATGAGCTAGCCATGGGTTTGACCTGAAATGTAGACAGGACAACTCAGTTGAATGTGGAAGCCTGGCTCTTCATAGATGGTAGAAAAAGAGAGATCCCTCTTTATTGGGACTTTAAAGGCGACGTACGCTTGAATATTACTATAAGATCAATTTTATTAATTATACATAAAAAATATTCGATGAAACCCTCTTTTTTTGCTATAAGGTGTAAATATAATAAACCCTGACGAACTCCTCAAGAGTAGTACAGTGTTGCTATAGTTATAAAAAAAAAGATATATATAATACAATAAAAAAAAAAAATATATATATATATATATATATATATTTTTTTTTTTTTCACATACTGTCACCAGTCAGTGTCTCTGATCGCTGCCATACAAGTTATATGACAACGCGGTACTACACTGGTGACAATATATAATAATAAAAAAAAATTTTGAGGGTTTTTTTTTATTTTTTATTAACCACTTTAATACCGGGCACTTACACCCCCTTCCTGCCCAGGCCAATTTTCAGCGCTGTCGCTTTTTAAATGACAATTGCGCGGTCATGCTACGCTGTACCCAAGCAGAATTTTTTATAATTTTGTTCCCACAAATAGAGCTTTCTTTTGGTGGTATTTGATCAACACTGCGTTTTTTTTATTTTTTGCTAAACAAATAAAAAAAACTAAAATTTTGAAAAAAAAAAAAGTTTTTCTTTTGTTTCTGTTATAAAATTTTGTAAATAAGTTAGCTTTCTCCTTCACTGGTGGGCACTGATAAGGCGGCACTGATGGGCACTCATGGGTGGCACTCATGGGCACTCATGGGTGGCACTCATGGGTGGCACTGATGGGCACTCATGGGTGGTACTCATGGGTGGCACTGATGGGCACTCATAGGTGGCACTGATGGGCACTCATAGGTGGCACTGATGGGCACTCATGGGTAGGCATCACTGATGGCACTGGCAGGCATTGGGGATGGGCACTGATTGGCAGCTGCCTGGGCACTGATTAGCATTTCCCTGGTGGTCCAGGGTGGTGCCAATCCCTGGTGGTCCTGGCGGCGTCCTGGGTGGGCATCCGAGGGGGGGCTGCGCTGATAAACAATCAGCATAGACCCCCCCTTTAAGGAGAGCAGCCGATCGGCTCTTCCTGTTTACATTGTGATCAGCCGTGATTGGATACAGGTGATCACGTGATAAAGAGGCTCCGCCAGAGGCTCTTTACCGAGAGCGGTGTGTCTGACTGACACACCGCACCACCGATCACCACGATGCGCGGTCGCTCTGGGAGGCCGTAATAAGATGTCCGCCCAGGACAAGAGCCATGCTGTCATTTGGCGGGCGGGATGTGGTTCAGAAATACAAAAAAAAAAACAGCAATGCTTCTTTCTAAACACCTTGGACTGTCTACTTTCAACTACTTTTAAAAGGAGTCTTTTGGGGGGTATTTGTACTTTCCTGGCGTTTTTGAGTCTCAACAAAAGAGATCGGCCTCAAGTACATCAGGACTGATCGAATTCTTAAGGTGTCGGCATACCAAGACATTTTCATGTTCCCAACTTTGTGGTGTGCAGTCATGTTGGAGCAGGAAGGGGCCGTCCCCAAACTGTTCCCACAAAGTTGGGAGCATGAAATTGTCCAAAATGTCTTGGGGTGCTGACCCTTTAAGAGTTCCCTTCACTGGAACTAAGGGGCCAAACCCAACCCCTGAAAAACAACCCCACACCATAATCCCCCCTCCACCAAATGATTTGGACCAGTGCACAAAGCAAGGTCCATAAAGACATGGAAGAGTGAGTTTGGGGTGGAGGTACTTCACTGACCTGCACAGAGTCTTGACCTCAACCCGATAGAACACCTTTGGTATGAATTAGAGCAGAGACTGAGAGCCAGGCCTTCTCGTCCAACATCAGTGCCTGACCTCACAAATGCGCTACTGGAAGAACGGTCAAACATTCCCATAAACAGTAGAAATCTCTCCTGCGCTCGGGTGTCAAGTATCTTAGTATGTGGTGCGACCAACTTTATAAAGCAATGCCTGCCGTCTTGCATTCCCATAGACACACTCCTAAACCTTGTGGACGGCCTTCCCAGAACAGTTGAAGCTGTTATAGCTGCAAAGGGCGGGGCCAACTCAATATTGAACCCTACAGACTAAGACTGGGATGTCATTAAAGTTCATGTGCGTGTAAAGGCAGGCGTCCCAATACTTTTGGTAATATAATGTGTGTATATCTCTATCATCTCTTATTTTTTTATATCATATTTTGCGGTTGGCAAGTGACTTCAAAAGTCCTTCCAATCCGGTGAAAACATCTCCAGGTTTGTGATTCCTGTGTCCTCACCTGTCATTGGTTGATGTTCATTTTTCTGCTCTCCAGGGAAGAGTGATCTGACGGTAGACACTGTAAAGCTGCACAATGCAGTCGGGTTCCCTGTCCATACAGAAGAGGCCGGAGGAGGAGGAAATGGCCGTCACAGAAAGATCCGGGGCCACCTTCCTCAGCGGCCTCTCCGATTGCACCAACCTCACCTTCAACAAAGTCCAGAGATTCTGGGAGTCCAACTCGGCCGCTCACAAGGAGGTGGGTGACGACTCGGGTTGTAGACCTTTGAAGGATAACTTTTCATTTAATAAACAATAACTGCACCTTGTTTTGCAAACACAGAAATATGCATTTGTTTTTTTTAGCCTGCAGAGCATTGCACCTATAATCAGTAGATGGCGGGTACAATGTGAGGCTCCTGCAGACTGTCAGTACCGCTGTCTGCCCCTAGGGGA
This sequence comes from Lithobates septentrionalis, assembly GCA_037952835.1. Taxonomy (NCBI): domain Eukaryota; kingdom Metazoa; phylum Chordata; class Amphibia; order Anura; family Ranidae; genus Lithobates; species Lithobates septentrionalis. The sequence goes on from JBBDGP010001418.1 coordinate 460,187, forward strand.
GGTAATTACTGAGAAGCAGGAAGGTTCAGTGAACTACCAGAGCACTCATAGTTCATTCAGAACTACAAGCTGTCTGCCTCAGTGGCAAGAATGTTCCTTATGTTGGTGATCAGTGAGAAGAATGTTCCTTACATTGGTGATCAGTGGGAAGAATGTTCCTTACATTAGTGATCAGTGAGAAGAATGTTCCTTACATTGGTGGTCAGTGGGAAGAATGTTCCTTACATTAGTGATCAGTGAGAAGAATGTTCCTTACATTGGTGGTCAGTGAGAAGAATTCTCCTTACATTGGTGATCAGTGAGAAGAATGTTCCTTACATTGGTGATCAGTGAGAAGAATGTTCCTTACATTGGTGATCAGTGGGAAGAATGTTCCTTACATTGGTGGTCAGTGAGAAGAATGTTCCTTACATTGGTGATCAGTGGGAAGAATGTTCCTTACATTGGTGGTCAGTGAGAAGAATTCTCCTTACATTGGTGATCAGTGAGAAGAATGTTCCTTACATTGGTGATCAGTGGGAAGAATGCTCCTTACATTGGTGATCAGTGGGAAGAATGTTCCTTACATTGGTGATCAGTGAGAAGAATGTTCCTTACATTGGTGGTCAGTGAGAAGAATGTTCCTTACATTGGTGATCAGTGAGAAGAATGTTCCTTACATTGGTGATCAGTGAGAAGAATGCTCCTTACATTGGTGATCAGTGGGAAGAATGTTCCTTACATTGGTGGTCAGTGAGAAGAATTCTCCTTACATTGGTGATCAGTGAGAAGAATGTTCCTTACATTGGTGATCAGTGGGAAGAATGTTCCTTACATTGGTGGTCAGTGGGAAGAATGTTCCTTACATTGGTGGTCAGTGAGAAGAATGTTCCTTACATTGGTGGTCAGTGAGAAGAATGTTCCTTACATTGGTGATCAGTGAGAAGAATGTTCCTTACATTGGTGATCAGTGGGAAGAATGTTCCTTACATTGGTGGTCAGTGAGAAGAATTCTCCTTACATTGGTGATCAGTGAGAAGAATGTTCCTTACATTGGTGATCAGTGAGAAGAATGTTCCTTACATTGGTGATCAGTGAGAAGAATGCTCCTTACATTGGTGATCAGTGGGAAGAATGTTCCTTACATTGGTGATCAGTGGGAAGAATGTTCCTTACATTGGTGATCAGTGGGAAGAATGTTCCTTACATTGGTGATCAGTGGGAAGAATGTTCCTTACATTGGTGATCAGTGGGAAGAATGTTCCTTACATTGGTGATCAGTGGGAAGAATGCTCCTTACATTGGTGATCAGTGGGAAGAATGTTCCTTACATTGGTGATCAGTGGGAAGAATGCTCCTTACATTGGTGGTCAGTGGGAAGAATGTTCCTTACATTGGTGATCAGTGAGAAGAATGTTCCTTACATTGGTGATCAGTGGGAAGAATGTTCCTTACATTGGTGATCAGTGGGAAGAATGCTCCTTACATTGGTGATCAGTGGGAAGAATGCTCCTTACATTGGTGATCAGTGGGAAGAATGTTCCTTACATTGGTGATCAGTGGGAAGAATGCTCCTTACATTGGTGGTCAGTGGGAAGAATGTTCCTTACATTGGTGATCAGTGAGAAGAATGTTCCTTACATTGGTGATCAGTGGGAAGAATGTTCCTTACATTGGTGGTCAGTGGGAAGAATGTTCCTTACATTGGTGATCAGTGGGAAGAATGCTCCTTACATTGGTGATCAGTGGGAAGAATGTTCCTTACATTGGTGATCAGTGGGAAGAATGCTCCTTACATTGGTGGTCAGTGGGAAGAATGTTCCTTACATTGGTGATCAGTGGGAAGAATGCTCCTTACATTGGTGATCAGTGGGAAGAATGTTCCTTACATTGGTGGTCAGTGGAGAAGTCGTTATCTATTGTTTGCTCCAATGTAGTGTTATAACTGTTGCATTCATTTGTGTTTATAGGACTTCTATCACCGATACAAAGTATAGATCTGAGACTTAATTGATTATGTCTTTTTAGATCTGTGCGGTTCTGGCTGCAGTAACAGAAGTTATCCGCTCTCAGGGAGGGAAGGAGACAGAAACGGAATACTTTGCTGCTCTGGTGAGTGATTTCTCTGCATGGTTGCCATTGTCTTCATTTTTCAAATGTACTGCACTATAATGCAATAAAACGGGCGTCTCTAAATGGTGGACCACGGTCCGGATCCTGACCAAGTCAATGTCCCATCCGGACCCACCGCAGTTGCGGCATTTAGGATCATCTTTTTCCCCTCAGCCACCGCTAGCTCTGTTGTCTTTTCAGAGCTGACATTGGAAGAGCAGCACAGCGATGGATGGGGGCTGGCCCAGTTCATGCACAAATGTCTATTCAAGTCACACCCAAAATCGGCAAAAGCAACGCATGTACTACTGTTTCAAATTGGTGTGGCACCGCAAAGTCGGCATCGCACCAATTTGACAGGTGCCACCGTCAAATCGCATGCGAAGTCGCTCCCATGTGAACGGGGGCTTAAAGTGGTAGTGAACTCCCATTGGACACTTCTACCTACAGGTAAACTTATAATAAAGAGTCCTTGTAACTACGGGGAACATCTCCTAAATGTGCGCCGTACAGGAGATATTCAATGTCCCTGCAGCCGGTGACGTCACACTGAAGGGGCAGCATACTCGTGCCGTTACCTTCAGAGATCTGTGCCGTGGCCGAGACTCCAGCGCGCATGGAAGGGAGTGATGTCATCGCAGCTTGGCCGTTCAAGCAGCCGGAGCCCCGTGAACCCGGAAGGAAGACCGGGTGAAGATGGAAGCCCTGTCAGCGTTGACAGCGCCACTGGAGGGCTTCGTTCTTAGGTAACGTTTTCATTATGTGCCAGTAGGTGAAGCCTACTAGCACATTATGACATTACCTTGCAGGGAGAAGATTTTTTTAATTTTTGTTTTAAAGTGTAGTTCCTTCCGCTCGCCCCTTTTAAAAAAAAAATAAATAAATAAAAATTAAAGTCAGCAGCACCACATACTGTAGCTGCTGATTTTTAGGCTGCATTGACACCTGAGCGTTTCAAAGTTGCGCGTTTTTTACCGCGCATTTTGCCTCGTTTTTGCCGCGGTTTTGTTCAGGTCACCAATGTAGAAGGCAGAAAAACACCTGTAATCTGTCCCAAAGAAGCTCATGTTATTTTTTGAGATTAGGGTGTTTTTCAGGCGTTTTGCTTCAGGTGACAAAACGCTCAAATGTGAACAGGTGCCATTGAAATGAATGGTTGTTGGGCGTTTTTCAGGCGTTTTATGAGCTGAAAACGCTCAGGTGTGAATGCAGCCTTAACGTTAGAAAACTTGCCTGTCCTGGAGTCCAGCGATGTCGGCACCTCAGCCGATGGACAGGTGCTGCCGCCACCGTTGCGGGTAAAGGAGCCTGGCAGTGTAGCCTTTCAGGCTTCATCGCCGGGCCCCCTACTGCGCATGCGCGCTGCACTCTCTCACTGGCCCGGCAGAAGGGGGAGGGGGCCGAGCTCTCGACGTAACTTGCCGGTCACCCAGGAGTGGGGACAGGGTACCTATAATAAAAAAAAAAAAAGAAAAAAAAAGGTACCTGCTCCCCCCTCCCCCTGAAAATGTGGAATGTGGCACCGGAGAGGGGGATGGAATTAGGTAAGCAGAAGTTCCACTTTTACAACTTTGTTGTAACGGGTTACGGGTTATTGGTCCTTCATCTTCCAGTAACTGATGATGTGTTTTAGGGTTCCGGGTCCTGTGCTGATTAAGAAATTCTCGGACACGTCTAAGGCCTTCATGGATATTATGTCCTCACAGGCTACCAGCGGCAGCACCTCCGCTCTTAGATGGGTAAGTCGTGTTCCTTTTGTATTATCATGTGTTGTAGATTTTCATGTTTCTGTAATATTAGAGAATGGCTCCCTTGAATGAAACCCCGTATGGGTAGGTCCTACCCCTTTTTGGCCACCAGAGGACGCGCACCGCTGGGGGACCGAATGCGCGTGGCCGGCGGGCACGATCACCGCCGGCACGCGCTATCGCGTGCACGAGCGCCAGCACGGGGATTTGTGTGTATAAACGCACAAATCAAATCCTTGTGCTGTCAGAGGAGAGGTGCCATATTGTTCCTACTAAGTAGGAAAAACGATATGTCTCCTCTCCTTGTCACATCCCCACACAGTTAGAACACACCGAGGGAACACACATTTAACCCCTTCCCTGCCAGTGACATTTACACCGTAATCGGTGCATTTTTTATAGCACTGATCGCTGTATAAATGTAAATGGTCCCAAAAAAGTGTCAAAAGCGTCCAATCTGTCCGCCGCTATGTCGCAGGCTTGCTAAAAATTGCAGATCACCGCCATATTTCTATTAAAAAAAAATAAAATGAAATAATAAATGCCATAAATCTTTCCCATAGTTTGTAGATGCTATAACTTTTGCGCAAACCAAGCAATATACGCTTATTGCGATATTTTTGGTAAAAAAAAAAAAAAAATCCTATGCATTTAGGTGAAAAAACACCTGGCAGTCATCGGGGCCTCTCTGTGCAAAACGAGCTGCACAGTGGGGGCAAGTATGACATATTTGTAAAGGAGGAGTTTTTTGTTTTTTCGTTTTTTTTAACTAACAATCACTTTAATTGATACTTTTTGCTTTTTTGCACATGTCCATCTGAAAACAAATAGAGATCATGCACCCATCACCAAGACCAACATACACATAAGAAGGGCTTGAAGATCAAACCTACCAAGCGTATCCTCAAAACTTACCGTATCTGTCAGAAAAAAGACATAGCGGCCACCAGGCCAGACGGGACTGGTGGCGCCAGCCACAGAGCCGGCCATGGAGCAGGAGGTGGCCGCTATGTCTTTGTTCTGACAGATACGGTGAGTTTTGAGGATACGCTTGGTAGGTTTGATCTTCAGCCCCTTCTTATGTGTATGTTGGTCTTGCTGATGGGTGCATGATCTCTATTTGTTATCAGATGGGACACTGTAGGTGTTGATTAAATATGTCCGCATTCATCATCACGGGTGTTTAATAATAAGAAACAGAAGCACTGCATATTACTCCACCGCACCCGAAAGTGAAGAATCAGACCCTTTTTTCATTTTAGTGGGTCGGCATAACTGCCAGGCAACCAAAATTTTTATATAAAGGCCATTAGTCATCCCTGTGTCCCTGTCATGTTGGGATTATTTATTGTCCCTTGCACTGGAATTTTGAACTTTTCTCTCCATAATTTGATGTTGTATACAAATACATATATATATGTAGGTGCTAAATCCGATTCTTATTTTTTTATTGCAGATGTACACAGTACTACCCCAGTGAGGAAGAAGATAGTATTTGAAAGCTACTTTGACATACCACCAGCATGGTGACGTTCACAAGGAGTCTCCACCAGAAACACAGGTTTCTACACTGGTGGCGGCTGCCACTCCAGTAACCGGAGGGTCCTCTCATCAGGCCTCCATTTTTGTTTTTGGAGCTTCTGAATCACCATCAATGTAGCTGGACAAACCAGACAATTGGTTGTTCCTAGAAGAAGACTCAACAAAAAGTCGGAGGAACCCTCCTAGGGACCAGGTTAATCAAAAATATCACATTCTAAAGGGAAAGGTAGAACAAGGGGGAGTATGGAAGAGGGAGAGGGAGGAAAAGGGGGGGAAGGGAAGGTTGGAGAAAGAAGGGGGTGAGGGTTGGGGGGAACCCCCACAGCCCTTCCTCACTCCTAACCTCCCCCCCTCCTTTCCTTCCTCTCCCTCTTCCATACTCCCCCTTGTTCTACCTTTCCCTTTAGAATGTGATATTTTTGATTAACCTGGTCCCTAGGAGGGTTCCTCCAACTTTTTGTTGAGTCTTCTAGGAACAACCAATTGTCTGGGAGGAAAAGGGGGGGAAGGGAAGGTTGGAGACCTTCCTCCTTTCTCCCTCTTCCATACTCCCCCCCCCCCCCCCCCGGGCGTGTTTTGGACCGGCTATGAGGGGAGGTTGGAGCCCGGTATGTTTTTGAGGTGTGTGTTGTACCGGCTAAGGGGAGGTTGGAGGCCGGTATGTTTTTGAGGCGTGTGTTGGACCGGCTATAAGGGGAGGTTGAAGGCAAGTATGTTTTTGAGGGAGGTTGAAACTCTTTTTGTCTTCAGAGGCGTGAGGAGTCTTTCTGGCTTTCTTTAGGCTTTCTCTGCTGGAGAAATGAGAACTCTTGCCACCAGTGAGGTCCTATATGGAGAAGACCAAGGCCTCACTCACACGAGGTGTATGAATCTGTACCCTGTGTGGGGGCTGTGTTTACCCCAAAAAGGACATCCATGTGGGTGCAGTTGCGCGGACGCACCCTGGGTGCGTTCGGGGCCGTGCACCGGCACCCACACAGATGTCACATTGGGTACAGCCTCTGCACCCCAGTTGGCATATGGGCAGCACAGAGGCTTAGGGGTTAGCCTAGCAGCACTGGGGTCCTTGTTTGAGATTCTGACCAGGACACTATCTGCATGGAGTTTGCATGTTCTCCCTGTGCTTGCGTGGGTTTCCTCCGGGTACTCCGGTTTCCTCCCACACTACAAATACATGCTACTTTGCGTTGGTGGTGCAGTGGTGAGCATAGCTGCCTTCCCAGCAGCTGACCCGGGTTCGATTCCCGGCCAACGCCATCTCCAATACTTGGAGTCCTCAGAGAGAAAAGCGCTATACAAGGTCAATGCGGAGAATATATTAGCGGTGGAATAAAGAATGAAGCGAATGTGTGGAATGTTTGAGGAAGAAAATGTTCCCCCAGAATCTATAGAAGGTGAACCCAGCAACTGATAGAAGACGCTTAGGCTGCGATCACACCTAGGCCTTCCGGTTTGCGGGTGGAATTACTGCAATTCCCGATTTGCTGCAAAACACGGGACACGCTTGTGATACTGTTACTTTCAATGGCACCTCAATCACAGGACAATATTGTCACCTATACAATAAAATCAAGGTAAGTGCAGCGCAAAAAACTAAATAAAAGAAAAAAAAAGGAAAAGTCCAATCAAGATGGAAGTTCCAATCACCCGACAAAAGGAATGGCAGGATCCCTTGTGTGAAAATAGGGGGAAAGAAGTCTTTCTGATGTGCAGTGACAGTATCCTTCACCAAATACGCCCAAATACGCTTACCAGAAATGGTGGACCTCCCTGCCACAGGAGGTCAAAAGCGCATGTATCCCCCTCAGGGATGTTGCAAACCTCCCAGGTTAGAGCGGTCCTCAATCCCAGTGAGTGGAACTCCTGTCCAGCAAGGAAATCCGATCAAGCAGGGGGAACCTCCAAATAGCCTCCAGAAGCAGATGAAATCTAATGTGACATTTTTTTAGCAGATTACTCAATGGCCCACTTTGATCAGCCTCAGTAACAATGTGCAGCAAGTGAAGTCACATCCATCAATATCAGTTAAAGAGACGCAGAAGACGAGAGTAATCTAGATTAAATGAGAGGTCCAATGTAAACTTTCTTTTCTTTAGTTGTTAATGGCAAAGCTGTTCAAATTTTTAAATAATTAAAGATCTAATTAATAATCTAAGAAAAATTTTGTCTCTGGGAGGGCAGCTAATATCCACTGAACCTGACACTCCGAAGATGAAGGATGAATGGAAAATTTTGGGCTGGGTGGCAAACATGACCTACAGGTCCTTGGTTAGGCCAGATTTCTGTGGATACAGGCATACCCCACTTTTAAGTACACAATGGAGTTTATTTACTAAAGCTGAAAAGTGCAAAATCAGGCTCACTTCTGCATAGAAGCCAATGAGCTTCTAACCTCAGCTTGTTCAATTAAGCTTTGGTAATAAAACTTGGAAGCTGTTTGGTTTATATGCAGAAGTGAGCCTGATTTTGCACTTTCCAGCTTTAGTAAATAAACCCCATTGTGTACTTAAAAGTGGGGTATGCCTGTATAAAACTTTCCACACAAATGAATGGTGGCCATCGCAGCTTGGATCTTTCACATGCAGCTTTAGGCTTCATGTACACATTGCCTCCTATGGCCACCGGCTGCAGGAAATCATGAAACGCGGCAAAATTGTGCCGCAATTTTGTCACGTTTTGCGGCCACAATCAAAAACGTTCCTATCCTGAATGTGATTCTTCCACATTTAGTAGAGGGAGGTTGCATCTCCCCTAACCGCAGCAGCACATAAACGATACTAAAAGCCTATAGGGTTGATTTACTAAAACTGGAGAGTGCAAATCCTGGTGCAGCTGTGCATGGTAATCAATCAGCTTCTAACCTCAGCTTGTTCAATTAACCACTTAAGGATCAAGCCTCTTTTTAAAATGTGTTATTTACAAGTTTGTCATTTAAAAAAATTATTTTAAAAAATGGCCCTTTAAAAGCTATGGGCAGAAGTGACTTTTTGACGTCGTTTCCGCCCTGCATTGTTATGGAGACGGGTGGGGGCCATCTTCCCCTCACTCGTCTCCATACCCAGCAAGGGTGAAGATCTGATTGCCTCCGCCGCTGCCGACTGCTCCGGTAAGCGGCAAAGGGGAACCGGAGTGCGGCGGGAGGGGGGCCCTCTCCCGCTGCCGATAAAAGTGATCTTGCGGCGAATCCGCCGCAGAGACCACTCTTATCGGAAACCGGACCGCCGGCTGAAGAAGAGGATAACGGGGTTATGGCAGCTAGCTGCTGCCATAACAACGATATATCCCTTCAAATTAAGAACATACATCGTCGTGCGGCGGTCCGGAAGTGGTTAAGTTTTGACAAAAAAAAATGGAAGCTGATTGGTTTTTATGCACAGCTGCATCAGGTTTTGCACTCTCCAGCGTTAGTAAATTAACCCCTATATGTACATGGACATATAGGGGTTGATTTACTAAAGGCAAATAGACTGTGCACTTTGCAAAGTGCAGTTGCTCCAGAGCTTAGTAAATGAGCAGAAGCTCTGTCGATTTCCATCATCCAATCATGTGCAAGCAAAAATGCTGTTTTTTTTTTTAAATTTTCCTTGCACATGATTGGGTATTCTTTGCAAAGTAAAGCTTCACCTCATTTACTAAGCTCTGGAGCAACTCACTTGCAGAGGGCAACTGCACTTTTCAAAGTGCACAGTCTATTTGCCTTTAGTAATTCAACCCCATAGGCTTTTATGGAGTTGAGTTTAGGAGAGCTTTGGTAAAAAAAACATCAAAGGTTCCTAAACTCAGGAGCTGTAGTGTACATGACGCCTTAGGGCATTTCCAAAGTGTGTTATTTAAAGGATTTGTATATTTGGCCCCTGGCCCAGTCTTCTGTGGCCATGAAATTCCCCACCCTGTCTGGAAAAAGTATTCAAACCCCTTGAAATTTTCCACATTTTGTCATGTTATAACCAAAAACGTAAATGTATTTTATTGGGATTTTATGTGATAGACCAACACAAAGTGCCACATAATTGTGAAGAGGAAGGAAAATGATAAATGGTTTTCAAAATGTTTTATAAATAAATATATGAAAAGTGTGGGGTGCATTTGTATTCAGCCCCCCTGAGTCAATACTTTGTAGAACCACCTTGCGCTGCAATTACAGCTGCAAGTCTTTTTGGGGATGTCTCTACCAGCTTTGCACATCTAGAGAGTGAAGGCCTCTTTGGCCACCTCCCTAGGGAAAGAGAGCCTAGACTGATGGGGGCATGGCTAGGTGCCGGGACAAGGAGAACAATTGCTTAAAATATGGGGGATGGGATGGGCCTGAGCTCAGGGAACATGTGCCCCCAGGGAATTCTGGGTCTTTCGGAGAAGTCGTTGGAAAAGCTGCCCACCCTCCCGCCCCTCTTTTCTGTTGTTATGGTATGTCACAGCTTGCTGCGGTTTTCATGACCTTGCCAGCAGTTAATATTGCTGTAATGAGCTATGCCCTTGATGGAAAATTGGAAGTAGGCTGTCTGTTTTGCACATATGGTAAGGACAGGTCCCTACTTCCCTCTTTTGGTTGAGTGCTCACAGTACGACTGTGGCTGGCACTGGTTAAATATGTTTACATGTTATGTGTTGGAGTTAATAAAGCTGTGGCCTTGCCCTTTCCAACCTAATGGTTGTAAGTGTCTTATTTATTGGGTTAAAGGGCAAGGGTGGTGGGGGATTTGATCTCATGGTGTTACGTTAATTGGGACCTAGGCCCATTGCGCCTCAGCAGTCATGACATTTATCCTGCAGGGCTAGTTAAAAACACCTGAACATATTAAAAAAATACGGTGGTTTGGTCACACTATATGGTCATATAGTGCTAAGCCCACTTACTGTGACAAAGTACCCCAAATTAGTGGGTCCTACCCTAGTAATAGAATGGAAGATCCTTTGTCTCAACCATGGGATATAAACTCCTCTATGTGGGAGAACTGAAGGGATTCCTCCTATGCACTGGTGGCCACTAATGTATTTGAGGAATCCCTTCAGTTCATGTTCATGTGTTTAACTAGCCTTGCAGGATAAATGTCTTTTTTGTATATGTGTGCTGTAATCTGTTTTGTACTGTTTTTGGTCTTATAGCAGCAGCATCTTGAATGTAAAGCATTTTAGGGTGTGCCCCCCAAGTATGTTTTTGTATATTGTATGGACCCACCCTGACCAGGTCTCTTGGGCTGGAGCACCCCTCCCCCTCTTTATTACCTCTCATTAGTGGCCACCAGTATATTGGGAGCAGTGATCTATGTCATGTTCTAGTGAGCCCATCCCCCCTTCAGTTATAACACAGTGAGGGAACTCATTTAACCCCTTGATCACCCCCCCCCAATGTTTAACCCCTTCCCTGCCAGTGTCATTTACACAGTAATCAGTGCATTTGTCACTGGTCCCAATGTGTCCACCGCAATGTCGCAGTCACGATAAAAATCACAGAACGCCACCATTACTAATAAAAAAAAAATAATAATAAAAATGCCATAAATCTATCTCTTATTTTGTAGACGCTATAACTTTTGCGCAAACCAATCAATATACGCTTATTGCGATTTTTTTTTTTTAATCAAAAATATGTAGAAGAATACATATCGGCCTAAACTGAGGAAGAAATTTGTTTTTTAATGTATTTTTTTGGGATATTTATTATAGCAAAAAAGTAAAAATTATTGCTTTTTTTTTCAAAATTGTCGGTCTTTTTTTGTTTATAACGCAAAAAATAAAAGCCGCAGAGGTGATCAAATACCACCAAAAGAAAGTTCTATTTGTGGGAAAAAAAGGACGTCAATTAGTTTTGGGTGCAACATATCACAAAAAGTGCTCCTGTCAGGAAGGGGGTAAATCCTTCCAGGGCTGAAGTGGTTAAAATTCTCTGCAACTTTATCCTTGACCTGTCTGGTGTGTTCCTTGGCCTTCATGATGCTGTTTCTTCACTAAGGTTCTCTAACAAACCTCTGAGGGCTTCATAGAACAGCTGTATTTATACTGAGATTAAATTACACACAGGTGGACTCTATTTACTAATTATTTGACTTCAGAAGGCAATTGGTTCCACTAGATTTTAGTTAGGGGTATCAGAGTAAAGGGGGCTGAATACAAATGCACGCCACACTTTTTAGATATTTATTTGTAAAACATTTTGAAAATCATTTATCATTTTCCTTCCACTTCACAATTATGTGCCACTTTGTGTTGGTCTATCACATAAAATCCCAATAAAATACATTTACGTTTTTGGTTGTAACATGACAAAATGTGGAAAATGTCAAGGGGTATGAATACTTTTTCAAGGCACTGTAAGAAGTGGGTGGGGATCCTGGTGACACCTTTGGCCTAAAATTGCCACATAGGTATATTTAGTCAATGACATTGTCCAAATATAGCCATGTGGCCATTTTAGGTTAATGATGCCACCGGTATCCCTGCCCCTTTGTTACATTCAGCGTGGGCAGGGAATTATATGACTGCAGCTGATTGGCCTGCTATCATGTGACATTTTTACTGAACAGAACTAACCTGTGACTATCAGGCAGAAGCTCACTTGACAGTCACAACTAAAGAGCCAGATGTAAACTTTTAGTCCTCCCTACTCCACCTAGTATTATAATATATAATATAAATGTATAATATCATAATATAAATTATGTGTGTGTAGCGGTACCCCCATGGGGGCTGCTGATTGACTGTTTACCCCACTGGCTAACCCAACTCTGCAGATCCTCTCTTACCTCTGACACCTTGGTTTCCAGTCTGCAATGTGGCGTTAGCAATAAGAAACTCACACAATATCACTGAACCACTCAGAAAGGTTTACTGAGATAAGTAATGGAACAAAATGAAAAGCATGAATGAACACAAGTTATGATTGACAACAACTATCACTTAATGCACATATACAGAACATATAACCTTATAATCACCCGAAGGGGTATATGTGAACAGGTGCACAGAAGGATAGGTACTCAATAGCTTCAAAACATATTAAATACCTTCCCACTGAGGCCTCAACACACAGACCAAAATGCAGTATATAATCTTTGCATTCAGTAACACAGTGTAAAATTAAGCATATACACAAATGGCTCCCCCTAAGCTATGATTCAGAGATCAACTTGTGAGTAGAGCAGCAATGCTTAGTAAAAGAAGAAGATGGTGAAAGTTCTTTAAACTTCAGATGTCTTCAGCTAGCCTGATGGCTAAACTGCAGTATATTGTTGTAATTTGTAATCCACAGAGACAAAAGGAAAGAAATGACTGTAGAACAAAAGGTGTGCTGACGATTGCTTAACTGAATATCACCACTTGTAAATTCCTCTTTACCAGGGATGAGCTGAACACCCCCCGGTTCGGTTCGCAGCAGAACTTGCGAACAGGCAAAACATTTGTTCAAACACGCCAACACCGTTAAAGTCTATGGGACACAAACATGAATAATCAAAAGTGCTCATTTTAAAGGCTTATATGCAAGTTATTGTCATAAAAGTGTTTGAGGACCTGGGTCCTGCCCCAGGGGACATGTATCAATGCAAAAAGAAGTTTTAAAAACGGCCATTTTTTCAGGAGCAGTGATTTTAATAATGCTTAAAGTGAAACAATAAAAGTGTAATATTCCTTTAAATTTCATACCTGGGGGTGTCTATAGTATGCCTGCAAAGGGGCGCATGTTTCCCGTGTTTAGAACAGTCTGACAGCAAAATTACATTTTCAAAGGAAAAAAAGTCATTCAAAACTACTCGCGGCTATTAATGAATTGTCGATCTGACAATACACATAAAAGGTCATTGATAAAAATGGCATGGGATTTTCCCACATGGGAACCCCGAACCAAAATTTTAAAAAATGGCGTGGGGTCCCCCTAAATTCCATACCAGGCCCTTCAGGTCTGGTATGGATTTTAAGGGGAACCCCGCGCCAAAATATTTTAAAAAATGGCGTGGGGTCCCCCAAAAATCCATACCAGACCCTTATCTGAGCGCGCAACCTGGCAGGCCGCAGGAAAAGAGGGGGGGACGAGAGAGCCCCCCCCCTCCTGAACCATACCAGGCCACATGCCCTCAACATTGAACACTGAAGAAGAAGATGGAGGAAGAAGAAGAACACCGAAGGAAGACCAGAAGAAAGAAGATGAAAGAAGAAGAAATTAATAAAGGACTTGTCAAAAACTAAAATCAAAAAGAATCAAAAAGAAAAAAACTGCGCTTGGCAAAGGAAAAGAAGCTGCGGTTATAAGTGCGGTCACACCAAATACAAACTAATAAAAAAAATAATAATAAATAGTCTTAGTATAGTCCGTGCAGTCCCATATGAATGTCCACATAAAATGAAGTAGGTGGAATTGTTAAATGTACATAACATAAGATTTCATCCAATGTGGTAAATGATAGACAGCAATGGAACTGGAAACACCAAAATACTGCGCTTACCAGATATAAGCCAAATAAGAGCGGGTGGCTTAAACCCAGCCTGGGCCTTTAAAATGATGATCCAGCCGAGTCAAGATGATCACACTCGTCTCATATGTCCAGTCCGTCAAGATTTAAATACAAAAAATATATAACACAAGCATAGCGTAATACTGATATTTGAAAGACTCAAAAAGTGAAAAAAAGTGCAACACTCAAAAAAATTATAAATCATGAGTATCATATATCATCCAAAGTTGTCACAGCAACCATGGATGGTGAATGAGTGTCATGCAATCATGCAAAAAACGTGAAATAAGTGAAATAGATGCACCACCCAATCTCAATTAGAAATCAGGCAATAATGAACTGTATTAAATCACCCAAAAACAATATGAGCGTGAAAAAAAGGAAAAAGCAAAACCATTGACAGATAGCACATCGCATGCACGGGCTGCTTACCAGATGACAATTTCAAACAGGCAAAGTGTCACACAACTCAACGTGTAAAAAGGGTAAGAACACACCAGCGAATCCTAGGGGATATTCAGCTTACCAGACATCCTCACAGAGTAGGCAAGTGGAATATGACACACACAGGCTCCTATCCGGGGCAGCGTGGACGCGTCCTGGCCAGTCAAGCCCAAGTTCAGCGGTACATACGAAGTAAAAATGCCCAATAGTGTAATACTGTATATCCAATTTATTCAAATAGAAATTGCACTTACATAAAAGAAGTTTAAAAACAGCGAGAAGTTGGAGCCGGCCGGCACTCCCGTCCTCACAGGGCAAACGTGGTGACGTCAGCACGTCCCTCCCAGGCACGTCCCTTGTCAAAAACTGTCTCTTGCGTTTTTTTAACCTTTTTGACACTTTTTTCTGACATGGCAGGGGTACATTTGTACCCCATTACCAATTCACACGGGGGGGCCGCGATCTGGGGGTCCCCTTTTTAAAGGGGGCTTCCAGATTCCAATAAGCCCCCTGCCCGCAGATCCCCACAACCACGGCCAAGGGTTGTGGGGATGAGGCCCTTCTCCCCATCAACATGGAGACAAGGTGCTTTGGGGGCTACCTCAAAGGACCCTCCCAATGTTGAGGGCATGTGGCCTGGTACGGTTCAGGAGGGGGGGCGCTCTCTCGTCCCCCACTCTTTTCTTGCGGCCTACCCGGTTGTGTGCTCGGATAAGGGTCTGGTATGGATTTTTGGGGGGACCCCACGCCATTTTTTTTTAAATTTTGGCGCGGGGTTCCCCTTAAAATCCATACCAGACCTGAAGGGTCTGGTATGAATTTTGAGGGGGACCCCCATGCCATTTTTTTTTTTTAATTTTGGCGCAGCGTTCCCCTTAATATCCATACCAGACCTGAAGGGCCTAGTATTTAATTTAGGGGGGCCCCCACGCATTTTTTTTTAAATTTTGGTTCGGGGTTCCCCTGTGGAAATCTCATGCCGCTTTTATCAATGAACTTTTATGTGTATTGTCGGACCGACAATTCATTAATAGCCGCAAGTAGTTTTAAATTACTTTTTTCCTTTGAAATGTCATTTTGCTGTCAGACTGTTCTAAACACGGAAACATGCGCCCCTTTACAGGCATACTATAGACACCCCCAGGTACGAAATTTAAAGGAATATTACACTTTTATTGTTTCACTTTAAGCATTATTAAAATCACTGCTCCCGAAAAAACAGCAGTTTTTAAAACTTCTTTTTGCATTGATACATGTCCCCTGGGGCAGGACCCAGGTCCCCAACACTTTTTATGACAATACCATGCATATAGGCCTTTAAAATTAGCATTTTTGATTTCTATTATAGACTTTTAATGGGTGTTCCGCAGCTTTCGAATTTGCCGTGAACAGCCCAAATTGTTCGCTGTTCGGCGAACTGGCGAACAGCCATGTTTCGAATCAAACTCATGTTCGACCCGAACATAAAGCACATCCCTACTCTTTACATGTGAGTGCAATACAGTACTGACTTTAAAGCGCAGGGGAGAAAGACAAGGCCCCAAAGTCCAGCTGTATGATGCCTGTGAAGAATTAGCTTCACCTCCGTGGAACTACAAGTCTCACCAGCAGTCTATAGGAAGAACTGACTCGACAATACTGTAATCTTTACTACAATGGGCAGGTGCCCTCTCACCACAATAGACTCCAATGGCTGGTGTCTCCGTCTTGTGAAGATGGCACTGCCACGCCATGCTGCAACTGACACTGTCACCCTGACACACAGGCTTCCAGTGGAGACTACAAGTGGCTGCACACGCATAGTCCACTGTTTGGCAGTTGTTTGGGATACATGGTGCTTTAGCAAACTAAATGTTATTCAGGTAGTGTTTACATCTACTTTGACATGATTAAGGCTGAAATAGGGCAATAGTAAAATAAAATACATAAAATGCTGAAATACAAACACGGAACTGTTTTACCTACCACAGATTTTTTTCTTCTTTTCGGTCACTCTTGTAATCGTGACACCACTGCCAGACAACACAAGTTCTGGTGCTTCACTTTAGCACATCTTGGTAAGGAACACACCACCAGCTTGGTGATTGGACAGTGAAGGAGTAGCAGTAAACTGATGAGTCATTACGTTGCTCACTCTTCTCTCTCCATTAGTCAGCATGTTCACTATTAGCACATTTACACGCAGTAAATCCTAGAGCTGCCCCCTTCCTAGAGTTAACTGAAGCTGACATTAAGGTATTTTTAACAAATATGTATAGAATTTCGCTCAGTGAACACGCATGTACATTCATCCTGTGTGAATGGGGCAAAAAACTAATGTTATTAAACTGGTCGAATGTTTTTCCTTGATTTAAAGTGGTGGTAAAGCCTAAACATTTTTTACCTTAATGCATTCCTTGCATTAAGGTAAAAAATATTCAGGTGTCAACATCACTCCTTATACTTACCTGAGCCCTCATTCGCCCCAGCGCTGTGCCCATCTGCACTAGACATGTGCAATTTGTTTCATTCCAAATTGCTTTTTCGGATGAAATTCGGCATATTTGTTCATTCGGAAGCATCCGAATGAATGAAAAACTCTTTTGACGAATGCATACGAAAACTAATTTTCAGAAAGAACGAAAATCCGAAAAAAAGAAAATTCTAAATCAGAAAATCGGAAAGAATGAATATCTGAAAATAAAAACAAAAATCAAAAAATAGGAATGAAAATTAAAAATATCGAAAAAGGATTCAACCTACGGGTTTAACGAATCAATTACATTTGGATAACTTTGTTTTTTGTATTTTCTATTATAATTAAATTCTTAACTATTAGGCCCCTTTCACACGATCGGACCGTTCAGGTACGCCTGTCAGTTTTGACGGAGGACCTGAACGGGTGCTCCATGTTAGTCTATGGAGCGCCGGATGTCAGCGGAGACATGTCCGCTGACATCCGACCCGGTCCGATCCGCTGAAGAGCAGACGGATGGCTCTACGTCCAGGTCCGTCGCTGGCGGATCGGGGGGAGATCTGACGAAAATGGACACGCTGTCCGTTTTCGTCCGATCCCTCCATAGGCGGCAGCGGCGCCTGACAAGCCCCTCCCTGCTCAGTGAGCAGAGAGGGACCTGTCATCCGCCGGCTTGTATTTTGTATTTGTATTTTTATTATTAACATTATTATTTAATAATAATAAATAATGATAATAACAATAATGATAAAATAAAACTATAATAAACTATAAACTAATAAATTATAGGTATTGGAATTTCCTTTCAAATTTGCCTAGCTGTTAGTGAATGTAACGAATACGAATGCATCCGAATTTACAAATTATCTGAAGTAACGAATACCGCATCTAAACAAATGGAACAGAAGGAATATGAACGCATTCCGAAGTTATAAATGATCCAAAGTAACAAATGCCGATCATAACAAATAATTGGCTAAAGGGGAAAAAAAACTAATTAAGCGAAAACGGAAAAAAAAAAAAAAATTTTGGTCGTGCACATGTCCAGTCTGCACCTCTTTTCTCCCCTCACTTACAGGTCTTGCTGGTTTTGCAGAAGCATATTGGCTCCCAGTGGTGTCGATCAAAGCCAGTGACAAGGGAGCGGGCGGAGGGGCCAAGTCCCGCAGTCTGTATCAATGGATGCAGCAGCGGGCTCGGATGCGAATACGCCTTGGCCAGAGGGGAGGGGCAAGGAGCGCCGCAGGGGACCCCAAAAGAGGAGGTTCATGGCCACTTTGTGCAATTCCATAGAGCAGATAAGTATAGACATGTTTGTTATTTTTTAATTTATTTTATTTACCTTTACGGTCACTTTAACCACATCAGCCCCACTTCCTGACCAGGCCATTTTTTTGCGATATGGCACTGCGTTGCTTTAACTGACAAGTGCGCGGATCCTGCGTGATTGTACCCTAACAAAATTGATGTTTCTTTTTTTCCCCACAAATAGAGCTTTCTTTTGGTGGTATTTGATCACCTCTGCGTTTTTTTATTTTTTTGCGCTATAAACAAAAAAAGAGCGACAATTTTGAAAAAAAAACCAAAAAAAAAAACAATATTTTTTACTTTTTGCTATAATAAATATCCCAAAAAAAATATATAAAAATGTCCTTATCAGTTTAGGCCAATATATATTCATTTACATATTTTTGGTAAATAAGCATATGTTGATTGGTTTGCGCAAAAGTTATAGCATCTACAAAATAGGGGATATATTTATTGCATTTTTATTATTGATTTTTTTTTTCTTTTACTAGTAATGTCGGTGATCAGCGCTTTTTAGCATGACTGCGACATTGCTGTGGACAGATCTGACAATTTTTGGGGACCATTGATATATATACAGTGGTCAGAGCTAAAAATAGCCACTGATTACTGTGTAAATGTCACTGGCAGGGAAGGGGTTAACACTAGGGGGCGATCAAGGGGTTAAATGTGTTCCCTGGGAGGTGTTTCTAACTGGGGGGGGGAGTGTACTGACAGGAAGTAGAGAGAGATCGCTGTTCCTTATTACTAGAAATAGCAGTTCTCTCTCTACTTCCCTGACAGAACAGGGATCTGTTTGTTTACATTGACAGATCCCCGTTCTGGCTCTCTGAGGATCGATCCGGCGCCATGCCCCCTATAGCCCTTAGAGTGGCTGCTGTACAGCTACGGCGACTTGCGCAGGGGAGCCAACCTACTGCCGTGTAACGGTGGCTGGTTGGCAAGTAGTTAAAATGTTCAATGTAGGGTCAATAGTCCTGCATTGTACATGATGACACAGAGGGACCTCCCACAGCCCAGAGAACATTGCTGGAGCCTGCCAGACCTAGGGATAGAATAAGTAATACACCTTATCCCTGCACCCCTAGACTAGATGATCATTGAACTTTTGCCGTGTGAAGGATATGGCCCAACTGCGAAGGATAGATTTTGTTTTATCAATGGAGTTTAAACTAATGCTGGCCATACACTATACGAAAAATCGGCCGAAAAATCGTTCGTATGGACACTTTGTTCGTTTTTCGGCAAGTTAATGGGCACAAATTGATAATCGTTTGTGACGTTTTTGTGGAAAAAAAACGAACGGCATGTTTGGAAAATTTCTGCCGAACGTACAATAAATTGCAAGGTTAATGTGTTTTCCGTCCGAACTGCCTGCACTAGGTATATGTAAAAAAATGAACAAAAAATGATTTACTTATGTCCACTGAACGATTTATCGGCCATTACATGATGGCACGATCGTTTGCGGTCACGGTCGAACGTTCGTTTTTCGAAAATGGGTTCGGCCGATTTTCTGTACAGTGTATGGCCAGCATTAAACTCCGAAGCCTCTAATCAATTGCAGGTGATGAAACACATCAGATGGGGCTTTGGAGACACATTGGTACTGAGTGATTGGAGACATTGGAGATCTGGATTGTGATCTGTTACTAGCTTACTAAAGCTCTGCATACACATTATCTGATACTATCAGTGCTGGGTGCAATTTTGTCATGTTATTGTTTTCTGCCATTGTAATCTTGTTGTAATACTATTGAACTATAACAACAAGATTCTTCCCTCCTTCCTAAGCATTGCACACCTACAGTAAATGTTGGTACAGAAAGGTGATGATTTATGAGTGGGATATCATCTATATCCCTAATGCCCAACATGTGTCCACTGACACCAATGCTGGGGGTTATTATTGCATCCACTGACACCAATGATGAAGGGTTATTATTGTTCCACTAACACTAAGGATGGGGGGTTATTGTCCCATCCACTGACACCAATGATGAAGGGTTATTATTGTTCCACTAACACTAAGGATGGGGGGTTTTGTTCCATCCACTGATACCAATGATGGGGATATTATTGCGTCCCCTGACACCAATGATGGGGTGTTGATATTTCATCCACTGACACCAATGATGGGGTGTTATTATTTCATCCACTGACACCAATGATGAAGGGTTATTATTGTTTCCACTAACACCAAGGATGGGGGGTTATTGTTCCATCCACTGATACCAATGATGGGGTTATTATTGCGTCCACTGACACCAATAATGGGGAGGTTATCATTGTGTTCGCTGACACCAACGATAGTGGGTTATTATTACATCCACTGACAACAATCATGGGGGGGATCATTACTGCTTCCACTAACACCAATGGTGGGGGGTTATTATTCCATCCACTGACACCAATGATGGGGGGTTATTATTGCGTCCACTGACATAAATGATGGGTGATTATTTTTGCATCCACTGACACCAATGATGGGGGGGGGGGGGTCATTACTGCTTCCACTAACACCAATGGTGGGGGGTTATTATTCCATCCACTGACACCAATGATGGGGGTTATTATTGGGTCCACTAACACCAATGATGGGGGGTCATTATTGCGTCCACTGACAGAAATGATGGGTGATTATTTTTGCATCCACTGACACCAATGATGGGGGGGGGGTCATTACTGCTTCCACTAACACCAATGGTGGGGGGTTATTATTCCATCCACTGACACCAATGATGGGGGGTTATTATTGGGTCCACTAACACCAATGATGGGGATCATTATTGCGTCCACTGACATAAATGATGGGTGATTATTTTTGCATTCACTGACACCAATGATGGGGGGGTTATTATTGCATCCACTGACACCAATGATGGGGGGTTATTATTGGGTCCACTAACACCAATGATGGGGGTCATTATTGCGTCCACTGACATAAATGATGGGTGATTATTTTTGCATTCACTGACACCAATGATGGGGGTGTTATTATTCCATCCACTGACTCCAATGATGGGGTGTTATTATTCCATCCACTGACACCAATGATGGGGGGTTTATTATTGCATCCACTGACACCAATGATGGGGGGGTTATTATTGCGTCCACTGACACCAATGATGGGGGGGTTATTATTGCGTCCACTGACACCAATGATGGGGGGTTATTATTGCATCTACTGACACCAATTATAAGAGTTAATATTGTGTCCACTGACACCAAT
Organism: Lithobates septentrionalis; assembly: GCA_037952835.1. Classification (NCBI taxonomy): domain Eukaryota; kingdom Metazoa; phylum Chordata; class Amphibia; order Anura; family Ranidae; genus Lithobates; species Lithobates septentrionalis. The sequence continues at coordinate 481,451 of JBBDGP010001418.1, forward strand.
GAATGGGAGGGGGGTTATTGTCCACTGACACCAATGCTTTGATTCCTGGGCCAATGCCTTGGAAGTTTTTTTTGCACTCACTGAAACAAATGCTCAAGATTGTTTTTACTGCCACTAACACCAGTGCTGAGGTTATTGTACTCCAACTTATTCTATCTATCTATCCACAGTGTTTGAATGACTGAAAAAAAAATGTATCTTACACAGGGGTACTATGCTGATATATCCGCCACTGAGAGCAGGGAAGGGTTAGGACTTCTGCCAGGTTTTAATACTGCCTGTATCCCCTCTAGAAGAACCTCACTTCCTGTTCTGGTGACATTTACACAGATAACAATATAAACTTATTAGATTTTTAAACCCTTTCCTACTTTCAAAACTAAAAAAAAAAAACAAAAAAAACACAATAAAAAATAAAGTTTTGGCTGGCGTTGGCTTTCTTTTCCAGGAATACAAATTCTGTTAACTGGTAACATGCACTAACATGAAGTTCTTTACCGTAGCAGGGCTACATGCAAACCTTAAAGTGAAAGTGGAGCTGCACATTTAATGTGAACCATCTGAAAGGTATTAATCCAGGATGATGTGTATAGTTCTTGTTACAAGCTCCTCGTTTCATAAAGAAAAAAAAGAAATCAATTTTGCCTTCGCAAAGGTTTTTGTTTTTTTGTGTTCTAAAGCATGAAAACGATCCGAGTCGCTCTGCCTTTGCTTGTCAAGACGTTTCTGCTCTTTATTAAGCTTCGACTTTGACATCTCCCCGTCATCAATACTCCATCAGGCAGAAGGAAATGCATCTATTCAAACAGAGCGTGGTGTAGGTTAAAGCCTATTCATCAAATATGGTAATGCCTTTTGAAGGGATGTTTTTTGTATTGGTTTAGTATTTTAATCAAGACTTTGAGGAGTATGTATGTTGCTTTGAATGGAAATTATGCAGACTTACAGAAAAAAAAAAAAAACGTCATATATTCAAAATTTACAAGCATATCAAATCTACTTAGCGTTGCCAATATAGACTTTGTGCTCTGGATTCCATCAGAGGCCTTCACTGACTAATGAATTCACATCACGGAAAGAAAGAAAAAACATCCACGATGACAGAAATTCTGCATAAACTTGTTCAAATTAAACTTGGATTTTCCATAGGGAATGGAACGGCCTATATGTAAGCAGCTGGGTGGAAATTGAACCGTTTGTGCTGAAGTTTTATTTCTTTTCCTAACTTTCTGCTGTTGATTTAAATAGGCGTCTATTTTTTTATTTTTTTTTTGGTATTTCCTGATTAACATAATAGCTATTAAAATAGGGTGCTTGTACATATACGCATAGGTTTGGCTTGCAACATGAGAGGGAGGGTGATCGTGATGTTGAACAATAAACATGTCACAATGCTAATGCTAACAGTCTGCTTCTATTACACAAGCTGTACCATTTCATCTGGATGTGATAAATGCATATTGGGACTGATGGTAAAGGAGAACTCCAGGCAGAGCACAAAAGTCTCAAAAACAAACAGCCGCTTATTTGTCTGCCTACCGCTTGTCAGGAAAGCTAATGTTCAACATGAGATTTAAAAAGACACTGTTACCTTGTCTGTGTAGGACAAGGTGACAGACTCTTTGGAAAAGGCATCCCCTGTCCCCTATATACAGTGGGTATAGAAAAGAATCACCCGCTTTTAAAAAATCATTTTTTGTTGCTTTGCAGCCTAAAATGAAGACAGACATGGTTCTTGTTTTATCCAGCTGTATTTACAACTTATAACATCCAAGTGAAAGATATAACACCAACATGCCAAAAAATAAAAAATGTCAAAAACAGAATCACTGAGTTGGAAAAAGGATCACCCCCTTATGTCAGTATTTTGTTGGACCACATTTTGCTTTAATTTCAGCCTTTAGTCCATTGGGATATGTCTCTACTAATTTTGCACATCTAGACTTTGCAATATTTGCCCGCTCTTCTTTGCAGAACTGCTCAAGTTCAGTTAAATTTGATGGTGACCGTTTGTGGACTGCAGTCTTCAAGTCATTCTACAGATTTTCAATGGGGTTTAAGTCTGGGCTCTGACCAGGCCATTAAGCTCCCTGGTGGTAGGATTATTTAATATTTTTGATGCTGAAAGCGGTACAATTATTTTGCATGGAAATTTAGCGTATTATATTGTAGGCCTGTAATTCTTGGGAATAACTCACTTAAATCTGTCCAAACAAGAGTCTAGTAGACATCCCGGGTATGATAAAGTTTGCAACACGAAATCATAAATTATAATATAATAAATAACTATGAATAATTATACCAAATAATAATATAATAATAAAAAAAAATGATTCAAAAATGTAATCAAATCAAAAACACTGAAATTTTCTCAGTGGCAGAATTGTCGCTGTCATTACTTTTCAGTGTTTGATGACGGATCTCCCCACAAATCACTATCGCTCAATTCTGTGAGTGCTTCTAATTTATTATCGCTGTTTTCTAGCTGGTCTAAAACCACTTTTGATGTAAAGGGACTGTTTTGGTTGCTACGGACAATCTCCAGTATCCAGGCAGAAAGAACAGTTTTTATAATATAAAACTGCATGCAGGGCACTGGAGAAACCACTAGGGACAAAAGGGAGGTGAAATAATTTCATACAGTAATGTAATCTGTAAGATTACAGTGTACTGTATGTATAGTGTGTGTTTCACTTTTTAAATTTGACGCCGTTCTCCGTCCCCGTGCGTCGCAAAGCTCGCAGGGAACGGAGCCTGGCTCAGTGATGAATCGGGCGGAGGACGTGCCGCTCACACTGCGGGGAGACATCACAGGATCCAGGAGACAAGGTACGTAAGCTCTTCCTGGATCCTGCGATGAGATCCCGAGTCTGGCTCAGGGTTACCGCTTTTGGTTCTGAAATTGCACCTCGAGCCAGACTCGGGAATACCGCCAGGGAGGTTAAAGGACACTCATCTTTTTCTCCTTCAACCACTGTGTGCTCATTTTTGCTGTGTGCTTTGGGTCATTGTCATGTTGGAAGGTAAACCTTCCCATTGACAACTTTCTGGCAGAGGGCAGCAGATTTTCCTCAAGAGTTTGATGTTTTTTTGCCCCATCCATTTTTCTTCTATCCTGACAAGTGCTCCAGTCCCTGCTGCAGAGAAACACCCCCAAAACAGGATATTACCACCCCCCACCCCCCATAACAGGATACTACCTCCATGCTTTACTGTAGGAATGGTGTTATTTGGATGTTGAGCTGTATTAGATTTCCGCCAGACATATCGTTTGATGTTGAGGCCAAATAATTCAATTTTAGTCTCATCTGACCATAACACCCTTTTCCATGTGGCCTCAGAATCTTCAAGGTGCATTTAAGGTAGTCAGATGAGACTAAAATCATTTTCTATACCCACTGTACTTACCTTACCTGTGCTCCTTCACAGCAACCCATGAGAGCAGAGATGTTACTCCACTGGTCTTATCACAATACCAATTGGTTGGTCTGAGCACCATCACAAGGGAGTAAATCACATCCATACCCAGAAGTATTGGGTAGGGTTACCAGCTGCAAAGGGTAAGTATATAGGGGTACGAGGATACAATTTCAAGAGACACTGTGACTTTGCCCTGCAAGGCAAGGTGGCATTGTCTCTTTGAAACCTAAATGCAACCAAAACTGTTTGTTTTTGATGGTATGGAGAAGGGTTAGAGCTTCTTTATGTTTTTTATTGCAGTCTGGGTGATCACTGTTCTCACTTCCTGTCCTAGTGAGAGGGAGTCAGGAACAGGAAGGGATGGGAAATCGGAATAGAGACAGACAACATAAACACATTTTAGTACAGGGAAGGACATTGGTCAGGTTTTATTGCTTCCAGTGCCAGTGACTCCTATTCACCTGGATTTTTGTCCTGGAATCCGAGAGGTGTCCCAAGACACACAGTGAATGGAAATATCTCTGGAGGACAATGCAATAATTCCCCAGTACACTCTCCAGCTAGTTAGTATCAAAAGCCCATAAAAGCGCTGTCGGTCTTATTGCAAAGACTTATCTTCAATTTCTGTCTCAGAGATGCAACAGGTCATGAGAAGAAACCTCTACAAAGATAGATCTTTCCCGAGCCTGGACCTGAGTGACTTCAGCCAATAATGGGCTTTAGCCCACTGTGGAAACGGGTCACAGTAGTGCAGAACTGTGATCCCCAGGAGAAGTATAGCCAAATAGCTTTGGCTATATGTCTCCTTTAACCACCTCAATACAGGGCATTTTCACCCCCTTCCTGCCCAAGCCATTTTTCAGCTTTCAGCGCTGTCACACTTTGAATGACAATTGCGCGGTCATACAACACTGTACCCAAATGAAATTGTTATCATTTTTTCCCCACAAATAGAGCTTTCTTTTGGTGGTATTTGATCACCTCTGCGGTTTTTATTTTTTGCGCTATAAACAAAAGAAGAGTGACAAGTTTTTAAAAAAACACAATAATTTTTACCTTTTGCGATAATAAATATCCAATTTTCTTTTCTTTAAAACAATTTTTTTCTCAGTTTAGGCCGATATGTATTCTTGTACATATTTTTGGTAAAAAAAAATCGCAATAAGCGTATATTGATTGGTTTGCGCAAAAGTTATAGCGTCTACAAAATAGGGGATAGTTTTATAACATTTTTATTTTTTTTTATTTTTTTACTAGTAATGGCGGCGATCTGCGATTTTTATCATGACTGCGATATTGCGGCGGACACATCGGACACTTTTGACACATATTTGGGACCATTCACATTTATACAGCGAACCGTGCTATAAAAATGCATTGATTACTGTATAAATGTGACAGGCAGTGAAGGGGTTAACACTAGGTGTGATCGAGGGGTTAACTGTGTTGCTAGGGAGTGATTCTAACTGTAGGGGGAGGGGACTCACTAGGGGAGGAGACCGATCGGTGTTCCGCTGTACTTGGAACACACCATCGGTCTCCTCTCCTCTGACAGGAACGTGGATCTGTGTGTTTACACACACAGATCCACTGTCCTGCTGTGTTACCGGTAATCGCGGGTGCCCGGCGGACATCGCGGCCGCCGGGCACGCGCATCGGGTGCCTAGTGACACGGCGGGCACGCGTGATCGCCGGGGGCGGCGCGCGTGCACCCCCTGGTGGCCTAGGAAAGCGAGGACGTCATATGACGCCCGCCCGCAACGAGAGCTGTGCCGCCTGGCCGTCAATTGACGGCTGGCGGTCGGCAAGCGGTTAATAATACCTCTAATTTCTTGTCCTGGTGACCTAAGGGTAAAGAGGAAATCTCTCTGATGGAGTCACAGACAGCAATCAAAAACTGACATATCTTTCCCCCTCTATCCAAAACCAGATTAACTTGTTGTTGGGCTTACAGTTTTGGCTGGAGCTGACCAAGAACCAGTATGTAGTCTGAACTACATAGTAGTGTGTGTCACCATGAAAGATATTGAAGACAGGCATTTTCCTTTGTAAGACCCCTTTGAAGTGCATGCAGTCAATGCACCCTACTCCAGTTCTGCCCATCCATGATCCATAGCCACAAATATCCTACACCTTGAATCCAGACAAACTGTATGTGAAGAAAACAGAACTCATATTCTCAGCTTTCATATTCACAACAACCTATTCTAGGCATTAAAATGATCCAAAGGAAAACATTTGTATGTAATTATGTTCATTTTCCCCAAATAAAACACCATGATGGATTACTTGCATTTATAGTTTCCATTGAATGATACGAATTTGATGAATTAGTAAAAAATAAAACTGCACAAATTTTAAGTGAAAATTTGCTGGTTGTCCAGATGTGGCTGTGATAAATGGGTTCCTGAATTTGGAGACAGGTATACGTATCAAGCATAGTTGGTGGAAAATGAACAACCCCATTCCTAAAATTTATATCTTTAAAAATACTATGAAAGGGCTTGTTGATGAATGGAAAAAATAGAGAAGCATAGGCCCTTCTATTTTATGAAAATTGCTCCATTTGTCAAACATACCAGCAGGTGCACGCTGACATTCTCATTTACACATTGCAACATTATGTATACTTGAAGATTAGTACTCATGGTTTTAATAAATGCCATAACACGTCATTCTTTTAAAGGTAACGCATAGGGTTGTTTTATATTTTATTTATGTCCAGGCTAAAATTACAGTTTAAAAACATGCATATTTTTTAGTTAGGTAAGTATGAAATATTGCATACGTAAAATTTGTATTTACATTTCCAGCTCTAGCATCCTTTTCTCATTTACCTGCATATTCTAAACTGCTGTGTCGAAAAAAAAAATCCTTTTTTTTTATTTTTACAAAGCTTAATAACCTAAAGCAAAACTCCACTAAGGAGTGAAGTACTGTTGGTTCACTACTTACCCCCAGCCTGTAACTGAGTTACAAGCTTTTTTTGTGAGGGGGAGCAAGTACCATTTTTTTTGTTCAAAACTTTATTTTAAGCAACTTTTCATACAAACAAGCACATAAGAAAACAACTTCATAGAAATCAAACGATATTGCTTCAACAAAAATAACATCTAAAACGGGCACACGTGGACCATAGATCATATTCCTTATTTTAGAATATCAATAATTTTGAGCTTTTAATTCAATATCGTCTTGACTATACACTTATTTTAAAAGAAACAGAAAGAGAGAAAAAAAAAAGAGTGAGGGGAAAACCTAAAATGAAAAAAAAAGAAGAGGGTAGGGGTAAAGCTTGGGGCCCCTAATCCCCCCCCCCCCCCCATTAGTGCAGAGCCATATTCCTTCGAGCAGACATAGAGAAACCAGTGCGACCATTTTTTAAAATTTCTCCTCTCTGCCTTGCATAGGGTGTGCTTCCTGCTTGCATAAGGGCGGAATGCAAGCATTAGCCGCATTCAGAAGATGGACCAATATTGAATATTTATATTTACGCTTAGAGAGATCTGAAAGATAAGGAAGATACCTGGCCAGGTCTGCACTCAGATCATACTCCGTAAGCTGTTTTATGATGTGTTACACCTTGGCCCAAAACCCTTCCCATCATACCCTCAGCTTTACTGCAACACCAACAGGTGTTCCTCACATCTGGAAACGTTTTCTGCAAGAGAGATGGAACCTTATATCAACGTGTAAGGATCTTATAACTCAGCTCTTGATATTTACTAGCCACTGAGGAGTAATGAGCAAAATAAAGAATCGGATCCCGCTGCTCATCGGAAAAAGTGAGACACAAGTCTCTTTCCCATTTCTGGAGAAATCTTGGGACATATCCCTCCGGAGGACCTATTAACACGTTATAGGCCTCAGAGACCCCATGACTAGAGGGTATCTCTAGCAAACACAAATCTTCTAGTGGTGTATTGAAACAAATTGACCACCCCCCACGAAGAAGGCTACTGAGGAAGTGGGTAAGTTGCTGCAACCGCCAGGGGTCTAGTGGTGGATCGAACATCACCTGTATTTCAGCCTTAGTCTTCAACCTAGAGAAATCAAGTTTTTTATCGGTACCTGTTCCCACTACCGCAATCCTAACCTAGGCAAGGAAGATGTTCTTGGCCCACCGCCTCCCCTCCCCTCCCACAGCCTCCTGGGACATGTCACAGGACCATTTACAGAGCACCATACAAGCTTGCGCATGAGCAGTGGGGAGCTGGCTGTGGTTCCTCAGGAAGTTAGGTTCTGGTGAACTCGGTGTTGAGGTATTCAACTTAAAGAAGTCCAGCCATAGAATCCCTCAAGAGGTGGTTCTGGCTAGGGATGAGCTTCGTGTTCGAGTCGAACCCATGTTCGACTCGAACATCGGCTGTTCGGTCGTTCGCCGAATTGCAAACGTTATGGGCCGTTCGCGCCAAATTCGTGTGGCGTGTCACGGCCCATAATTCACTGCGGCATCGCAGTGCATTGCTGGCTGATGATTGGCCAAGCATGCACTATGACCCGCATGCTTGGCCAATCACAGCGCCGCCTGAACAGAGAGCCGTAATTGGCCAAAGCCAAGGAGGCTTTGGCCAATTATGGCTCAGGGGATTTAGTACACGCCCCACACTATATAAGGCCGCCTGCACGGCAGCCCTGTGTAGTGTGTGTTCCGGCATTCATTGAGAGAGAGAGAGAGACAGACAGTGACATTTGATTTGAGTTAGATAGATTAGGCAGAACAGTCAGTCAGTTAGCTGCACTTACAGTGTATTGTGTATATATATGCATCCCAGGTGTTGCATATATATATATACACTGTATTCAGTTTAGCTAGATCCGTTCCTGTTATCTTCCTACTGACAGGCAGGCTTGTCTTGTTACAGTATTTACAGCTACCTGAAGAAAATTACTGGTGTTCTTTTGATCCTGTTAGTACCACAGTCAGGCAGCTAGACTATTTACAGTTAGTGCAGTGCGTTCTGCTCACAGTGTTCAGCTAGATCCGTTCCTGTTATCTTCTTACTGACAGGCAGGCTTGTCTTGTTACAGTATTTACAGCTACCTGAAGAAAATTACTGGTGTTCTTTTGATCCTATTAGTACCACAGTCAGGCAGCTAGACTATTTACAGTTAGTGCAGTGCGTCCTGCTCACAGTGTTCAGCTAGATCCGTTCCGTTATCTTCTTACTGACAGGCAGGCTTGTCTTGTTACAGTATATACAGCTACCTGAAGAAAATTACTGGTGTTCTTTTGATCCTATTAGTACCACAGTCAGGCAGCTAGACTATTTACAGTTAGTGCAGTGCATCCTGCTCACAGTGTTCAGCTAAACCTACAAGTTAGTGGGGTGCGTCCTGCTCACAGTGTTCAGCTAAACCTACAAGTTAGTGGGGTGCGTCCTGCTCACAGTGTTCAGCTAAACCTACAAGTTAGTGGGGTGCGTCCTCCTCACAGTGTTCAGCTAAACCTACAAGTTAGTGTGGTGTGTCCACCTCACAGTGTTCAGCTAAACCTACAAGTTAGTGGGGTGCGTCCTGCTCACAGTGTTCAGCTAGATCCGTTCCTGTTATCTTCTTACTGACAGGCAGGCTTGTCTTGTTACAGTATATACAGCTACCTGAAGAAAATTGCTGGTGTTCTTTTGATCCTATTAGTACCACAGTCAGGCAACTAGACTATTTACAGTTAGTGCAGTGCGTCCTGCTCACAGTGTTTAGCTAGATCCGTTCCTGTTATCTTCTTACTGACAGGCAGGCTTGTCTTGTTACAGTATATGCAGCTACCTGAAGAAAATTGCTGGTGTTCTTTTGATCCTATTAGTACCACAGTCAGGCAGCTAGACTATTTACAGTTAGTGCAGTGCGTCCTGCTCACAGTGTTCAGCTAAACCTACAAGTTAGTGGGGTGCGTCCACCTCACAGTGTTCAGCTAAAGCTACCTGTAGAAGGTTGGTGGTGTTCTCATACTACAGGCAGGCAGTTGATTTTGCTATTTTGCTAGCTGCAGTATCAGTACATATATATATATATATATATATCCCAGCTTAGTGCAGCTACAGGCCATTAGTATGTCTGGAAGGCCAAGAAGAAGAGGTAGACAGTCACAAGCCAATAAGAGAGGGCAAGCAGGCTCTGTGTCTAGTGCTGGTCGTGGAGACAGTGCATCCTCATCAGCACATGGCCGTGGTACACGCTTGGCCTTTTTTTCGGCAGCTGGCCGCGTTGAGCCGCAACATGCGGAAGACTTGGTCGAGTGGATGACCAAGCCGTCCTCATCCTCCTCATCCTCTCTCACCCATGCCCAGAGTACTTTGTCTGGCAAAGCAGCGGCCTCTTCCCTCGGCTCAATGTCATCAGTGACTCCTTCCCTAGCCCCACCATGTCCTCCTGAGGAGTCCCTCGAACCGTTTGACCACAGTGTTGGGTACATGCTCCAGGAGGATGCCCAGCGTTTGGAAGGCTCTGATGATGATACTGAGCTTGATGAAGGCAGTAACATGAGCACGGACAGAGGGGGTGCCCAAGAAGGACAGCAATCTGGCAGTTATGCTCCCCCTGCTGCAGCATACTGCCAGGTTTGCTCCAGTGATGAGGAGGGAGGGGATGATGAGGTCACTGACTCAACGTGGGTGCCTGATAGGAGAGAGGAGGAGGAGGAGGAGGAGGAGGCGGCACATCACCAACGAGGCAGGATGCCCTCCAGGGGCCAGCCTAAGGGCAGCACATTGACTGCATCACACCCCAAAGCTCCACATGTGCAGGGCGCTGCAGTCTCTGCGCGTTATTCCAAAAGTTCTTTGGTGTGGGCCTTTTTTGAGACGAGTGCATCAGATCGCATCGCTGTTATTTGCAACATATGTCTCAAGCGTATCTTGCGTGGCCAAAACATCTCCCGCTTGGGTACCACATGCTTGACCAGACATATGTTGACCTGCCATGCAGTTCGTTGGCAAGCGTATCTAAAAGACCCACACCAAAGAACAAAGAGGACCTCTCCTTGCTCCTCATCAGCTGAGATTTCCAACCCCACTATACCTTCAGTCCTCTCTGAGACCTGCACTGAGAGGAATGAAGGTGCAGAATTAGGTGTGTCACAGCCAAGTACTTGTGGGCAATCTGCTTTTGGTACACCGACGTCAGATTGTACCAGGCAAATTTCCCTGCCCCAGCTGCTGCACCGCCGAAAGAAGTTTGCTCCCAGCCATTCACATGCCCAGCGGTTGAATGCTAGCTTGGCAAAATTGCTAGCACTTCAACTGCTGCCTTTTCAGTTGGTAGACTCTGCCCCCTTCCGTGAGTTTGTGGAATGTGCGGTTCCTCAGTGGCAGGTACCCAAACGCCACTTTTTCTCACGGAAGGCGATTCCGGCTCTCTACCGGCATGTGGAAGGCAATGTCCATGCCTCGCTGGACAGGGCGGTCAGCGGTAAGGTGCATATTACCGCTGACTCATGGTCCAGCAGGCATGGACAGGGACGTTACCTAAGTTTCACGGCGCATTGGGTGACTCTGCTGGCAGCTGGGAAGGATGCAGGACAAGGTGCAGTAGTGTTGGAGGTTGTTCCGCCACCACGCCTCCAAAATGCTAATGATTGTGACACACCTCTCTCCTCCACCCCCTCCTCTTCTTCTTCCTCCATGGCCTCTTCCTCGGAACCAGCGGTGCTCCGTAGCCGTTCAAGGGGCTACGCAATTATGCAGGCCAAAAGATGCCATGCGGTGCTTGAGCTGGTGTGCTTGGGGGACAGGAGCCACACTGGGGCAGAGGTTCTGTCAGCTCTGCAGGGGCAGGTTCAGAGGTGGTTGACGCCACGCCAACTTAAGGCAGGAATGGTGGTTTGCGACAATGGCACCAACCTCCTCTCTGCCCTCCGACAGGGACAAATGACCCATGTGCCCTGTTTGGCTCACGTCCTTAACTTGGGGGTGCAGCGGTTCTTGGGCAGGTAGCCGAGCTTACAGGATGTCCTGAGGCAGGCCAGGAAAGTCTGTGTGCATTTCCGCCGGTCATATAATGCCAGTGATCGGCTGACGGTCCTCCAAAAGGAGTTTAACCTGCCCAAGAACCGCCTAATCTGTGACATGCCCACCAGGTGTAACTCAACGTTGGCCATGCTGCAGCGGCTGCACACGCAGCAGAGGGCCATCAATGAGTACCTGTGCGACTATGGCACCAGGACAGGGTCAGGGGAGCCTGGTTTTTTTTCCCCACGCCAGTGGGCCATGATCAGGGATGCATGCACTGTCCTGTCACCATTTGAGGAGGCCACGAGGATGGTGAGCAGTGACAGTGCATGCATCAATGACACTGTCCCCCTTGTCCACCTGTTGGAGCACACGCTGAGTGGAATAATGGACAGGGCACTTGAGGCAGAACAGAGGCAGGAAGAGGAGGACTTCTTTAGCTCTCAAGGCCCCCTTTATCCAGACAGTGTTCCTGCGTGCCTGCCGATCACACAGGAAGAGGACGAGGAGAAGGAGGAGGAGGAGGAAGATTGTGTCAGTATGGAGGTGGAGCCTGGCACTCAGCATCAGCAGCAGTCTTTAAGGGATCAGTCCCAAGAAACACATGGACTTGTACGTGGCTAGGAGGAGGTGGCTGTGGACCATGTCATCCTTAGTGACCCAGAGGACTCCGGACCGAATGCCTCAGCAAACCTACGCTGCATGGCCTCCCTGATCCTGCAAAGCCTGCGTAAGGATCCTCATATTCGTGGTATCAAGGAGAAGGACCAATACTGGCTGGCAACCCTCCTTGATCCACGTTACAAGGGTAAGGTTGCGGACCTTATCTTGCCATCGCAGAGGGAGCAGAGGATGAAACATCTTCGGGAGGCCTTGCAGAAAGGCCTGTGCAACGCGTTCCCAGAGACTGGGAGGTTACAAACTCCTGTTTCTGGACAACGTGTTGCTAAGGCTTCGGTCAGTCAAAGAAAGAGCGGTGGAGAAGGTGGCCGTCTGACCGATGCGTTCAGACAATTTTTTGGTCCGCAGCCCCAAGGTATGATCGGTTCCAGCAACCATCGCCAGCGTCTGTTTTACATGGTGCAGGAATACCTAGGGGCAAGATTAGATTTGGACACCTTTCCCACTGAAAATCCTCTGGGTTACTGGGTCTTGAGGATGGATCACTGGCCAGAGCTTGCACGCTATGCAATTGAGCTACTGGCCTGTCCTGCATCCAGCGTTCTTTCGGAACGCACATTCAGTGCTGCTGGAGGCGTGGTAACCGATCACAGGGTGCGTCTGTCCACCGACTCGGTCGATCGACTGACCTTCATAAAAATGAATCAGTCTTGGATCACCACCAGCTACCAAGCACCTGATACTGATGTAACCGAATAATTTTTTTTGAAATCTCAGATCCCTTCAAAGACTGCCTATGCTGATGCTGAGTGACTATCCCTGAGTAATTATCCTCTTCCTCCTCAATGATCACGCTGATAGCTTGTAAGAACATTTTTGGTTCTGGGCGCCACCACCAGTGCCTAAGGCACAATTTTTCAGCCCCTGTTTAACAGGAGCATGTAATTACAATTTTTGATGCAATACTTTGCAGCAGGGCTCGTTCCTGCGTTCCAACTAGAGTGTCTGTGAGGGGTTGCAGTGTTGTGGCACCAGCACCAGTGCCTAAGGCCCAATTTTTCTGCCCCTGTTTAACAGGGGCGTGTAATTACAATTTTTGATGCAATACTTTGCAGCAGGGCTCGTTTCTGCGTTCCAACTAGAGTGTCTGTGAGGGGTTGCAGTGTTGTGGCACCAGCACCAGTGCCTAAGACCTAATTTTTCAGCTCCTGTTCAACAGGGACATGTAATTACAATTCTTGATCTAATATTTCACAGCAGGGCCCTGTGAGGGCTTACAGTGTTGTGGCCACAACAACACCTAAGGCCCACATTTCTGCTGAGTATATAGGGCAGGCCCCTACTTTCAAACATCTAACTTACAAACGACTCCTACTTGCAAACGGAAGGAGACAACAGGAAGTGAGATGAAATCTACCCCTAGGAAGGGAAATTCTCTCCTGTAAGAGTTAATATGGGAAAAACATTTCTCCTTTCCACTGATGCTTTCCACTCCTTGTTCCACAAAAAACCCCAAATTTTCAAAAAACATTTGTCATTGGGACAAAAAGTGAGGTGAAATCTTCTGAAGAGGAGGAAAGACAGCAAAATAAATGTCACAGGGGTGATAACCCTTCCCTATGTTTTCCAAAAAGCTTAAAAAAGATTTTTTGGCTGGAACTAAACACGTTAAAAATGTACCCGTTCAAAATTACAAACAGATTCTACTTAACAACAAACCTACAGTCCCTGTCTTGTTTGCACCGCCTGTATACTGCTGTTCAGAGTATATAGGGCCTGGTGGCCCCACACCTTTCCTTATTTTAATTTGGGTGCGGGGTTCCCCTTAATATCCATACAAGACCCAAAGGGCCTGGTAATGGACTGGGGGGTACCCATGCCGTCTGTCTCACTGATTTTCATCCATATTGCCAGGACCCGACATTACATTAAACCCGCAAGCAGTTTTAAATGAGATTTTTTTCCTTTAAAAATCATATTTGGTGCAGGGACTGTTCTAAACACGGGAAACACATGCCACTTTACAGGCATACTATAGACACCCCCCAGGTACGATATTTAAAGGAATATTTCACTTTTTTTTTTTTACTTTAAGCATCATTAAAATCACTGCTCCCGAAAAAACGGCCGTTTTTAAAAGTTTTTTTTGCATTGATACATGTCCCCTGGGGTAGGACCCGGGTCCCCAAACCCTTTTTAGGACAATACCATGCAAATTAGCCTTTAAAATGAGCACTTTTGATTTCGAACGTTCGAGTCCCATAGACGTCAATGGGGTTCTAACGTTCGTGCGAATTTTCAGTCCGTTCGCAGGTTCTGGTGCGAACCGAACCAGGGGGTGTTCTGCTCATCCCTAGTTCTGGCCAACTCAGTAGATTGCTTTAAAAAAAGGCCTGGATCCTTTCCTAAATTTACTTAATATAACTGGATACTAACATTTATAGGTACAGTTGATCCAGGGATCATCCGATTGCCTCTTGGGGGATCAGGAGGGAATTTTTTCCCTCGCTGGAGCAAATTGTATAATGCCTTTTTGGAGTTTTTTGCCGTCCTTGGGATCAACTGTGGGTATATATTTGTGTGTGTGTATTTTTTAGCCATCAACACAATGATTTCTCTTTTCTTCTATACTTTCCCTTTAACAGAACTTGTTTCCACATGTGCCCTATACTGACAATCTTTAATGTAGGACAGCCATGCCTTGTACATTAAGTACGCCGTATGAAAAAAAAAAATAGCACAAGACGCAATCAATAGGCCTTATTTAATTAGAGATGAACAAAAATAACATGTTTATCTAAGTATTGTTGTCCCAGCTTGTACAAATCCTCCAGCAATTTTATGTCTCCCCAGCCAAATGCTTCAGCCGTTATATAGACGTCACAGATCACCATGGAAAAAAATACATGCAGATACATCAGATTAATAATTGCAGATGTACACTGGCAGCATTGAGAAACAGACTCAGCCACTCTGAAATTTTATCCTCGCTGATAACCCTGTGTTGACTGAAGATAGCCTATTAATATGGAACATGAATTTCCTGTGCTGACTGACCTTTTCTAGAAGATGCAGTCCTTTTTTTTTTTTTTTCGAACAGGTTGACTTAAAAAGGTTTTCTGCTATACCTACAGATTTATCTAATCCCCTCTTAAACATCTTTAGAGTTTAAAGGGAAACTTCATGACCTGTGAAGGACTAACTTCAGTCCTAGAAGCTACCCCTTAACCATTACCCTCTAATACCTCCCACAAATGACGCGACAAGGTGGTGGAGTAAATGGCCTTGTCGGCCTTTTATTAATAAAATATAAAACCAATAAATAACATTTTTATAAATAACTTTTAAATAACTTTTAAATAACTTCACGGAATTATTGGAGTCTAGGAGGGGAATCCACCCACAGGTCACTGCATATGAACTCTTAAACTTTTTAAGGCCTCCAGTCGCTAACCCCAGACTGTGAGACAGTACCCAACCTTCTCAGTGACCAAACTTTTCCCCTTCCTGGTTAACCCCTCGTAACCGGAAGGTACATAAAACAGCCCATATTATATATGGGTACCAACCGTGTAAACTCTAAACAGCCCATATTATATATGGGTTCCAACCGTGTAAACTCTCCATACCATCAATCTCCTCCTCCTCACAGACCCAAACCACTGCCACACTAAAACCAACGTCCCCTATTGCCATAACCTCAGGGAGGGTGGGTGGGAATCTTCATCCCCGGCGCTCTCCACTGACGTCACATCCCCCCTTCTCCTCTCTACATTTCCTTCTGCCTCCTCCTCTGCACCAGCCCCTCCCTTATCCTTAAAGGGGAAAACGACCAGCGTAAACAGCCTGACTGTGCAGTCCACACAAGTCATGCTGTCCCTGCGCTGATCCCCTGCTCCTCTCTGCTCCGGGACCTTCTTGACCTGTGAAGGACTAACTTCAGTCCTAGAAGCTACCCCTTAACCATTACCCTCTAATACCTCCCACAAATGACGCGACAAGGTGGTGGAGTAAATGGCCTTGTCTGCCTTTTATTAATAAAATATAAAACCAATAAATAACATTTTTATAAATAACTTTTAAATAACTTTTAAATAACTTCACGGAATTATTGGAGTCTAGGAGGGGAATCCACCCACAGGTCACTGCATATGAACTCTTAAACTTTTTAAGGCCTCCAGTCGCTAACCCCAGACTGTGAGACAGTACCCAACCTTCTCAGTGACCAAACTTTTCCCCTTCCTGGTTAACCCCTCGTAACCGGAAGGTACATAAAACAGCCCATATTATATATGGGTACCACCCGTGTAAACTCTAAACAGCCCATATTATATATGGGTACCAACCGTGTAAACTCTCCATACCATCAATCTCCTCCTCCTCACAGACCCAAACCACTGCCACCGCTCACAAGGGGTAAAACCTTACCCTTGCGAGCACCTCCACACCCTCAAAGCTCGCTGTACCCCCTCCTGCAAACCAAGCGCCCAAAGATCAGTGCCCACCTCATTAAGATGCACCCCATCACTTCTAAGGTACCTCCAGGTATCCACCTCCAACTCCCTATGCCGTATGGTCACTCCCCCATTCCTCATAACAAACTTGCTGACCTCCTTATTTACCTTCACACGGGCCCTGTCAACCTTTTTATCGGACAAAGCCCAGCGCCATGACCTTCTACCCACCATGTCCGACCATACTATCACCATCCCAGGGAAAGCCGCCTGTAAACGTAAGACATCACATTTTATGTCACGTATGAGGTCCCTCATAGACCTGACCCCCATGTCATTGCCCCCCACATGTAAAACTAAGACATCCGGGGCCCTGTCCCACCGAGCAAACTTGTGGACCTCTGACCTTACCCTGTTCCACATCATCCCTGACAACCCAATCCACCTTACCCGTGCTTCCTGCCTTGGGATACCCAGCTGCCTACCATTCGGCCGAACGTCGGCCCGCTTGACACCCCAGAACACGAATGAGTGGCCCAATATCCAAACCAGGGCCACCGAGTCACCTGTAAAGTAAGGTTAACAGAACACAACAATAAATCACCAAAACTTTACCCAGACCCCCCAAAATTCAAGAAGAAACACCCCCCTTTATTCAGCAAGCCTATAACAAATGTGGGCGGATGTAAAGCTTAAACCTATCTGAGTCCCACCTGCCAATACGCTTAACTGCCTCAGAACCCAGGCCCGCCCTGGCCGCTTCAGTAGCAGCCCCAATACGAAAGGAATGGGACGAGTATCTACTGGGGTCATACCCGGCTGCCGATAAACACCTTTTGAACACGGCCACAAACTGGAATTTTGACAAAGAGGATCTGTCCGCATGTATCAGAAAGGAGCCCAGGCAACGCGGGCGCAAATCACTAAATTTCTTCACCGCTGCTACCGGACAAATCTGTGATCCCGCGATCCGGAACACCTCCAGTTGTACTCCCTTCCCTGCCTGATCTGTTTTTGACCGTTTTATGTAAATCCTAACTGATTCCTGTGTACACACCAAATCATCCCATTGCAGTCCCCCATTTGCACGTTTGGACGGGCTGACCAGTTCGCCCACCCGTAGCGCCCCAAAGAACGCTAAAGCAAAAGCCGCGCAAAAAAGTGCGCTTTCAAAACTAGAAGTACAAATGCCTTCTATCTGGCTAAATAGCCCGTGTAACATTTCAAACGACACAGGTCGTCGCCCATCCCTGCTCTTATGACCTTTTCTGTAACCCTTCAACGCCTGCCTAACCCAAAAATCCTTTGTATGGTCTCGCAGCCCCTGTAACTTAAAGAGAAAGGCCAAACCCGCCATTCTTTTATCGATGGCGGCAGCCGAGATGCCTCGCTCGAAACCTAAATTGAGAAAGTATAGCATCGCCTGAGGTATCTCCCGGCTCACAGGGTCGATGTTTAAACTTTTTAAGCATGCCAACCATTCTTGCCATACCTTAGAGTAAGCGTCCCAAGTGACCTTACTCACGGAGTTTTGGATCCACCTGGCCGCGCTCCCAAGGCAACGGTCCATATCCAGTCCGGGCAGGTAACCCCCTGCTGCTCCGCGTCTGGTGCCAGTTCCCGAAACCTGTCCCACTGAAAACGAGACAGTGCATCAGCTACGGTGTTGTCCACTCCAGGTAAGTGTACAGCGTAGATGAAAACATTCATTTTCAAACAGCGCAACACTAAATGCCTCAGCAACCTGACCACTGGCAAAGACTTGGCCGACAAACGATTAATCACCTGAACCACGCCTAGGTTGTCACAGTTCAGCCGCACCTTCAAATTCCTAAAAGACTCTCCCCATATTTCCATTGCCACCACAATTGGAAACAATTCCAGCAGGACCAGGTTCTTCAAGAACCCTGCCTCCACCCAAGTTGTGGGCCAACGGGCGGCGCTCCAAGTCCTTTGGAAAATTGCCCCATAGCCCGTGGAACCTGCCGCATCAGTAAATAGTTCGAGATCCCAATTACTGATGGGACCTGACATCCACAAGGCCCGCCCGTTAAAGGAGTCTAAGAACTCGTGCCATACCCCTAAGTCCTCTCTGTGCTCCCTGTTGAGCGTCACAAAGTGAGTGGGGGCGGTGACCCCTGCGGTCGCTGCCGACAACCGTCGGCAGAACACCCTGCCCATTGGCATTATTCGGCAAGCAAAATTCAGCTTGCCCAATAATGATTGCAGCTGCCGCAATTGCACCTTACGCTTGCCAATGGTCCCACGTACTTCCGCCTTGAGATTTTCCAGCTTGTCCACCGGTAGCCGACACTCCATCCCCATGGAGTCTATCTCAATACCCAGAAAAACAATGGTGGACGTAGGGCCCTCCGTCTTTTCCGGTGCTAACGGGACGCCGAAACGGTCTGCTATGTGCTGCAAAGTCCCTAATAGGACCGCACAAACGTTGGAACCCGCTGGGCCAACACAAAGGAAATCGTCCAGGTAATGGATTACCGATTGGATCCCCGACACGTCCCTGACCACCCATTCGAGAAATGAACTGAATTTCTCGAAAAAGGCGCATGAGATAGAACATCCCATTGGAAGGCAGCGATCCACGTAGAACGCGCCATTCCATGTGCACCCAAGCAAGTGAAAACTGTCCGGATGGACCGGCAAAAGCCTGAAAGCAGACTCAATATCCGCCTTTGCCAGCAGCGCCCCCCGCCCGTAGCGCCGCACCCATGATACTGCAGCATCAAAGGAAGTGTACGTCACCGCACACATTTCCGGCGCAATTGCATCGTTGACCGACGCACCCTTCGGAAAGGAAAGGTGGTGGATCAACCGGAATTTGTTGGGCTCCTTCTTAGGGACTACCCCCAACGGAGAAACCACCAATCCCGGCAGGGGTGCGGAGGTGAAGGGGCCCGCCACTCGCCCCAAATGTACCTCTTTTCCCAATTTTTCAGCAACCACCGATGGGTGCATGAGCGCCGACCGTAAATTCTTTGCTACGGGGGGCGCCGCCTCCAAGGAAGCTGGTATTTTAAAACCGCTCTCAAAACCCGAGTCTAATAACCGTGCTGCCTCCCGGTCGGGATATCTACTGAGAAAAGGACGCATCCTTTCCACCCGTACTGGGGTCTTCCCTTTTGTGCGAAGGCTCTCCTCCGCGACCTTTTCCCCGTCTAAAGCATTTTGACAGGGCATGGGATCCCCCGCAACCCGAGCACGTGTGCTTGAACCGGCAGGTTGCACCAAACTTACAGGTGCCCTCATTGAACTGCCAGCAGAAGCCCCATTTTTTGTCGGTCGGCTGTCCTGGAGCTGCGCTACCTCCGACCCCTGCCTGAAAAAACTGGTTCGGAGCCCTCGCCGCTGTCATAAGCTTCATCCACAGGCTGATGTCCTTATGATCCCAGCGTAGTGACGGTCGGACGGCCATCCGTTGTCTAAACTGTTCATCGTACCGCAGCCACGCCACTCCGCCGTACATCCGATGAGCCTCGCTAATAGCGTCCAAGTACACAAACAAGGCCGAGCAGTGCTCGGGAGCCTTCTCCCCCACCACACTCGCCAGGATAGCGAACGCTTGCAACCAATTGGAAAAGGTACGCGGAATCAGCCGATATCTGTGTTTTTCCTCATCCTCTTTTTTGCGTTCTTCTGGCTTCAATCTATCCAGATTGAATTTTTCTAAGGGCAACAACGTGAATATCTCCACATATTCCCCCTTCCAAATTTTCTCTTTTACCTCTGCTTTGAGATGTGCACCCAATGGTCCTTCAAAGTAAACGTACACTTCACTTTTTGCCGCATCCGCCAATCTGACGGACTCGGCCTTCTTATCTCCAGGTTTACCCTGGCTGTTCGTGGCGGAATCGCCACTTGACGTCCCAGGCGACTCAACGGTCGCCGACCCTGCGGCCGCTGTCTCCGCACTTCCACCCACCATGACCGCCGGTACTGGTGTACTTACCACAGCCGTCTCCTTTTCTGGGGTTGTGACCCACGCCCGCGCCGGTGACGCTCCGTCCCCGTGGGTGGATCAAAACGCTGCACTAAATCCCGCAAACCAGCCAACAAATCCTGCAAGCCCTTACTACTCGCCCTCTCACTTGCCTCCCTAGGATGTGTAGCCGGTGACCTACCCCCACTCACCCCCCGGGGACCAGCCCCCCCAGAGGGAGCCCCTGTTCTACCCTGTTCTAACAATTGTTCTAATAAAGAAGAAATGGTAACATTAGATCTGCACTCACCAGGCTGCACAGGACTGGGCCGATCAGCCGCCCTTCCGGAATCCACCGCCGACGCTTGTCCCTGGTCCTCGTCTCTCTCTGACCCGGACAGTTCACCTTCCGACCTGTCGCTGACTTCCTCCTGGCGAACGACCGATGCCTGCACTCCAGAGGTTCCCGCTCTGGCTGCCGGGGGTCTCCGCTGTTGCTCTCTCCCTGCACGCTGCGCCGCAACACCGGACCCGCATCCTGGCCTTGTAGACGGACTTCTGTTCCTCTGACCATGCTGGGCCTCCGCTGTTCTCCTTTCACCTCTGTTCACCACCGACACTGTGCTTCTCAAGGTTCCACCTCTGGCTGGCGTAGGGCTGCTGGCCGCCTGGACCCCCTGACCAGCCCCCCGATCGACTGACGATGATCGACGGTCCGACTGACCGCTTGCTGTCCCCCGCGACTCTCCATCCGGTTGTTCCTGTCGCCTGCGACGCGCTGAGGGGGGGGAACCGAGGGTTGCGCTGGTCTCCCCCATCCCTGCACTTCTTCCTCTGCGCTGTGAACGCTGTACCTCTCCCATGCTGGCTCCCCGAGCTTGCTGAGCGCTGGGGGGGGGGGGGGGTGGCTGATTCGATCTGCCTCTGTGCTGGTCCCTGGGCCTCTGACTCACAGGAGAAGAGTCAGGGCTGAAGCGCTGTGGCGGCCTGGAACGGCGCCCACGTGGAGTCCCCTGACCCCCCCCGCTCGGTGCCGCTCTGTCCTCCTGTATTATGGCTGCGACCTGAGCCTGCAGCCAGTCTGCCCCTTGGGTTGCAGCCACCGCTCTGAGCTGCTCGAGCAAAGCCGCCGCCGTTACATCAGACATGATGGTGGATTTCAATGGAGCAGTGTGAGAGCGTGTCTAATCTTCATCCCCGGCGCTCTCCACTGACGTCACATCCCCCCTTCTCCTCTCTACATTTCCTTCTGCCTCCTCCTCTGCACCAGCCCCTCCCTTATCCTTAAAGGGGAAAGCGACCAGCGTAAACAGCCTGACTGTGCAGTCCACACAAGTCATGCTGTCCCTGCGCTGATCCCCTGCTCCTCTCTGCTCCGGGACCTTCTCTTTCACTAAAAAATAAAATGAGTATAAAAAATCTCTGTTAAGTTACCCATTTAGGGCAATGTTCTACAATTACATAGCTCTTACCACTGAACTCTATACACTACGTTGTATATGTTGTATAGTCCTGAGTGGTGCACTCTCTTGTGCATCGGCTTAAGCAGCTCCTGCTCCCTCCATGTCAGCTTGCTTCCCCTGCTGCCAGCGCCGGCTCCATGCACTCTGATGCTCTGGGTTGGTGGGTCGGCAACCCGTGATCTAGGTTTGCCGACCTGCCATCCCAGAGCATGAGGTTGCAGACAATATCAGAGGGTATGCCATGGTGTGAGCGCCCCGAGGCTACATATTCCTGATTGTGGATAAAATTCCTTATTGCTTCACTCTTTTTACTATGTTACATAATTGGTAAGGTTGAATAAAGATATCCAGTTCAACCTGTGTTGGTGTGTGTGTGTGTGTGTAGAAAATAAATTTCCATATCCCTGTATATTGTTTTTGCTAAGATGCACATCCAAGAGGCTTTTAAAACTATCCATACTTTCTGCCGACACCACCGATTTCAAAAGAGAGTTCCACATCCTTACCGCCCTGACCGTGAAAAAACCCCTACGCAGCTTAAAGAGGAGGGCCCATTAAAAAAAAATAAATAAAAGTCAGCAGCTACAAATACTGCAGCTGCTGACTTTTAATTGGTCACTTACCTGTCCCAGGGTCTAGCGATGCGGGGGATCGAAGCCCCGCTCGTCTCCCCCTCCGTTCGGTGGCACCTGCATTGCAACTGTGGGCGCCGGGCTGTGGCTTCACTGCCTGGCACCCACTGCGCATGCGCGAGCGGCGCTGCGCGCCGTGATTGGCCGCTCAGTCACCTGGGACCTGTAATGGGACCTGGGACCTGTAATTCACAAGTGGGAGGGAACAGAGCCGAGTCCTTCCTGTGCCGAGGGGGAAGTGATGTCACCAGCCCAGGCACTGAAAGAGGCAGACTACGAGGGACCCCCTAGCAACAGGCATTTAGAGGTAAGTTTCCAAATGTTTTTTTTAATTTTTTTTAAGCACAGTCATGCATTTTTTTTTTTTTAGGGTAGAACACCACTTTAAGGTTAAACCGCTTCCAGTCTCAACATGTGGCCCCGTATCTTCTTATACTCCTTGGGACTGAAAAGTGTCATACTTACGCTGAGATCACCGTTGAGATATTTGTAAGTTGCTATCATATCTCCTCTCAAGCATCTGTGCTCCAGGGAGAATAAATTTAGCGCTTGTAGTCGTTCCTCATAATTGAGATCCTCCTGTCCCCTTATTAATTTAGTTGCCCATCTCTGGACCCTCTCCAGCTCCAGCACATCCTTCCAGAGGGCTGGTGACCAGAACTGGACAGAATACTCCAGATGTGGCCGAACCAGAGTTTTATAAAGTGGCAGGATTATCATTTTATCTCTGGAGTAAATTCCTTTTTTAATGCACGCTAATATTCTGCCGGATTTGGTTGCTGCAGCTTGACATTGCATGCTATTTCTCAGTCTGTCTTCTACTAGGATCCCTAGATCCTTCTCCATCCTGGAATCCCTAGGGGTTCTCCCCTTAATGACTAACTTGCATTTATATGTTTACCTCCCAAGTGCATTACCTTACATTGACCAATGTTAAACTTCATTTGCCATCTAGTAGTCCACCCCATTAATTTATTCAGGTCCTCTTGTAAAGTTTCTATATCCTGCTGTGTTGTTATTGCCCTGCATATTTTTGTGTCATCAGCAAAACTTGAGATTGAGCTATTTATCACCTCCTCTATATCATTTATAAATGAATTAAACAGAACTGGTCCCAGGACAGAGCCTTGGGGTACCCCACTGTCCACTCTTGGCCATTTTGAGTACACATTATATATCACTAGACATGTGCAATTAGTTTAATTTTTAATACAAATTCGTACAAATTTTTGGTTATTTGGATGTATCCGAATCTCTGAATGAAATAGTAAGGAATAGTAAGGAATTTGGTTGAAATCCGTAAAAAATTGTTTTGTTTATTCATTTTCTAACGAATTCAAACTTTTCAGAACAATTAGAATTCGGATTGGTTGAAAAATGATCGACCGATTCAAATTTTGTGTGAAGACATAGCTGGTTGTTAAGCAGCAGGCCGGGAAGGCGGCTGTCCGCATCCTTAATAACCATAAGTTATTGTCACCTACCAGCTGGCTTCCCCACTGACAGGTGAATGTAAAGATAAATGAATGGCATCAATTGCCCAGCAATAGAAAAATGTTTATAAAAATGTCCCCCCCCCCCCCCCCCAGTCCATACCAGGCCCTTCAGCGCCAAAATGTATCCATACCAGACCCTTATCCGAGCATGCAGCCTGGAAGGTCAGGAA
Organism: Lithobates septentrionalis; assembly: GCA_037952835.1. Taxonomy (NCBI): domain Eukaryota; kingdom Metazoa; phylum Chordata; class Amphibia; order Anura; family Ranidae; genus Lithobates; species Lithobates septentrionalis. Next base: position 505,590 of record JBBDGP010001418.1, read on the forward strand.
AGGGGGGGGAATGAGCGAGCCCCCCCCCCGAATCAGACCAGGCCACATGCCTTCAACATAGGGGGGTGGGTGCTTTGTTGATGGGGACAATTGCCTCTTCTCGACAACCCTGGGCTGTGGTTGTAGGGTTCTGTAGGTGGGGTGAGTCCCCTAGATCTCGACCCCCCCATGTGAATGAGTACGGGTACATCGTACCCGTACCCATTCACCAAAAAAAGTGTCAAAAAGTAAAAACCACAGGACACAGTTTTTGATAAGTCCTTTATTTAAAAAAAAAAAATTGTGTCCCTCGATGTCCATCACGACGCCCACCGACCTAAAAAATAGAAGAATGGCAAAAAGTGCTTCGCCTCCTAAGAGGCTACCCACCGTCTGCCCTCTCTTCGGCTTTGACAGCTTTTATATAGGCAAGGGGCGAGGCCAACTGGTTACGTCACCCAGTGGCACCGCTCCTTCTGATGTCACATGATGTCACCCGACGTCAGAAGGTAGCAGTGCCACCAGGTGACGTAATCGAGTGGCCCCGGCCCTTGCCTGTATAAGAGCTTTTACCCCCTTAATGACCAGGCCATTTTTTTGCGATACGGCACTACGTCAATTTAACTGACAATTGCGTGGTCGTGCAACGTTGTACCCAAACAAAATTGATGTCCTTTTTTTCCCACAAATAGAGCTTTCTTTTGGTGGTATTTGATCACCTCTGCGGATTTTATTTTTTGCGCTATAAACAAAAAAGACCAACAATTTTGAAAAAAAAAACAATATTTTTTACTTTTGCTATAATGAATATCCCCCAAAAAATTCTTCTACATATTTTTGGTAAAAAAATTGCAATAAGCATATATTGATTGGTTTTAGCAAAAGTTATAGCGTCTACAAAATAGGGAATACATTTATGGCATCTTTATTATTAATTATTTTTTTTTACTAGTAATGGCGGTGATCAGCGATTTTTAGGGGGACTGCGACATTGCGGTGGACAGATCAGACGCTTTTGGGGCCAGTGACATTAATACAGTGATCAGAGCTAAAAATAGCCACTGATCACTGTATAAATGGCACTGGCAGGGAAGGGGTTAACACTAGGGGGCGATCAAGGGGTTAAGTGTTCCCTAGAGAGGTGTTTATAACTGTGGGTGGAGTGTAGTGACAGGGAGTAGAGAGAAATCACTGTTCCTGATCACTATGAACAGACGATCTCTCTCTACTCCCCTGTCAGAACGGGCATCTGTTTGTTTTCGTTGGTAGATCCCCGTTCTGGCTCTCTGAGGAGCGATGGCGGACATGTCGGTCGCTGGCCACGCGCATCGGCTCCGGCTATTCGCGCAGCCGAGCCAACTTGCCGCAGTATAACTGCGGCGGCTGGTCTGCTAGCGGTTAATAAAGGACTTGTCAGAAAACTGTTTCCTGTCTTTCTTAATTTTTGACACTTTTGATGGTGAATGGGTACGGGTATGATGTACCCGATACCCATTCACATTAGGGGGGGGTCAGGATCTGGGGCCCCCTTGTTAAAGGGGGCATCCAAATTCCGATAAGCCCCCCACCCGACAACCACCATAAGCCCCCCCACCCAGGGTTGTCGGTAAGAGGTCCTTGTCCCCATCAACATGGGGACAAGGTCCTTTGGGGTGGGGGGCGCAGAGCCCCCCTGCCCCAAAGCACCCACCCCCCCATGTTGAGGGCATGTGGCCTGGTATGGTTCCGGAGGGGGGGGGGGCTTGCTCATGCCCCCCTTTCCTGACCTGCCAGGCTGCTTGCTCAGATAAGGGTCTGGTATGAATTTTGGGGGCGGGACCCCAAGCTGTGTTATTTTTACATTTTTATCCAAAGGGCCTGGTAAGGACTGGGGGGCCCTACACCATTTTTTAAACATTTTTCTATTGCCAGGCAATTGCGGACATTCTTTATCTTTACATTCATCTTTCAGTGGGGAAGCCTGCTGGCAGATGATGACTCTTGGTTGTTAAGGACGCGGGCGGCTGGCTTCCCAGCCCACTGCTTAACAACCAGCTATTTCTGCACACAGAATTCGAATAGGTCGATCGTTTTTCGACCGTTCCGAATTCGAATCGTTCTGAAAAGTTGGAATTCATTAGAAAATTAATAAATTACCGTATTTATCGGTGTATAACACACGCCGGCGTATAACACGCACCCCAAGTTTAGGAGGGAATTTTAAGGAAAAAAAAACTTTTAGGAGGGAAGTTTAAGGAAAAAAAACCTACATTAAAATGCCCATCAATGCAGCCTTATCAGTGTCCATCTGCAGCCTTTTCAGTGTCAGTGCAGCCTTGCCCCAGTGCAGTCTTGTCAGTGCAGCCTTGTCAGTGCAGCCTTGTCAGTGCAGCTTTGTCAGTGCAGCCTTGTTAGTGCAGCCTTGTCAGTGCAGCTTTGCCCCAGTGCAGCCTTGTCAGTGCAGCTTTGCCCCAGTGCAGCCTTGTCAGTGCAGCTTTGCCCCAGTGCAGCTTTGCCCCAGTGCAGCCTTGTCAGTGCAGCCTTGCCCCAGTGCAGCTTTGTTAGTGCAGGTTTGCCCCAGTCCAGCCATGTCAGTGCAGCTTTGTGCACTCGGTGTAGATTCAAAAATGGCGCCGAGACTGCAGGGAGCCGAGATACACATACCCGAGTGTTCTCGGCTTTTTTCGGCGCCGCCGTCACGCCCAGTCCCGCCTCTGGACCTGTGTTATGTCCATCATAGGGCGGGACTGGGCATGACTGTGAGCGGCGCCAAAAAAAGCCGAGAACACTCGGGTATGTGTATCTCGGATCCGACAAGAGCTGAGATACACATACCCGAGTGTTCTCGGCTTTTTTCGGCGCCGCCGTCAAGCCCAGTCCCACCCCTGGACCTTTGTTATATCCATCATAGGGCGGGACTGGGCGTGACTGTGAGCGGCGCCATTTTTGAATCTACCCACGGCTGTGTATGTCGGCGGCGACCGCGGCAATTGCCGCGATCGCTCCGATGACACAGTAATCGGCGGGGATCGGCCTGTAACACGCACCCACGATTTCCCCCTGATTTTCAGGGGAAAAAAGTGCGTGTTATATGCCGATAAATACGGTAAATTAATTTTAATGAAAACAAGACAAAATGTAACAAAAACGAAATGAAACAAATTTGGATACCAAACTAAACAATTTCCATAACTAAATGAAATTAGTAACATAACGAATCTATCCGAAACTAAACTAAACAAATTTTTCCATTCTGCACGTCTATATATCACTATCCTGTGGACACGCCCCCGCAGCCAGTTTTCTATCCATGAACAACCCTATGGTCTAAACCCACTGACCTCAGTTTGTAGATTAAGCGTTTGTGGGGGACTGTGTCAAATGCTTTTGCAAAATCCAGATACACCCCATCCACCGGCCTACCCCTGTCCATATGGCAGCTCACTTCCTCGTAGAATGTTAATAGGTTGGTTTGGAAAGAGCGACCTTTCGTAAACCTATTCTGATTACTGCTAATGATATGGTTTTCATCAGCAAATTCTTGGATGTGGTCCCTTATCATCCCCTCAAATAGTTTACATACTACCGATGTAAGACTGACAGGCCTGTAGTTTCCAGCAATATATCGCTGCCCTTTTTTTTTTTAATATTGGTGCCACGTGAGCTTTTCGCCAACTAGCTGGTACCAGTCCTGTTAGGTCTATAAAGATTAGGAGTTCTTTAAGGACTCTCTGGTGTAAGACATCTTGGTGATTTATTTATGTTAAGCTTCTCTAATCCTTTCCGGACTGTGGCCTCTGTTAGCCACAAGGGTAGATCCAGTGACATGTTACTAACAATATGGCCGTGGTTGTTATACCCCTCCTTTTCCTGTGTGAAGACTGAGAAGAAACAGTACAGCTGCCTTCTCCTTTTCATCTATAACCATCTTCCCTTCATCGTCCTTTATGTAATGTTGTACATTACATAGTCCTTACTGCTGCACTCCATACACTATGTTGTATGTTACATAGTTCTGACTACTACACACTACATAATACATAGTCCTGTTTTTTTGCATCCATACATTATGTTGACCAAAACATAGTAAGCAACAATCAGGACTATGTTGTACATCACATAGTCCTGACTGAAATCTATACGCTACATAGTTCTAACTATTGAACTTTTTAAGTTATGCTGTACATTATGTGGTCCTGACTGGGATGAGGTTGGGTTTGGTCCAAACTTGGGTTCTCCTCTTTGTGTACATACAGCGGTGGGCACAGAATGCACTGGTTGCAGTTGATTGAGCAACAGTGTACTCTATACCCAACATAGCCCTTGCTGCTGCACTCCATATGCTATGTTGTATTTTACATAGTCCAGACTGCTGCACTTTGTAGGCTACATATTCCTGACTGCTTCACTCATTTTACATTACATTCCTGACTGGGGCAAGCTCAAGTTTGGTCCTAACTCAAGTTTGGACTGAAGTCGGAAGTCTAAGTCGAAAGTATGTTGTGGCTAGGTCATTCTCTGCCCTGCAACTGCATGTACACAAAGAAGCAGGGATGCTCATGACATTATCAACCTTATATAGCCATGTGGCCATATTAGGTCAATGAAGTCACAAGATTATCACCCCTTTGTGCACATACAGCTTGGGGATGGGAAATGCACTGGCTGCAGTTGATTAAGCGCCAGTAGATAGGAGTGACAGCTTCTTTCCAGGTTTGGTCCAAACCCAAGTTTGGACCAGACCCAAGCTTATCCCTGACCATTGTCCTTTATAAATTCTGTTGCATGTGTTACATAAGTCTGACTGCTGCCCTCTATATTCGGTGTAGCACCCTCTAGTGTGTGCTACTAGAAGTGTAGTGCAGGTAAAAGCATTGGCCTGGCTCTGGGATAAACCTGAGTCACTGAATCTGGGTCAGGGTTATTAGAGATCAGGGTTGGATGACTGGGGGAAGTACACACTATAGAGGGATATGCCTTGTTTATTTTTCAGAGGTTTACAATTACTTTAAACCGGAACGCTGGGAAAAACTGCATGGGTTAACTGCTCTTTTTTTGTCTAGGGGATTGCAGAGCGTTGATATAATCCGCTGATCTTCCCAGCGCAAGACCGGTTCCCGCTGCTCCTATCCCCCCACCCCCGCAGTCCAGTGGTCTTGTGTGGTGGACTTTTCCTGACGTCATAACGCCCATAGAGTGACACTGGATGTAAGGACCAGTGTTGCCAACCTCTTGTTAATTTACAGGCAGCCCGTAAATATAAGCCCATTTTCAGGTTGCCAGTAAATGTCAGTTTCGGGCAGCGATGCCGTAAAAAAGATGGGCGCCAGTTGACTATGCATCTGCGCTTGTGCCGTTCAGAAGCCGACCGGGCTCAGGAAAGCTCGTACACGCTCAGCTGGGCAGCACATGCGCAGTAACGTAATGGCGCCGCCATCTTTGAATAGAAGCCAGTCCACTCCTTCTGACTTGGTGGTGCCGCGGCGGCACCTTGTGCACTTGCCACAGCAGATGAGGAGCCGAGGAGGGGTGAGGAGAGTGACACTGTGTGTGGGGGGGGGGGGAATAGAGGAGGACATTACTGGGGGTGTGAAGCCGTGCAGGGGACAGAGAAGGACACTGATGTGCTGCCTTGTGGAGGAGAGGTGAAAGGGGCACAGGAGGAGGACACACTGTTGTGGAGAAGTAATATGAAGGTGACAGAAGAGGAAGCTACTGTGGGGGGGTGAAGAGGACACTATCATGTCCGCAGCCTCTGTCCACCTCCAGTATCATGTCCACAGCCTCTGTCCGCCTCCTGCATCATGTTTACAGCCTCTGTCCGCCTCCTGTATCATGTCCACTGTCTCTGTCCACCTCCTGTATCATGTCCGCAGCCTCTGTCCGCCTCCTGTATCATGTCCACTGTCTCTGTCCACCTCCTGTATCATGTCCGCAGCCTCTGTCCGCCTCCTGTATCATGTCTGCAGCCTCTGTCTGACTCCTGTATCATGTCCGCAGCCTCTGTTCACCTCCTGTATCATGTCCGCAGTCTCTGACCATCTCTTGTCTTTTATCTTGTCCGCAGTCTCTGACCATCTCTTGTCTTTTATCATGTCTGCAGTTTCTGAGGGGGAATCCTAGAAAGGAGTCAAGAGTGTGAGCGCCAGGATGGGGGTCATGGGAGAAGACAGGCATGTGTGGACTGTGGAGAGGAGACTATAGAATAAAACCAGAGCCGCCAAGCTGTAGTCGTCTGACTGAGCCCTGCACGGTGCATCTGAGAGGAGGTCAGTGACGGCGCCGCCAGGCCAGTCTGGGGGGGGCACTGATGTAAGGGGGAGTGAATACAATATTGTAAGGGGACACTGATATAAAGGTTCCCCCCTATATTAGTAACCACCTCCCTTACCTTAGTGTTTTCACTCTGGGAAAGGTGGTCTCTAGTCACCAGAGCCCCCCACTATCACATGAGAGTCCCCCTTTACATCAGAGTTCCCCCTTAGTACATGATCTGCAGCGTTCCCCTTTGCATAAGAGTTCCCTTTCACTGTAAAGAGGAATCCTACAGACTCTGATGTAAGGGGGAAACTCTGTGCTGGCTGGGTTATAGTAACCTTACCTTCATGTAAATGGAGAAATATGTTTTTTTACTTTTGTTTATCTTAAACACATTGCTAACAGCACTTGCCATGTGTTTATAGTTTAAATATTGATATTTGCACTGTTTTGCACTGAAAAATGGCATTTTAGGTATTTATTTCAATGGCATTTAAAAAAAGGTTCTGTCAGTAAATTTCATGATTTTCGTCAGTAAAAAAAAAAAAAAGTGGTGCTGTTTGTAAATTTTGGCATCCTGCCAGTAAATTTCATTTTGGGGGGTTGGCAACATTGGTGAAGACAGCAGGAATAGTCTACCACTGGATGTGGGGAGGCACGGTTTTCCAGATATGGTGAGTATAAACTTCCTGCTCACGCCTAGACAAAATAAGCAGTTAACCCATGCAGTGCGAGCACAGCCCCACTACATAGGGAATTTATTTTTCTCCAGAGTTCTTTAAAAGGTAATCTTAAAACCCCTATCTCTTTATATAGTAACGGACATCTTGTCTTGTCGATGGGCCCATGTCGTTTTTTTCCCTTTTTTTTTCTTAATTTTCTTGTCTTTCTCTTCATTTAGCCAGTGGCGATTGGTGCTTTAATTTTTAGGGGGGGTCTCAACAATCCACCCGACTCCCCTCCCCAGTTCCCTTGTTTATTCGGTCAGTCAAACCCCCACCCCCCATTGGTTGGTAGGTCGATTGGTCGGTCAAACCCTGCACCCCCCTTGCTTGGTCAGTAAACCCCCCCCCCGCCCGTTGATCGTCCATCTATCAGCCCTGCACTTACCCCATCCAGGCCACGGGCAGCATTGGCGGCTTCCCCCTGAGTCTCCTCCTCAGCGCCTCCTCTCCTGCTCCCGGCCAATACGGTCACTTCTCCTCTTGGCCAATGGGGTCTTAAGACCCGCTTCCTGATTGGCCGGGAGGAGATGCAGGAAGACAATAACGAATATTAATTTGCTATTGTCATACATGGGTGGGCTTGGGGCACAGTGCTCTGTGCCCCAAGCCCACCCTTTTTCGAAGCCATTTAGAGCCTCTGATTCTGATCACGTGCTTCAAAAAAAAAAAAAAGCCCATAGAAATCCATGCGTCCGGTGCCCTGCATATAGATTAGTGGTCAGGCGCATGGATTAGGGGGGCAGCACCCCTCATGGAGTGGCTGCCACTGCATTTAGCCATGGTTTTCAATGCTTAATTTCTTCTTAATGTACATTTGCAATTCTATTTTAATATTTCTTATGGCAATCTATGTTAAGATCCATAGGTATATTACTAAATATACTAAATATTAGTATACTAAATATATACTATACTATACTATATACTAGTATACTATACTAAATATTAAAGCACCTATGAGCTCTACTGTATATTTCCATGTTGTTAATGTTAACTATATTTCATTTTTTCTTTTTAAATTTTTACAAATTTCAATATAATAAAAATATCAATAAAAATACATTATATAAAAGTTCATTTTTCACCTGGTAATGCAGCAAAAAACACACTTCCTGTCCTTGGATGGACAAACTAAAGCAGCCAGTCCGTACGCTGCAATATATAATATTTTTTTTTTCCTCTTGGGCTTAGTTATCCTTTAATCAGAATATCTCAGGTTACAGAAAAATTCTGTGAGGGGGCTTTAAACACATATGTGTCAGTCTAGGTGAGATGTTTCTTGGGAAGTATTGACACTGATCGATCCTGGAATTCAGTCCAAGCGAGGCAGAACCACTTCCTCTTTTCACCTGACTTTCACTTCTGTTCTCTGATTAGTGAGATGACATCACAGTAACAGATTCATAACTGGAGCGTGAAGTGTAGCTGGAGATCATGACTAACTGAAACAACTGAAGTTATTTATATATGCTCCTTTCAATACCCCACAAAGAAAAGCAACTCTGAAAATAAAGCAGGCAAGATTCACTCAACTAAGGCACCACAGATGTACAGCGCCTTGAAAAACTATTTATACCCCTTGAAATTTTCCACATTTTGTCATGTTACAACCAAAACCGTAAATGTATTTTATTGGGATTTTATGTGATAGACCAACACAAAGTGGCACATAATTGTGAAGTGGAAGGAAAATGATTAATGGTTTTCAAAATAGTTTACAAAAAAATATGTGAAAAGTGTGGTGTGCATTTGTATTCAGCCCCCCGGAGTCAATACTTTGTAGAACCACCTTTCACTGCAATTACAGCTGCAAGTCTTTTTGGGGATGTCTGTACCAGCTTTGCACATCTAGAGAGTGACATTTTTGCCAATTCTTCTTTGCAAAATAGCTCAAGCTCTGTCAGATTGGATGGAGAATGTCTGTGAACAGTAATTTTCAAGTCTTGCCACAGATTCTCAATTGGATTTAGGTTTGGACTTTGACTGGGCCATTCTAACACATGACTATGCTTTGATCTAAACCATTCCATTGTAGCTCTGGCTGAAGGTTTTGGATCAATGTCCTGCTGGAAGGTGAACCTCCGCCCCAGTCTCAAGTATTTTGACAGGCTTTCTTCTAAGATTGCACTGTATTTGACTCTATCCATCTTTCCATCAACCCTGACCAGCTTCCCTGTTCGTGCTGAAGAAAAGCATCCCCACAACATGATGCTGCCACCACCATGTTTCACAGTGTGAATGGTGTGTTCATGGTGATGTGCAGTGTTAGTTTTCCACCACGCATAGCATTTTGCTTTTAGGCCCAAAAATTAAATTTTGGTCTCATCTGACCAGAGCACCTTCTTCCACATGTTTGCTGTGTCCCCCACATGGCTTCTCGCAAACTGCAAACGGGACTCCTTATGGCTTTCTTTCAATGGCTTTCTTCTTGCCACTCTTCCATAAAGACCAGATTTGTGGAGTGCAAGACTAATGCCGCGTACACACGGTCGGACTTTTCGGCTACAAAAGTCCGACAGCCTGTCCGACAGACTTTCGACGGACTTTTGGCGGACTTTTGGCGGACTTGCGGCAGACTTTCTTAGGAAGGGACTTGCCTACATACGATCACACAAAAGTCCGACGGATTCGTACGTGATGATGTACACTGGACTAAAATAAGGAAGTTGATAGCCAGTAGCCAATAGCTGCCCTAGCATGGGTTTTTGCCCGTCGGACTAGCACACAGACGAGCGGATTTCTGGGTCCGGCGTAGTTACGACGTAAAGATTTGAAGCATGTTTCAAATCTAAAGTCCGTCAGATTTGCGGCTGGAAAAGTCCGCTGAAAGTCCGGGGAAGCCCACACACGATCGGATTGTCAGCCAGCTTTAGTCCGTCGGCGTCCGTCGGACTTTTGTAGACGAAAAGTCCGACCGTGTGTATGCGGCATAATAGTTGTCCTGTGGACAGATTCTCCCACCTGAGCTGTGGATTTCTGCAGCTCCTCCAGAGTTACCATGGACCTCTTGGCTGCTTCTCTGATTAATGCTCTCCTTGCCCGGCCTGTCAGTTTAGGTGGACAGCTATGTCTTGGTAGGTTTGCAGTTGTTTGTTCCCTAAGGTTCTCTAACAAACCTCTGAGGGCTTCGCAGAACAGCTGTATTTATACTGAGAATAAATTACACACAGGTGGACTCTATTTACTAATTGGGTGACTTCTGAAGGCAATTGGTTCCACTAGATTTATATCAGAGTAAAGGGGGCTGAATACAAATGCACACCACACTTTTCACATATTTATTTGTAAAATATTTTGAAAACCATTTATCATATTCTTTCCACTTCACAATTATGTGCCACTTTGTGTTGGTCTATTACATAAAATCCAGATAAAATACATTTATGTTCTTGGTTGTACCTCGACAAAATGTGGAAAATTTCAAAGGGTATGAATACTTTTTCAAGGCACTGTAATCAGCACCCACATACAATGCCTTGCAAATGTATTCACCCCCCCCCCTTGGCATTTTACCTATTTTGTTACAATTAAGCCTTTAGTTCAATGTTTTTTTTAATCTGAATTATATGTGATGAATCAGAACACAATAGTCTAAGTTGGTGAAGTAAAATTAGAAAAATATATACATAAAACTATTTTTCAGAAATAAAAAACTGATAATTGGCATGTGCGTATGTTATTTACCCCCTTTGTTATGAAGCCCATAAAAAGCTCTGGTGCAACCAATTACCTTCAGAACTCACATAATTAGTGAAATGATGTCCACGTGTGTGCAATCTAAGTGTCACATGATCTGTCATTACATATACACACCTTTTTGAGAGGCCCCAGAGGCTGCAACACCTAAGCAAGAGGCACCACTAACCAAACACTGCCATGAAGACCAAGGAACTCATAAAACATACGTGCCAAAGCACTAATGGTATATGTCCATAAAATTCAAATTAAATTTAAATTAAATGTTCGTGGATCACCACCAAAATCTTTACATTTCATCACATTAATTGGTTTCAGGGTGCGTGGCTTATAGGTATTTCCTATTTTTTTCACCAATCTCTGGTCTAGCAGCCCGTGGCAGACGACACATGTCCACCCAGACGGCAGACCGGGTGGCACAGAACACAGATCACCTGACTCCACGCGATTATATAGGCTCTCCCTGCAGGCCAAGGGATTCAAGAAAACGCCTGCCTATTGGCTGAGATACCCCATATACCCATAACCTGACCTTGAGTTGTCCTTCTCATAACTAGTACCACCAAGCTGACGAAACGCATAGGGTGGCTTGAGCGTGGTATGTCACTTCCGCTGTTTGAAATGCAGCTGGAACGCCAAGGGCGTCTCCAAACACATGGTTGTGTTACATTGTTTAGCTGCTATGAAGATTTTACCTGTTTTTTACTTCGATTTTTGATTACATTTTTTACATACTTCACTATGGGAGCCTTTTTCTTCTTTTAACCCACGGCACTGATGCTTTGATACAATCATTTCCACATTGAGTTTCCCCACAATACATCCACAAGTACCTGAATAGGTCCACTGGAATCCTGGTTATACAAACGTTTGGATTGAGGCTGTGGGCGTGAGATTCATCAATGGCGTCTTCCGAAAGCGCTTATGACTACCTGTAATGGGGGTCATTGGATTCTGGTGAGTAGGATGTGTGGCTGGTGATGGTGGTGGAAGATCTACTCTTTTGATGTCTGCCAAGTATTGGAAGATTTATATACACAAAATTGTTCATTTGGACATTTTATTTTTGCACATCAGTGTGTGTTTTTTGATTTTTTTGTTTTTGATTTTTTGAATTTTATGAACATTTGATTTAGTATTTTGGACACCTAGATACATTTTGGATGACACATACATATACACATAATATATATAATGTATATTTTGTTGTGTTTGTTGTCACTGATCTATGCAATTTTAGCATTTTTTGCACTTGCACTTTTATAGAGAGCGCGGTTCCAATTAATTAATCAATTTTTAATTAATTTCTCCACTAGTACCATCAAGCGCCCGGCCACCTAATGGTAGAAGAGAAAAGTACAAGGCCAAACTTGAGGAGAAATCAATGGATCTCTAACAATTTACCTATGGTAGCAAACCCTCACAAGGAATTTGGTGAGGAGCTCCCTAACTAAACCCCAGGGCGCTACAAACTAATTTTTAAAATACATTTCTGTCTTTTTTTCTTTATATAGTAGAAGATAAAAAAAAAACAAAAAAAACCAGTGGTGACTTGCATAGCACCAACATATATTCAGAGCATACATTTTAGTGGGATTCCCCAGCTCATTCATTGTATTTTTTTAATGCATATTATTCTAATAATTTCCAACCAGCTAAATGTACTTCCATGCCATATGATGGGGAATGCTGGTCATCTTTATTATCCTGCTCATACAATCACTCACTACAGAAAACACATCAAGTTCCCTCTATTTAGCTTAGGATATCTGGCTATGTTTTAGTTAGTATCTGAAAATCCCCCCCCCCCCCTCCCCCACCCCCGGACTGTTCAGCTACCTTTCTTGGAATAGCGTGTCTAACAATCTGCTTCTCTCAGCATTTGCTAAAAATGAAGAATTTGTGTGTGCTTTGGCCTAACGCCAGATCCTGAGATATTCTTCATCAAGCACGTTCAGCCTGGTCATAGCCAAAGTTCACCACCACAACAGTATGAACTGTAGTTCGTCTCTACGAATAGAAGATTACCATGGTTTGGGGTTGTGGATCCTCCACTTTGAGGGTCTCTTGCCTCCAGTGAGGGATCCTCAGTATGATTTGGTGAGATTTTGTTGCCTCGGTAGAGGGGCAACTAAGCGGTTTTGATAAATTTGACACTTAGAACAACTATTGTAAGAAAAAGCCACACAACTACTAAGGGGCTCAGCAACTGTGGGGTCCAGTACCATCTGCAGGCTTCAATACAAACTCATGGAAATAATTTTGGATACAAAATAAATGTGCAGCGGTCTCCCCAACTTCCAAGGGCCTGATGGCGACCCCCAGAGCCAGGGAGAACTGAAGTTCCTTCTCGGGATACAGGTTACGAGGCATAGTGGGTGTAGTGCAAGGTGGAAAGATTGGGTGCCAGTCAGTTTTTGTAAAAATTAACAAAGAGAGTTTTATTTCTCTTAACAGGAACGGTGGGGAGAGAGGGTTTAGGGCACAGGGTGCTACAGATGTATAATTAGAAAGCACTGTCTAAGGCTAGGTTCACATTAGCCCACTGGTGGGGTACCGCCAGTCCTGCTGTATGGGGCCCAGGCAGCGGCTTGAATCAGATGAGGGCAGTGAGGGTGATTGGTGCGGCGGGGGGTTGCAATTACTGGAACTGATCCCTTGTATACCTCTCTCTGCAGCAGCTGAAACCTGGCATCTTCTTCTCTACCTCCTGCTGGCTTTCAGTTGCTGCAAAGAGAGCCATAGAGGGGATCGGTTGCAGTAATTGCAACCCCCCCACCGCACTGATCACCCTCCCTGTGCACCATACATTTCCCCCTCACCCCAGGCCCCCCGCAGCATTGCCGGCTTCCCTTCTCTCCTTCCCATGTGGAACAAAAAAACAGCACTAATTGGCGCAAATGCAAAGAACAATGAAGGGGCTCTGGTAACCAAAGTCTCTGAATGGTAGGGGAAATCTCTCTTCAATTTCTCTTCCCTCCTCTCCTTCCTGCAGGCAGCTGCAAGCTTAAATTAGGATCTTTCAGGATGGAGAGTGGGGGAAGGGTCTAGTAAATATGTTTCCATTTTACCAGACCCTTGCTTTCCTGAATGAACACAAAGAGTGATCAGTACCAATCACTGACGCTGTTCATTCATAACTGAAGAATACTAAGCTGTGTTTATTTGGCAGGAGAGACTGTTAGGTCGCCTGTATGGGGCCTGTATGGTTTCTAACAGCAGCCCTGATGACGGATACATGAGTTTAATAAGAACTAATTTGTTTTATTGATGGAGAGAGTGACAATAATGTTATCACATCAGCACCATTCTCTGCACCATAGAGGACTGCCCACTTACAGAGAAGATCAGAAAATGGCCCTGCATGTCCTGAAGACTTTTGAAAAATAAAATATAAAAATAAAATATAAAAATATAAAACATAAAACTATGCTGGGAATCTGACACACCTTCTCTCCCTCTGCATTCCTCTGGCCAGTGCTTGCCTTGGGAAAGTCTGTGGAACCTGGAGAAGCATCGGTTATCAAGTAGCCATCTCCAGGCTGCCTATGTTTTCGGATGTCTGCAGAGGGAGTGGGGGGGGGGGGGGGGTTGTGGGAAGGAGTGGGGGCACTGGAACACAGGAGGTTTGTTACTGGCCAGATCACCAGGTGAAAACACTGAAAAAAAGCCACAAAAAAAAAGAAAACTAATGCAGCCACCACATCTAATGATTGGTAAGCTTTTTTGGTTTGGGATTTAATACCACTTTAATGCATTTTCCATTATGGATAATGCTATATGAGTCGTCTGAACCTCCAGCTGTAGCAGCAAAAGTAAAGCTGGGTATACATATACTGAAAGTTGGACGGTTCAGCAAAAACAGGCTGACTTTTGGTTTGTGTGTACCACAGTCTGTTCAACAGAAGCTGGTCTAATGTTTAGCTTCTAATGAACCATCATGCTGGAAAACCAACAAAGTCACTTCCGGCAGGCTACAAAAAGATGGTCGCCGTGAAGACTAATCTCCTAGTGTTCAGTGGAGAGGGGAGGCCCCTCCCCTCTCCACTGAACACACGGGGAAAGCCAGGAACTAGCTGGGGAGAGACAGACGGGCTGTGCTGTGCTGCCAGGGCCACAGATGTGAGGAGGACCCTGCTGCTCTGCTGATGGGGACACAGATGTGAGGAGGACACTGCTGCTCTGCAGATGGGGACACAGATGTAAGGAGGGACTCTGTTGACGGGGACACAGATGTAAGGAGGGACTCCGCTGACAGGGACACAGATGTAAGGAGGGACTCCGCTGACAGGGACACAGATGTAAGGATGGACTCCGCTGAATGGGACACAGATGTAGGGAGGGACTCTGCTGACGGGGACACAGATGTAAGGAGGGACTCCGCTGACAGGGACACAGATGTAAGGAGGGGCTCCACTGATGGGGGCACAGATGTAAGGAGGGACTCCGCTGACAGGGACACAAATGTAAGGAGGGGCTCTGCTGTCGGGAACACTATTGTAAGGAGGTACTCCACTGACAGAGACACAGATGTAAGGAGGGACTCCGCTGACGGGGACACAGATGTAAGGAGGGACTCTGCTGGGGGCACCTGATGTAAGGAGGGACTCCGCTGGGGGCACCTGATGTAAGGAGAACTCCGCTGGGGGCACCTGATATAAGGAGGGATTCCGCTGGGGGCACCTGATGTAAGGACAGACTCCACTGGGGACACCTGATGGCATCTGGTGGCAGGCAACGTGGCAGGCGACACGCTCAGGGCTCCCATTGATTCTGCATTATGGTGAGTTGAATGATTTAATTTTATATTACAATGTAATAATAGAAATAATACACTTCAATCATCCTGACACCATAACAACCATGGATGATTGAAGTGCTAACACCAGATGTTTGGAGTATCTTTATCTGCTGATTGTTAAACCTTCTAGAATAAACATATTTCTATTGTTGTGTAGGATCTGGGCCTGCTGTCCCTCCCTCTCTCCCTCCCTCTCCCTCTATACCTCGTTCATCTCAGACGCTAACCACACCACCTTAGAGCCACGCCCACCATTTCACTGAAACCACGCCCATTTTCACCAAGTGAGAGGGGTCACAAAGGAAGGGCGGGGTCTGGCGACCCCCATCCTAAAACTTCACCATCCGCCACTGATGGCAGGGGGTATAACTGCTGGAGATTCCAGAAGATAAGATAAGATAAGAATCCAGCAAGTGATTCGCCTCCTCCCTCTACAGTACCCTAAGCTAAAACGTTTGAATAGACAGAAGCCTCAGAAGATTTACCCCCCTTTATGACCAGGCAATTCTGTGCCACCGGACAGCCGTCCCAGTGGCACAGAACACTGATCACCTGACTCCAACCAAATATGTAGGTTCTCCCAGCAGGCCAAGGGATTTAAGAAAACCCCTGCCCATTGTCTGGGATACCCCATATACCCATAACCTGACCTTGCATTGCCCTTCTCCTATCTAATGCCACCAGGTACCCGGCCACCTAGCGACAAGAGAGAGTGTAGCAATTACAGGCTAATGCCCCGTACACACGGTCGGATTTTCCGACGGAAAATGTGTGATAGGACCTTGTTGTCAGAAATTCCGACCGTGTGTAGGCTCCATCACACATTTTCCATCGGATTTTCCGACACAAAAAGTTTGAGAGCAGGCTATAAAATTTTCCGACAACAAAATCCGTTGTCGGAAATTCCGATCGTGTGTACACAAATCCGACAGACAAAGTGCCACGCATGCTCAGAATAAATAAAGAGATGAAAGCTATTGGCCACTGCCCCGTTTATAGTCCCGACGTACGTGTTTTACGTCACCGCGTTCAGAATGATCCGATTTTCCGACAACTTTGTGTGACCGTGTGTATGCAAGACAAGTTTGAGCCAACATCCGTCTGAAAAAATCCTAGGATTTTGTTGCCGGAATGTCCGAACAAAGTCTGACCGTGTGTACAGGGCATTAGAGTGAAATCAATTGCTCCCTAACAATGGGCCAAGGTAGCTATACCTGGCATATAAATTTAGGAGCAACCCTGCCTAAACACCAGGGTGCTACATACGAGTGGTTTGGATTACAAGCATGTTTCCGGAAAAAGGAATTATGCTCGCAATCCAAGGTTTTACTGTATATGATATAACAGGCAAACACAATAGAAATCTCTCAGGTGTCTAGTTCCTCAGTATGTGGTGTGACCAACTTCATACAGTAGTATCTGCCGTCTTGCAGCCCTCCTCAGAATAATAGGTATTCATAAGCTAAAGAAAAAAGAAAAAAGGAAGGTGCACCGACCTAGGGCACTACCACTGGTAAAGCTTTATTAAAGCATAAAACAGAAAAAGTGTAGCAGGTTCGCGGTTCTGAACACCAACAAACCAGGACCTGGCGTCACGTGGATGGAACGATGGCTGACACGTTTCGGGGGATTGCCCGCTTAGGTTCTGAGGAAAGGGGTTCTCCCCCGAAATACGTCAGCCATCGATCGATCCACTTGATGTCAGGTCCTGGTTTGTTGGTGTTCAGAACCGCAAACCTGCTATATTGCCAATGCCTGTTATCCATGCTCGTTTGTGAGTATACACTTTGCTGTTTTCTGCTTTAATAAAGCTTTACCACTAGGTCGGTGCGCCTTCCTTTTTGTCTTTTTTCTGATATAACAGGCACATATCAGGAATAACAGGTCACATATTCTTTAAACCAAACTCGATACCAGACAATGACCATGTCTAGTGAAGTATGTCAGTAACTAATCCTGTTATTTTTCAAGCAGATTAAACCATTATAATCTGGCCATTTCTTAAATTCATACATGTAATGACACTTAAAGTGAAAACAAATAGTGTTTTTACAGCCTTGAGATTCTAAAGGGTGGAGGAGAGAATCAAAATCCCATTATAGTAATCTTCTAAATGATGGATTCCAAAAAAAAAAGCCTTCTCTATGTTTGTATAACTTAATCTAGCAGTAAATCCTGTATTTTCAGCATTTAAATCTATACACAGTGGACCGGCTCAATGAATGAGTTCTTTCAGTGAAGTCAGTTCAGAGGGGTTCCTTGCACCTGAACAAACAAAGGTATGTGCAGACAGAACCGAGATAACATTTAGGAGCAGGATCGGGGCTTATATAAATATGGAACAGGCGTGGATGTATGGCCGCATATTGAAGGAAGTGATTCGGGAAACAAAGACTTTGGGCTGATCATGCTCTTGAATGATGATACTTAAAGAAACAGACAAGTTGGATAAGAAGCTGTGATAGTGATACATGAAAACTTGCAGTACAAAGACTGACACACATGATAGACTTGTATGTGAACACGGCATGCAAGGTTTCAACAAGTCATATTATAGAAGGGCGTACAATGTGAAACTTTCTTTTACACGGCTCAATGATTGTCAAGACAAGTCAAGACCAGCATTGATGACAGATGTGTATTGATGGGAGCAGAGGGTGAAAAGTATACCAAATGATGCCAGTTTATACTTTAACACCTTCTTGTCCAGGTCCTGCATCCTTTTAAAGAGGAGTTCCAGCCTGTATTAAAAAATTAAAAGTCAGCAGCTACAAATACTGTAGCTGCTGACTTTTAACCACTTCGGCCCCGGAAAGATTTACCCCCTTAATGACTAGGCTATTTTCTGTGATACAGCACTGCGTCGCTTTTACTGACAATTGTACACAAACAATATTTATGTCCTTTTTTTCCCCACAAATAGAGCTTTGATCACCTCTGCGGTTTTTATTTTTTGCGCTGTAAACAAAAAAAGACCAACAATTTAAAAAAAAAAAAAAACAATATTTTTTAACTTTTTGCTATTATAAATATCCCAACAAAAAAAAATGTCTTCATCAGATATGTATTCTTCTACATACATTTGGTAAAAAAAAATAGCAATAAGCGTATCTTGATTGGTTTGCGCAAACATTATAGTATCTACAAAATAGGGGATAGATTTATGGCATTTTTATTAATTTTTTTTTTTTTTACTAGTAATGGCGGTGATCAGCGATTTTTAGCGGGACTGCGACATTACGGCAGACAGATCGGACACTTTTGACACTTTTTTGGGACCAGTGACATTTATACAGCGATTAGTGCTTTAAAAATGCACCAATTACTGTATAAATGAATATTAAATTAATTTAAACTGCGCTCTATAAATATGTGCTAAGTGCTATATCATACCACGATTGTGCAATAACAACAAAGAACACCTGGTGTTACTAGTGAGTGACAATGGAAATTCATAAACAGAATGATATATTCATACGATAAAGTGCAAATTCATACATCTGTGAAACATTAAATAAAAATTAATTATGTGAAAATTAACATAAAAGAAGTGAAAATGTCCAGAAAATCACTTGTGATTAATAGTGCAATGTCCAAAAAACATTATGGTGATGCATATAAAGTGAATATCTTCGTGATCCTGGTGACAACCAAATTAGAAGTGACTGTGTATGTTCCTCCACCAACGCCTATTACACATCCTACTCACCAGATCGCCATGACACCCATTACAGATAGTCATATAAGCAGAAGATATAGATAATCCAAACAAATCAACCAGAGGGGATCCTAGCATACTTGGATCATGCCGTCAGATCTCCAGACATCTGTGGGTAGAAGAAAGGAAAAAAGGGCTCCCATAGTGACGTTTGTCACGAATATTTAAAAATTATTTAAAAGTTCAATCGCAAACATGCAGTACATAACATGCAGAGGTTGAAGGGGTGGCGGGTCAGCCTGTCAGTGCTCAGACCATACGCCACACGCTGCATCAAACTGGTCTTCATGGCTGTTGTCCCAGAAGGAAGCCTCTTCTAAAGATGATGCACAAGAAAGCCGGCAAACAGTTTGCTGAAGACAAGCAGACCAAGGACATACAGTTCATTGAGGGAACCATGAATACCAACATGTACTGTGACATACTGAAGCAGAGCATGATCCCCTCCCTTCGGAGACTGGGCCATAGGGCAGTATTCCAACATAACGACCCCAAACACCTCCAAGATGACCACTGCCTTGCTAAAGAAGCTGAGGGTAAAGGTGATGGACTGGCCAAGCATGTCTCCAGACCTAAACCCTATCGAGCATCTGTGGGGCATCCTCAAAACGGAAGGTGGAGGAGCTCAAGGTCTCTAACATCCACCAGCTCTGTGATGTCATAATGGAGGAGTGGAAGAGGACTCCAGTGGCAACCTTTGAAGCTCTGGTGAACTCCATGCCCAAGAGGGTTAAGGTAGTACTGGAAAATAATGGTGGCCACACAAAATATTGACACTTTGGGCCCAATTTGGACATTTTCACTTAGGGGTGCACTCACTTTTGTTGCCAGCAGTTTAGACATTAATGGCTGTGTGTTGAGTTATTTTGAGGGGACAGCAAATTTACACTGTTATACAAGCTGTACACTCACTACTTTACATTGTAGCAAAGTGTCATTTCTTCAGTGTTGTCACATGAAAAGATATAGTAAAATATTTACAAAAATGTGAGGGGTGTACTCACTTTTGTGGGATACTGTATAACCATGTAGTTGTAATGCCTGTAAAGTCTTGATCCAAATCATGCTCTTAGTGTATATCATTATCAGTTCACATATTGGTTTAACTTGTTTTGATTTTTTTTTAAGTACAGGATCCTTTCCCTTAACAGATTACAAAACTAGGAAATTGTGAAATTACACTTCTGATTTATAGATGAACAAAAGGCTGAACAATGGGTAGTATGATGACATCATATGACTACAGGACTTATTGATGGGGAAAGTGGTGCGGGGGGGCTGCAAACAGCCAACATGAAACATGTCAAAGCCACATTAAAAATGCATTGACATTACACAATAGTTTATCATTAGGTAAATGTCTATTTTATCTGTAGATTTATGCTATCCCATCATAAACATTACTAGGGGATGATTAAGGTTTGCGCTCACACGTGGATTAGAAATTTCCATGCTCGCTTAGATATCATAGTAGCTCCCTCAAGCCAATGCAAAGCTAATACTTTCCAGATGCTGCAGACACCATTTATTAGATTGGGAAGCTGCAGCATCTGGGGAGAACTTGGTACCGTATTTTTCCGTGTATAAGACGCCCCCATGTACAAGACGCCCCCCACTTTTTCAACCCAAAATTAAGAATTCAATATTTTAAACATAGGTAAAACAGAACACATGTTTATTTAGTAATTACAGTTAATGTTTAAATACCAGCATATTATGCAGGGTTCGTCCTGTTTACTCCACTGTCTGATTATACACTCAGTGGAGGGAGCTACAAATTGTTTATCTGTAGCTCTATTCCTATGCTCTTTTGCATAGCTGGCTACATTTGGTCTGAATTTTGCAGAGTAAGACAATCACTTACTTTTGTATTTTCTGACATCTTGGGCTCAGAACACTCCGGTCCCTGTTGCATCTGCGCACTCTCCACTTCCCCCCTCACCTCCAGCTCCAGCTGACGTCAGTAACATACGGCTCGTGATTGGAGGAAGCCGTTTGATAAGCTATGGGCAGCGACGCAGCTGCGCGGCTGTCTCCCAGGCTGACTGACCGTGTATAAGACGCCGATCGATTTTCAGGCTATTATTTTAGGAAAAAATAGCGTCTTATACACGGAAAAATACGGTATTTATTAAGGATTGTGTACCTCTTATCCATGACTGGGTAAACCTGTCACAGGCCTGGACAATTTAAACTGAGCATGTGATGAAAAAATGTATAAGCAGAGGTGACCTTCAATGAAAAAAGGCAACACAAAACAGTCCAGAGAACCTAAAAATGTATACAGTGCCTTGAAAAAGTATTCATACCCCTTTAACATTTTCCACATTTTGTTATGTTACAACCAAAAACGTAAATGTATTTTATTGGGATTTTATGTGATAGACCAACACAAAGTGGCACATAATTGTGAAGTGAAAGGAAAATGATAAATGGTTTTTCAATTTTTCTACAAATAAACATGCAAAAAGTGTGGAGTGCATTTGTATTCAGCCCCCCTGAGTCAATACTTAGAACCGCCTTTCACTGCAATTACAGCTGCAAGTCTTTTTGGGGATGTCTCTACCAGCTTTGCACATCTAGAAAGTGAGATTTTTGCCCATTCCTCTTTGCAAAATAGCTCAAGCTCTGTCAGATTGGATGGAGAGCGTCTGTGAACAGCAATGTTCAAGTCTTGCCACAGATTCTCAATTGGATTTAGGTCTGGACTTTGACTGGGCCATTCTAACACATGGATATGCTTTGATCTAAACCATTCCATTGTAGCTCTGGCTGTATGTTTAGGGTCGCTGTCCTGCTGGAAGGTGAATCTCCACCCCAGTCTCAAGTCTTTTGCAGACTCTAATGCCGCGTACACACGACCGGTTTTGCCATTCGAATAAAAAATTTTCCGACGGAGTTCCGACGGAATTCCGCTCAAGCTGTCTTGCATACACAGGGTCACACCAAATTCCGTGACGTACAACACGTACGACGGGACTAGAAAACAGAAGTTCAATAGCTAGGAGCCAATAGCTTCCGTCTCGTACTTGCTTCAGAGCATGCATCGTTTTTGGTGCGTTGGAACAGCATACAGACGAGCGTTTTTGCCGATAGTAATTTGTTCCGTCAGAAAAATATAGAACATGTTCTCTATCGAAGTCCGTCTTAATTTTTGACAGGAAAAGTCCGATGTGTCCGATATATATACACACACACATCACCCGACATGTTTCAAAAGATGTAAAAGCACAGTGGAATTCTATACACTATCACCCTACACACGTTCAAGGAAAAAAAAAATTCAAGATATTTCAGTATGCTGGTGCATAAAATAAATAAATAACTAAAAGGATTTCTTTTTTAATTTTCAGTATGCTGGTGCATATAGCCCATGTGTAAGGGTCCATTTGGCATCATGGTAAACCACTGTGTATAAAACAGGAAAAACAAAGGACCTCATACAACATGTATCAACAAGGGTCAAAAGTAATAAAAGGTAGTTAGTGAAGACTAGAAATGTTCGAACTGAGACAGAGAGGCAAAATGTCTAAAGGGAATTGGATTGCATTATTTAAGAAATAAATCCACATCCGTCTGTAATTCATTCCAGTGGGGATCCGTGTCCCCAGGGAAAGGATCCATCTCACTTCCTGTTTTAGAAGTCTTCTGTGTGTATCCCCTCCACGTGCCGCTTGTTTAATTCTCTGCACTGCACAGAACGAAAATGAGGTCCTATTGCCATAATGCATTGTTTTAAAATGTATTGATACGTTAGACATTTTTTTGTATTGCTTGAGGCAGTACCATTATAATGCTCACTTATCCTAGTGCTCAGAGACCTTGTAGTGCATCCTACATTCTGTAACCTGCAGAGGCTGCAGTCAATTACATATATCACATATTTTTAACTGCAATTAATAAAACCATTAATAGGAAATGTTTTGCCGTTGTGACATGAAGTAATGGACCTATGATTATTATTATGTTTACTGCAGTATCTACAGGTGTATCTACAGACCACAGCTATATGAGTCTATGGTACTGAGCCAGGTTTTGGGAGGCAAGGCTGACCTGTATAAACTGGGGGACAGTAAATTGCCCAGGGTGCATGCCCGGTGGCAGGAAAAACTACAGCCATTGGTCAAAACCTTCACCAAATCACCATCTCCATTCAAAACAGGGAGATAATTATTAATTATTTGTTTAATTTGATTGTATTCTTTGGAGAAGGTAGTTACAAATGTTACAGGGTGATCGCCATTGCCTCCCATATATTTAATCTTGGATTTGCTTCCCTTGGAGATCAGATCATCTCTCTTTCTATTGGAGACAATGGCAATGGCTCAATCTAGATGTCACTGTTGGGAGCCACAATTTTTAAGACGTTTATAAATATTTTGACACTCATCATAGAAGCTTTCCAAGGTGCAGCATTTTCTCCTGGCCCTAATAAGTTCCCCAACTGGGATTGAGCCAGTAGTGTGGGAGGGGTGACAGCTGGCAGCCAGGAGCAGGGAATTTCCTGCACTTGGTTTGCGGAAAGTTCTGGTATCAATACTCCCTGCTTCCTGGCTGCCAAAAAGTGTAAGGTCTAAAAAGTTTATGGTGTCCTTACTATGCTCATATGCAAATTCAAGATTTAGAGTGTTGTTGTTCAAATACATCATAAATGAACATACAGCAGCATCTGTGTGGTTCCAGATCGTGATCAGGTCATCTATATACCTCCCATACCAAAAGATATGGGAGGCATATAGATTGCGACATGAAAAAAAGAAAGCACTCCTCTCACCAGCCCATATAGAGGTTGGCCAACGTTGGGGAAAATGTAGCCTCTATGGAAGCCCCACAGCACTGTAGATAGTATATCCCATCAAAAACGAAATAATTATGTTCCAGCAAAAATGCCACTGATAAAGAAATGAACTCTCTTAATGGGGGGTCGTATGTGCTATATTTTGATAAATGGAAATCGAGAGCTTAAAAGGGGTTGTAAACCCTGGTGTTTTTTCACCTTAATGCATAAAACTTCTTTCACTGACCAGCCCCCAGGTTTTACTCACCCTAACCCCGTAATTCCCACGCTGGAGACACACTCTTCCCCCTGCCCGTTGTCTCGGCTCTTAATTGGATAGATTGATAGCAGCACAGCCATTGGCTCCCACTGCTGTCAATCAAATAAAATGACGCGGGTGCCGGGGGGGCGAGCCGAGTCCGACATTCTGCGTCTATGGACGCAAATGCTGGACGCGGCAGCATGCCTGCAAGGTAACCCCCGGGAAAGCGCTTCTCTTAGGGGGTTATAAGATGCGGGGAGGAGCTACCAGCGCCGTCAGGGGACCCCAGAAGTCGAGGATTGGGGCCACTCTGTGCAAAACGAACTGCACAGTGGAGGTAAGTATGACATGTTTGTTATTTTTTTTTAAAACAAAAAGAAACAAAGCTTTACAATCACTTTAAGTGCCAGGGAGTGTGGGATGCTGGAATATAACGCCCTGACATCCAGGGTGACCCAGGAAAAAGAGTCCTGCCAGTGAATGTCACTAATGTGTTTCAGGACTGCAGTTGTATCTTTAATATATCCTGGTAATCTCATCACTAACGGTTGGAGAAATTGATCCACCCACTTCCCCTGTTTCCCAAAAAGGGACCCTATACCTGCCACTATGGGGCGCCCCTTAGGTGGAATATCCCCCTTATGAATTTTGGGTAGGTGGTGGAATGCTGGAATAATTGGGCTATCCACCAAAAGATGTTCAGCTACTTTAAGACTCCCAGTTCTCGTCCTGTAACCAGCACATTTTTTAGATTGTTCTTAAAAGCTGGAGTAGGGTCGGAACCAAGTGTGTGGTAAGTAAAAGACCCTATTTGTCTTTAGTAATAAGTATTTAATTAGTATTTATTTTGATAATTAGCATTTACAGCTTGTTAAGTAAAGCAGCTGTGTCACTGCATTCTTTTTTTCATGTACCAATATTTTATACTACAATGCTGTATCTCAGAGTTGTATTAGAAGATTGAATTAGCTACATTTGCTGGATTGAAGGCTACTTTCTTGTATTCTTCTTTCATTGGCTTGGCTTATATCTTTTGTTTTCCCGTTTTTTTTTCTGTTGTATGAAAACCAAAAAACTCAAAGAGCCTTCTTCTTTAATAAAGAATATCTTGATCAACAAAGAGCAGCTGTACCACTACCTGGTATTTTGGGAACTAAGCGCTGTTGCTGGAAGCCATTGAGGACTGCAAATGAGCATCACTCTTTTAATTCAGGTCAACATTTGAACACAATAAAGTGATACGAAATGTTGTTACCTTTTTACAAAATTACCCATAAAAATGTTTATCGAGGTCAGCAACCTTTGCCGTCTACGAAGACAGCTCAATTTGTTGATGTTCTCCGAGCAGCTGTGTCTATGGTGACCTTGATAACCGTAGAAGCAAAGAGTAAATCGGACCATTAAGATCACAGCATGCATGCCTTCATTTCAGGCTCTGTTGTAGATGGCCAGGCATGGCTTTGGCTGAAGCAATCTCACTAAGTGGATTAAATCATCATATCTCAATGTTTTCTGCCTAATAGGATGTTATTTGTTCTCTGGTAAAATTCTTTCAACACCCAAATAAATAGGCCCGATTTAAAAAGTCAGTCAGGAATTTAGAAATAGGCTAAAGTGACTAAAGACTAAAACAGCTGAACATATACAGCTGATATATAATTCTAAATCAAAAACAAATGAAATAAATACTTGTACATCTTACTAAAAATTGAGCTTATGGTAACTTAAAACCGTATCAAACACATAAGCAAACATTTATTCATTTTAGCCATCGTATTGGCCTATAGCATAATTTTGAGTTAGACCATATGAAGTTTTTTGCTCTCGAACATGTAAAGGGCTCGTCCAGAGGTGGGGACATTGACAAACGACTCCTGCAGTTGGAGACCCAATGGATTTTCCGATTGCAGGTGACAAAATCACCAGGTTTAAACAAACAGGTTAGTTTCAAACCTTTTCTCTAGGAATTTTATTGGCCCTGAAGATTTGACAAGGATGATAAGTTTATTCTGTTTTGAGGGGATGTCGGCTGTAGGTATTTATAAATGAAAGATAAGGTTTCAAAAAAGTTTTTGTTTATGTTCTCTGATGATTTACTGACATAAGATAAAATGTACATTGAGTAATTAACAGTGGGTACACATTCCTTCCGATGCAGATGGATTTGGGGTTACCCTGTCTTGTCATATGGGTTGGGGTTGGTTCCATCATGGAGGGGCTTTATCCCCCTCCCCACTAGGGATATTGGGGAGGATCTATAGCTAGTTGGGCCTATTGAATATGTGAGCTCATACCGGTTATATAATTATTTTTGGATTCAATATAGGCACAAAATGGCAATATTGAGTAAGCAATATATATTAGATGTGGAGTCTTCCGGCTTGATTGATACAATACCAATTAATGTTTTTTTTTAAACTAAAATCCAGTCTCTGGCAGCGTTTAAATTCTGCTGTTTCCAAATTATACACAAGATGACGATACTGAGTAGATAACACACATATGTATCCAGTATATTGTTGTGCATGGTGGCCACTAGATGGTGGTCCATATGGATGTATGAGTGAATGTTTTGATTTGGGCGCTGTCACGCCACGGCCGCACGTCCCGCCATTACCGCGCATGCGCGAAGTAACCGGTAGCATATTCAGCAACATCAGGCTCACAGCTTATTCAGCTGAGCACTGACGTCTTAGGAAGGCGGTTTTGGCGTGAATTTCCACCTTATTTAAGGGTGGAATGATTGTCTGCACATGTTGGTCAGGCTTGAAGGTACTTTCAGTGGTGGCAGTTGTATCCAGCTTGGATTAGGTGAAGAGTGAGGAGGGTTTAGCTGTGACATCCTTTCTGTGTAAAATAAGGTATAAAAATTGTGTTTGAGTTTGACTAGATGATATGCGATGTGCAGGCTCTCTGGAAATGTAAATGAGTATTGTTTCTCCTATGCTATTCCAGATCTGAAACTGTGCACTATATCCCGGCCATTGGAATCTGCTTACCCTTCTGTTCATGGATTTGAACAGAAGGCTTCTTCTCTAGGTATGTTTTACATGATGGAGAATAAATGGCTAGATTATGCTTTGTATGGAGGGTATGTTTTAGCTTTGTGTCATCTATCTTTCCCCCTTATTTCAGTACCTTTTGTTTAAACCTAAGACTGAACAGCCTGAACTGCCAATCCCTGTGTATTGGACCCTTTTTTGGCTTTTGGGATAAGCCCTTCTATTCGACCCCAGGTCAGCCTGACATAGACAGACACCCGGTCCACATGATAGTGCTCTGGCAGGAATGTGTAATGCCCTTAGGGGGCCTCTCAAAGTCAATATATATGATGTAAGTTTTTTTTAACTATTGTATAAATAACCATCGTGATATCAATTGATTATGAACTTAGGAACTTTTGTGAATGTATATTATTTGTATTTATTTGTTTCTTTTACAGCAACTCTACTACATTCATTCTCCGCCAAACGAAAATCCCTGAAGAAGCCGACAAGGTGAAACGCGCTGGGCTGTGCATTTCCTCATATATGTAAAACTCTGTTTGCCATGGTCATCCATGACTGCATACATAACTGTCTATAGAGGAATTACTATACTTTGGAGAGGGGGAAGTTTGTTCAATTTATTAGAGTTATGCTGCACAGCTTTTTTTCAATATGTCTATTATGTGGTATAGATACAATTTTAATAATTTATAATAAAATGAAATTTGAAATATCACGTTGTAAGATTGATCATTCTAGGAGGAGGTTTCAGCACCTATAAAGTCCCAATATTTTGTTGTCTCTTGTTGTATTTTCTTATCCCGGGACGTGGTGCTGATTATCAACTGAGTACATTATTATTACGTAAAGAATAAAACAGATGAACATATATATATATTTCTAAATCAAAAACAAATAAAATAAATACTTGTACATCTTACTAAAAATTGAGCTCACGGTAAATTAAAACGGTATTAAACTCATAAGCAAACATTTATTATAGTGCAGCTTACCAATTCTTAGATGTGATGGCTGCATTAGTTTTCGTTTTTAGGCTTTAGGTGATTCAGACAGCAAGACTGCTGTTTTTCAGAAGCTCAAGCTCTCCAGCAGAATGTATCAGTACATAGATGAGACAATCCATTTACCACTGACAGGGGTGAGTAAAATGATCAGCTTTTTTTATTCATGTAAAATCTTTATCCCAAGGGGGAAAAAAAGCTGTTTGGTGTAACTGATTAGAAAGTGTTAGCTGGAGTTTGGCTTCATTTTTTTTCTTACTGTAGTCAAATCTGCTAAAACATTTAAAGAAATTCTAAAGGTTGTACATTTTTTTTTAATTCTTTATTTTGAATTGTTTTTTAAATAAAGTTTTTGAAGTTTGTTTGTTTTTTTTTTTAGAAACAAACGTGTCATACTTACCTGCTCTGTGCAATGGTTTTGCACAGAGCAGCCCTGATCCTATTCTTTTTTGTTCCTTTGCCGGCGGCCCTGACTCCTCCCTTCTGCCGAGTGCCTGGCACAATAGCCTCTTGCTATGAAGGCAGCTCCCAAGCCGTGCTCCTGTAAATAGACATTGTACATTCACACACAGGAGAGCAGCTTGGTCCCACTATCTCCTCATTGAGAAAGGCTGGGATAGAAGTTCTTAAACCTTTTGTAAAATTGCACTGCACTGAACCGCATGATCCTGCTGAACCATGCAGTTTGGTGCGCACAAAAACAAATGTGTTTCCCTGATGAGTGAGGGTGCCATTAAGTATTAATGGCACCCTTTTACATTGGCTAAAGAGCAGCTCCCTTCTGTGCATGTCAGGAAGCATGCGATTTTGCACTTGTTGCCAACGTGGCATAGATGTGAACCAAGCCTTATATATTTTTTGCTTGAATCCTTTCTTAAAAGTGTTTTTAAACCCTTACCTATACCCCAGGAAGTGACTGCCCTGTCATACACAGAGATTAAATAAATCCTCCTACATAAGTTGTACCTGTTTATTATTTATTATTATTATTTATTGGCTCTTCTCTTCTCTACAGCTGTTCAAAGTGCTGAATTATAACGCTTTTCTGAGAGCTCAGAAAAAAGATGGTGGAGAGCTGCAGTTACACTCTGCCGAGCTCAGTGAGGAGAACTCTGGCAGCTGATTGGAGGGAAGGGACACACCTACCTTCACACAGCACACAGGAACAGAGCTGAGGCTGTCAATCAGCTGGAGATCCCTCCCCTGTCACTTTTTTTCTCTTGGTTTCAGGAGAACTTGTCAGAAGTGACTCATGCTGATAGCAGATGAATAAAGCAGCAGACAGAAATTACACTTAAAGAGGGAGTCCACCTACAGCAACCAAAAAAAAAAATATTAAAAGCCAGCAGCTACAAATACTGCAGCTGCTGACTTTTAATACATAGCCACTTACCTGTCCCAGGGTCCAGTGATGTCGGCAGCTGCCGCCGCCATCCTAGGTAAGGGAATCAGGAAGTGAAGCATTGCGGCTTCACTTCCCGGTTCCCTACTGTGCATGCGCGAGTCGCGCTGCGCGATCTGGATGGTCCCCGCTATCTCCTGGGAGCTGTGTGTTTCCCAGGAGACAGCGCGGAGGGACAGGAAGAGGCATAGACTCCCATGGGAGTCTATGCCGGAAGTGGATGCAAATACCTGTCTTAGACAGGTATCTGCACCCCCCTCCCCCCTGAAAGGTGCCAAATGTGACACCGGAGGGGGGAAGGGTTCCGAAAAGCAGAAGTTCCATTTTTGTACACACTATAGTGGGATTGTTTATACACTATATTACCAAAAGTATTGGAACACCTGCCTTTACAAGCACATGAACTTTAATGGCACCCCAGTCTTAGGCCCCATACACACTTTTAGATTTTCTGCAGATTTTTGTCTTCAGATTTACCAAAACCATATAATTTGAGGTCAAACCTTAAGAGTTTCAGGCAGGCCCTTGCACTACATGGTTTTGATAAATTTGAAGACAAAATTCTGCAGAAAATCGAATAGTGTGTATGTGGTCTTAGTCCGTAGGGTTCAATATTGAGTTGGCCCACCCTTTGCAGCTATAACAGCTTCAATTCTTCTGGGAAGGCTGTCCACAAGGTTTAGGAGTGTGTCTATGGGAATGTTTGACCATTCTTCCGGAAGCACATTTGTGAGGTCAGTCTCCGCTCTAATTCATCCCAAAGGTGTTCTATCAGGTTGAGGTCCCATAGACATACTCCTAAACCTTGTGGCCAGCCTTCCCAGAAGAGTCAAAGCTCTTATAGATGCAAAGGGCGGGCCAACTCAATATTGAACCCTATGGACTAAGACTGGGATGCCATTAAAAATCATGTACGTGTAAAGGTAGCCGTTCCTTTACTCTTGGTAATATAGTGTATTTCATGTCCGAGGGTTACAACCACTTTAAATTTTGCTCGAACTGGCTAATAAAAATTGTGCTGGTTTTAGTACTGAGCCAGCTACAGTGAGAATGTTTGACCCATCATCTCCCATTGTAAAAGCTGGGAAAATGTGAAAACCTCTAGTTTGGGATTTTTAAGGCAATAAAATAATACCTTAGAAAGAAATTATATATATATATATAAGAAATTTTATTTTAACATATAAAAATGAGTAGAAAAATTCATGTTGAATGTTGAAAGAATGTTGCATAATTATACAAAGATTAAAAGCAATGCATGAAGTATTGGATTGAGTTAGAAGTGGTATTTCCCAACTACTTGCTGAACGACCACCAGTGGAAACCGGATGGTAAGGAGTAGAGGGATATCCAACGCGTTTTGATAATAATTGCATAAGCAAAATCTTCATCAGGGATTTATACCACTTCTGAAAGTACAAAATGTAGCATTTTAGAATTCATATAAGTACCATATATAGTAAATATTTTCAAAAGCTGCAAACATATGACATGAACACTTACGTTCTAAATACATATTTAAGTAACTTTTGGCAGAAGCATTCCCCATATCTCGGTGGAAAAAGTCCAAGATTTGCACAAAATGCCCTTCACCCTGTACAGGACTGCTGAATATGATCCAAAAATATGGCACCCAAAGCAGAGAGGGACACTGTAAGCTATTTAAAGACAGATAGAGAGAAATGAATCCAATGGGTGATATTTATACACATACATTACCCCCACTGAAGCTCCATCTGTTGGGGTGTAAAAACATCCCTCAAGGGAGCAGATTTGCAAACCCTAAACTTAAAAGAGGTTACTTACTGTTAAGGGCAGTTTGCTTATGAAATCCAAGAGTTCCAAACTAGTAGAACTTCCGATACCTGTATTGGCGCAGCTCCATCGGTTTTGACGCCTCCTGGTATCATGTGGAAGAGAGGAATGGCGCCAGCTGCAGTCCTCGGCGTCTCCATATACTGCGCAGGTGCGCCGCGATGACGTCAGACGCATCGCCGGCACGTACCACGTTGCCGTGTCATATCTAGTCTGTCGGATGATGACATCCGGAGACCGGATTGGCGGCCATATTGGAGATGAACGCCGCTGACACAAAAGCATCCTCTAGTGATTGGATTACCAATACAGCCAGATGAGGACAAAACGGCCCCGATATGAAATATAAGTGCCGGGTACAGGTGTGAGAGCTTGCAAAAAGATGACATAATTTATACCAACTGGAAAATGGCTCTGCCATTACAAATCCAAAAATTTAATAATTATAATATATGCCATTCCCTCACTAGACTGTCGCATATATTCCAATCCAAATGGAGTGAAAAAACGCAAACAGAAAATAGAGAGGGAAAAAACCTAAATACTAAAAAAAAAATAAAAGAAACCCAAATGTGTAACATCAAAATTTCAATTCTGACACAGAGTGAATACAAAGGTAACTCAAGGATGGACCCCTGCAAGACCTAATTTGCGGATCCTGTTCGCAATGTACGGTTATTGGCAAGAGGACCTCATTTACACTGCCCAATGGGGAACGTTTCTGCCTTAAGCATTTTGCGAATTGCAAAACGCAGGGTGTGAT
Organism: Lithobates septentrionalis; assembly: GCA_037952835.1. Lineage (NCBI taxonomy): Eukaryota > Metazoa > Chordata > Amphibia > Anura > Ranidae > Lithobates > Lithobates septentrionalis. Next base: position 537,774 of record JBBDGP010001418.1, read on the forward strand.
TTTCCTCATGCAGTGTCAATGTGGTGCCTTCTACCCTGTTTCCCCGAAAATAAGACCTAGCGTGATTGTCAGTGATGGCTGCAATATAAGCCCTACCCCCCAAATAAGCTGTACCCTGTTTCCCCGAAAATAAGCCTTACCCTGAAAATAAGCCTAACACCTACTAGGACTTTAACTAGGGCTTATTTGGGGGGTAGGGCTTATATTGCAGCCATCACCGACAATCACACTAGGTCTTATTTTTCGGGGAAACAGGGTATGTAGGCAAGACACGGCAGGAATTGGGCAAACGCATTGAGAAACATATGCACAGTATGCGAATAGGCAATCTGTACTTACCTCTGGGCAGACACATTGCAAGGAGACGTAATTACAGAGTGCCTAATGTCAACTTTACAGTTTTGGACAGAATACATATTCCTACCAGAGGAGGCGACTGGAACAAGATCCAGCGCAAAATGCGGTGGATCATATATCTTAAGGCTGCAACTCCTCAATGAGGCAGAGATCTTCAGGCCCTTTCTGGATGGTTTTAGTTTAGGAAAAAACAGACTAACCAAGGGAACCCCTTAGTTGGATGATTCAATGAACATATAGGGATCATGTTCCCCCATGTATATATTTTAGTTCCGAAGTGAGGGGTGTTGTTCATAAATAGGTGTTCCTTCCTTTTTTTCAATTCTAATCTAAATCCATTTCTTCTCCATGGATGGGATTTCTGCAGTTATTATTTGGAGGTGGCTTTTCTTCCTCCTAGCTCTGTGGTGAGATTTCCTTGTCCTTATACTTTGGCAGTTGAAATATTGATGTTACACATTTGGGTTTCTTCTCTTTTTTTGTAATATTTAGGTTCTTTCCCTCTCTATTTTCTGTTTGCATTTTTTCACTCCATTGGATTGGAATATATACGACAGTCTAGTCAAGGAATGTCATATATTATGATTATTTAATTTTTTGGTTTGTAATGGCAGAGGCATTTTCCAATTGGTGTAAATTATGTCGTCTTTTTGCAAGCTCTTACACCTGTACCCGGCACACAAAGGCCCTTTATTTCATATCTGGGCCACTTGTCCTCCTCTGGCTGTATTGGTAATCCAATCACCAGAGGACGCTTTTGTGTCAGCGGTGTTCATCTCCAATATGTCATCCGACAGACCGGATATGACGTGGCAATGCAGTACACGCTGGCAATGCGTCTGACGTCATCACGGCGTGCCTGCGCAGTATATGGAGATGCCGAGGACTGCAGCTGGCGCCATTCCTCTCTTCCACATGATACCAGGAGGCGTCAAAACCGATGGAGCTGCGCCAATACAGGTAGCGGAAGTTCTACTACTCTGGAACTCTTGGATTTCATAAGCAAACTGCCCCTAACAGTAAGTAACCTCTTTTAAGTTTAGGGTTTGCAAATCTGCTCCCTTGAGGGATGTTTTTACACCCCAACAGATGGAGCTTCAGTGCGGGTAATGTATGTGTATACATATCACCCATTGGATTCATTTCTCTTTATCTGTCTTTAAATAGCCTACGGTGTCCCTCTATACTTTGAGTACCATATTTTTGGATCATATTCAGCAGTCCTGTACAGGGTGAAGGGCATTTTGTGCAATTCTTGGACTTTTTCCACCGAGATATGGGGAATGTTTCTGCCAAAAGTTACTTAAACATGTATTTAGAACGTAAGTGTTCGTGTCATATGTTTGCAGCTATTGAAAATATGTACTATATATGGTACTTATATGAATTCTAAAATGCTACATTTTGTACTTTCAGAAGTGGTATAAATCCCTGATGAAGATTTTGCTTATGCATTTATTATTCGAAACGCGATGGATATCCCTCTACTCCAGTGGTTCTCAACTCCAGGCCTCGGGACCCACCAACAGGCCAGATTTTAAGTATTATCTTGGGGAGTTGCAGACTAGAATACTGCAATCACTGAACAGCAAGTGATATCACCTGTGATGTATTTCAGCTATCTTGCAAACCTGGCCTGTTGGTGGGTCCTGAGGACTGGAGTTGAGAACCACTGCTCTACTCTTTACCATCCTGTTTCCACTGGTGGTCAGTCAGCAAATATTTGGGAAATACCCCTTCTAACTCAATCCAATACATCATGCATTGTTTTTAATCTTTGTATAATTATGCAACATGTTGAATTTTTCTACTCATTTTTTAATTTTTATATGTTAAAATAAAATTTCTTATATATATAGAGTTTCTTTCTAAATTGTCATTTTATTGCCTTAAAAATCCTAAACTAGAGGTTTTCACATTTTTCCTGTTATCATAGGGATGATGGCAATCATGCGGAATTTCTTTTTTTAGTCACATGAGCCGTTTCACTTTTCCAATTGTAAAAGCTTGGAGATTTACCCATCAGTGATGGCCCTAAGGCTCCGCGGACAGCAAACCGTTAACCTTCTTCCTCCGGATTATTTACGCACTTTGTTAAACTAGGCATGGTCATTTCAAATCTAATTTATTTTAGTGAACCTTAAAATAGACAATCATTCATTTGGCTGCTCCTAATTGCGTGTGTACCTGGGTGCGTTCGTCCATGTAAATTCATACATACCCGTGTTTATTATTCTAAGAGATTAGATGACCCACAGGCTCTGTTTATGTATTTCCTATAATTCCACAGAGCTATTCGACTTAACCAACACCTGTCATATTCCATATCCTTAATGATGATATATGTCACAGCCGCTTACACGTGTCAAAGATATCATTTTTAAAACTGACAGTGGAGCTGGCGAGGTGAGCCTGCACTGACATGCACATGCCTGGAGTTCTGTTTGCAATTACTGCATAGAACGGCTATAGCTGCTCTTTCCCAGCCATTGAATTCCTAAATAAAGAAAATCTGGACTGAGTGAGATATGAAGGCTGCCATTGCTAAGCTCCTTCTGAAAATACTAGTTGCCTGGCCAAGCCTTGTTTTAATACTCTCAGTCTCTGAGTCATGGAGTGTGCTGCAAGATAAGTCAAAGTGAAGTCAGACCTCTAATGCAGTGGGGAATTTGCAGCGAGTTCTGTGTAGATTCCGCACTGCATGCAAATCTCACCCCGTGTTTAGTGGATTTTATCAGATCAAATGCCCGGTGGGTATCATCGGACACATGTCAGCTGACATCCGCCGCCCCATAGAGAACAATGGCTGCTCCGATCGGGTCCACCTGAAAAACTGACAGGCGCATCAGATTAGTCCCCTGGTGTGAAAGGGGCCTTAGCCCCCTTTCACATCGCCACAATTTGACATGCGATTTGACAGGTCAAATCGCATGTCCAATTGCATCCTATTGCCGGCAACAGGGGAGTCCTAATTGGTGCGATGCCGACTTTGCGGTGCCGCACCGATTTCCAAAAGTAGTTCCTGTACTTCAGGGGCGATTTCAATAGACATCTGTGCATGAACCCGCACAGATGTCTTTTAAGTTGCCCCTCCAAAGTCGGACTGAAATGCAGCTTTCAAATCATGTGAACTTGCACGATTTCAAAGCCATGTTCAGGGTGAATGAGGGCCTCGAGGTTGATTTTGTAAAACTGGAGAGTGTAAAATCTGGTGCAGCTGTGTATGGTAGCCAATCAGCTTCTAACTTTAGCTTCTTCATTTAAGCTTAGACAAAAAAAATGGAAGCTGATTGGTTTCTGTGCAGAGCTGCACCAGATTTTGCACTCTCTGGTTTTAGTAAATCAACACCTAAGTGTGTAGTATCGTGGTGCCATTCATTTTCAATGGCATCCCAATACACCTAGGCAGCAAACAATAGCATAGGTACATTTTACTGTACCATAACACATAGATCTGAACCATCTGTGGTGTGCTGCATTAAAAAATTGTGACAGGTCCATTAAAACCTGCCATGCGGTGTGCTGGCAGCCTAAGGAATATGAATGGGCTGTTTTACCACAACACACGTTAAACCTATGTGTGGTAAAGCAGTGTAGATGTTTGAATGGGTCCTCCTTGTTCAGTAAAATAACTTGAAGCAAAGAGCATAGGAGAGCTTAATGCGGATTCACAGAGCACAAACTCATGCATGCGCAGTGGGGATCCAGCTGTGGTTCTCAATGAAGTCACAGCTGGCTCCTGTATACAAGATAGAGGTGCTGGGAATCCGCAGCGGTAGAAGAAAAAGTTGCAGGAAGACATTTCTGGACTCCAGACACTGGTAACCACCTGACTGAGCTTCAATCAAAAAGTGAAATATCGCTGGTTTGCTCCCTCTCCCCGACAAGTGACTAAGTTACAGTTTTTTTGGGGGGGGGACGGAGGGAGGGGGGGAGCGAGAACTAATTTTTATCAGTACCTGCTCCCACTTCTGCAATCCTTACCTAGACGAGGATCGTGCACCTTGCCTCCCTTCCCGGAGCACCCTGGGACATGTCACAGAGCCATTCACAGAGCACAAGCTTGTGTATCCTTAGTAGGGATCCAGTTGTGGTTCCTCATGAAGCCACAAATGGCTCCTGTATCCAATATGGCGACGCTGGGAACCCTTAGTGGGACCGTCGGTGGTAGGAAGAACCAGCTGCAGGAAGACATCGCTGGACTCCAGGCACTGGTGACCACCTGATTTTTAAGTCAGAACTACAAGACAACAGACAGCTGCGGGACACTGAAGACTCAAGCAGAGCATAGAGAGCAAAGCAGTGCTATGCCGGCGGTAAAGCCGCGCTGCCCCATTGATTTTAATGGGCAGGAGCGCTGAAGGAGTGGTGTACACACCGCTCCTTCACCGCTCCAAAGATGATGCTAGCAGGACTTTTTTAGCATCCTGCCAGCGCACCGCTCCAGTGTGAAAGCCCTTGGGGCTTTCACATTGGAGAGACAGGAGCGACTCTTTCAGGGCGCTTTGCAGGCGCTATTTTTAGTGCTGTAGCGCCTGCAAAATGCCCCAGTGTGAAAGGAGTCTAAGCGGGGATGCAGTTGCTACTGAACAGAGGCAGAGCTAATCATCGGATTTGTGACTGACATTTTGACATAAAAGTTGAAATTCTATAATGAAGCATTCCTACATTTACACAAAGCTATAACTAGCGGGTTTTAGCAGTTTTATCTCTAACAGCAAGCTGTGAGCTTTTCTCTTTTTAAGAAATGTTACCCACCTACTGGACTTTGACAAACTAAACCCTAAACAAGAATCAGGTATGACAATTTTTACATGATTACATTGGTCCAGTTTGGATCAATATACGTAATATGTATGTACCATACCTGTGGGATCCCAGTGGAGGCTGAAAATCAATATAGTAGGCACCACTATTCCAGTGATCTCCAGTAGCTTCTGGGTCCCACTCAGCTTGGGTGTAATTCAGGGAACACTGCATCTTCTCAGTGAGAATAAAGCGTTCTCTAATTGGGCGTAGCTGAGAGACGGGACAGTGATGTCACAATCTCAACCTCATCCAATTAGAGAATACCTTGCGTTCAATGCAAAGTGTTCTCTGAATATTACCTGTGCCGTGCAGACCACCTCCTGTGTTCAGAAAGTAGCAGTGCAGGACACAGAGGTTAATGATAATCAGTGATTTAGAAGTTAAGGGTTTAATTTTAGGAGTTTGTTTAAAGTGGTTGTAAAGGCTGAAGGTTTTTGTACCTTCATGTATTCTGTGCAGCCCCCCAGCCTTCTGCAATGTGCTCGAGAGCTAAGGCTCTCCCGGGTCTCTAGCTCCTCATTGGCTGAGATGCAGCAGCAGGAGCCATTGGCTCGCAAAGGTCCAACGGAACGAATCCGCCGAACAATTCGATCGTGTGTGGGCTTCATTGGACCTTTGCTGTCGAAAAGTCAGACAGACTTTAGAAATAGAACATGTTTCAAATCTTTCAGACAGACTCGAGTCCGGTTGAAAAATCCATTCGCTAGTCCGACGGACAAACAATGACGCAAGGGCAGCTATTGGCTACTGGCTATGAACTTCCTTATTCTAGTCCCTTCGTACGTCATCACATTCGAATCGGTCGGACTTTGGTGTGATCGTGTGTATGCAAGTCCGTTTCAATGGAACTCAGTCAAAAGTCCATTGAAAAGTCCTTCGGAGTTCAGTCCGTCGAAAGTCCGGTCGTGTGTACACGGCATTAGTTTGATTTCTGTCTATTGTGAATGTTGGAGAACTTTTGATGAGTCAGTACAGCTAAAAGGTCATAGAGAATCCCAAGCCCTACACTGTGCTTGCACAGCAGTGGGGAGACCTTCTAGAAAAGCCCCAAAACACATAAGACACTCTTTAGAATCCTTACATGTCTCCACACAACAAATGTCAGTGCAGCCGACAGATCATTGAACCTGCGTGTAGAGGTGCACTGAAGTTGGCATGTCCATACAGACCTTCTATCTAACAGCACAACAAAGGGGAGTTCTAATGCTGGGAGTGCGGAGCCTTACAGGGATTCACAGCCAGCCAGCTATTGGCTATAGAATCTGCCCCAGCCTACTGTAAATCAAAAGGACAGAGCAGACCTGATGGAGAACTAGTTTCTCAGCTTTCCCATCAGGTTCCACCCACTGTAGCAGAACAGATTGTTAGGAAGCAGTTGGCTCTAAAGTTGACCGTGTCCTTAAAGTGGTTTTAAAGGCTAAAGGTATTTTTACCTTAATGCATTCTTATGTGGAGCTCTCCCCCCCCCAGTCCCCCCTAAATACGTACCTGAGCCAATCTAGTCCAGCAGCGCCGCTGCTCTCTCTCTCCCTCTTTACTGGACTCCGTGAAAGTAGTGGTAGCCATTGGCTGTTTCTGCTGTCAATCAAATCCAGTGATGGGGGAGCGGGGTCAAGCCAAGAGGGGGTACTCGAAGGGGGGGAGGAGACAAGAGCACTGGCGGGAGAACAGAGAAGAGGAGGACTGGGGCTGCTCTGTGAAAAACTATTGCAGAGAGCAAGTAAGGATGACACGTTTTCTATTTTCACATTTGCTATTTGGGGGGGGGGGTGGAACCTTTATTATCACTTTAATACCAGTGACAGGTATAAAGGAAAGAGGGTAGCAGCAGCAAATATTAGGGACACTAAAGGTTCGGGGTTTTTTTTTTTTAAATAACAAACATATCATACTTACCTCCACTGTGCAGCTCGTTTTGCACAGAGTGGCCCCTAACCTGCTCTTCTGGAGTCCCTCGGCGGCTCTCCCGGCTCCTCCCTTGCAGGCGGGCTCCCGAGTCCAGCATTCGGCTTCCAAAGATGTTGAATGCAGGACTCAGCCCCGCCCCCCGGTGGCCACATCATTGGATTTGATTAACAGCAGCGGGAGCCAATGGCTGCACTGCTATCAATCTATCCAATCAAGAGCCGGGGAACCCCCTGTAGAGAGAGCGCACATCCCCGTGGGACAAGTTTGAGGGTTCAGGTAAGTAAAATGGGGGGGGGGGGCTGGGGGGCCAGTCACTGACAGGTGTTTTTTCACCTTAATGCATAGGATGCATTAAGGTGAAAAAACACAAACCTTAAGTGTCCCTTTAAGTTTGGTCTTAAAGCGGAAGTAAACCCATCGATCTGATAGTTTAAAAAAACAGTTAATATTCCCGGCATGCCGGAGATGCTAGCTGTCACATTGGTTGTGTTCTCAATCAAACTGTCAAACCATCCAATGGCTGGTGTCATAACTGATCACATGTGCAGAATCATAGCAGTTGCAGATTAAAGAGAGGCCAAGATGGCAGCTTCCTTGGCTGAAAATGATAGGAGGGTTTACTTGCATTTTTAATAACGTCCAGTTTCGTTATCTACAAGGAGTTAATTATTTTTGAATTTAGTGCATTAATAGCACCACTATGTAAAAGTGCCACTATTAAGAGCAACCTGAATCTGCCGCAAGTGTCAGGAAAGCTACAGAAATGGGTGGCAGGGATTTTTGGAAGGCGGAGGGGCCATAGCTCCAGAAAATGGGGATGCACACACCATTTTTAAATTGCAATTTCAGAATATTTGAATAAAAGAAAAAAAAAAAAGAATCCTGCTTTAAATTTAACTACCACTCAAGTTCTGTTTTTTTTTTTTTTTTTTTCTCGGAAGCACCAAAGAAAACCAATTGCCAAAGAACAGTACAAGAGTTTTTTTTTGTTGAATTTTAGCAAACTCATTATCATCTCTCCTGTATTCCAATTAGAAGTTCTATAAAATGTTTGTAATTCAATCCAGTGTTGTGTATCATTAAGAGTAATAGGAGATTAGGATGCAGCCTTTGCTGTGTATTTCTATGTACCTGATGAAATGCTATTTTTACTAAAAGCTAAAGCAGCCGATTCCTGGGATTAGTGTGATGCAGAGGTGGGCACCTCCAGCAGTAAAATCAAATAGCACACCCAGCTCTGGACTACAGTACAGCCATATTATGCCTAGGGAAAATTAGCTTTCAGTACAGCTAATCTTTCCATTAAGTGTTCCTTCCTTCCTGGAATCCCTGTTATTTATATGCCAGGCCTCATGCATTTATATATAATGCTTACAATATTTATTACCCTGCCCCATATTGCCTCTTGCAGGCCTCAATCAAACGGCGCTTTTAATTACATTTAATTAATATAAATGCATTGAAGTATTTCGAGCAGAGCCGGGGATCGGGAAAGAACACATACTCTGGGGGATATGATTAATACAAATATCCCATAATATACATCACATACACACATTCTGCAATTTCCTAAATCATCTAATAGACTCGTGCATTTTATTCTACATTTCAGGGGGCTGTGAGTCAGTCATTCAGACAAATTACAGCTAAATGGACCAGTGTTCCTTATGTTGGTTTAATAAAAAATGTGTAGGAAATGCCTTTAAAAAAAAGTCTGAAAATAATAAAAACTGAATTAAAATGTAACTATAGGCAAAATAAAAAATGACATATAAGATTCAGTCTGTCAGTTTTTGTTTTTCAGAGTCCTTCCCTTACATAGGTTTATTACCTGTTGATTCTGCCTGTAGATTCATTATTTCACTTCCCTAAAGTGGTATTAAACACAAAAAAGTAATTAAAAAAATGTAATACCTCAAAAAATGTAATAAAATGTCATATATTTCAATTTACCAGTCTGTAGATGTGGTGACTGCATTACCTTTCTTTTTTAGCTTTTTTTCCCCTTTATTTTCGACCAGTAATGCTGCGTACACTCGATCGGAAATGGCGCCAGCAAAACTCCGATGGGAGATTTTTGTCGGAAAATGCGACCGTGTGTATGCTCCATCGGTCTTTTGCGGGGCGGAATTCCAGCCAGAAAAATATTGAGAGCATGTTCTCTATTTGTCGAAAAGTTCCTATCCGAAAATCCGTTCGTCTGTATGCAAAATTGGGGCGAGCAAAAAATCACGCATGCTCGGAAACAATTTGACGCATGCTCGGAAGCATTGAACTTCATTTTCTCGGCTCGTCCTAGTGTTGTACGTCACAGCGTTCTTCAGAGAACTTTTGTGGGACCGTGTGTATGCAAGGCAAGCTTGAGCGGAATTCCGTCGGAAAAAACATCCAAATTCCGATCATGTGTACTCGGCATAACATTCTTCCTGCCTTAAATCAGAAGTAATTTCTGTTTCCTCCCTTTTACAGCTGGCACATTTAGCACATTTAGGGGGGGAGTGGGTACCTGGTTTTACCAGGTACCCACTCCTACTTCAGGCTCATTTCCCCCCACTCCTCCTTTCCCTGCAGCTGGCCCATTCACAAAGCGCCGCACGCTTCACGCAGTAGGTAACCGGCTCTGAAGCTGCAAGGCTTCACTGCCGATCTCCCTTAGTCAAGATGGCGGCGGCAGCACCCGATTGAAAAACCAGCTCAGGTGAGGACGCCGTTGCTTCAGTGAGTGTGCCGTTACTGGCGGCTCCCGCGCGGATGCGGGGGAGTCATGCCATCGTGGCCAATCACCTCGCCTACCCGGAAGGCACTCCAGGAGCGATGTCGGCCTCCAGAGTGGTGTACGAGGACGGCTGCAGGGGCTTCCATCTCAGGTAAGCTCATTATGCTTTTAAGTAATGATAAATGAAAAAAACTGCGCTTAGGATAAGCCTATTTGGTAACAGAGCAGGTTGCTGCCTTCCCTAAACAGAGCACTCACAGGGAGTACTCCGGTGACGTAATATAGAATGGAAGAGTGGGGTGATTGGCGCTACCTGGAAAAACCCTAAATACTACTGTATAATAGGGGAAAACCCACAAGGGGTGTTTAATTCAATAAAAGGTTACACACCTGTACCCATACCGTCTAAATGAAAATGTGAAATGTTAATACACAATGGTTTATGGTGGAATAGGTGTGTAAAAAGCCCTAGATACCTAGGCTATGGTTCCAGGTGTGTAGTGGTATGTGGTGGAGGAGAAACTGGTAAGCATATAGGCTAAATGTATAAATACAGTATGTAGACAGAAAGACCTCAATATACGTACATCAGTATAAACTGTCACATCTATATAAATAAGAGGATCAGACACAAAAAATCAGCCAATCAGGCACATTGGCCCCTACACAATGTGGCTTTAGGCCAAGATATGATATAATGTGCAAATCAGAATGATATGTGATAGTGCCATAGGCATTTGTCTGCATCAAATTAGAACATCATCAGGGTGACTTTAGTGCTTAAAGATGTTTCCAGGTGACTTCTGTGCTCCCCCTTCAGACTTCCTACTCACCGAATCCAAGCACCCCTACAGGGGTAATAGACATGTAGTGCTTTATTGGTTTATGAGGGCATAACAGCATCTACTAACCAACCAGGACACATTCGGGACATCCATCGCAGACACCAGGGAGCAGTGACCTCGTTATGCCTTGTCTTGCAGGTTTTTTTTTTGTCTTAGACCCCTTTCACACCAAGGGCGTTTTGCAGGCGCTATAGCGTTAAAAATAGTGCCTGCAATCCGCCCTCAAACAGCTGCTCCATTGTTTCCAGTGTGAAAGCCGGAGGGCTTTCACACCGGTGCGGTGCGCTGGCAGGACGTCAGGAAAAGTCCTGCCAGCAGCTTCTTTGGAGCGGTGAAGGAGCAGTGTGTTTACCGCTCCTCCACCGCTGCTCCCCATTGAAATCAATGGGGCAGCGCTGGGATACCGCCGGCAAAACGCCGCTATTGCGGCACATTGCGGGCGGTTTTAACCCTTTCTCGGCCGCTAGCGGGGGGTAAAAGCGCCCCCGCTAGCGCCAGAAATGCGCCGTAAATCCGACGGTAAAACGCCGCTAAAAATAGCGGCATTTTACCACCGACGCTATAGGCGGCTCGGTGTGAAAGGGGTCTTAGGGTTTACAACCACTTGAAGGAACGTCACTGGTATGCCGTTCCTTCAGAGCGCATGTGCCGGTGATGTCACTGGCTGCAGAGACACTGAATATCTCCTAAACGGTGCCCGTTTAGAAGATATTCCTTGTACCTACAGGTAAGCTTCATCATGAAGAAATGTAAGGGTGAAATCAGGGTGGCTAAGATAGAACACGAAAGGCACATGGAATGGTCTGGTGTGGAAAGTGGGGTCCCCCAGGGTTCTGTGCTGGGACCAATCCTATTTAATTTTTTTATTTACGATCTGGAGGATGGGATAAACAGCTTAATCTCAGTATTTGCAGACGATACTAAGCTAAGCAGGGCAATAACTTCTACGCAGGTGTGGAAACCTTGCAAGAAGACCTAAACAAATGAATGGGGTGGGCAACTACATGGCAAATGAGGTTTATTGTTGAAAAATGTAAAATAATAGATTTGGGTGCCAAAAACATGAATACAATCTACTCGCTAGGGGGAGAACCTCTGGGGGAATCTAGGATGGAAAAGGACCTGGGGGTCCTAGTAGATGATAGGCTCAGCAATGGCATGCAATGCCAGGCTGCTGCAAGCAAAGCCAACAGAATATTGGCATGCATTAAAAAGGAGATTAACTCCAGAGACAAAATGATAATTCTCCCATTCTACAAGACTCTGGTCCGGCTGCATCTTAAGTATGTTGTTCAGTTCTGGGCACCAGTCCTCGGGAATGATGTGCTGGAACTGGAGAGGGTCCAGAGAAGGGCAACCAAGCTAATAAAGGGACTGGAGGATCTCAGCTATGGGGAAAGACTACAAGCATTGAACTTAATCTCTTTGGAGAAGAGAGACTTGAGAGGGGATATGATTTCAATGTACAAATACCGTACTGTTGACCCCACAATAGGGATAAAACATTTCCACGCAAGGGAATTTAAAAAGACACACAGTCATTCACTAAAATTAGAAGAGAAGCGGTTTAACCTTAAAGTGGAGGTTCGCTGAAAAAAATATATTAAAAGCCAGCAGCCACAAATACTGCAGCTGCTGACTTTTAATATATGGACACTTACCTGTCCAGGGAGCCCATGGTGTCAGCAGACGAAGCCGATCCGTCCTTCGGCTCTCAGCTGCTGCCGTCGCCATCCTCGGTAAGGGAATAAGGAAGTGAAGCCGTGCAGCTTCACTTCCTGGTTCCCTACTGCGCATGCGTAAGTCGCGCTGCGCGTCCTCTCAGGTCCCTGCTGTATTCTGTGTCTCACAGAATACAGCGGTGGAGGAGGACAGAGTAGGCGGTGGAAGTGGCGTAGGTCACCGCAATCACTGCGTTGATCTATGCCAGGAAGTGGGAGCAAATACCTGTATTAGACAGGTATCTGCTCCCTCCACCCCCCTGAAAGGTGCCAAATGTGACACCGGAGGGGGGAGGAATCCAAAAAGTGGAAGTTCCATTTTTAGGTGGAACTCCACTTTAAATTGCATAGAGGGTTCTTTACTGTAAGAGCGGTAAGGATGTGGAATTCTCTTCCACAAGCAGTGGTATCAATGGGGGGGCATCGATAATTTCCAAAAACTATTAGATAAGCACCTGAACGACCACAACATACAGGGGTATACAATGTACTATTAACATAAGCACACACACAGGTTGGACTTGATGGACTTGTGTTTTTTTTTTCAACTTTTACCAACTATATAAACTATGTAATCTGTAGGTACAAGTGTCCAGCGGGACTTTACTACCACTTTAAGGGGCGAATATCAGACGGCAGGGCTCGACAAATACACAAAAAATTGTTGCGCTCAAATATTTTGTCCATTCAAGGTTGTGTCATCTATGGGACAGGAGGAGGGGTGTGATTATCAGAAATGTGAACAAAAAAGTCCAAAAGTCCAGGGGAAAAATCAGAAAATCAATAATAAGTTGAAATAAGGGAGATTTCTCACTTTGAAAGTGAGGGATTTTTTGGTAGGGATCCGTAGCCTGGGTGATTTACCACAGGGATGGTAGCTGGTACTGAGAAGGCAGCATGCTGAAGGATGGAAGAACCTCTGGCAGAAAATATAAACAAGACAAGCAGCGCCAGATCTAAGTGCAGCAATAATTTTCAATGGTTTTAATGTAAAGTAATGCACTTATTACAATCAAAGTAAAAGCAGGCACATCTGTATGAAAGTCCAGATTGGGCGACAGAGTCATCAGGCAATCCCCGGCACCAGGTCGCCATGGCGACAAGAAGTTTCGTCCTGACGCTTGGGCTGCCACCCGAATGCTCCCCACAGCCTGCACGCACCCCCCCCCACCCCCGCTATGCATCCGGAGTTCCACTTGACCCTGGATGGCTCATTAAAGAGAACCTGTTACCAAAAAAATCATCACATAGGGGACTTTTTGTCCCCCTATGTGATCGTTAAAAAAAAGTTAAGTAAAAAAATATATATATTTTTTAATTGTAAAAAATTAAAGTGGCGGCAGGAAACAGAAGACATTACTGGAAGTGGCAGCAGAGGAGATGGTTCTTCAGGCTGGTAGAAAGACTATGCCGACTATCCTAGGATATCTTGTGCTGCTTCAATCCATGCTTGTTTGATCTGGTGTCACTGACATCCAGATCCACACGTTCCGGTAAGAGTACCCATTTTATCCCTTCTTGGTGATATCTGCTGACAACAGTTTTCTATTGATGTCTCTGATTGCCCACATGAAGATGTTTATTATCTGACAGACTCCTTGGTTTCTCCACAAACCTCCTTTTCTTTTGGGACATTAGTTGTCAAGACATTCACTTTTTTGTCCTTTTTTACACTAAGTTGTCCATCATTTGAAGGACCATTTCTTGTCATCACCATTACTTTTCATCCGAGATTCACCCTTCCTTTTTATTACACTTGTGCTTTGTCACCTTATTAGGTTCACGTGCTTAGATTTCTTACATGTTTATCCACATGTTTTTTATTATTACCTTTTTCAGTATTTTTCAGATCATGTAGCTGTTTTACACAGCTTTTATTAGCGCTACATTCACATTCACCAAAAAATTAAAGTTACCCCCAAGCACATAAAATCCCCCCCCCCCCAAAAAAAAAATTGAGGTCCCCCACCCCCGCATATATGCACATACAAATGCCCCGGAAGAAGTCCTTTTGCTGACGAAATCGGTCAGGCTGAGCTGCTTGTTCCTGCTGTTGCACATTTTTACATGTCTGGATGTTCTGTGGCGGCCACCTTTTTATATTATGACATGTTGATTTCACCTTGGATACTTGTAAGTGCAATACTTTTTATTAAATACAACCCTTAGGAGGTTTTACACTATCTAGCGCTTTTATGTTTTTATTTGGATCTGGCTAAGCGGTCGCCGTATGGGTGAAGTTCTCTGGATGTTCCTGACGTGGTTCTTTTATACATTCCCTGTCGATGATCTCTACTGGGATTTTTACATCAGGCCTGTTTGACCCTTCATAAGAAAGGGTCCTGTTTCTCTGGTAAGAGTCCAACTTATTGTGGTGGTGGCATACTCACTTGGTTAAGGGATTGGATTCACTTTATCTACAGTCGAGTCACTGAGTTTGCTATTTTGATTACCATGGTTCATCTGAAAGACTGATATTCTTTTGGACTGTTTTATTCATGGTATATTCCAATATTATTATTTTTGATTCATTAATTATTTTCAGTGCAACACCTTTTTTTGTCCTTTGTGAAAATATCTCACATTCGTGGTGCTGCTTTTAGTTTGACACTGAATAATTCTTCACATGCGCAGTATTATATTTTTTTAGATACCTAATAAAGTAGCCGGTGAGTGTCGATGGACGTGACTAACAAATTAAAGCTGAACTCCTACTAACACTTTTTTTTAAGCAGTTACAGAAACAGGTTTTTTTTTCCAACTTGAAGGTTTTACATCAATAAATAAAAGTTGACCATTGTAAGTACCCCTGTCAGAAGTAAATGGTTTTGCCTCAACTCTCTAAGTGCCACTTTGATCTGTTCAAGGAAGTAGAAAAACAACAGACTTATGCCGCGTACACGATCGGAATTTCGGGCCGCAAAAGACCGATGAGAGTTTTTCATCGGAAAATGCGACCGTGTGTATGCTCCATCAGTCTTTTGCTGGCGGAATTCCAGCCAGCAAAAGATTGAGAGCAGGTTCTCTATTTTTCGGTCGGGAAAAGTTCCTATCTGAAAATGCGATCGTCTGTGGCAATTCCGACGTGCAAAATCCCTACGCATGCTCGGAAACAATTCGCCACATGCTCGGAAACATTGAACTTCATTTTCTCGGCTCGTCCTAGTGTTGTACGTCACTGCGTTCTTGACGGTCATAATTTCAGCGAACTTTTGCGTGACCGTGTGTATGCAAGGCAAACTTGAGCAGAATCCCGTCGGAAAAGCCGTCATATCTTTTTCCTACGAGAAATCTGCTCGTGTGTACGCGGCATAACTGGTCAGATCACCGGGTGAAAATAAAGGAAAAAAGCCTAAAAAAGAAAATTATTGCAGCCATCACATCTAAGAATTAGTAAGCTGCAATATAATAAATTTTAGTATTTTGGTTTAATACCTGTTTAAGCTGCTGCTTATGTCAGTGTATTGCACCGCTGCCAGGGCCTTCTAGGAAATCTGAGTACCTGAAATCCTGCACTGTACTGGCACACATTCAGTCAGCATATCCCTGTTACTTTTTGGCTTCTCTCTCCAAAGAGTCCCATTTTTATTACAAAATCATGAAAAAAAAAAAGACTATTAATGATTCTACCGGTGACGCTGTTAAAATAAAAGAAACTTTCTAGCAGGTAGAATTTTTTTTTGTAGAAGAGACTTTGTAAGTAGTACACCAAACACAAGCCTTCATTTGTACAAACATTGCAGATTAAAGCATAACTCTACTTTTGTTGAGAAAATAACATTCCCCTCTGGGTGCTCTCTGTAGATTACAAGGATTATAACAAACTTTGTTGCAGATTCCTACCTTTTGCTATTCTGAAGAAATGCATGTGTGTTTGTCTGTGTCCATGTGGAAAGTAAATCTCTAGGGGAGCGTTTTCATAATTATCAATCAGCTGCTGCACCTGCAGGGCTCTAATGAGGAAAGCTGCTGGGCCTGCATCCCTTTAGACGCGATTTCCTATTGGAAGTATCTTACCATAAATTACATGTTTGTTGCAGGGAATGCCTGAAATCTGACTTGTATCTTAGTGCATACTTCTGGGAAAATTGGTGAGCCAATTACACAAGCAGGAAATTATGTTTCTAGGTGGGGGGGGGGGGGGGGCGTTCTGTATACATTCTGTGTAGAGAAAACCTCCAGGTAGCCATATTGCATTACACTTTACAGAAAATTACAGAGCTGCACAATGAAAAGGAAAGGTAGTTTTTAATAACATTCATTCACAATATGACTTGTTGCAATTGTATACGCTATATCATTATTTTTTCCCCACGAAAGTGGAGTTGCCCTTTAAAGCTGGTCATAGATAAAAAAAATGGTTGAGGTGGATAGCTGAATCCTACCTGCTGCACTATTGTATTCTGACATCGGAACCTCCATTGTCAACATTCCAACTATAGCGCTACCCCCGATAGAGCCGCTGGATTTTGGGCATTTTCCCCCACACAGCGCCCACAGCCAGGCAACAGAAATTTTTCATTCACTCCAAATGGCTTCAGAATTTTTTTTGTTTGTTTTTATGGTTTCAGTTTTTAGTGCTTATTTTAGGCGGATGATGTTGGATAGGGATTGGGGTACATGGAATGCCCAGAACTGAACAAACTGGTAAACGCCAAACAAATGGCTGCTAGAACTGTTAAAGTCTATGGCTACTAAACTCCAGCTAACTTGTGCTGCACCCCAGTGGGAATGATGACGCAACTCCATAAACTGAGAAAAAGTTCCAAAACATGTCAGTGATCAAAAACAGCAGCTGGCTGTGTTGTACGGCTCCTGGCTGCTTATAGGCTCAAAGAAGAGATATTGGGGGTCTCTTGGCTGTATCGCACTGGTACTAAAGCTATCCCCTGGTCCCAGACATGTGAGGTCTTCTCTGTAGCTTTGAGTGTGTTGGTGGGAATGTGCTCTCAGTCCCTTGAAGTAGCTCTTATGCCACGTACACACGGTCGGACTTTACGGCAGACTTTGCCCGGCGGACTTTTCGACGGACTTTACGACGGACTTTCTGAATGAACGGACTTGCCTACACACAATCCACCAAAGTCCGTCGAATTCGTACGTGATGACGTACGACCGGACTAAAACAAGAAAGTTCATAGCCAGTAGCCAATAGCTGCCCTAGCGTGGCTTTTTGTCCGTTGAACTAGCATACAGATGAGCGGACTTTTCGACCGGACTCGATTTCAACAGATTGATTTAAAACATGTTTCAAATCTAAGTCCGTCCAACTTTTGAGAAAACAAAGTCCGCTGGAGCTCACACACGATCGAATTGTCTGACGAAATCCAGTCCGCCGGGCAAAGTCTGCCGTAAAGTCCGCTCGTGTGTACGCGGCATTAGAATCCAGAAAGTTGCTGCACTGGCCTCTCCGCTGCACAGGCTGATCCTGGTTCTGCTTGATGTCTGCAGCTAAGCCTAGCTGAGACTGGGCTGACTGAAGGCTTGAGGCTTCCCACTTCTCTGTCTCTTTCTCTCTTAATCGGGGGTCCCCTCCAGGCAACTGGACCCCAGGATCTTCTCCCAGACTGCCAGGCTCCTGAGTATTTATAGTTTGTCCCCCCACCTTCTGGGCCTCACCTCCTCAGGGATTGGTAGGAATTCCATAAATATTCAGTCTTCAGCCTCTGTTCCTTCTCCCTCTCAGTTTCAGAACGATCCAGAGAGTTCTAGTAGCCAGAGGGAGGTCACAGAGCCACAGCCTTTGAAGCAGGCAGTTTCCCTAAACAAAATTAACTCATGCTCCCCTGCCAACAGGGGAGCCAAGCTTAATTTACCTATACTAGCAACTGTGAGGGTTGTACACAACATTCTCGTTCAAGAGAAGCAAATCATTAGATCAACTTCTCTTTAGCAGGACCAGACATAGGTGGATCAAAATTTGTCCAGTCCTTGCTGAACCGATCTATATATGGCCAGCTTTAGGCAAGGGGTAATTAGGTAAATTAGGTTTGACTCATCATGCACACTGGGCATTTAGCCCCAGTTCATGAGATCATGGCATGGGTGGAAGACACAGGTACTCCTCTCAGCCCCACTCTGGGCACCCTGTAAAACTCTATGGGAGGATGTGGGATGTGAGACAGGGCACCGGGTGGTCCTAACATTAGTCAAATAAAACTGTAATATTGACAGTGCACAAAGAACGATCAAATATACAAAAAAGTACTAAACACAAAAACAAGCATTATATTGATGGCAGTGGGTGGCGTGTATTTATGGGATGTATTATATTGTGCTTCTATGCCTTATATGCTATCCGTGTTTTATAGCTGTGTAATTCTATGTGTGACCTTTGAAGGAACTACAACTTTATTCCATTGTATGATTTAATTGTAGAATGACAAATGCATTTTTTGATTTAATTGTAGATAGACAAGTTTTTTGACATTTTTTGATTCTACAACAAACTAGAACTAAACTGTATCAACATATATGTCATTCAATTTTATTATTCAAAGCAAACTCATCTATCCATTCATGTCCCCATGCTTTATTTTGTTGAGAAATCACTTTGAAACTCACCCCTTAGCATCTTGAGTAAGGGCAAATGATGTATTTAATTTCTGGTATCCATCTGTTCTTAGCTCAGGCATTCAGATAGGAGGGTGTCCTTAGCAGAGAAATCCCCTCCTCCCCCCCCAGATGAAAGAAAAAAAAAAATGCCCATGAACACTCCTGGGATGTATGACATCATTTTGGCCTAGGCCAGAAACCAGGAAGCGCCTGAACAAATGTAAAAAAAAAAATGTAAACCAATTAAATAAAATATTCCTATTTACTAATACTAGCAGCATACGGATTAAACTTTTAAATAATAGTTAATGTTGACTGAAAGAGTTTACTTCTGCTTTAAATAAAGTAATCTACCCTAAATAAAATCTCTCCCCAAAATCATAGTTTCTAAGGGCTCATTTACACTTGCTTCGGCTTCAACAAGGCTTTGGACACGCTTTGTTGAAGCTCTCTGAACGCCAGTCAAAGCTCCTGTCACTAAATAAAATGGTTAGCTTATGTCGCGTACACACGAGCTGACTTTTCGACCGGACTGGTCTGACGGACCGAGTCTGGAGGACAATTCGACCGTGTGTGGGCATCATCGGACCTTCAGCGCACTTTTTGGTCGAAAATCTGATGGACTTTATATTTGGAACATGTTTCAAATCTTTACGTCGGAACTCCGCTGGACCCAGTTCCTATCGAAAAGTCAGTTTGTCTGTATGCTAGTCCGATGGACGAAAACCGACGCTAGGGCAGCTATTGGCTACTGGTTATCAACTTCCTTATTTTAGTCCGGTCGTACGTCATCACGTACACATCCGTCGGACTTTGGTGTGATCCTGTGTAGGCAAGTCCGTTTTTTTGGAAAGTCCGTCGGAAGTCTGCCGAAAGTCCGTCGGAAGTCTGCCGAAAGTCCGTCGGATAGACCGTCGGACCAGTCCGGTCGAAAAGTCTGCTCGTGTGTACGTGGCATTACAGTCCTGTTTACACCTTGGTTTTGCTTTGCTTCAAAAATTATACCCCACGTAGATTCAGTGGTGCTTCAAAGCGTCTTCAAAGCCTTCATAGAAGTCTATGGCAAAGCTCGCTCAAAGCCCCACCGAAGCCTCATTGAAGCACCAAGCAAAAGCAGGTGTAAACTAGGTTTGCCATTTTTTTTTTCAAGTGAAAACCCGAACACTTTAACGGTGTACAGCAATTTTATTTTTAGTATACACTATAGGATAACAGACCTGGGACACCTTTGGGGGCTCCAAAGAGAATAGTAATGCAGCTTACATAGTGCCCCCTCACCCTCCTGTCAAGCCCTGTTCCGGACCACATTCCTCTCTGAATAATATGTCCGGGTTTCAGAGGGATTCAAAACCCGGACTGTCCGGGTGAACCTAGTGTAAACAGGACTGTAAGCTAATCATTTTATTTAGTGACAGGAGTTTTGACTGGCATTCAGAGAGTTTTAACAAATCGTGTCCGAAGCCTTGTTTTGAAGCAAGTGTAAACTAGCCCTAAGGATCTTTTTTTTTTTTCACCTCAAGTGGCTCAATGAGTGAAATTTAGAGTTTCCACTTCATTGAAATTTAGCAGATGGCGAAATCAGTCATTTCGCAGTAAAACTTATTTTTCTAAAGTCACTTCACTCATCCTTAGTAGTTAGGCAAATATAGAAAGTCCTCCTCTTCAAGGAAGAAGCTGAGAGAAGTTGGAATGACATAGCTAAGATATACAAAGGGGTCACATAAAGCATGTACAGTAGGTCAGAAATAAGTTTCTTCCATAACAATCCAGCCTCATATACATTACTTGTTTAAAATTGTTCTTCTTGGGAATCAAAACGGGAACATCACAAGACAGAAAAGTTAAAGTGGGGCGCTCAACTGGCCCAAGGAAGCTTCATCCACTTCATGACCGGCCACCTCACTTATACTGCGGTAGGGCGGCGCCGCTGTGCCTCATCACGTACATGTATGTGATTTGGTATTTCCAAGTAGGGGCACGCAAGTACGTGCCTGCCACACCGGCTGTGCTGTCATTTACTACAGCACAAGCCGATCAGCGGGTCCCGGCCAATGATTTATGGCTGGAACCCGCCGATCGGCTGCGCCATGACAGAAGAGAGCCCTACAGTATGTAGGAAGACCACACAGGGCTCTCTACTGACAGCAATGATGTGCCGTTTTTTCTCTCTCTGGGTAAAAACTGGCACATTGCTTAGTAAAAACAGCACACAATTCACATAGTTAGGCATGCATTTAACCCCTTGATCGTACTAGATGTTAAACACCTCCCGCCCACCATATAGAAAAATGATGGGGGGGTGGCTCTCTTGCTCTGGGACAATGTCATATGACGTCGTCCAACTCTCTACGGGCACGTGAGCGCTGAGATCGGCGGCGCGCTGTGTCCCTGGGACACGGCGCATCCCCAATCTTGGTAAAGTACTGATAATGCAGCTCTTTACCCATGTGATCAGCTGTGTCAAATCACAGCTGATCACATGTAAACAAGGAAATGCCGATTATCGGCTGTCCTCTCCTCACACTGATGCCGTGTACACACGAGCGGACTTCTCATCGGACTGAACTCCGAAGGACTTTTCAACGGAGTTCCGACGAAACAGACTTGCTATTAACTATTTTTCAGAAATAAAAAACTGATAATTGACATGTGCGTATGCAGGGCTTTTTTTTTCTCATAAAATAGGTGCAGGAGCTCAATCATGATACCCCAAATCCCCCCTTCCCCCACCTACACACACCCCCTCTAAACTGCATCAAATAGTGGGTGTTTTTAAATTTCACTAACAGTGGGAGGGTCTTAAAGGGGCATTAAATATCAGAAGTGCATAATACAGCACATAGTCAGTACAGAGTGCAGAGTTTCGGGGTTTTACACGCAAAGTGCAAAGTTTAGAGTTGTGCTGCATACAGAGTGCAGAGTTCAGCCTTCTTCCACAGCTGCTTCACTCTGAATCTCTAGTACCTCCCCACACACATTGTAGGTGGCTCTGCCTCTCTCACTTGCAGGGAGATCATCCAGTGGGGGTGCTGGCATCCATACAGCACCCCAGGCACCTGCATCTCCCTTGTCTCCATCCTGCACTCATTGGGAGCCGTTCAGGAGATCAGATCTGTGGGAGCCATTGAGAGACAAGCTGTCACTTGTAAACACAGAAGCTTCTTTGTTTGCAAGTGATAGTGGTGAGCAGAGGGCCTGAGCCAGAGGTGGTGGAACTGAGTTCCACCAAGTTCCAGCTGAAAAAAAGCCCTGTGCATATGTATTCACCCCCTTTGTTATGAAGCCCATAAAAAGCTCTGGTGCAACCAATTACCTATAGAAGTCACATAATTAGTGAAATGATGTCTACCTGTGTGCAATCTAAGTGTCACATGATCTGTCATTACATATACACACCTTTTTGAAAGGCCCCAGAGGCTGCAACACCTAAGCAAGATTCACCACTAACCAAACACTGCCATGAAGACCAAGAAACTCTCCAAACAAGTAAGGGACAATATTGTCGAAAAGTACAAGTCAGGGTTCGGTTATAAAAAATATCCAAATCTTTGATGATCCCTAGGAGCACCATCAAATCTATCCAACCTAATCAACCTAACCAAATGGAAGAACATGGCAAAACAGCAAACCTGCCAAGAGACGGCCGCACACCAAAACTCACGGACCGGGCAAGGAGGGCATTAATCAGAGAGGCAGCACAGAGACCTAAGGTAACCCTGGAGGAGCTGCAGAGTTCCACAGCAGAGACTGGAGTATCTGTACATAGGACGACAATAAGCTGTACGTTCCATAGAGTTGGGCTTTATGGCAGAGTGGCCAGAAGAAAGCCATTACTTTCAGCAAAAAACAAAATGGCACATTTTGGGTTTGTGAAAAGGCATGTGGGAGACTCCGAAAATTTATGGAGGAAGGTGCTCTGGTCTGATGAGACTAAAATTGAAATTTCTGGCCATCAAAGAAAACGCTATGTCTGGCGCAAACCCAACACATCACATCCCCCAAAAAAACACCATTCCCATGGGAAACTGGTCAGAATTGAGGGAAAGGTGGATTGTGCTAAATACAGGGATATTCTTGAGGAAAACCTGTACCACTCTGTGTGTGATTTGAGGATAGGACGGAGGTTCACCTTCCAGCAGGACAATGACCCCAAAAGCACTGCGAAAGCAACACTTGAGTGGTTTAAGGGGAAACATGTAAATGTGTTGGAATGACCTAGTCAAAGCCCAGACCTCAATCCAATAGAAAATCTGTGGTCAGACTTAAAGATTGCTGTTCACAAGCGCAAACCATCCAACTTGAAGGAGCTGGAGCAGTTTTACAAGGAGGAATGGGCAAAAATCCCAGTGATAAGATATGGCAAGCTCATAGAGACTTATCCAAAGCGACTTGGAGCTGTGATAGCCGCAAAAGGTGGCTCTACAAAGTATTGACTTTAGGGGGGTGAATAGTTATGCACATTGACTTTTTCTGTTATTTTGTCCTATTTGTTGTTTGCTTTACAATAAAAAAAAAAAAAAAAAATCTTCCAAGTTGTGGGCATGTTCTGTAAATTAAATGATGCAAATCCTCAAACAATCCATGTTAATGCCAGGTTGTGAGGCAACAAAACACGAAAAAATGCCAAGGGGGTTGAATACTTTTGCAAGCCACTGTAAGTTTAGTACATTTGTTTGTGGTTAGTTCTTGTTCATGTTTCTCATGCTAAGACATGCATTGCTAATCCTCCATAAAAGCAAAGCTATTGTTGTATACAAGAAGCTTCCAGCGTATGATTTCAATACTCTGACAACACCCAACAGTGCCCATCAGGGATGCCAATTAGCGCCCATCAGTGATGCCAATCATTGCTGCCTTTCAGTGCTCATCAGTGCCTACTTATCAGTGTCGCCCATCAGTACCACCCCTATGTGCTGCCTATCAGTGCCCATAAGTGCCACCTATCAGTGCCCATCAGTGCTGCATTTTAGTGCCTCATCATCAGTGCCATCTCATCAGTGCCCATCAGTGCCGCCTCTTAGTGCCCTTCAGTGCATCCTCATCAACGCACAACAGTGAAGAACATTTTCTTATTTACAAAATTTTCTAGCATAAACTAAGAAAAACTTTTTTTTCAAAATTTTCTGTGTTTTTGAAAAGAAAGCTCTATCTGTCTCAAAAAAATGATAAAAATTTAATTTGGCTACTTTGTTGCATGACCGCACAATTGTCATTAAAAGTATGACAGCGCTAAAGGGTGAAAATTGGCCTGGGTAGGAAGGGAGTGAAAGTGTCCATTATTGAAGCAGTTAAACACTTCCCAGCCAGTGTCATTAGTACAATGACAGTGCATATTATCACTGATCACTGTATTAGTCTCACTGGTGATGTCAGTGGCAGTTAGCGTCAGATTTTCCGCCGCACTATCGCAGTCCCATTATAAGTCGCTGATCACTGCCATTAGTAGTATTAAAAAAAAATAACAATTCCAATTTGCTGTATATACCATCGTTTTTTAGATGCTATAACTCTCATTCAAACCGATCAATATGCACCTATTGGGATTTTTGTGGCAGAATACATTTTGTCCAGGACATTCTATTTTTTACATTTTTTATTGGATATGTTTATTAGTAGAAAGTAAAACATAGTGTTTTTTTTTTTCTTTTATATTGCTTAAAAAAAAGGAGTTCTACATGTACTCTTCTTACTAATACAAGGCTATGTCTGCCTACAATTGCATGGTCCCTATATTGTCAGTGCCATCTATTGGCCACAATTTTTTTTCCCCCTGATTGAGGTCTTCTGGAAAAAGGAAAGCGATATGACCACTAGGTGGCACTGCTGATATAAGAGAACTACAGTATACATTTTCTTCAGGGGGAACTTGGTGGAACTCAGTTCCACCACCTCTGGCTCAGACCCTTTGGTGCCTGCTCACCACAATCACTTGTAAATGCAGAAGTCTGGTTTCTGTGTTTACAAGTGACAGCTCTGCACTCTGTATGTAATGCAATCCTGATATTTAATGCCCCTTTAAGACCCTTCTACTGTTTGTGAAATATGACCACACCCACTATATGATGTGATTTGGAGGGTGTGTGTGGGGGGAGGGGTTTTGGGGGGGTCTGGATTGAGTTCCAGCACCTATTGTTTGAGAAAAAAAGCCCTGGATAGCAGAATAATCAGATGAAACAGCACATACAGGGTTAATATTAATTTACAGACATAGCAGTAACATCACTATAACTATAAAAACCAAAACTTAGTAGCTTCCTGGACTGCATATAACACCAAACACATGTGAGCCTTCACTATACCCAAACATGAAACCATATGACACATAACACCCAATGCTCTGTCATTGTGAACTGAAGGGCAATTTTGTCTAGTATTGAAATCTAGGTTAAAGAGTATCTAAACCCAAAACCTAATTTATCACAGCTTACCAAACCTTACATATGGCGGCTAGATTTTTTTTCTCTTTATTTTCACTAGTTGATTTTAAAAGTAACATGCGTCCTGTCCCAGGGTGACAACTCTCAGTGCCGGTTCACACAGGGGCGACTTGTCAGGCGACCTAGTTGCCTGACAAGTCGCCTCCCGTTCTGTACAATGGAACCGTTCTAATAGGAGCGACGCAAGTCGCTCCGACTTAGAAAAAGGTTCCTGTACTTCTTTTGGGGCGACTTGAGGCGACTTGCATAGACTTCTATACAGAAGTCGTTTTGCAAGTCGCCGTGGGTGTCGTGTGCAGGTCGCCTCGGTGAGGCGACCTGCAAGTCGTGCCGCCCCTAGTGTGAACCGAGCCTAACTCACTGTACTCTTTATGGAGGAGCGCACTAGGTGGTTTCCCTGATTTGGCCTACAAACACCTCCTTCCAGATCTTCTTCAGAACTGAGGGGGTGGGTGGTCTGCAGTTTACAGAAGATAGCTAGGAAAGCTGATAACATTGTTTGAGATATCAGTTTAATGCGAAGAAAGCTACAAAGACACTGGATTTCTGGTAGGAGCAACAAGTATTTTTCTGTACTTGCAGCTACTGATCCATTCTTTTCTGGTTCATTCCCTGCCTCATGGCGTTTACCGTGCAGAATGCCAGCCGGATGGCTTTATCTAAGCTCAGCAAACCTCTGATGAAGCCCTGTCTTGTGGACGTAACATGTAAGGTGAAGGCAGGTGCATGACGTCATCACACTACCCAGACACCGCTGTGTGAGTCAGAGGATATACCCAAACGTGTGCCTGGTTGCTGCATGATCCTGTCTTAAAGCTATATGCTACTTTATATGTGAGCACAAAATTGCTGTATATTTTAATAAAGCATTATACAGAGAGCACTGGGAGTGTTTATTTAATAATTATCCCCTTCCCGCCGAACGTACGCAGATGTACGTACTCGGCTTTCCGGGGTTATACCAGGATGATGCCCGCAGCTGCAGGCATCATCTCGGTACTGTCTCTTAGAGCGGGCGATCGGCTTTTCTGGTATAACAACTGATGCAGCTGAAAGCCGCTCGGCTGTTATACCGGAGGAGCGGGAGGGGACGTCCCCCCCTCCCGCCACCTCCCGCCGCTCTTACCGAGCCTCTCGTTCCATGGGGAGGCCCGGAGTCCAATCGGCTGCCTCTGGCGGCTGGGGGCGAGCTGGAACAAAGCTGTGGGTGGCTTCGTTCCAGCCTCCTAATCGTAAACACAGAATCAACGTCATGACGTCACTTCCCGTTTACTCGGCTGCCAATTGCGCCGGTTTAAAAAAAGTACACAGTAATCAGAATCGCCGTTTTCGGCGATCTGAATACTTTGAAGTGCAAAGGAGGCCCCGATCCTTCCATAAAGAGTACCTGTCACCACCTATTACTGTCACAAGGGATGTTTACATTCCTTGTGACAGCAGTAAAAGTCATCAATTTTTTTTTTTTTAAACACAATTTATAAATATAAAAATAAATAAAATAAATAAGAAAAAAAAACAAAACATTTTTTAAAGCGCCCCCATCCCTGCAAGCTCGCGCAGAAAAGAAACGCAAAGCGTCGGCTATGGAAATTCTTAGGTACCGTAGTTTGTCGCCATTCCACGAGTGCGTGCAATTATAAAGTGTGACATGTTTGGTATCTATTTACTCGGCGTAACATCATCTTTCACATTATACAAAAAAATTGGGGTAACTTTACTGTTTGTTTTTTTTTTTAATTCATGAAAGTGTCCCCTCTCCCAAAAATTTGCCTTTAAAACACCGCTGCACAAATACCGTGTGACATAAAATATTGCAACAATCGCCATTTTATTCTCTAGATTCTCTGCTAAAAATATATATGTAATGTTTGGGGGTTCTAAGTAATTTTCTAGCAAAAAATATGGATTTAACTTGTAAACACCAAATTTCAAAAATAGGCTTAGTCATGAAAGGGTTAAAATTTAACTTGCTTGCTGTTCCATTTTTTTTTTTTTCAATTTAACCACTTCAGCCCCGGAAGATTTTCCCCCTTAATGACCAAGCCATTTTGTTGCAATACAGCACTGCGTCGCTTTAACTGACAATTGCACGGTCGTGCGACTCTTTACCCAAACAAAATGGATGTCCTTTTTTTTCCCACAAATAGAGCTTTCTTTTGGTGGTATTTGATCACCTCTGCGGTTTTTATTTTTTGCCCTATAAACAAAAAAAAGACTGTAAATTTTTTTTAAAAAAAAGCTATATTTTTTACTTTTTTCTATAATAAATATCCCCCAAAAATATATAAAAAAAACTGATTTCTTCCTCAGTTTAGGCCTATATGTATTCTTCTACATATTTTTGGCTAAAATTGATTGATTTGCGCAAAAGTTATAGCGTCTACAAAATAGGGAATAGATTTATGGCATTTTTATTATTATTATATTTTTTTTTACTATTAATGGCGGCGATCTGCGATTTTCAGTGAGACTGCGACATTGCGGAGGACAGATCGGACACCTAACTGACATTTTTGACACTTTTTTGGGAACCAGTGACATTATTACAGTAATCAGTGTATAACACGCGCCCCAATTTAGGAGGGAAGTTTCAGGAAAAAAAACTTTAAAAAAAATAAACCACTTTGAAGCAAAATAATGGTCAGTGAGCATCAATGCAGCCTGATTAGTGCCCATCTGCTGCCTGATCTGTGTCCATATGCAGTCTAATCAGTGCCCATCTGCAGCATAGCTCAGTGTCCCTCTGCAGCTTTGCCGTTATACAGGCTGCCATCGAGCGCTGCCGAAATAGAGCCGGATCTCCTGTGTACTCGGCTCGGGGTCACATCCAGTCCCACCCTTTGGCCCGGATCCTATGAAGGACATAACGCCGGTCCAATACCGGGACGTCCATGCTAGGAGCCGTCCAGGGGGCGGGACTGAGTGTGACTGCGAGCCTAGTACACAGGTGAGCCAGCTCTATGTCGGCAGCGCTCTTCCCCTCGGGGGCAGCCTATATCAGCGTATAACACGCACACATGATTTCCCCCCTATTTTAAGGGGGAAAAAGTGTGTGTTATACGCCAATAAATACGGTATTTATAGTTATTTATTTTATTATAATTTATGATTTTGTTTTTCAAACTTTATCATACCCGGGATATCTACTAGACTCTTGTTTGGACAGATTTGTTATTGCTAAGAATTGCCTACAATATAAAACGCCAAATTTCTATGCAAAACAATTGTACCGCTTTGAGACGCAAAAAATCTGACATAATCATATCGCCAGGGTGGCTACAATAGGTGGAAATCTCTCCAAAGTGAGAGAAACCCTTTCATAGACATAGATGTCAGCAGAACAGGAGAACCTCCATACCCTGTTTCCCCGAAAATAAGACCTAGCGTGAGTGTCGGTGACGGCTGCAATATAAGCCCTACCCCCCAAATAAGCCCTAGTTAAAGTTCTTGTAGGTCTTATTTTCAGGGTAGGGCTTTTTTTCGGGGAAAAAGGGTAGGGCTTATTTGGGGGGTAGGGCTTATATTGCAGCCATCACTGACAATCACGCTAGGTCTTATTTTGGGGGAAACAGGGTAGGAGGATGTCTCCTCTATTCCAGTTCTGGTGCCTTTAATGACCCATGGACATTGGCATTCACCATCTAGAATCTGCAATTCCTGATGATGGAGAAACGACCTTCATGCACACTCTGTGTGTGAAAAGCGACAGCCAGATCTATACCTTGTGCAAATCAATAGCCAGCGCCATGTTAGTTGACATCGCTGAGCCAATCAGCAAAATTCCCTGCCCCACAGCTGATGTACACATAGGGGCAGGGACGCTCATGACATCATAGACCCAATACGGGTACATGGCCACAAGGCTGCTGATAGAAATCATGGGGCTCTGTACAGGCTACTTGACTAGGCCCCCCTCCTCCAAAAATATCAAACTATATTTATGCTAAAATGCAATGCTATGCTTTGGCATGGCAGAAATTATACCCTGGTTCAACAAGACCCATTCAAGTGAAAAGCAGCACAAAGGCAATATTTGCACCCCCATAGTGAGCAATCGGTACCAATCGCTCACTGTGTTCATTTAGGGTAGTGTGTTCATTCAGGATGGTGAGTCGTTACGACCCCCCTCACCATCTTGAAATAACCCTCCTGTGTGTCCTCAGTAGAGAGCAGAGGAGGGAAAACAGCAGCACAATTGGGGAAAGATGTATCCGAATACACAAATTACATTATAAGGCTGGGTTCACACTAGTGCAAATTTGATACGGGTTTCCCGCATCAAATTCACAATAGCGGGAGATTGTGGTTCACATATCTCCGCTGCGGCTCCGGCGCATTTTGTGCTGGGTCCTGTGCGTCTTTTGGTCCATTTCAGGTCCGAATTCAGCCAAAAATTCGGACTGAAATCAGACCTGAAACGGTGAAGCTGCATGCGGCTTCGATGTGAACCCAGCCTAAACAAAGTTTACCAAATGCTCCAAATAACAAAACTAAATTTGTCTGAATTTCTGAAATTCAAACTGAAATTTGAATCGAATTTTGAACTGTAAACATCTTTCTGGAATCAAAGACTGTGTGTGTTATTAGCGTACCATTTCTAATAAATGCTGTTTTTGTTAAGCCAAAGGTGATTTTAAAGAGTCATTGTAATCATTTGATGGAGATTTTTCTTTTGTTTGTTCACTTTGCCGCATCGAAATCAGAAAAAATATAACATTTTCCTTTCGACCGATTCAAAATTTATCGCTTTGAATGTTTCACATCCAAAAAAATTAGTAAATGCAAAGAAAATTTGAAAAATTCTGAATACGAATCCCGAATACGAATTGATCAAATCAACTGAATTTAACGGAACTAAATAACTAGATTAGCGAATCTAAACAAAACACATTTTTTCGTCACGCACATGTCTACCTCCAGCAGGGTGATAAGTGTAAGGTGCATACAACAGCCAGGGTGGGAGGACAGACTGTCCGGTCAGGCCCCGCCCACTAGCAGTAAGTGAAGCCTCCGAGGAATTCACACGCTCTTAGTGGGCGGGTTCAGACCACTTCCAGTGGCAGTGGCTGCTGTGCCTCAGCTTGGGCTTGGCTTTTGTGGCCAGTTATAGAGACAGCCCTGCCAATGCTACTGGTCCTGGGGGGTGCACAAATAAAATCTAGATGGGCACAATGCACCCCAGCACCACCCCAGATCTGGCCCAGTTTCAGACTGAACCCAAACTAGTCCCTAACCCTGATGACCAACTGTGAAAGCCAATCATACGAGGAGTGCATAGTTTTGCGTGTGTTGGCTCAATCATAGACTTGCATTGTGAAAAGGAATCACACCCATTGTAGGGTTGCCACCTTTTCTTCAAGCCCCACCCGAACACGTTAGCCACGCACGGCAACATTTTATTTTTAAGGGGGAACGCTGTGGACTCTGGTGTAAAGAAGAACTCCGATGTAAGGGGGTTTCTGCTCACCAAACCTCCTACTTACATCAGAGTCCGCAGGGCACCCCTTACATCTGAGTCCACCTTACCTTAGTGTACTCACTTGCTTGGAGGCAGGAGAGAGAAAGAGGGAGACTTCAGGCACAGACATTGGATGGTGAGCTTACTCAACCGAGGATGGAGGCTCAGGCACCAACACCTTTCATCAATGATGTATCTGCCGGTTGCTGAGCTTCAAACTTCCAGCGAACACATCCTATTCTTGAGACACATAATGCCAAGGATTGGAGTGTAGGTGGGCAGACAGAGGGGTGGGGGCAAGAGGAGGAGGAGCCCTTTCTCCTCTCCTGTATGGGGCTCATGGTGACTTGGGGAGCCATAGACCATTCCTAATGTTGTGTCCGGGTTTCTGCTGGTCTGAAACCCGGACACATGATTAAAAACCTGGACTGTCCGGGTGAATTCTGGACAGGTGGCAACCCTAACCCATTGTGCAGCACTGCAAGAGCAGGAAGCAGAGACTAGCTATGTAACTTTTTTTTAGTTCTTGCACATGTGCCTGATTGTTGGAGGCATTGGTCATTTTTTTTTATTACAGACAAGTTTTCTATTTTTTCGGAAATATTTTATTGTTCTGTTGGAGATAAAAAAAAATGCTATGTTATTTAATTTGGTTTTAGTTGCACAGATTATCATTAGATAAGACTTATATAATTTGTATTTATCTTATATGTACCATACCTAACTCAGCATAATATTTTTTTTTCTTCTTTATTATCTGTAAAGCTATCTGTTGATCTTATCAATAAGAATAAAATATTTGAACGAGAAAAAACAATGCTTTGTGGTCCATTTAGAGGCAAGTAATGGGCAGCAGAGTTCTTTTTATTAAATAAAAACACTCAACTTCTAAATGGGAAGCATGCTGACATGTTTATTGACTTTTTTTTTTTTTTGGTCATGTAAGAAGAAAGAAGCTAAGGGTTACATCTTGGAATATTTATTTTAAAATATTCAGGTACAGACTCTGCCATGAAGAATTTTGGTAGCTTTTTTAATAGATGACAATGCTGCCATCCAGTGGAAACCTGTGAGAATGAAATGCTTAGTAAAAATAAGGCAATTGATTTTTTAAGGTGGGAGGAAAACCTGCAGTATATTAGTTATACTAAATACAATAAAAAAGAAGAAGAAAAAGAAAGAAATTTAAATGTCTCAAATGAACATTACTTATGTCAAATTTATACTCGTAAGTGAATTCATTCATTAAAAAAAGAATAAAAACATGGTGGAGGTTCTAATGCTTCCCCACTCTACTTAGATTAAGTAATAATAATACTATGTATCTCAGGATATCTGCGCTAAAAAGCAATACATAAAC
Source organism: Lithobates septentrionalis (assembly GCA_037952835.1). Classification (NCBI taxonomy): domain Eukaryota; kingdom Metazoa; phylum Chordata; class Amphibia; order Anura; family Ranidae; genus Lithobates; species Lithobates septentrionalis. Next base: position 569,940 of record JBBDGP010001418.1, read on the forward strand.
AGTGCATGTGTATATATAAAAATATATCAAATATATGTGCACAAAAGGCGGTGCTGCATCTAAAAAAACTTAAAAATTCAGTCCATAAACGTGTACAACTAATAAAGATGCGCAATCCAAAAAGTCACATGAAGAGGCATCTATAAATGCCCACAAGTGCTGTGTTAAATTAATTTGCTACAGAACGTGCTAAAATGTGAATACAAATATATAAAAAACATTAAAACTGTACAGTCCCAAAAAAAGGCTTGAACCAATGTGAACAACCAGAACGAACTTCTCATAAGAACAATCGATTTTCTGTTCATCACAAGAACAAATCGATTTTCTGTTCATCAAATAAAATAAGTAAAAACAGCGCCGCTTACCAGTTGTGATGGATCTCAAATTGTAGAGATCAGATAGGCACACACAGGAAGGATCACTGCCTTTCCCCCCTTTCCCCCCTTTCCCAGTCGAAGCCTTGTATGGGGAAACGCGTCGGGTGGAGCTACAGATCTTGACATCACCACGCACCAGCTAGCCGGCAAGAGCCGCGGCTGGTTTGAATACACTGAATGCTGTTTTGTTTGGATGTCAGTGCCTACGATATTTTAAGAATAAATACCTTTTAAATTTGAGTACTGCGCCATGAAGCCTCTTCTTTCCATTTCATAAATATATCCCTTAGAGGAAAATATTCTGCTAGAGGGCTCTGAGAGGAGTATTTCAGCAAAGAAAAACCGCTACAGGAGGAGGTGTCCCATTATTGGAAAACTCAGTGGATACAATTCCTTTGGCCAAGTGATCCTTCCTGTGTGTGCCTATCCGATCTCTATAATTTGAGATCCATCACATCTGGTAAGCAGGGCTGTTTTTATTTTTTTTTTATTTGATGAACAGAAAATCGATTGTTTTTCTGAGAAGCTCGTTCTGGTTGTTCACATTGGTTCAATCCTTTTTTTGGGACTGCACAGTTTTAATTTTTTTTATATATTTGTATTCGCATTTTAGCACTTTCTATAGCAAATTAATTTAACACGGCACCTGCAGACAATAATAATATTAAGATGAAATAATATATAAACATGCTTTAACCTTTCCCTCTGGCCGTACACATTATGTGCGGACTCCTGGCGGGTGGGCTTTAACGCTGAGAGGCCGCATATACACGGCTCTATATAAATAACTCTCTGTGCTTAAAGTGTGCGCTCCCAGCACAGACACTGGTGGGTACTGGAAAGCTCCCAATGCATACTTGCGATCAGGAGCTTTCCAATCATTGGACCACTGTGACAGCCAATCGCAGTGGTCACCTGATCGGAAATGCCAGCCTCCCAGCATTTAGAACCTTTTAACCAGGATCTACCCCCTTAATGACCAGGCCATTTTTTTGCGATACGGCACTGCGGCGCTTTAACTGACAATTGCGCGGTCATGCAACCTTGTACCCAAACAAAATTGATGTCTTTTTTTTCCCACAAATAGAGCTTTCTTTTGGTGGTATTTGATCACCTCTGCGGTTTTTATTTTTTGCGCTATAAACAAAAAAAGGCTGACAATTTAATTTAAAAAAACAACAATATTTTTAAACTTTTTGCAATAATAAATATCCTCCAAAAAAATGTAAAAACGAATTTCTTCATCAGTTTAGGCCGATATGTATTCTTCTACATATTTTTGGTTAAAAAAAATCGCAATAAGCGTATATTGATTGGTTTAGGCAAAAGTTATAGCATTTACAACATAGGGAATATTTTTATGGCATTTTTATTATTTATTTATTTTTTTTACTAGTAATGGTGGTGATGAACGATTTTTAGTGGGACTGCGACATTGCGGCGGACATATCGGACACTTTTGACACTTTTTTGGGACCAGTGACATTTATACAGTGATTAGTGCTAAAAATAGCCACTGATTACTGTATAAATGACACTGGCAGGGAAGGGGTTAACACTAGGGGGCAATCAAGGGGCTAATTGTGTTCCCTGGGAGGTGTTTCTAACTGTATGGGGGATGGGACTGACTGGGGGAGGAGAGAGATCGCTGTTCCTGATCACTAGGAACAGCAGATCTCTCTCTCCTCCCCTGACAGAATGGGGATCTGTTTGTTTACGCCACGGCATGCGCCTTCTATTATCTTCTTAAAGCGGCCGATGTACACCTACAGCGATTTGCGCAGCCGTGCCAACCTGCTGCTGTATAATGATGTGTAACTGTGCAGCTATCTTAACCATTTGCACAGGTGTTATGAATTTTTGGCGTATTGTACAGTGCTGTATTTAGGCCTATGCCGACAAGGCCCAGGCCTAGGACGGCACTTTGCGGGGGGCGGCGAAAAAGCCGCCCCCCCCCCACCCGCCTTCCCGAGTCCCGCGGCCTTCTCCCGCACAGATGCAGGCTCCGGCGGTCGGCTTCCTGTGGTGTGATGGCGTACTTGGCGGGGCGACTCGCGCCCCCATGAGTGGCCGCGGTGACCTGCTGCATGTAATTTGGACGGGCGGAGGCGGAGCCTAAAGCTCCGCCCTCTACCCTCCTCCGTTCGGCTTTCCTGCATCGCTTGTCTCGGGCAGGGTCTGATGACAGGAGGAGAGAGAGAGAGAAGCACGAGGGGAATCCCCTACCCCATAGCCAGGACAGGAGGTAAAATACTGTAGATTCAATTACTATTACTCTTGTACAGTAATGGGATCACTTTATTGCAATATCATGACCATGAGCACAGATTGGCTGCTTGGGTGCATGTGCCAAGCAGCCAATCTGTGCTCAATATGGAAATGAATATACAGATCATGATAGTGCAATAAAGTGATCCATGCTACAAACTCATTGCACAGTCCACCTTCAGTGAAAGTTCATGTACTGCAAACTTTGCAGTACATGAACTTTCACTAAGAGCCCTTTCACACTGGGGCGTCGGGGCTGTCGGCGGTAAAGCGGCGCTATTTTTAGCGACGCTTTACCGTCGTTTTTGCAGGGGTTTTCGGGGTGCTTTTAACCCCCGCTAGCGGTCGAAAAAGGGTTAAAACAACCTGCAAAGCAGCGCTGCAGCAGTGTTTTGCAGGCAGATTTAACCCTTTTAAAACCGCCCCACTATCGGCCGAATAGCGCTGCTAAAACGACGGTAAAGCGGCGCTAAAAATAGCGCCGCTTTACCGCTAGGGCGCTTTCAGTGTGAAAAGGCTCTAAAGATGTTAAAGCACTGATTGCCACTGATTAGGTGGCACTCTTCAGCTGTACTTATAAGGTAGCACTGATTTGCTACAGTGATGGGCATTGATGAGGCCGCACTGATGGCCCCTGATAACCTGCACTGATGAGGCTGCATTGATGGGCATTGATGAGGCTGTATTGATGGGCACTGATGAGGAGGCATTGATGGGCACTGATGAGGCTGCATTGATGGGCACTGATGTGGCTGCATTGATGGGCACTGGTGAGGCTGCATTGATGGGCACTGGTGAGGCTGTGCTGATGGGCACTGGTGAAGCTGCGATGATGGGCACTGGTGAGGCTGTGCTGATGGGTACTGGCGAGACTGCCCTGATGGGCACTGGTGAGGCTGCATTGATGGGCACTGGTGAGGCTGCATTGATGGGCACTGGTGAGGCTGTGCTGATGGGCACTGGTTAGGCTGCATTGATGGGCACTGATGAGGAGGCATTGACGGGCACTGATGAGGCTGCATTGACGGGCACTGGTGAAGCTGCAATGATGGGCACTGGTGAGGCTATGCTGATGGGTAATGGCGAGACTGCCCTGATGGGCACTGGTGAGGCTGTGCTGATGGGTAATGGCGAGACTGCCCTGATGGGCACTGGTGAGGCTGCGCTGATGGGCACCAGTGAGGCTGCGCTGATAAGCACCGGTGAGGCTGCATCAATGGGCACCGGTGAGGCTGAATCGATGGGCACCGGTGAGGCTGCATTGATGGGCACTGATGAGGCTGCATTAAAGGGGCAGTGATGAGGCTACACCTGGTACCCACTTTTAATGTAGAGAGTTGAAGAGGTGGAGCTCTAAGATGAAAAGGTGGAGCTTAAAAGAGAAGGGGTGTGGTTTACAGATTACAGGGCGGGGCTTAAACTCAAAGGGGTGTGGCCTTGACAAGAAGGGGTGGGTCATATTTAAATTAGGGGTGCATGGGTTTAGTCAGGCCTAGGGCAGGACAAAACCTAAATACACCACTGGTATTGTATATGCAATATAATTATCTTCTATTATTGTCATCTCCTTCTAGAGGTCATAATGTGATCATTTTACTGAACTAGTAAGAAAAAAAAACAAATTATGGCCACCAGATGGAGATGATGATCATAGGAGATAATTATATTACAAACAATATGGCATTCACTCATGGTGCCTGCGTGAATGCTTAGGACATCAGGACAGCAATTTTTTTTCATACATACATGATTGTTGGGTATACAGTGGGGCAAAAAAGTATTTAGTCAGCCACCCATTGTGCAAGTTCTCCCACTTAAAAAGATGAGAGAGGCCTGTAATTGTCATCATAGGTATACCTCAACTATGAGAGACAAAATGTGGAAACAAATCCAGACACATTGTCTGCTTTTTGAAAGAATTTATTTGCAAATTATGGTGGAAAATAAGTATTTGGTCAATATCAAAAGTTGATCTCAATACTTTGTTATATATCCTTTGTTGGCAATGACAGAGGTCAAACGTTTTCTGTGAGTCTTCACAAGGTTGTCACACACTGTTGCTGGTATGTTGGCCCATTCCTCCATGCAGATCTCCTCTAGAGCAGTGATCTTTTGGGGCTGTCGCTGGGCAACACGGACTTTTAACTCCCTCCAAAGGTTTTCTATGGTGTTGAGATCTGGAGACTGGCTAGGCCACTCCAGGACCTTGAAGTGCTTCTTACGAAGCCACTCCTTCATTGCCCAGGCAGTGTGTTTGGGATCATTGTCATGCTGAAAGACCCAGCCACGTTTCATCTTCAATGTCCTTGCTGATGGGAGGAGGTTTGCACTCAAAATCTCGTGATACATGGCCCCATTCAATCTTTCATGTACATGGATCAGTCGTCCTGTTCCCTTTGCAGAGATACAGCCCCATAGCATGATGTTGCCACCCTCATGCTTCAAGTAGGTATGGTGTTCTTTGGTTGCAACTCAGCATTCTCTCTCCTCCAAACACGACGAGTTGTGTTTCTACCAAATAGTTCTACTTTGGTTTCATCTGACCATATGACACTCTCCCAATCCTCTTCTGGATCATCCAAATGCTGTCTAGCAAACCTCAGACAGGCCCGGGCATGTAGTAGCTTAAGCAGGGGGACACGTCTGGCACTGCAGGATCTGAGTCCCTGGCGGCGTAGTGTGTTACTGATGGTAGCCTTTGTTACGTTGGTCCCAGCTCTCTGCAGGTCATTCACTAGGTCCCCGTGTGGTTCTGGGATTTTTGCTCACCGTTCTTGTGATCATTTTGACCCCACCGGGTGAGATCTTGCGTGGAGCCTCAGATCGAGGGAGATTATCAGTGGTCTTGTATGTCTTCCATTTTCTAATTATTGCTCCCACAGTTGATTTCTTCACACCAAGCTGCTTGCCTATTGCGGATTCAGTCTTCCCAGCCTGGTGCAGGTCTACAATTTTGTTTCTGGTGTCCTTCGACAGCTCTTTAGTCTTCACCATAGTGGAGTTTGGAGTGTGACTGTTTGAGGTTGTGGACAGGTGTAATACAGGTAATGAGTGGAGGACAGAGGAGCCTCTTAAAGAAGAAGATACAGGTCTGTGAGAGCCAGAAATCTTGCTTGTTTGTAGGTGACCAAATACTTATTTTCCACCATAATTTGCAAATAAATTCTTTCAGAAATCAGACAATGGATTTGTTTCCACATTTTGTCTCTCATAGTTGAGGTATACCTATGATGACAATTACAGGCCTCTCTCATCTTTTTAAGTGGGAGAACTTGCACAATGGGTGGCTGACTAAATACTTTTTTGCCCCACTGTACATACAGTATATAAATCCTGCGCTATGGTTAAAATTCTAATATAATAATAATAATATATATTATAATAAATAGTTGCCAGCACCTTAATTATATCTCCTAAGTACTGTAAGTAAATATATATGGGGTGCAGTGCAACAATACACCTCCCCTCTTGATGAAAAGATGTGGTGTAATCAATTCAATAAAGTGGAAACCTCCTCAATCCCTATATATCAAAAAGTGCTTGTGCAAAAAAACAACAAAACAATAACACTATATCATACCTCCCAACTTTTTGAGATGGGAATGAGGGACACCTATTAGCAAAAAGTATATAGGCATAGGACGAAGATAATTCTGTTTCTACTATTCTATCTATTGTATGCAGTACCGCGTTCGGCCAGAGGTGGGCGGGGCGCCGGAGAGACTCGGAAATACTCGGAGACCGCTCGGATTCACTCGGAGAGGGTCGGAAACTGAGTATTTTCAAATATTTCTGAGTGTTTCCGAGTGCATCTGAACGGCTCCGAATGGCTCAGAGTGTCACCAGCGCCCCCTAAACCTCTGGCACACTGCAGAGGCTTGAATCCTGCTCGTTTTGCGAGACAACACTCACAAACTGAGTCAATGAAGAATACCTCCTGGGTTAAGTAGGAAGGGGGTATAGATAGTGGGAGGGGGGGAGGAGCAATTATTAAAGGGTAAAGTGGAAGAAAAAAAGAACAGAGGAAAAATCTGTCCGCTGCAATGTCGCAATCTCACCAAAAATCGCTGATCACCGCCATTACTAATGAAAAAAAAAAAATTTATAATAAAAATGCCGTAAATATATCCCCTATTTTGTAGAAGCTATAGCTTTTGTGAAAACCAATCAATATACTCTTATTGTGATTTTTTTTTTTTACCATAAATATGTAAAAGAATACATATTGGTCTAAAATGATGAAGACTTTTTTTGGGATATTTATTATAGCAAAAAGTAAAAAATATTGTTTTTTTTTAAATTTGTCACTCTTTTTTTGTTTATAGCGCAAAAAAATAAAAACTGCAGAAGTGATCAAAAACCACCAAAAGAAAGCTCTATTTCGGGGAAAAAAAAAGGATGTAAATTTTGTTTGGGTACAGTATGGCACGATCGCGCAATTGTCGGTTAAAACAACGCAGTGCCGTATCGCAAAAAATGACCTGGTCATTAAGGGGTAACTTTTTCCGGTCCTTAAGTGGTTAAAGGATAAGTTCACTTTTTTTTTTTTTTTTAATGTGCATTTATTATTTTTTTTACTTTGAGCCTGTAAATCATTGCACAGCGATCAGCAGATCACAGGTACCATGCAGGACTTCTGCAGATTGTCGGTTAGGGATAAGATGAACACCCCCCGGTTCGGTTCGCATCCAGAACATGCGAACAGACCGAAAGTTTGTGCAAACTTTCGAACACCGTTAAAGTCTATGGAACTCGAACGTGAGAAATCAAAAGTGCAAATTTTAAAGGCTAATATGCAAGTTATTGTCATAAAAAGTGTTTGGGGATCTGGGTCCTGCCCCAGGGGACATGTATCAATGCAAAAAAAAGTTTTAAAAACTGATGTTTTTTCAGGAGCAGTGATTTTAATGATGCTTAAAGTGAACAAATAAAAGTGAAATATTCCTTTAAATATCGTACCTGGGGGTGTCTATAATATGCCTGTAAAGTGGCGCATGTTTCATGTATTTGGAACATTCGCTGCACAAAATGACATTTCTAAAGGAATAAAAGTCATTTAAAACTGCTTGCGGCTTTAATGTAATGTCGGGTCCCGGCAAAATGGATGAAAATTATTGAGAAAAACGGCATGGGTAACCCCCCAGCCCATTACCAGGCCCTTTGGGTCTTGTATGGATATTAAGGGGAACCCCACACCCAAATTAATAAAAGAAAAGGCGTGGGGCCCCTAGGCCCTTTATACTCTGAACACCAGTATACAGGCGGTCCCAAGAAAGACAGGGACTGTAGGTTTTTTCTTAAGTTGGATCTGTTTGTAATTTGGAACAGGTACATTTTGTAAGTGTAGCTCCAGCTAAAAAAATCTATTTTTAAACTTTTTTTGGAAAACATAGGAAAGGGTTTTATTTTGAAAATTTGGGGGTTTTAGTGAAACAAAGATTGGTGATAAAGCATCAGTGAAGAGCAGACACCTTTTTCCCATATTAACTCTTATGCCCCGTACACACGGTCGGATTTTCCGACGGAAAATGTGTGATAGGACCTTGTTGTCGGAAATTCTGACCGTGTGTAGGCTCCATCACACATTTTCCATCGGATTTTCCGACCCACAAAGTTTGAGAGCAGGATATAAAATTTTCCGACAACAAAATCCGTTGTCGGAAATTCCGATCGTGTGTACACAAATCCGACGGACAAAGTGCCACGCATGCTCAGAATAAATAAAGGGATGAAAGCTATTGGCCACTGCCCCGTTTATAGTCCCGACGTACGTGTTTTACGTCACCGCGTTTAGAACGATCGGATTTTCTGACAACTTTGTGTGACCGTGTGTATGCAAGACAAGTTTGAGCCAACATCCGTCGGAAAAAATCCTAGGATTTTGTTGTCGGAATGTCCGAACCGTGACCGTGTGTACGGGGCATAACAGGAGAGAATTTCCCTTCCTAGGTGTAGATTTCCTCTCACTTCCTGTTGTCCCCCTCCGTTTGTAAGCAGGAGTTGTTTGTAAGTTGGATGTTTGAAAGTAGGGGCCTGCCCTATATACTCTGCAGAAATTTGGGCCTTAGGTGTTGGTGGTACCAAAACACTGTAAGCCCTCACAGTTACTCTTGGTGGGCGCTAGAACAGGCCTTGCTGTGAAATATTATATCAAGAATTGTAATTACATGCCCCTTTTGAACAGGGTCAGAAAAATTGGGCCTTTGGTGGTGGTGTGGTGGTGTTGCCACAACACTATAAGCCCTCACAGTTACTCTTGGTGGGCGCTGGAATGGGCCCTGCTGTGAAATATTAGATCAAAAATTGTAATTACACGCCCCTGTTGAACAGGGGCAGGAAAATTGGACTTTGGGCACTGGTGCTGGTGCCACAACACTGCAACCCCTCACAGATAGTTGAGCGCAGGAACAAGCCCTGCTGCAAAATATTACAGCAAAAATTGTAATTACAGGCCCCTGTTAAACGGGCAGAAAAATTGCGCCTTAGCCACTGGTGGTGGTGCCCAGAACCAAAAATGTTTTTACAAGCTATCAACATGAACATTGAGGAGGAAGAGGATAGTCACTCAGCATAACAGGATAGTCACTCAGCATCAGCATAGGGAGTCTTGAAGGGATCTCACATTCATAAAAAAATTATTCGGTTACATCAGCATCAGGTGCTTGGTAGCTGGTGATCCAAGACCGATTCATTTTTATGAAGGTGAGCCGATCAACCAAGTCGGTGGACAGGCGAACTCTGTGATCGGTTACAAAGCTTCCAGCAGCACTGAATGTGCATTCCGAAAGAACACTGGATGCAGGACAGGCCAGTAGCTCAATTGCATACTGTGCAAGCTCTGGCCAGTGATCCATCCTCAAGACCCAGTAACCCAGAGGATTTTCGGTTGGAAAGGTCTCCAAGTCTGATCTTGCCCCTAGGTATTCCGGCACAATGTAAATCAGACGCTGGCGATGGTTGCTGGAACCGATCAGACCTTGGGGCTGCGGACTAAAAAATTGTCTGAACGCATCTGTCAGACGGCCACTTTCTCCACCGCTCCTTCTGTGACTGTCCGAAGCCTCAGCAACACGTTGTCCAGGATCGGGAATTTGTAACCTCCCAGGCTCTGGAAACGCGTTGCAGAAACCTTTCTGCAAGGCCTCCTGAAGATGTTTCATCCTCTGCTCCCTCTGTGGCGGCTGGATAAGTTCCACAACCTTACCCTTGTAACGTGGATCAAGGAGGGTTGCCAGCCAGTACTGATCCCTCTCCTTGATACCACGAATCCGAGGGTCCTTTCGCAGGCTTTGCAGGATCAGTGTCAGGGGGCTTACCCTGGCAGGCGGGGCGTCCGCGGTAGTGTGCGGCAGGGCGCATCGGCGCGCGTTGGCGCTCGCGTTCCTGCGGACCTCGCCGTGCGCGTTCCTCGCGGCGCCGGCGTGGGTGTCCAGGATCGTTCCGCTGTGCACGCCGGTGTGCGGGGGCGCGCGCCCGGGCGTTGGCGGGCGCGTGTGCCTGTGGGTGCCGGGGCGCACGCGTGCACGTCGTTTGGCGCCAAAAGCCCCATTTAAGCCGGTGTGCTCTTGTGACCAGTGCTGCCTAATCAACAGCTAGTCGTCCCAGAGCCTGACCTAGTACCTTGTTGTTCCTGAGATCCCTGCTGACCCGGCCTTGTCCCCCGACCTCTCTCTGAACTCTGCCTGTACCGACCTCTGCCTGTTTGACCATCCGCTTGCCTGTTCCACTGTACCTTTGCCTACTGCCTGTTACCGAACCCGGCCTGTCTCCTGACCATCCGTCTGCCTGCTCCCTGGGATCCTATCAGCCTGTCTGCAGACTTCCTGCCTGTTGTCCATACCAGCCTGCTCAGCTCAGTGCCTGTGCTCCAGTCTACTCCAGCCTTCCCATCAGTTAACCCTGCAACACCCGGACTGCATTACCTGGACTACAATACAGGCCTTCATACCACTCCGTACTTTCGTGCCTTCTGTTTACACTACCAGGGGGCCGATAGTCGGAGGGTAAGGGAGCCTACCCTCTGCCCGACAGGACTCGCCGGTCTGGTAAGTAGGAGCCTGATAGTATTAGGCAGCCATGACCGAGTCCGGGCAGGGGGCTTCCCCCATGGACGAACTTTGCCGACATCTGGCGGGTTTAACCCAGGCAGTAAAGAGCCTACAAGAGGGATACTCCAGCTTGGAAGAGCGTGTACAGGCCTTGTCCGCACCTCCCGGTCCGCAAGGGTCCGCAGCAGCCACCTCAGCACCCTCCGTGGTCATGTTACCTCCAGAGCCAAAAGTACCCGTACCAGAAAGATTTCTCGGAGACCGAAGTAAATATCGTGCCTTCCGGAATGCCTGCAATCTCTACTTCGTCCTACAGCCACGCACGTTCTCTCTTGAAGCCACTAAGGTGGGCTTTGTTATCTCCTTACTGTCTGGCGAACCACAAACATGGGCCCACCGACTTTTGGAGCAAAAATCAGTTGTCTTAGATAGTCTGGAGGCCTTCTTTGGTGCTATGTCCCAACTGTACGAAGACCCCCAGCTTACCGCCACCGCGGAAGCCACCTTACAGGCCCTTCGTCAGGGCCGTCGAGCAGCAGAAGATTATGCCGTCGAGTTCAGACGCTGGAGTTCTGACACGGCGTGGAATGACGCCGCGTTGCGCCATCAGTTCAGGATGGGGTTGTCAGATCCCCTCAAGGATGAGTTGGCACGGGTAGGGGTGCCACAGACCCTGGAAGAGCTTATCAACCTGTCCATCCAAATAGACCGTAGATTGCGAGAGCGACGTACTGAAAGAACCACCAGTACCTTTCGCCCCACCTGGATGATTCCACAAGTACCCTGTCCTCCCAGTAGATCTCCGGCTCCTCCACCTGCTACGGCCTATGATGCGCCTGAACCCATGCAGCTCGGTCTATTCCGCCCCTCTTTGACCCCAGAGGAGAAAACACGCAGACGGGCACACAACCTCTGCCTCTACTGTGGGGAGTCTGGGCACTACGCCAGCGGTTGCCCCAACAAGATGCATAAGTGTCGTTCTGATGTTCGTACCTGTGCTACTATTGTACCTACTATTGGCACGCACCTAACCATTTCTGTCACTTTACAGCTTCCCGGAAAGGCCATCCAAGTCCCAGCTATCATTGATTCCGGAGCCTGCAGCTGTTTTATCGACCGGACCTTTGCCTCCCAACATGCCATCCCTCTCCAAACCAAAACTCAAAGCCTTGCGGTTCACCTTGCAGACGGTTCTGCTCTCCGCTCCGGTCCGGTCACTCTAGAAACCGTCCCCCTAGAAGCCATCATGGGCCAACGACACCATGAATATCTCCGTTTGGATGCCATCTCGTCCCCCCTTTTTCCAGTCATTCTTGGGATACCTTGGCTACAGGTGCACAACCCTCAAATCAACTGGGCTTCTGGTAATGTCGAGTTCCTCTCTGGATATTGTCTTCAACACTGTCTACAAGGGACAGGCCGTGAGGTCACCCAACTCCTCTGTCTACATCCGGATGTTGACCTGCTCCAAGCTATCCCTGAGCCTTACCAAGACTTTACGGATGTGTTTAGCAAAAAGGGGGCAGAAGTACTACCTCCACACAGGCCCTACGACTGCCCAATTTAATTGCTTCCGGGAACCGAGGTACCTTTTGGCCGGATCTTCCCCCTGACTGAGCAGGAGCTGGGCACCCTGAAGCAGTATTTAGATGAAAATTTGAAGAAGAAATTTATCCGCCCGTCCACCTCCCCGGCCGGTGCGGGCTTATTCTTTGTGGAAAAGAAAGACCATTCTCTGCGGCCATGTATTGATTACCGCAAATTAAACAAGATAACTATTAAAAATCGTTACCCGCTCCCCCTGGTACCTGAGTTATTCCAAAGGCTGGGCACTGCCAAAATCTTTACTAAATTGGATCTCCGGGGTGCTTACAATTTAATTCGCATCCGAGAGGGTGACGAGTGGAAGACTGCGTTTCGCACTCGTTTCGGGCATTTCGAGTACCAGGTCATGCCCTTCGGTCTTTGTAATGCCCCAGCTACGTTCCAGCACTTTGTGAACGATATCTTTAGAGAATTCCTGGACCTCTACGTCATTGTCTATCTGGACGACATACTCATCTTCTCCTCTTCTTTGGCTGATCATCGCAGGCACGTCAGGAATGTTCTCCTCCGGCTCAGGCAACATGGTCTATACGCTAAACTGGACAAGTGTGAGTTCGAACGTCAGAGTATCCAGTTCTTGGGACTCATTATTTCTGTAGAAGGAATTAAGATGGATCCACAAAAAGTGTCAGCCATCCTGGACTGGCCTGCTCCTACAGACAAGAAAGGGGTCCAACGTTTTGTAGGATTTTCCAACTTCTACAGGAAATTCATTAAAGACTTTTCAAAGATCATTTCACCAATAACGGAACTTACTAGACAGGGGGCACGATTCTGTTGGTCGTCCCGAGCACAGGCAGCGTTCGAGAAATTAAAGGGACTGTTTACTTCTGCTTCTATCCTCAAACACCCGGACCCTGCGCTACCGTTTGTGCTGGAAGTGGATGCTTCAGAGATTGCAGTGGGGGCAGTACTTTCTCAACGCTTGGGCCCCAAAGCCCTCCTGTTTCCTGTAGCATTCTTTTCCCGTAAACTTTCGTCATCTGAGAAGAATTATGACGTAGGAGACCGGGAACTGTTGGCCATCAAAGCGGCTCTGGAGGAATGGCGCTATCTGTTGGAGGGTGCTGTACATCCGGTTCTTATCTTTACCGATCACAAGAACTTGGAATACCTAAGGGCAGCCAAGCGTCTTAAACCACGACAGGCTAGATGGGCACTTTTTTTTTCTCGCTTCTCCTTTCATATTACGTACAGACCCGGATCCAAGAATGGAAAGCCTGATGCCTTATCACGAATGTTTCACGATTCCAAGGAAAGTACCCCTCCTGATACTATTTTGCCAATGGGAAATTTCTTACTCCTCCAGGGAGATTTAATTTCCAGGATTAAACAGGCCTCCTCTGAAATTTCTCTACCTACTGGAACCAGTTTAAGGGATGGGCTGCTCTGGCATGAAGGCAAGATTTTTGTACCTGAAAAACTTAGGGTGCTGGTACTAGAACTATGTCACGACCACAAGCTGGCGGGTCACTTCGGAGCCCGGAAAACCTCGGAATTGGTGCTACGCACCTTTTGGTGGCCATGTCTCCTGGAGGACTGTAAAAGGTATGTGAGTTCTTGCCACACTTGTGCCCGGAATAAATGCAACCGCTCAAGGGCCTGGGGCTTATTGAGACCCTTACCGATCTCTGACAGACCGTGGAGAATGTTATCTATGGACTTCATTGTGGAGCTACCCCCTTCTGAAGGTTTCTCAACCATCTTTGTGGTGATCGATAGGCTATCAAAGATGGCACACTTCCTCCCTATGAAGGGTACTCCCACAGCCGTAGAAACGGCGAAAATATTCGTCAAAGAAATAGTGAGATTACATGGGGTACCCGCGAATATTGTATCTGATCGGGGTGTCCAATTTACCTCCAGGTTCTGGAGAGCACTGTGTGCCGCCCTGGAAATTGAATTAGCATTCTCCTCGGCCTACCACCCTCAGACGAACGGCCAGACGGAAAGAACTAAGCAGACGCTGGAGCAATACCTCCGTTGTTTTTCTGTATTTACGCAAGATGACTGGGTGTCTTTGTTACCAGTCGCTGAATTCTCGTACAACAACTCCCTACACTCTTCCATCAACCAGACTCCTTTCTTCGCAAATTATGGATTCCATCCTTCTTTTCTTCCCAGTTCTATCCCGGAATGTACCCTACCCGCAGTAACGGAAACAATGGAGTTCTTCTCTAGTAACTGTAAAATCTTGCAGGAAACCATGGCCCAATCCCAGGCTTCCTTCAAGAGGATGTTTGACAAGAAAAGGCGAGGAGAACTCGTCCTTGAGCCTGGAAACCAAGTGTGGCTCTCCACAACTAACCTAAAGTTGGCTTGTCCCTCCAGGAAGTTGGGACCTAAGTTCCTGGGCCCGTTTCGGGTGAAAAGAAAGGTGAATGATGTTGCTTTTGAACTTAGTCTGCCAGAGTCTCTTAGAATTCACCCGGTCTTTCACGTGTCGTTATTGAAACCAGTTACCCCTGATCCCTTTCCTGACCGTAAGACCAAGCCACCGGAGTCCGTCTTGGTCAACAATGAGGAGGAGTTCGAAGTCGAGGCAATCCTGGATTGTAGGAAGAGGCAGAATCAGCTCCAGTACCTCATTAAGTGGAAGGGGTATGGACCCGAGGATAACTCTTGGGAACCCGAAAGTAACCTCCATGCCAACGAACTGTTACGAGCCTTCAAGAACTCCCATGCACCCAGGTTGGCCCAGCTGGGCATCCGGAGGCTGCCCTTGAGGGGGGGGCACTGTCAGGGGGCTTGCCCCGGCAGGCGGGGCGTCCGCGGTAGTGTGCGGCAGGGCGCGTCGGCGCGCGTTGGCGCTCGCAATCCTGCGGACCTCGCCGTGCGTGTTCCTCGCGGCACCGGCGTGGGTGTCCAGGATCGTTCCGCTGTGCACGCCGGTGTGCGGGGGCGCGCGCGCGGGCGTTGGCGGGCGCGTGTGCCTGTGGGTGCCGGGGCGCGCGCGTGCACGTCGTTTGGCGCCAAAAGCCCCATTTAAGCCGGTGTGCTCTTGTGACCAGTGCTGCCTAATCAACAGCTAGTCGTCCCAGAGCCTGACCTTGTACCTTGTTGTTCCTGAGATCCCTGCTGACCCGGCCTTGTCCCCCGACCTCTCTCTGAACTCTGCCTGTACCGACCTCTGCCTGTTTGACCATCCGCTTGCCTGTTCCACTGTACCTTTGCCTACTGCCTGTTACCGAACCCGGCCTGTCTCCTGACCATCCGTCTGCCTGCTCCCTGGGATCCTATCAGCCTGTCTGCAGACTTCCTGCCTGTTGTCCATACCAGCCTGCTCAGCTCAGTGCCTGTGCTCCAGTCTACTCCAGCCTTCCCATCAGTTAACCCTGCAACACCCGGACTGCATTACCTGGACTACAATACAGGCCTTCATACCACTCCGTACTTTCGTGCCTTCTGTTTACACTACCAGGGGGCCGATAGTCGGAGGGTAAGGGAGCCTACCCTCTGCCCGACAGGACTCGCCGGTCTGGTAAGTAGGAGCCTGATAATCAGGGAGGCCATGCAGCATAGGTTTGCTGAGGCATTCGGTCCGGAGTCCTCTGGGTCACTAAGGACGACCTGATCCGCAGCCACCTCCTCCCAGCCACGTACAAGTCCATGGGTTTCTGGGGACTGTAAACGATCCCTTGAAGACTGCTGCTGATGCTGAGTGCTAGGCTCCACCTCCATGCTGACACAATCCTCCTCCTCCTCTTCCTGTGTGATCGGCGGGTCCGCAGGAACACTGTCTGGATAAAGGGGGCCTTAAGAGGTAAGGAAGTCCTCCTCTTCCTCCCTTTGTTCTGCCTCAAATTCCCTGTCCATTATTCCATGCAGCGTGTGCTCCAACAGTTAGACAAGAGGGACAGTATCACTGATGTATGCACTGTCACTGCTCACCATCCTCATGGCCTCCTCAAATGGTGACAGGACAATGCATGTATCCTTGATCATGAGCCACTAGCGTGGCGAAACAAAGCCAGGGTCCCCTGACCCTGTCCTGGTGCCATAGTCACACAGGTACTCATTGATGGCCCTCTGCTGCGTGCGCAACTGCTGCAGCATGGCCAACGTTGAGTTCCATCTGGTGGGCATGTCACAGATTAGGCGGTTCTTGGGCAGGTTGTATTCCTTTTGGAGGTCAGCCAGACTAGCACTGGCATTATATGACCGGTAGAAATGCACACAGACTTTCCTGGCCTGCCTCAGGAGATCCTGTAAGCCCGGGTACCTGCAAAAGAACCACTGCACCACCAGATCAAGGACGTGAGCCAAACACAGAACATGGGTGAAGTGTCCCTGTCGGAGGGCGGAGAGGAGGTTGGTGCCATTGTCGCAATCCACTATTCCTGCCTGAAGCTGGCATGGCGTCAACCACCTCTGAGCCTGCCCCTTCAGAGCTGACAGAATCTCTGCCCCAGTGTGGCTCCTGTCCCCTAAGCACACCAGCTCAAGCACCGCATGGCATCTTTTTGCCTGAGTGCTTGCTTAGCCCCTTGAATGCCTACAGAGCACTGCTGGTTCCGAGGACAAATCTGTAGAGGAAGAGGCCATGGAGGAAGAAGAAGAGGAGGGGGTGGAGGAGAGAGGTGTGTCAGAATCACCACTAGTAGCATTTTGGAGGCGTGGTGGCGGAACAAGCTCCAACAATACTGCACTCTGTCCTGCATCCTTTCCAGCTGCCAGCAGGGTCACCCAGTGCGCCGTGAAAGATAGATAACGTCCCTGTCCATGCCTGCTGGACCATGAGTCAGCAGTATTATGATCGCCCTGTCCAGCAAGGCCAAGACATTGCCTTCCACATGCCGGAAGAGAACCGGAATCGCCTTCCGTGAAAAAAAGTGGCGTTTGGGAATCTGCCACTGAGGTACCGCACATTCCAAAAATTCACGAAAGGGGCAGAGTCTACCAGCTGAAAAGGCAGCAGTTGGAGTGCTAGCAATTTAGCCACACTAGCATTCAGCCGCTGGGCCTGTGGATGGCTGGGACCGAATTTCTTTTGCCGGTTTAGCAACTGGGGTAGGGAAATTTGCCTGCTACAATCGGACGTTGGTGTAGCGATAGCAGATTGCCAGCAAGTACTTGGCACACCTAATTCAACACATTCATGCCTCTCAGTGCAGGTTTCTGAAAGAACTGAAGGTATAGTGGGGTTGGAGATCCCAGCTGATAAGGAGTAAGGAGAGGTCTGCCTTGTTCTTTGGTGTGGGTCTATTAAGTACACTTGCCAACGGACTGCATGGGAGTTCGACATATGTCTGGTCAAGCATGTGGTGCCCAAGCGGCTGCTGTTTTGGCCATGCTTGATACACTTCAGACATATGTTGCAAACAGCTATGGTGCGATCTGCTGCACGCGTCTCAAAAAAGGCCCACACCAAAGAACTTTTGGAAAAACGCGCGGAGTCAGCAGCGCCCTGCACATGCGGAGCTCTGTGTTGTGATGCAGTCGGTTGGCTGCCCTTAAGCTGGCCCCTGGAGGGCATCCTGCCTCGTTGGAGATGTGCCTCCTCCTCATCCTCCTCCTCTCTCCTATCAGGCACCCACGTAGAGTCAGTGACCTCATCATCCCCTCCTTCCTCGTCACTGGAGCAAACCTGGCAGTATGCTGCAGCTGGGGGAACATGACTGCTAGTTTGTTGTCCTTCTTGGGCACCTCCTCTCTCTGGGCTCACGTTACTGCCTTCCTTAATATAGGTACCATCATTGGAGCCTTCAAAACGCTGTGCATCCTCCTGCAGCATGTACCCAACACTGTGGTCGAACAGTTCGGGGGACTCCGCAGGGCATGATGGTGGGGCTAGGGAAGGAGTGACTGATGACATTGAGCCGATGGAAGAGGCCGCTTTGGCAGCTGCATTGGCAGCCAAAGTACTTTGAGCCTGGGTGACAGAGGATGAGGAGGATGAGGATGGCTTGGTCATCCACACTACCAAAGCATGTTGTGGCTCAACACAGCCAGCTGCTGAAAAAAAGGACAAGCATGCCCCACAGCCACGTGCTGAGGATGCACTGTGTCCACGACCTGCAATGTGGGCTGCAGACACAGAGCCTGCTTGCCCTCTTTTAGTGGCCTGTGAGCGTCTGCCTCTCCTTGTTGGCCTTCCAGACATACTGTATTTGATTTATTTGTAATGTATTTGAATAGGTACACCAGGAATAGCCTGCAGTGAGATGTAGCTGCACAAAGCTGGGATGTATATATCTACTGATTCTGAATATACTGCAGCTAACTGAATCAACTGCCTGCCTGTAGTATATTAGGAAGAGAACAACAGGAATGGTCTGCAGTGAGATCTAGCTGCACAAGATACAGTACTGAATTTACTGCAGCTAACTGAATCAACTGCCTGCCTGTAATATTAAGTATTAAGTAGTAATGTACAATATACTGTATATACTGCAAGAGTGTGTGTGACAGACCTAGCCGGGAGAGAGACTTTTGGAGGGGACTGAATGCTAGCCTCTTGCCGATCGATCGTGGGCCCTGGCATTTGAGGGAACGGTGCTCTTTGTGAGCTGTATGCCTGGGGACCCTTGAGGTGGTATTACTGTGGATTCGGGTCCTGGTGGATTCGGGTCCTGGTCCCCCAGGACACACAGACTCTGGGGACCCTGGATTTGCCAGAAATAGAAATTAGAAATAGTGGCTGATTCATAATGCTGGGACAAATACTGTTAGGAGATGCTGATGTCAATTCCAGCCACCTGTCTGTCTGTTGCCTGCTAGAATGTGTATTGTAAATAAGTCTCTAGTATGGGATCTAATGGATCCCCATTGTTGTTTGTGTTAATTAACTCTGCTATTGTGATAATGTTGATTGGGTTTTCTGAGCTACAAGACGGTCAGTCTGGCCTAAAGGTCATGTCTGAGTCATCTAGGCTGTCTAAAGAGATTAGTTAATTAGCCCATGTTAATTAGGTTTCTGGTCACAGGTGTATGTTCAGAGTAATATGAGCCGGAGGTACGCACCTCCTCTTTTATTGTATATAAGAGCCTGTATTTTTCAATAAAAGAGAGATTCCTGGTTGAACTTACATACAGCCTGCCTGGTGTTTGTTCTGAGCTATAACAACTGGGTTAGAACGGCACATAGCTGTAGTTCTAATCCCGGAGCATCGGATGACCGAACAATCAGATGTTGCGATCTGCAATCTGATTCTATAGCAGCAGAGGAGTGTCGAGAGTGGAACCGAGCGAGCAGGGGCTCGTTACAGTGTGTAATGTACAATATAGTGTATATAGTGCAGGAGTGTGTAATGCACAATATAGTGTATAGAGTGCAGAAATATGTAATGTGCAATATGGTGTAGATAGCGAAGGAGTGTGTAATGTACAATATAGGGTAAAAAGTGCAGGAGTGTGTAATGTACAAAAATAGTGTATATAGTGCAGGAGTGTGTACTGTACAATATAGTGTATAAGTGTGGAATGTACAATATAGTGTATGAGTGTGGAATGTACAATATAGTGTATATAGCGCAGGAGTGTGTAATGTACAATATACTGTATATACTGCAAGAGTGTGTAATGCACAATATACTGTATGAGTGTGTAATGTACAATATAGTGTATGAGTGTGGAATGTACAATAAAGTGTATGAGTGTGGAATGTACAATATAGTGTATATAGTGCGGGAGTGTGTAATGCACAATATAGTGTGTAATGTACAATATACTGTATATACTGCAAGAGTGTTTAATGTACAATATACTGTATATAGTGCAGCAATGTGTAATATGCAATATAGTGTATACAATATGTAGTGTGTAATGTTTTTTTTTTTGGGGGGGGGGTCTCCTGGTGTAGTATGGAGGGACAGGGGAGTCCTCTAGTGTGTACAGTATGGGGGAAGGGGTCTCCTGGTGTGTACTGTATTCTCCTGATGGGGGAGAGGGGATCCCCAGTAAGTACACTAGCCAGTAAGTCACGCAGGTTTCGGTATGTGTGCTTGGTCCCTGTGGGCTGTGCAGCGTTTGGTCCTCTGGCAGTCCCTGGCTTGGTGGGTACATGTCTCTCTAGAACGCCATGCTACCTGCTCACCCGCAAATGATTGCAGCACACCCCTTGGGTGGATGGTATAAAGGTGAGGGCTCTCCCAGTGAGGTCTGATGTGGCCAGTAATGACTTGTCCTGTGCCAAGTTTCTATCCCAGCAAAGTATGGTGCTGAAGGAACTCCAGCGTGCAGAGGTGATGGACATTACAGCAAAGTCAGATCTGCAACCTAGCCTTCTGGATGGGCAATGTGGTGCTGAGGATCACCTTTTTAATACTATAATAATACTACTCCCGAATCCTCCCGACAAGAGTCCCACTCCCATCTCGCGAGTAATGACAGTGAGGGTCCAGAGCAGAGAGCACCCACTGTTAGTGTGTACATTACAATTACAGGCCTGAAGCCTCCCCTCAGACCATCACGTCTGCCCAGAGCACTGTGTGTGCATTAAAAGCCTCCTGCCCACCTCTGACCATAGTGCACCCAGGGCACTATGCATTACAGGCCATTTCTCAGACCTGAGACCACCATCCAGCAGTGCTCAGCATTACAGGCCTCCCCTGACCACAGGCAACCAGGGCACTATGCATTACAGGGCATCCCTCAGACCTGAGACCACCATCCAGCAGTGTGCAGCATTACAAGGCTCCCCTGACCACCGGCATCTAGAGCACTGTGCATTATTGGCCTCCTTATAACACTATCCAGAGTACTGTGTGCAATGCACTACAGGCCTCCTCTTCAGACTATCCATGTCCAGAGCACTGTGCAGCATTACAGGCCTCCTAAGACCACCATCCAGAGCACTGTGCATTACATGCCACCTAAGACCACCACCCAGAGCACTGTGCATTACAGGCCACCTAAGACCACCATCCAGAGCACCGTGCATTACAGGCCTCCTCAGATCACCATCCAGGGCACTGTGCAGTATTACAGGCCTTCTTAGACCATCCAGGGTGGCTAAATCTGTATTTGTGAGTTTGTTCTAACCTTAATACAAAAAATATTAGATATTAATATAAACATATTCATTTTTTTTACTCCAGGAATATATAATAAGTTTAAAAATTCTAAAGAAATGCTTAAATAATGCATTACAATTTAAGTAAACACATTAGATTTTAGTTGACTAAAATGATTTTATTGGACTAAAATGCACTGGAGATTTTAGCTGACTAAAATACAACTAAAACTAAAGCAATTGTAGATGACTAAAATGGGACTAAAACTAAAATGGCAATTAAGTGAAAAGACTATAACTAAAACAAAATCAATATTCTATCAACACTGGTTAGCAAAATTCATTATAAAAGATCAGAGGAATAAAACAGACACAAAAGAGAAAAGTGATAGACACAAAAAAAGTAAGATCATGTTATTGAAAAACTCAAACCATTTACCGTATATACTCGAGTATAAGTCGAGTTTTTCAGCACATTTTTTTGTGCTGAAAGTGCCCCCCTCGACTTATACTCGAGTCAAGCACTTTTCTGCAGCAAAAAATTTCATTTTCCGAACTGACTGTGGGGCCCCGTATCTCAGGGCCACTTGGTGCTAGGAACCCCAAATTTGGTGTGCAAACCCAGTGGACCTGGTACCATAACATATCCAAAGCTGGGGTTCCTAGCACCAAGTGGCCCCGAGATACGGGGCCCCAAAATAGGTTCGGAAAATGTCATTCTCTGCTGCAGAAAAGTGCTTGACATTTTCTGAACTGATTTTTGGGGCCCTGTATCTCGGGGCCACTTGGTGCTAGAAATCCCAGCTTTGGATATTTTATGGTGCTAGTTCCACTGGGTTAAGAAACACCAAATTTGGAGTTCCTAGCACTAATTGGCCCCAAGATACGGGGCCCCAAAGTCGGTCAACTGTATCCATCTGCAGCAATGTCATTTCGGGACCCCAAATTTTGGCTGCAGCTAGGGGGCATCTAGGAACACTTAACTACTGAGTTTGAAGTTCGGGGGACACAGGGCCGTCTTTAATTTTGATTGGGCCCTGGGCAAACATTTTCTTGGGGCCCCCCCTCCATTCTGAGACATACAAAAAATAGCAGGTAGACTCAAAATCAGTTTACTGCAGCAGATCACGCAGCGATTGCAATTGTTTGCCAGAGGTTACAGCCTATCCTTACTGCTCACTGGCTGTTTTCTAGAGTTTACAACACATAATTTCTGCTTGCCGATTGGTTGCTAGAGGTTAATGTACATTATTAGCGCTCACTAATTGGTTGCTACGGGTTACAGCACATCATTACCACTTACTGATTGGTTGCTAGAGATTAAAGCAGATCACTACTGTTCGCTGATTGGTTGCTAGAGGTTAATGCACATCATTACCTCTCACTGAGCGGTGGAGCAATCCCAAATTGAGCAAGTAAAGGGGCATAATAATATACATACTACAGGAGAGTGTCAGAGAGTGCAGACATACTACAGGAGATTACCAGAGACTGCGGACATACTGCAGGAGATTACCAGAGACTGCGGACATACTGCAGGAGATTACCAGAGACTGCGGACATACTGCAGGAGATTACCAGAGACTGCGGACATACTGCAGGAGACAATTAGAGACTGCGGACATACTGCAGGAGTTTACCAGAGACTGCGGACATACTGCAGGAGACAATTAGAGACTGCGGACATACTGCAGGAGATTATCAGAGACTGTGGACATACTGCAGGAGACAATTAGAGACTGCGGACATACTGCAGGAGATTACCAGAGACTGTGGACATACTGCAGGAGACAATTAGAGACTGCGGACATACTGCAGGAGATTACCAGAGATTGCGGACATACTGCAGGAGACAATCAGAGACTGCGGACATACTGCAGGAGACAATCAGAGACTGCAGACATACTGGAGGAGACAATCAGAGACTGCGGACATACTGCAGGAGACAATTAGAGACTGCGGACATACTGCAGGAGATTACCAGAGACTGCGGACATATTGCAGGAGACAATCAGAGACTGCGGACATACTGCAGGAGACAATCAGAGACTGCGGACATACTGGAGGAGACAATCAGAGACTGCGGACATACTGCAGGAGACAATCAGAGACTGCAGACATACTGCAGGAGACAATCAGAGACTGCGGACATACTGCAGGAGACAATCAGAGACTGCGGACATACTGAAGAAGATTACCAGAGACTGCGGACATACTGCAGGAGACAATTAGAGACTGCAGACATACTGCAGGGGATTACCAGAGACTGCGGACATACTGCAGGAGACAATTAGAGACTGCAGACATACTGGAGGAGACAATCAGAGACTGCGGACATACTGCAGGAGACAATCAGAGACTGCGGACATGCTGCAGGAGACAATCGGAGACTGCGGACATACTGCAGGAGATTACCAGAGACTGCGGACATACTGCAGGAGACAATCAGAGACTGCGGACATACTGCAGGAGACAATCAGAGACTGCGGACATACTGCAGGAGATTACCAGAGACTGCGGACATACTGCAGGAGATTACCAGAGACTGCGGACATACTGCAGGAGATTACCAGAGACTGTGGACATACTGCAGGAGACAATTAGAGACTGCGGACATACTGCAGGAGATTACCAGAGACTGCGGACATACTGAAGGAGACAATTAGAGACTGCGGACATACTGCAGGAGATTACCAGAGACTGTGGACATACTGCAGGAGACAATTAGAGACTGCGGACATACTGCAGGGGATTACCAGAGACTGCGGACATACTGCAGGAGACAGAGACTGCGGACATACTGCAGGAGATTAGCAGAGACTGCGGTCATACTACAGAAGACAATCAGAGACTGCGGACATACTGCAGGAGACAATCAGAGACTGCAGACATACTGCAGGAGATTACCAGAGACTGCGGACATACTACAGAAGACAATCAGAGACTGCGGACATACTACAGAAGACAATCAGAGACTGCGGACATACTGCAGGAGATTACCAGAGACTGCGGACATACTGCAGGAGACAATCAGAGACTACAGACATTATACAGGAGATGGTCAGAGAACTTTCAGCAATGCACAGCTTTACAGTTTAATAACACAGCTCAGGGTTTAATCAGTCTGGCATTTAATGGGTGTAAGGACATACCTGGCCAGCCAAACTAACTACATACATTCAGGTGTGTGGGCGGGGCTTCCACTCTCTGCTCTCACTACAACAGCCGGGAGCTCCACTGATGCTTTGTTGGGGGGCCTGCGTCACCCGTGAATTGGGGCCTCGATGACAGCTTTGCAGAGCGCACAGAGGACATGGGAGGATGTATTCCCGCGCTAGCCAGTTGAGAGGGGCGGGGCCGGGAGCTCCACTGATGCTCTGACCCCGCCTACGTGCAGCCTGTGTACTCGGAAAAGAGCGTCTTTAGTGAAAGCCAGTGATCGGAGTGGGAGTGTCATTGGAGCTCCCGGCCCCGCCCCCGGACTTCTGTATTCACCAGCCAGTATAGAGGGGGCGGGGCCGGGAGCTCCACTGATGCTCCCACTCCAATCACTGGCTCTCACTACAGACGCTCTTTTCCGAGTATACAGGCTGCACGTAGGCAGGGTCAGAGCGTCAGTGGAGCTCCCGGCCCCTCCCCCTCTCAGCTGGCTAGTGCGGAATACAGCCTCCCGTATCCTCTGTGCGCTCTGCAAAGCTGTGATCGGGGCCCCAATTCACGGCTAGCGCGGGCCCCTCAACAAAGATTGGGCCCAGGGCAAGTGCCCCGTTTGCCCTGCGCTAAAGACGGCCCTGGGGGGACATATGGCTGCAAATGGGCACAGTGAGGCATGCAAATGGGCACAGTGAGGCTGCAAATGGGCATTGTTGACCCTCTTTTCCACTTACAGTAGCTGTGCATTTCTCACCCTCGTCTTATACTCGGGTCACTAAGTTTTTCCCATTTTTTTGTGGTTAATTAGGGCCTCGACTTATACTCGGAACGACTTATACTCGAGTATATACGGTAAATACTTAAAGCGGAGTTCCAACGACATCTAGCCGTTTTTTTTTTTAAATCCATCTATTATAAGCATACTATTATAACGTGACCCACATTCTATATTACACTGCTAAAGTTTGCATTTTATATAAAAACGACCCTTGTATTGCTTTTTCTTGTGCGTTCCCATCTTGCTTGTGGGCAGGGGAAGCCCACAAGGATGATCTTCTGGGATATAGTGCTACTGAATTAATCAGCATGCACTGCCCGATCTCACACATGCGCATTATGCACACATAGCGGTGGAAACTTCTCTGGTTGCCATCACAACAGGCAGCGTCGTCGGAAGTTCACGCCCCGTTGTTATGGCAACCTAGCCCTCGGCGCTGCCCACTGACTCCTGGGAAAATATGACACACATCTCCCAGGAGCACTAGCGAGCACAGGCACAGACGGAAGTGGCAGAATACAAGGTACCCCATAGCAACAGCGCTGAAGAAGGGGGTAAAAAAAATAAAAAAATTCCAACTGTTGATGCTGATGGATAATGCTGTTGATAGCTTTAAAGTACATTTTTTGGGTGGAACTCCGCTTTAATCCCAATTATTTTCCTTCACTGGTCTGAGTAGGTATATGCAGCAACCTCTAGCTAGTGTTCTAGTTAGCTGTAGTATAGGTAAATTGGCTTGGCTGAGAGCCAGACATGGGTTCAATCTGGGTCAGGGTTGAGTGACTCTGGGAGGCTGGATGACTAATTAGCTAGTATGCTATGCATACTAGCATATAATGCCTTTGTCTTGCAGGGTTTTTTTTTTGCTGAGGGTTTTCTTCCTCTTTAAGGGGGTGCGCTACACATATATATGTCAGGAAAACACACTATTGTCTGCAGGGGCCGCCGGGGGCCACACAGTTAGTGCCACGTGCAGCATGCTATTCCTGGGTCACAGAGTGGGCACCAAGGCTATAAATTAATAAAAGTCACTATACACAATAAATGCTGTGGGTTTTTTTATAGTTTAAATGCATACAGTAAATCATAAAGTATTATTATTATTAATAATAATAATAATAATAATAATATAGAAACTAAAAGATAACATTTTTTTTTTTCTTCTGGAATGTGAGTTTTTTTATATCCTCAGGCTCCATTTTTACCGGTGTGCCCGAGAAACGATCCGAAGGTTCGAATGGCTGGCCATAGAGGTCCCCAGAGTACACACCAAGTTCTCAAGCGCTAAAATCTGTCAGCCCAATGTGTAAATATAGTACCCATATAAAAAGGACAATAACCCAGTGCAGCTGCCTAACCACTGGAGAATAGAAGACTAGAGACAAAAAACAAAAAAGCAGCGATCTATGGGTAAAGTCATAAGTTGCATGAATTACAGATGTAATGCATACAACTTATGACTTTACAGATAGAGGTCACCAGAGACCAGATTGTCTCTGATCGCCTCTATGGTCTTGGAGGACCGCAGCGTCGTCATGACGTCACATCTGGACTAGGGTGGAAATAAACAATTTTTTATTTTTTTTAACCAAAAGATCACTTTTTTTTTTTTTTAATCTTTTCCTTTTATAGGTAAAGGAGAGATTTAGGGTCTTATTGACCCCAGATCTCTCCATGAAGAAGAACTATCATCCCTTATTTCTATTACAGGGGATATTTATATTCTTTGTAATAAGAATAAAAGTGATAAAAACACAAAAAATAAAAAAATAAATAAAACCAATAATAAATAAAATAAATTATAGTGCTCCATCCCTCCGTGCTTGCGCACAGAAGTGAACACATACGTAAGTCACCCATGCATATGTAAATGGTGTTCGCACCACACATGTGAGGTATCGCCACGAACATTAGAGTGAGAGCAATAATTCCAGTACTAGATCTCCTCTGTAACTCTAAATAGGTAACCTGTAAATTTTTTTTAAAGAGTTGCCTATGGAGATTTTTAAGTATCGTAATTTTTCGCCATTCCACAAGTGTGTGCAATTTTAAAGCATGACATGTCAGGTATTTTTTTACTCAGCGTAACATAATTTTTTTCAATTTTACCCAAAAAATTGGTTATATATTTTGTTTTTTGTTTTTACATTAAAATGTATTAAAGTGTATTTTTTCCCCAAAAAATTGCATTTGAAACACCACTGTGCAAATACTGTGTGTGCCATTTTATTCTCTAGGGTCTCTATTAATAGAAAAAAATGTTTGGGGGTTCTAAGTAATTTTCTTGCAAAAAATACTGATTCAGAAAAGGCTAGGTCGGCAAGTGGTTATAATAAACTCAGGGATTTCAGAAGAAAATTAACATTGAATATACTTTGGTTGCATTATTATTATTCCTAGTAGTAGTAGTAGTAGTAGTAGAAATAATAATAATAAAAATCATGATCATAATAATAGGAACATAAAGAAACAGGCATTTCAGAAGAATTCTGCCCTCTGATCCCTTCTGTTTTGATTTGTATTGTAACTGTACTGTCTGATCTCATGTTGTAAAGCGCCGTGCAAACTGTTGGCGTTATATAAATCCTGAAAATAATAATAATAATAATAATTCTAAAAGTGTACAGTATTTATTTTAGTTGCAATTGTATTATTATTATTAATAATAATAATAATAACAACAATAGTAATAATATCAATATAAAATGCAGGTGTTTCATAAGAAATGTAAAACTGAATATGTATTAGTTGCATCAGTAGTAATAATATTATTATTATTATTATTAATATAGAGTGACAAGCATTTCAGAAGAATTATTAAAATGTATATCTTTTAGTTGCATAATTAATAATAATAATAATAATATAAAGAGACAAGCATTTCAGAAGAACTTTAAAAATATATATTGTTTAGTTGCATAAAAAATGATAATAATTATTATTATTATTGTTATTATTATTATTAATAGTATAAAGAGACAAGCATTTCAGAAGAATTTTAAAAATGTATATTGTTTAATTGCATAATTATTATTATTAGTAATAATAATAATAATAATGCAACTAAATAATATACATTTTTAAAATTCTTCTGAAATGCTTGTCTCTTTATACTATTATTAATAATAATAATAATAATAATAATAATAATAACAATAATAATAATAATAATAATAATAATAATGCAACTAAACGATATACATTTTTGTTTATGTCCTGAAATGCCTGTTCCCCGCCCTTTAGTGAAGCACAGAATGATGTAGAGATACAATGTTTCTAATACTACAGGAAGTATTTAAAAGTAGTGCATCCCAGGAAAAACTTGTGCTCCAGGTGAGGCTCGAACTCACAACCTCGGCATTGCTCTGCATTGTACTGCTTTATAAGTACCGCGCGCTAACCGATTGCGCCACTGGAGCTCTGACATATTCTCTTCCAGAACGCTTTACACGGCGTGCCATAGGGCGGGCTTGACACGTCACCAATCCCCGCCCCTTTGTAGAAGCCGGGGAGAGAGGAAGGTATAGAAGCGAGGAGCGGAGTGTTCTCTTGCTCTGGCACGAAGAATAAAACAAATAGAAGCTGTGACAGAAGTGTTCAGTGTGCTCATCACTGATAGCGGGAACAGTACGGAGATCACACACTGCACAGGCTCGCTCTCTGTCCCCCCATAGGTAGTGTATAGTGGCGCTCTAAATCAGTGCGATGCTGCGCTCTAGCGGCAGATCTGTATTACTGCATCTCCACAATCTAGAAGAGTAGATTGCATTGCATGCTGTACAGCCATTGGTCAGTTCACCCAAGTTTCACTGAACATTCACCCAACTTTGCAAAGAATTCCCACACCTGAATTAAAGAGGCACTCTGATGGGGACACACCTGATGTAAGGGGGAACTCTGATGGGGATAACAAAATTAAAAGAGAAGTATGTTTTTTTTTTTTCCCAAACATACTTACTTAGGTGTAGGCAGCATCTGTCCTCTGCTGCCTCTGCACTGAGAACTGAGCAAACGAATACCGCCGATCACTCGGTTCTCACAGCTCCCTGGCAGCAAAATTGAGTACACCCCTAAGGGAAAATATCCAAATTGGGCCGCTGCTGATTTAAAAAATATACATTTTGTGGCTGGAGCTCCGCTTTATGGTTAAACGGCTTCTCTTCCAGTCTCATGGTGTGGCCCCGTGTCTTCCTACACTCCCTGAGACTGAATAGTTTCATACTTAGACAGGGATTACCGTTGAGATATTTGTATATCTCTATCATATCTCCTCCCAAGCGTCTCTTCTCCAGGGAGAACAAATTTAGCGCTTGTAGTCCTTCCTTATAATTAAGGTCCTCCAGGCCACATATTCATTTAGTTGCCCTTCTCTGGACTCTCTCCAGTTCCAGCACATCCTACATAAGGACTGGTGACCAGAACTGGATATATCTTGACAGTATATCTGGAACCTCTCTTTTGGGCACTAATAAACTCTATGTATATGGTATGATATTCTGAAAAAAAAAAATGGGAAAACCCGTCCAGCCGCATAACCCTTCCTTCTCAGATCCACCAGTCTAGCAGGTCAACCAAGGAGAAATGTTGCAAACAGTTACATTGTAACATTTGGTCTGTAAACATAACACAGTTGACCTGAGTAACCCCAAACACACTGTAGAACCATTCTGGAAGCACCAGTGATTATAATGTATTGCATTAAATGTAATAATTTACTGGTGGCACCAGATGACATCGCCGTCTGGCCCCGACCCATAGCTATTTAAGAAATGTCACATGGCGGGCAGACCGCGGGAGCTTTTGTGGTGAGCTGAGCTTTTTTTTTTTTTTCTTTTTTTTTGATTGACGATGGATTTTTAATAAAAGAATTGTCAAAAAAAACTCTTGTACAGTCTTTAATTACTTCTACACTTTTTTGGTGAATGGGTAGGGGTACTATGTATCCCCTATTCCTTCACATGGGGGGTGGGATCTGGGGGCCCCCTTGTTAAGGGGGCTTTCAGATTCCAATAAGCCCCCCCGCCTGCAGACCCCCACAACTACAGCCCACAGCCATAGACCCTCTGACCCAAAGCACTCCCCCATGTTGAGGGCATGTGGCCTGGTATGGTTCGGGGGGGGGGGGGGGGGTTGCGCTCGCTCGTCTCCTCCCTTTCATGAACTGCCGGACTGTCTGTTTGGATAAGCGCCTATTTGGATTTTGGGGGGCCCCACGCTTTTTTTTTTACATTTTTGGTGTGGGGTTTGCCTTCAAATCCGTACCAGAACCGAAGGGCCTGGTATGGATTTGGGGGGACCCCATGCCGTTTTTTCCTGACTTTTTTTGCCGGCAATTCTTTTTTTTTGCATTCAGCTGTCAGCGGGTAACCCCGCTGACAACTCATCAGTTGATAAGGACATGGCGGCTGGCTTCCCGGCCCGCTCCTTAGCAGCCAGCTGTATACAGTGTTTTTAAAGGGACATAAAAAAAAAACACAAAAACTCAAAACGCGTTCCTAATTGTAGGTGCAGTCATGATGCTGGTAAAACGACTTCAATCATTTATAAATGGTCTGCGGATGGGGAAGTCGTTAATAGCAAGAATTTTTGGCTTGCGAATCAAACCCAGGTATGATCGGCGCACTCCTATTTGGCACACTTTTGGTTATGGTGGTAAGTTCATAGTGGTGTATAGGGGTGCTGATTCATGTTACGTACATTTTTGTAACAAATATCAGGAAAGCATTTAAAAATCAAAGCATATTAAGACACTTTGGAGATTTCCATAATAAAGATCTGAGTGGGATAAAATGTTATGTAGTAGACAAAGTCCAGTCGAGGTGGCTGAATCTGAAAAGAGAGACTTAAAAAACGAGACTAAATGAATTTATACATTGGATACTTTACAGTCCCTAGGACTTAATGATGAATTCCAGGTATGGCAGTTTTTACATAGTTGCATTGATCCAGCTTGCACTAATATAAGTATGCATGTTCTATACCTGTGGGATCCCCGTAGAAGCTGGAAATCACTGTAATAGGCACCCCTACTCCGGTCATCTCCACTTCGTTCCGGCTCCTGTGCTAAGCATTTTGAACACAGGAGCTCTCTCACTGGGCATGGGCACCATTCAGGGAAAAATTTCTATTTTCTCAATGAATACAAATCACTGTCTGATTGGAAGAGGTGAAGAGGCGGGGCAGTGAAATCCTGATCTCCACCTCATCCAATCAGTAAATACTTTGCATTCATTGAGAAAATGTAAAGTGTTCTCTGAATGGCACCTGAGCAGAGCGAGATCCTGTGTTCACTAAGCAGCACTGTAGCTGCTTGCCACGTGACCCGGAAGCTAGTGGTAATCACTGTAGTAGCTGTGCCTACTAACAGTGATTTTTAGATGCCACGGAGATCCCACAGGTATGGCACATACACCCTTACATTGGACCAATGTAACTATGTCAAAATTGCCATACCTGAAAATCATCTACCACCTAAAGTGATTGTAAAGGATCGTTTTTTGTTTTTTTAAAAATAACAAACATATCATACTTACCTCCACTGTGCAGCTTGTTTTGCACAGAGTGGCCCCCGAACCTCGTCTTCTGGGGTCCCCAGGCGGTTCTCGCGGCTCCTCCCCGCATCAGATAACCCCCTAGGAGAAGCGCTCTCCCGAGGGGATTACCTTGTGGGCGCACACCCGAGTCCAGCATTTGCGTCCGCAGATACGAGTGCCGGACTCGGCTCCGCCCCCCGGCGCCTGCATCATTGGATTTGATTGACAGCAGCGGGAGCCAATGGCTGCGCTGCTATCAATCTATCCAATCAAGAGCCGGGATCCCATGGAGAGAGGGAGAGCGCATCCCCGCCGAAGAGATGAACGGGCTCAGGTAAGTAAAATGGGGGGGGGGGGCTGGGGGGCTGGTGACTGCCTGATGTTTTTTCACCTTAATGCAGTGGTTCTCAACTCCAGTCCTCAGGACCCACCAACAGGTCAGGTTTGCAAGATAACTGAAATACATCACAGGTGATATCACTTGCTGCTCAGTGATTGCAGTATTCTAGTCTGCAACTCCCCAAGGTAATACTTAAAAGCTGGCCTGTTGGTGGGTCCCGAGGACTGGAGTTGAGAACCACTGCCTTAATGCATAGGATGCATTAAGGTGAAAAAGCATGAGGGTTTACAACCCCTTTAACCCCCCCGAAGATTTCCCCCTTAATGACCAGGCCAATTTTTGTGATACGGCACTGCGTCATTTTAACTGACAAGTGCGTGATCGTAGCAGCGTTGTACCCAAACAAAATTGACGTCCTTTTTTCCCCACAAATAGAGCTTTCTTTTGGTGGTATTTGATAACCTCTGCTGTTTTTATTTTTTGCGCTTTAAACAAAAAAAAAATGACAATTTTGAAAAAAAAAAAAAAACAATATTTTTTACTTTTTGCTATAATAAATATCTAAAAAAAAAAAAAAAAAAAAAAAAAAAAAGTCTTACTCAGTTTAGGCCGATATGTATTCTTCTACATATTTTTGGTAAAAAAACAAAATCACAATAAGTGTATATTTATTGGTTTGCACAAAAGTTATAATGTCTACAAAATAGGGGATATATTTAATGCATTTTTATTATTCATTATTTTTTTACTAGTACTTGCGGCCGTTCTGCGATTTTTATCGGGACTGCGACATTGCGGCGGACAGATCGGACACTTTTGACGCTTTTTTGGGACCAGTGACATTTATACAGCGATCAGTGCTAAAAAGAAAACACTGGTTACTGTATAAATGTCATTGGCAGGGAAGGAGTTAACACTAGGGGGCGATCAAGGCTTTAAATGTGTTACCTAGGGAATGATTCTAACTGTGGGGGGATGGGACTGCCTGGGGGAGGAGACTGATCATTGTTCCTAAGCATTAGGAACAACTGATCAGTCTCCTCACCCCTGACATAACTGAGATCTGTCTATTTACATTGACAGACCTCCATTCTGTCTCTCTCAGGAGCGATAGCGGGTGCCTGGCAAGCATCGCAACCGCCGGGCACGCGTGTCAGCTCTGTCGTCACGCTCCCTAGTGTTCTTAAAGCGGCCGACGTACAGCTATGACAGCTCGCCCAGGGGAACCAACCTGCAGTAGTATAACTGCGGCGGCTGGTCGGGAACCAGTTAAACTGGAACTCCAGGAATTGCTCTTGAAAAATATGCTGGTTTTTAAGTGGTTAAGTCCATTGAGGTGTATGCCACCTTGTGGACTTATCTCCTTTATTTACTATTTACATTTTACTGAGTACCAAGGGTGCAGTCGCTTCTGATTTACTCAGATGTTGACGCCATTTAAAAAAAAATCAAGAGCATTTGAAAAAATTTTTTTTAAAGTGCCCCCGTGCTCGTGTGCAAAGGCGAACGCGCGTCAGCGAACAGCGATCGTCCCACACATGTGAGGTATCACCGCAAATGTCAGATCATGGGCAGTCATTCTAGTAATAGACCTCCTCTCTAAATCTAAAGTGGTAACCTGTAAAGGCTTTTAAAGCGTTGCCTATGGATAGTACAATTTATTTGTTGCTGTTGCACAGGGCGGGTGCAAATTTTAAAGCATGACGTGTTTGGTATCTATTTATTCGGCGTAACATCTTTTATACTTTACACAAAATTGGGTTATTTATTGTAGTTTTTTTTGCATTAAAATTCAAAAAAGTGTATCCCCCCCCCATAAAAATGTGTTTGATAAAAACCTCTGCACAAATACCGTGTGACATAAAAAATTGCAAAACCCAACAATTTATTCTCTAGGGCAGGGATATGCAGTTAGCGGACCTCCACCTGTTGCAAAACTACAAGACCCATCATGCCTCTACCTCTGGGTGTCATGCTTGTGGCTGTCAAAGTCTTGCAATGCCTCATGGGACTTGTAGTTCTGCAACAGCGGGAGGTCCGCTAGTTGCCTATCCCTGCTCTAGGGCCTCTGCTTTAAAAATATATCATGTTCATTGGGTTCGAAGTGATTTTATAGCAAATAATACTTGATTGTCACATGTAAACAAAAGTGCCAGAAAAGGCCTGGTCTGGAAGTGGCCTCAGAAAAGTGAGGCTGATATATCAGGACAAGGCCGCCATATTGCACAGAGTGCACTGAAAGAACCAAGGACTGTCTGGAATGATCATTATACTGTAAATGACTTCTCATTTGGCTGGAGTACTGGATGACTTTCATTGACCTTTAAACTCATTTCAAGCAAGAAAAACAATAAAAATAAATACCCTCTACCTCTGCTAACTGCAATTAAGATTAAATAGATTTCTAATTTGCCTTAATTATAACAAATTTCCCTTGGTAGGATGAATGCTGTTTTGGCTGTCCTCCCTTATGGGGCTTTGAAAATAGCAGCAGAGTAATGTGTCCCTCAATGATGTAATGAATCTGCAATGAGGACAAGGAGACCTTTTATTCAGGGATTTCGCGTTTTTTTTTCTGCTCTGAGCAAAATTAATGGAGTTTTATGGAACTGAACTCCAGGCAAGGATCTGAATACACTGATAAGATACATATTGTATAAAAGGCAGCTGTTTTACTTGCCAGAGGATTGTAGCATAGCAGAGGCCTTTCTATCAGGGCTGGAGACCTGATTTTAATGTGTTGCAGATAGAGAACAGTTAAACTGGGTACACACTATCAGTTTTTTTCGTTCAGTCAGTGGGCTGAATGAATAAATAAGACTAATGCCGCTTACACACGGTCGGACTTTTCAGCTACAAAAGTCCGACAGCCTGTCCGACAGACTTTCGACGGACTTTTGGCGGACTTTCGACGGACTTGCGGCGGACTTTCTAACGAACAGACTTGCCTACACACGATCACACAAAAGTCCGTCAAATTCTTACGTGATGACGTACACCGGACTGAAATAAGGAAGTTCATAGCCAGTAGCCAATAGCTGCCCTAGCGTGGGTTTTTGTCCGTCGGACTAGCATACAGACGAGCGGATTTTTCGACCGGACTCGAGTCCGTCGGAAAGATTTGAAGCATGTTTCAAATCTAAAGTACGTCGGATTTGAGGCTAAAAAAGTCAGTTGAAAGTCCGGAGAAGCCCACACACGATCGGATTTCCAGCCAGCTTTAGTCCGTCAGCGTCCGTTGGACTTTTGTAGACGAAAAGTCTGACCGTGTGTACGCGGCATAACAGATTCCTGCATCCATTGTATTCTGACAGCAGGGACTCTCCGTTGTCAGAATACACTGATCATAGCTCCCAATTGTCCCTGATTTCGAGAGACAGTCCCTGATTTGGAAAATTATCCCTCTGTCCCTCATTCCTCCTCGTGTATTCCCTCATTTTGATCTCATCTATATAGTTGTATATAAAGAAGTATGAAACAATGTCGCGCTACTAGTGATAAAACATTTTATGCCCCAGCTGAAGGACTTTTGTCCGAAACATGTCGCTTTGCTGAGCCTTTGTGCTTTCTGACACCACGCGATACTGTTTTTTTATCCTTTTACTTTTTATGTGATCAC
Source organism: Lithobates septentrionalis (assembly GCA_037952835.1). NCBI lineage: Eukaryota > Metazoa > Chordata > Amphibia > Anura > Ranidae > Lithobates > Lithobates septentrionalis. The sequence goes on from JBBDGP010001418.1 coordinate 605,617, forward strand.
TCCCTGTACCCACCCGACTAGGTGGATTGTACTGTTAAGCTTTTGCTGTTTTCATAAATTTTTATTTTTGGATTTACGCACTATGTGGAGGCCCTTCTCTTCTTTCCTTTTTTATGGTTTGATGTGACACCATTTGGAGTTCGTACATCTTATCAAGTGTGACCATCAGATGGGAGTCCAAGTTCATTAGCCGGGCTGTCCTAGCTACACCATTCACTTACCACGGATTTTGACAGAAGTATTGAGGCGTATCTTCACACCAGCTCCTTCCATCAAATATCTGCCGGATTATTGAATCCAAACACCTGATTGACCCACCGCCGTATGGTGAGTGTGTCCACTTCTCATGGTAAGCGTACCCATTCCTTCAATATTTCCATCTTGATGCGGCAAATATCTTATGAAGAGGTTATTCCTGTCACATATAGTGGTTGATTCACTATCATCTACAGGCATCATCTACACATGGAACTTTATTTCATTTTACTGAAGAATATCCTATTTTTTTGGTTTATCAGTTTTAGTTGCAGTTTTTTTTTTTTTGCTGTCTTACTTACCTGATTTGTTTGTCCTTTTGTTGTTGTATATTGTTCACGTTGATATCTGACCTACAAGTTACTATCAGCTTTATATTTGCACGTGAGGTTACACACCAGCGCTGCATTTTTTATCTTATATAGTTGTATATAAAATGCACTATTTATCTATCAAAATGTATTTTACAGTGCTCAAACTTTCATCCAATTTATAAATTGCTACATTTGTAAATTTCAAGCAAATAATGAGGAGCAGTAGTAGTAGTAAAAAAAAAAAAAACACTTGTGGGTTTAGATTTGAAACAAGAGAATCTGGATGCCGCACACTGGATAAAGTTGAAAATTCTTCTTTATTATAAAATCAGGATCATCAAAGATACAGGACAATCAGGCAGATGGTACAGACACAGCTGACGCGTTTCACACTCTAATTTGAGTGCTTACTCATAGCTTGTGGGTTTAATGAATAATTTTTTGTATAATTCTCCTTTAAATGGGGCGTGGCAGGGGGTGTGTCCTATGCCTACATACTTTTGCTAATAGGTGTCCCTCATTCCCATCTCAGAAAGTTGGGAGGTGTGCATTGATCAGTGCTACAGTTGATTGGCTGCAAGCTCCTGATCTAACAAGATTTTCAAGGACTATTCGACAGAATCTGATCTAATGATTGGTTTCTACTGAACAGAGAGGGCTACACACAGATCGAAATTCAGCCAGTCCCTACTGTACCGGTCAAATTTCGATCCGTGTGTACCCAGCTTTACTTTACCCTAGCCTGTGACTGAACAGTAAAAGGAAAAGCTGCAGAATGTGGAGCTCATCTCTTTGTACAGTGGCAGCCGGTGCTCAATATTTTGGGGGGGTGGCAACGCCTCCCCCCCCCCCATGGGAGACGGACTAGAATGCAGTGATGAAATTACAGTGTATGGGTGGGGCTCACTTCATCAGGCAGTCCAGGAGGATCCCACTGTACGACTTCTCACCGCAGCTCAGGGTCACCACTAGCGTGTCATTCACCATCTGCTCTACCAGGACCGGCACCAGCGAGCTGATCCGCAGCTTCTGCCTGGCCTTGGCCTCCATGCTCGCTCCAGCTTCCGGGGTGCCAGCTCCAGCCCTCCCTGGCCACGGGCCTGCACCAGGAACAGGAAGTGTGTCCTGACTGAGACCCGATTGGCCAGGGAGTCCTAAGACTCAGGACCTGCTTCCTTATTGGCTGGGAGGAGAATCAGGAAGACAATAGCGAATATTAATTCGCTAATGTCACACAACTGGGGGGCTCAGGGTGCAGTACTCTGCACCCCGAGCCCAACCTTTTTTGAAGCCAATTAGAGCCTCGGGCTCCAATCATGTGCTTAAAAAAAAAAAAGCCCATTGGAATCCATGCTTTCAGTGCCCTGCATGTAGATTAGGGGGTGGGCGCATGGATGGGGGGGGCGGCGCCCCTGCGCCCTTTAAGGACGGGCTGCCACTGTCTCTGCCACTCCGTTTTCTCCTCCAATCAGCATGTCCCTTGTTAGCACATGAGCACTGCAGCAATTACTGTCTCCTTGTTCTAGTTCTTTCTCCCCCTCGCAGTCTAAACTCTACTGTGGAATGCAAGAGGTTAATACTTTACCTATAGTCTTATCCAGTCACACCTGAACCTCTTGATGGTTAAAAGGAACCTGACAGAATAGGAATGTGAAAGCTACTATGGCGGACTAGGGGGGCTGCAAAATTCAGGGTTATTACTCTCATCCTTTGCTATTTGTAGATTTATGGACCTAAAGCAATATTAGGTGTCCCAATTCTGCTGTTGCTGTATGCTTGTTCTGGCTTAGTGATTTAATAAAGTGGTTCTAAAGGCAGATGTGTTTTATTTTTAACCTGAATGCATTCTCGGTTGCTCCCCCCAGACCCCACCCTTTTACTTACCTGATCTTGATCTCAATCCAGCGATGTGCAGGAGTGCTTTGGCTCATTGGTTATGAGACAGCAGAGAGAGAGCCATTGGCTTCTGCTGCTGTCAATCACAGCCAGTAAGGAGGGTGAGGGGGCAGGGCTGAGCCACGCTCTGTTTGTCTATAGACACACAAAGCAGGGCTCAGGAGTGAGCACGCAGGGGTGCCCTACATATCAGGCAGCTTGCTATGGAGGCACTCGGCAGGGGGGGGGGGGGGTGAGCAGCCAGGGGTGCCAGTGGGGTACCTCAGAAGAGCATGGTTGGGGCTGCTCTGTGCAAAACCATTGCACAGAGCAAATATCAAAAAGAGGCCAAGGAAAAAAATCCAAGAAAAATTCCAAACTCTACTTACCGACCAGCCTGCGACCAACCAAATTAACCCGTCTAACAATATGCGTTAAAACAGGGGTTTAGTCTGCACACATTTGCAAATGCATGCTTAAGCTACAGGCCCAGCCAAGGCACTTTACCTGTAGTCCCGACCTCTGACTTTTAAGTGGCTCCACAATAAGGATGAGCTCAGGCATGTTCGCAAACAGCACGTGCAGAGCCCGCCAGGAAGTCGGCACTGCACAGCGCCTATCACAAGCTGTAAGACATTGTCCCGATGCACGGCTGCAGAGATCGAGAAATGTCTCACTGCCTGTGATTAGCGCTGTGCAGTGCTGACTTCCTGGCGGGCTCTGCATGTGCCGTTTGCCAACACACCGGAGCTCATCCTTACTCCACAATGGAAGCACATGCATTCTGATGAATAGATAAAGGACAGATGGGCTGGAGGGAGCCCACCCCTCCTTAAAGGCACAGGGGCACACTGAACACCCAGCACATAGCACCATGGCTGCAAAGGTGTCAGTGCGTTGCCTGACCAATAACCAGTAACCAATAACAGTGCGTTGCCTGACCAATAACCACCTATAACTCGCCTTTTTTTGCACAGAGCAAATAAGTATGTTTGTTATTTTGAAAAAAATAGGAGCATTTACAATTACTTTAAAGTGTATCCTTACCCAAAACTTTGCATGCATAAGTACAGACCAAATATGGCTTAATTTATGTACATATAATTAAAAACTATATGTAGAATTAGCACACATTAATAAGATTATTTACAATAGACCCCAGATTTGTGCAACATTTTTGTTGCACAAAAAGGTCCCCTAGCCTGTGTAAAAAAAATGCAACTCAGGCTGCAACACTTTCAAACCAAAGTTGTACCCCGCAGTACCTCTTTGTTGCCACAAGATGCCCTCAGTCTTCCTGGGTTATATGAAGCCCAGCGTCACCCAGCCCAGAATATCGAGCACATACTGTGAGTGCAGGGCAACATAGCCCTACCCACTTAGGAGGTAGCACTGTTCAATCACACCTTACTGGTGCAGAAAGCGGTGCTGATATCATCATGTTAGAAACGTTCTCTTCATCAGAAAGGACCACCCAACCTGAAGAAGAGGTGAAGATGAAGAGGACCTTGCAGGATCATGTGAATGACCTGAAGACTTCAGAAAAAATTTGTATAAAAAAAAAAAACACACACACACAAAAAAAAAAAAAAAATACTGTCAGTGGAGGCCACAAGGTGTGTAGAGGTCCAGTTTGGAAGAGCCTTGGGTTAACCTTTAAGCTTCTTGTGCTCACATGGAAAAAACAAAACCTTAGATGATCAGATCTCCTTTAAAGGTCAACTAAATCCCCAAATTCTCACAAGCTGCGTCTTTGCAGGGATAATTGTAACAAACACAAGCAGACAAAGCCGATAACTGGAACATCTTTATGACTTGGTCTTCCAGGGACATCTGTGAGCCATTCTGCCTTGGTGGGTTATTTATGTATTGGCGAGTTTGATTAGAGAAGAAAGTAATTGTCATGTGTGAGGCTTAACTACGGCTTACAGCAGGAAGATAATGTTGTATTTACATGAATAGTCTCCATCCCACAATAACAAGTTCTGTCTGCACAGATGTTTCTGCTTCCTGCTCAAATCCCGCACTCTCTGCAAAGATTCCCAAACACTGTAGGCCTCCTGTTTGAGAGCAGGAGGTTAGAAACTGAAACGGACAGCCTACAGTAAGACATTATTAACAGTAATTTGCTCTATAGAAAATAAAATATTATTTATATATATTATTTATAAAGCCAAAATAGATGGATGGCCTCCAGTTAGCGCTCAAGCCATTGAGATACTTATTACTATCGGCCGTATTTATTTTTTGTTTATTTTTTTTAAATTACACTGTTTATTTAATTTTTTTTTTATGATCAACTTTATTGCTATCACAAGGGACAAACAGCATCCCTTGTGATATTATGGGTCATGACAGGTCCTCTTTATAAAGAGATCAGGGGTCTATTAGAACCCAGATCTCTCCTCTGGCCTCCAGTGCAGCTGAACAGACACAGAACCATCTGATTGGCTGCTTCACTGGCCGGTAATGGGCAGGTAAACAAAGAACCAGTTTCTGACGTCATATTGGGGAGGAACAGCATAAGCTCTTCTCACTGTGTCTCAGGAAATGGATGCAACTATGCATATATTAATTCATGATTTAATGTATTTTTTTTTTTTTTTTAATTTAAGCTGTGTAGAAGAAGCACAGGTTTATATCCAATAAAGCCAATCAATTTACTACTGTATATATGCCAGGAGCATACTAGTAGGGAGGAGAAAGCAGGGTGGCAAAGGTGAGCTCATTAGCGTGTAGGCTGCCATTGTTGACCTCTTTCTGGAAAGCAAGTTGCCTAAATGTTTTGCCAACTCTCTGACCTCAATACTTTTGATTACTGACCTGGACAAGTATGTCATGACCATGAAAATCAGAATAGGGTCTGAAGTCTTTATCTTCCTAATTGCTTTGGGACAATGACTTAAAGTAGTTGTAAACCTCAGACATGAAATATGAACAAAGCATATCCCTCTATAGTGTGCACTTGTCTCAATCCAGTGTCTGCTGCCCTGTCCCTCTGCTATCTGCATCACTTCTGACAAGTTTTCCTGACACCAAGAAAAAAAGAAAGGTGACAGGAGAGGGAACTCCACCTGATTGACAGCCTCAGCTCTGTTCCTATGTGCTGTGTGAAGGGGGATGTGTCCTTTCCCTCCAATCAGCTCTCAGAGCTCTCCTTACCGAGCTTTGCAGTGTGTAATTTCAGCTCTCCGCCCCCTTTTTTCTGACAGCTCAAATAAACAAGTACAACTTATGTAGGAGGATTTGTTTCATGTATCACCTGAGGCCAGTCACTTCGCTGGGTATATGTATGGGTTTGCAACCACTTTAAAGTATTAAAGCCAGAGGGAAGAGATGCACAAGAAACCAAGCAGTTCATGTACTGGAAAGGAGCATACGCATAGAAGGAGAAAAACAAGGCAAAGAGATGAGCTCTTCATTGTTTAGTGCAGGGGTAGGTAACCTTGGCCCTCTGCAATCTTCGGCAAGTCGTCTTCACCACATCTAGATGCCTAAATGCATTGAGTTGCTGCCATGTGATTGGCTGATTAGCAATTTGTGTTACTAAGCAATTGAACAGGTGTACCTAATAAAGTGGCCAGTTAGTGTAGGTGTCATGTATTGAAGTACCAGGAACTCCAGTAAGCAGTGTCTAAAGGGCACCTGCCTAGGACAACAGTTTGATTTTTGAATAATCAATAACACGATTGATTGAAAAAGTAACATAAGAAATCATTTAACCCTTTTCAAGAGCCACAGTTTCCCTACATTAGAGGATCTGACACACGTTGGCTTCTGTTGCCACTTACAGCTTTTCCGTTTTTTTTTAAATGCTGATATAGTTTCAGGTGCACATACAGTACAGGGGATCTGGGATAAGCTGAGCAGTTTTTCCATGCTGCTCTTAACTGGTTCCTGTGAGTCATCTTATTCAGGTTAAGTGTTTATTAGACTTGGAAATCAAAGGAGTCCATATAATGAAGGTCACAGTAACTTGACCCCAAAAACGGAGAAGAGGTCTGCACCTGCTCAAAAACAGGACCAGGAACAATTAGATTGAGAGCCAATGATTTTGTCTCGTTCACTCTGAGCCCAGAAATAGATCCGAAGTCACGCAACGTTCAAAGTACGTTGGGAATAGAAATAAGAGGGGAAGTTACGAACAGCAACATGTCATCAGCAAAGAGTGTGCACTTGTGCTCCCGAGAACTGCATATAACCCCTTCAACGTCAGGATTGTCACGGATAGCTATTGCAACGTTTTCATTGCAATCGCAACAATTAATGAGGGACGAGGACAGCCCTGGCGAGTGCCCCTTGCACACCCAAAGGGGTTAGAATGGTTGCCCAACAGTTTAATTTTGGCCTGAGCTTGGCATACCTCCCAACTTTTGAACTTCAGAATGAGGGACACTTGAGGAAGGAAGTAACCTTGCATAGTGCGCCGCGGCAATGTGGGCGTGGTCAAACTTCTGACAGTGGGAGGAGCTTAAGGGGCATGAAAAAACAAAACACGGGCTTCCTTGTACCTATAAAATATGCTTTTATTATTGCTCCACAAGCAAGAGTCGTGAATACAAACAAACCCCAGGCACATTTACTTAAAAAAAAAGAATAAAAGAGTAAAGAGTGAAGGGTTCAGGGATCTGGGATGAGCTGCGTACAAAGTGCAGGGTTCTGGGATGAGCTGCGTACAGAGTGCAGGGTTCTGGGGTGAGCTATGTACAGAGTGCAGGGTTCTGGGATGAGCTGCGTACAGAGTGCAGGGTTCTGGGATGAGCTATGTACAAAGTGCAGGGTTCTGGGATGAGCTATGTACAGAGTGCAGGGTTCTGGGATGAGCTGCGTACAGAGTGCAGGGTTCTGGGATGAGCTGCGTACAGAGTGCAGGGTTCTGGGATGAGCTGCGTACAGAGTGCAGGGTTCTGAGATGAGCTGCATGCAGGGTTCTGAGATGAGCTATGTACAGGGAGCAGGGTTCTGAGATGAGCTATATACAGGGTGCGGGGTTCTGAGATGAGCTATATACAGGATGCAGGGTTCTGAGATGAGCTATATACAGGGTGCAGCAGAGGCGTAATTAGAACCTTCAGGGCCCTGGTGCAAGAAACCATGAAGGGTCCCCCTACCTTCGGCCTGGGACATTCCCTCCAAGCCCAAAGCCCATCCCACTGAACCCACGACCCTTTATGGTCCCACAGAGGATCCTTTTCACATGTTATGCAGTCCTGCAGTCATGGGCCCCACCATGGTGGCAGAAGGCCAGGGCCCAGTCGCAAGGGCAACCTTTGATGGTAGTTCTGCCAGTGGTGTCAGTGTGGACTGTGAATGGCATCAGTCAGTAGAGCAGTGGACGTGGTCAGTAGAGCAGTGGACGTGGTCAGTAGGGCAGTGGACATGGATAGTAGAGCAGTGGACATGGTCAGTAGGGCCATGGATATTGTCAGTAGGGCAATGAACATGGTCAGTAGGGCAGTGGACATGGTCAGTAGGGCAGTGGACATGGTCAGTAGGGCCATGGATATTGTCAGTAGGGCCATGGATATTGTCAGTAGGGCCATGAACATGGTCAGTAGGGCAGTGGACATGGTCAGTTGGGCAGTGGACATGGTCAGTAGGGCAGTGGATATTGACAGTAGGGCATTGGACGTGGTCAGTAGGGCAGTTTAATTTTGGCCTGAGCTTGACATACCTCCCAAACCTTTGAACTTCAGAATGAGGGACACTCCAGGAAGGAAGTAACCTTGCATGGGGCGCAATGGCAAATGTGGGCATGGTCAAACTTCTGACAGTGTGAGGGACTTAAGAGGCATCATTAAACAAAGGCTTCCTTGTACCTATAAAATATGCTTTTATTATTGTTCCACAAGGAAGAGTCTCATATACATACAAACCCCAGCACATTCACTTAAAAAAAAGGATAAAAGCATGCAGGGTTTGGAGTGCATTATGTACAGAGTGCAGGGTTCTGGGATGAGCTGCGTACAGAGTGCAGGGTTCTGGGATGAGCTGTGTACAGAGTGCAGGGTTCTGGGATGAGCTGCGTACAGAGTGCAGGGTTCTTGGATGAGCTGCGTACAGAGTGCAGGGTTCTGGGATGAGCTGCGTACAGAGTGCAGGGTTCTGGGATGAGCTGCGTACAGAGTGCAGGGTTCTGGGATGAGCTAGATACAGAGTGCAGGGATCTAGTATGAGCTATAGACAGGGTGCAGGATTCTGAGATGAGCTATATACAGGGTGTGGGATTCTGAAATTAGCTATATACAGGGTGCCGGATTCTGAAATTAGCTATATACAGGGTTCAGGGTTCTGGGATGAGCTATGAACAGAGTGCAGGGTTCTGACATGGGCTATATACAGGGTTCAGGGTTCTGAGATTAGCTATATACAGGGTTAAGGTTTCTGGGATGAGCTATGTACAGAGTGTAGGGTTCTGAGATGAGTTATATACAGGGTGCAGGGTTCTGGGATGAGCTATATACAGGGTGCAGCAGAGGCGTAATTAGAACCTTCAGGGTCCTGGTGCAAGAAACCATGAAGGGCCCCCCCAGCCTGGTCCATTCCCTCCAAGCCCAGAGCCCTTCCCACTGATCCCACGACCCTTTATGGTCCCACAGCGAATCCCTTTTACATGTTGTAGAGTACTGCAGTCTTGGACCCGTCATGGTGGCAGAAGGCCAGGGCCCAGTAGCAAGTGCGACTTTTGCTGGTAGTTCCGCCAGTAGTGTCAGTGTGGACTGTGAATGGTGTCAGTCAGTAGGGCAGTGGACATGGTCATTAGAGCAATGGATATTGCCGGTAGGGCAGTGGACATGGTCAATAGGGCAGTGGAGGGGATCAGTAGTTTTTAATTATTGTTATTTTTTATTTACCATTATATTTTATTTTCCAATTTTAATTTTTTATATCTTTTTTTTACAATTTTTGATGGGAGGGGAGGCACTGGAGGGCAGTATGATGGGAGGGGTGGCAGGGGAGAGCAATATAATGGGAGGGGGTGGCAGTGGAGGGCAGTATGATGAGAGGGGGGGTGGAGGGCAGTATGAGAGGGGGGTAGTGGAGGACAGTATAATGGGGGGTAGTGGAGGGCAATATGATGGAAGGGGGATAGTAGAGGGATGTATGATGAAAGGGGTAGCAGTGGAGGGCAGTAGGATGGGAGGGGTGGCAGTGGAGGGCAGTAGGATGGGGAGTGGCAGTGGAGGGCAGTAGGATGGGAGGGGGGTAGTGGAGGGAAGTATGATGGGAGGGGTGGTAGTGGAGGGCAGTATGATGGGAGGGGGGGTAGTGGAGGGCAGTATGATGGGAGGAGGGTAGTGGAGGGCAGTATAATGAGAGGGGTGGTAGTAGAAAGCAGTATGGTGGGAGGGGGGGATAGTGGAGGGCAGTATGGGGGGACTGTACAGCCTGACTGAAGGAGGCAGTGTATAGGAGGGAGCAGGGTAACCATGAGCATCTTCGGGGCACTGCAGTGAGCATTTCTCCTACCTCTCTTCCAGTGACAGGAACAGCCTACTTCAGGTGACACCCGGAGTCAGAGGCGGAGCTAGCGGTCCTCTGATGACTGTGGAGCTTAGGCGCGAGGATAAAGTTAAATCCTCCTCCAGCTTGCTCTGAATGCTGGGCCCCCCCCCTCCACCTTGTCATGACATCACTGGTTGCTAGACGCCAGACGGGCCGTGGCTAGCAACCAGTTGTTTGGGCAGTGATCCAGGCAACACCTGGTGGTTATTAATAAAGCGGGTCTCGGCCAGCAGTACACCGGGCAGTGAGTGACAGCGGCGGCATAATTAGGAGGCATCAGATCGGCCCAGGGGGCAATTACGGGACACTGTATTGTCCTGGAATGAAGGTGCCAGGGACAGACCTCACAAGGCGGGACTTTCCCGGGCAATCCGGGACGGTTGGGAGGTATGGTACATGTGACAGGAAACCAAGGTTGAACTTTTTGGCCATAATTCCAAAAGATATGTTTGGTGCAAAAACAACACTGCACATAACGGAAAGAACACCATACCCATGTGAAGCATCGTGGTGGCAGCATCATGCTTTGGGGCTGTTTTTCTTCAGATAGAACAGGGGCCTTAGTCAAGGTAGAGGGAATTATGAACAGTTTCAAATACCAGTCAATATTGGCACAAAACTTTTAGGCTTCTGCTAGAAAGCCGAACATGAAGAGGAACTTCATTTTTTCAGCATGACAATGACCCAAAGCATACATCTAAATAAACAAAGGAATGGCTTCACCAGAGGAAAATGTAAGTTTTGGAATGGCCCAGCCAGTGCTCAGACCTGAATCCGATTGAAAATCTGTCAAGTGATCTGAAGAGGGCTGTGCACAGGAGATGCCCTCGCAATCTGATGGATTCAGAGTTTTTTTGCAAAGAAGAGTGGTCAAATATTGCCAAGTCAAGATGTGCCGTACTGATAGACTCATTTATCAGGGACAGTTGGAAGGTTTGGAGGCTAACAGTCAGGCAACTGGCAATTGCAGATTGAGAAGTCAGCACTGGCAGCCCCCAAGTTTTTCACAGGTTTCCTTTAAATAGCATTTCTTATGCTGGCCATACACTATACGAAAAATCGGCCATAATGTAATGGCCCATAAATCGTTCAGTGGACATAAATGAATCAATTTTTTGTTTGTTTTTTTACATATACCTAGTGAAAACAGTTCAGACGGGAAACACAATTTCAATTTATTCGTTCAGCAGAAAATTTCCAAACTTGTCCTTCGTTTTTTCAGCTCAAAAACATCCCAACAATTACCTATTTTGTGCCCATTAACTGTCCGAAAAATGAACGAGCTAGCCAAATGACCGAATTTCGGCTGATTTTTCATATAGTGTATGGCCAACATTAGCGGTGAGCATAGAACAGACAGTAAGCTATGAGCCTGAGTTTACAAGAAGCTAAATATTCATGTAACATTTGTAATGCAGGATATGTTGTAGTGACATTTTGCTTGATACTTGAAACATGTTTTTCTGGAAGAGAGAAGAGGGTGCATTGTCTTCTGAATTTGCCAGGATCCTGTTCAAAAGAAAAGGATATAATTAGGCATTTGTTCACAGTGTTTTCAGAAGGGAGCAGCTGCATTTTCATCATGGCACTGGAGTTATACAGCCGGCTCATGAATAAATCTGATAACTTATAATGTATTACCTTAATATTATTGTATTCATTATATGGAGATTAAATAAACATTATTTAGCTAATTACAGATGTGATAAAGTTCCAGTTGCTATTGTAACCTAAAAATTGTGCAGAGAAGACAAACAATACTGTCTGCCAACTGTTTTGTGTTAATAAATTGTGTAGCACTCTCCTGAATAGGTTGCTAGGAAAGCTAGGTAAATTTAGTTCTTGTTGGCCCCACTGTAACCAGTGGAGCAGCTTGTGATTTTTTTGGGCTGTTCTGGGCACTGCAGGCTGCAGGTTTGGTTGCTTCCGCCTGTCTTCTGGAGGATTCCAGAATAAAGTGGGTTGGAAGGAGGCAAATCAGCAGTCTGAATATTTATGTTGTCTCAGCTAATACCCGGGGGCAGATGCCCAGTATGTGGCTGGAGAGTGCATAAATAGTCTGGGGCTTGAGGCAGCCGGGGTCTTGTCCAGGAGGAGAGGTTCCCAGCCTGAAGGGCTGTTGCCATTCTTGGCAGCTCCACTGAAAGTTTTACCTGTGCTCATCAAGGTCCCAGCTGTGTCAGAGCTGGGGGGCCTGTTCTGCTAAAATCTCTGAAGCTAAGCAAGAGATTTCATGGAGGTTCTGGTCTGGAAGATTCACTGAGGAATTGTCCGTCTGGTATTGGAAGGAGACATCCAAGCATTCTGTGACATTGTGAGTACAGACCTGAGTGTAGGATCCTAGTGATTGTTGCTGCTGCTCTCCCTGGAATGTCAATATTAGTGTTTGCCTGGCCTGGGACATTTCTGAAGGTGTCTCAGTGCTGTCCACTTCTTTTTTTGGGTCTTTGCTAGAGTAAGGCTCAATGCACACTGGGTCAAAAAAAAAAAAAAAGTAAGTTTTTTTTCCTGCCAGAAAATGCAAACCAGGAAGGGTTATTTCCTACCTCTACACGCTGAGCTCAAAATATGGCTCTAATTGTCCTAATGTACATAGAAACATAGGAGAACATTATACTGCTTCTACAGGCAAAGCACAAAACTCTTTGTGTAGCACTGCCCCCATAGGGATTGCTGTGTGTAGACTTCCCTGGGCCTCCCTGATTTCTTGCAGCCAGTTACTAGGTGTTTTCACATGACCAACCGTATTCTCATCCGCTCGTTGTCCAATAATCGATCCAGGGTGTTTGTTTTTTTTTTTTGGTATTTATTGTTGGAACTTGGATGGGAGAAGGGAATAGTGGGATACTCCAACTGGAACTACTTACAGATGAGTTCAACTCTCACTTGGCCACACTAGGTTGAATGTGGTAGCAGACTCTCTGCTATAACATACTGCACTTGTATGTGAGAAATAAGTCCTTTGCTTGCTCTGGCAGCAGATTAGACGAAACAATTTTATCTTCAGGACGCTCTCTAGCATCCCCCTTGGCAGACACCCATCCACTGACTCTACTACCTGAAGGGATGGTCCTAACAGTACAGGCCCTATGACACGGATCTGTACTCACAGTAAGCAGAAACAGATCCTTGCTGGTTTCTCCCTTCCAGTCAGCTTTACAGGACATCTGGGTTGCAGCTTCACTCTGATTCAGGCCCTCAGGTCGATCACCTGAGGCTGCATGGCAGCCTCTGGGACCCCGCTCTCCAGCTGAAGAGCCCAAGCTCATGTGCCCTTGGCATATATAAAGTCACCCAGCATGTACTTTTCTCTGCGAATCACCAGGGCTGTAACTATGCCTATGCTCTCACTCAGAGGCGGCTCTCTAATTAGGCAAAGTAGGCGGTCGCCTAAGGTCTCACCCTCCCAGGGGCCTCGCTGCCACCTACTTTGCCTAAAGAACCGCCTCTGGCTATCCTCATACTACATCAGTCCTAGGTACCGTCAGCGGAGCTTCGTGCTGCCTCATTCAGAGTACAGTCAGTCCGCCTCCTCTCTGCTCTGTAACACCCCGTCCCACCAGGGCACTGCCCAGTCTCCAATCCTTTCAAGAAAACTCCACTGGAACAGCAGGTGTCTTTCTCGTCAGAACACCAGTAGACACACACACAGAGAACGTCAACTGCCCCGCCCCCCCTGCCAGCAAATCCTGTCCGTCCTTTCAGCCGATATCTTGTGCAAGGGAACAGCTAGCACCTCAGCACAGGATCCCGGAGTCCACCCTCCTTCCAGGAGGGGGGGTGTGCAGGTGACTGGGGGGTGTGCATGTGACTGGGGGGGTACATGTGACTGGGGGGTGTACATGTGACTGAGGGGTGCAGGTGACTGGGGGGGTTTACATGTGACTAGGGGAGTACATGTGACTGGGGGGGTACATGTGACTGGGGGGGTACATGTGACTGGGGGGGTACATGTGACTGGGGGGGTACATGTGACTGGGGGGGTACATGTGACTGGGGGGTGTGCAGGTCACTGGGGGGTGTGCAGGTGACTCGGGGGGTGTGCAGGTGACTCGGGGGGTACATGTGACTGGGAGGTGTGCAGGTGACTGGGTAGTTGAGAGCACTGACACCAGCGCACAGTATTAATTAAAATTAATTGCATATATTAAGAGCACTGGTGTCAGTGTGCTCTCAGTGCTGGTGTCAGTGTGCTTTCAGCGCTGGTGTCAGTGTGCTCTATCTCAGTGCTGGTGTCAGTGTGCTCTTAGTGCTGGTGTCAGTGTGCTTTCAGCGCTGGTGTCAGTGTGCTCTCAGTACTGGTGTGATGGAGCACACTGACACCAGCGCTGAGATAGAGAGTACTGACACCAGTACTCTTAATATATGCAATTCATTTTTATTGCTTGAATTATTATTTTTTTCCCATTATAGACGTTAATGGGGCCTCATGTCTAGCTTATGCCTAAGGCCTCACAAAGCCTAGAGCCGCCTCTGCTCTCACTTGTCAGGTTTCCTCCCACTGTCCAATATGTCCCCCTATTGGACCAGTGTGAAACATTCAGACAACATGAGCAGCATTTGAGCACCATGAGCAGACCCCATCAATAGATCCTTGCTCCCTTGTAGGCAGAGAGCATCTAAATTTACCAGCCTTCCTGGTAAGCAGAAAGACCCACAAACTATACTCTTTTTTAGCACCTACCTATGATTTCATGGAGAATCCCACAGGCCCCTCTGTCTTATCCAAGTTATTCAGCAATATATTTAAAAAAAGGCAACCTCTAGCCTATTGAGCCAGAACAGTTACTGTTGCTGTGTGCCTGGCTGCAATTGCACGAATCTGGGAAGGGAACCTGGAACAAATGGGCCCTTCCAGGGGTAAGTGCTACATGTGGAACATTACAGGTTTAACATTCTCCTCTCTACAGAGAAAAGATAAGAAGATTGTCTACATACTTAGATAAAGCAGATCTCATAAGGAGTACCTGCAATGCCCACCAAACAAGCAGTTGTTTTTGCATTTTGGGCCTGTAGACCTGTACTGATGAGCTGTGTTCTGTTGTAACCAATGATGGAGAAATTAACCAAATCAGATTTGCCCAAGGGTTTGGTGAATCTTGTTTGAAACATGGTGAACCTGAATTTAAAGGTGAATCCCACTGAAGTTTATGGAGGGTGAATCATGTAAAATTCTCTCCAGAAAAAAGGCAAGTGAAGCTGGGCACTTGTTTGGGGGACATGTATCAATTAAAACAAAAAAGTTCTAAAAACGCTGTACAACTTGGAGAGGGTTTTTTCATGCAGATTCAACGGCAACATTAAAATTACACATATCCCAAAATACTTGAGGGTGCCTTAAAGTGGGGCTAAACCCATGAATTTAACTGTTTCCCAAAATGGTTATATTCAAGGCATGCCGTGAATGATAACTGTCACAGTTGCTTGTGCTATCAACTGAACTGTTAAAGCCATCAAATGGCTTGTGTGTCATAACAGATCACATGTTCAGCAATATGACAACTGCAAATATAATAAAATAATATCCCTGCGCCAACCAAATAAATGCGATAAATGCTGCTGCAAACACTGAAGGAAATATCAAAACCCAAGTAGAATATATAAAATGAAGATAGTGCTGCGTTGTACTGTAAATAAATAATGTGCAGAATATATAGAATAAAATGCAAACATGCTCTGTAATAGAAACACTAAAAAGAGGCAATTCTTGTGGT
The DNA here is from genome assembly GCA_037952835.1 of Lithobates septentrionalis. NCBI lineage: Eukaryota > Metazoa > Chordata > Amphibia > Anura > Ranidae > Lithobates > Lithobates septentrionalis. The sequence goes on from JBBDGP010001418.1 coordinate 621,281, forward strand.
TTAAAAAAAAAACATATATACAAATCCCTAAATGTAGGGATGCACCAAAATTTCGGCCACCGAAACATATTGGCCGAAAATGGCCCTTTCGGCAAAAAGCCGAAAGAGAATTCTTGCCATGGGCATGCACACAGGGTGTGCCAGGTGTGCCTGGGCACACCCTAATCACATTGTGCTGCGCAGATTCCCCTTACTGCTTGGCTGCAGATAAAGGGACTGGGAAATCTCTGTCCTTAGTCCCTTACTCTGTCTCAAAAGTGAGGCTGTTCAGACCCCTGATATTTCACCAAAGTCCCCCAATAGGGCTCCTAATAAATTGTATAATAATAATAATAATAATAATAATAATAATAATAATAAATTGGAAAAAATAATACAATTGTAAAAAAGTTATAATAATAAATAAATAAAAAAATTACTGACACCAATCCCTGCCCTACTGACACCATCTACTGCTATATATATGTAGCGCTGGTAGATTTGCAATCTACCGCATGTTAGGAAGGTTAAAAGTTCGCCTCTGTTCCAGCTTGGCTGACGTTGTGGGTGTGTCCGTGCTGACCGGTGGGTGTCGCTGTTACCACTGGTCAGGGTTGGAGAGGCAACGTGTTGAAGCGTGTGGATGCTCCTCTGTCCCGGAGGCGCGTTCGGTGGAGGTGGTCCTCCGAGTTGCATTCTGGGCGAGGGTATTTATGGGACAGACGCCATATTTTGGGGTTCGTTTTACAGCCACCTGCTGGCCCTCCTGGCCGACAGGTATGCGTTAAGGAGCTACCTCGTGGTCCTCCGTACAGGAGGCCCACGATACAGCGGCGCAGGGGTGGATCCAGAGGCTTGTCTGGAGCCTGCCACCGCGGCCGAGGAATGGTCCTGAGCTGTCGGTCCTGTGTGACGAAGCTGGACAACCGAGGAGATCCCAGGGGAGGACCCGTCTTGGAGAGATCACGCCGTATGCTGTCTGTAGAGGGGCCTGGTGACTCGGTTGGAGGACGTATCCAAAAGTAACTATACAGCATAGTGTTGCCGGCTCGGCTTAAAGGTTCAAGCACTGTGACTGACTTTCACTACAGCAAATCTATACATCCTGTGGCAGAGGATCGTATGGATTTTATTCCCAAACAAGTCTGTGGCAGAGACTTTGATTCGTGCTGTGTGCTGGCTGCTAGACCGGTGAGAGAGGCCTATCCAGACGTGCAAGGAGTGTGTCCCACGAGGGGAGCGCATTTCAAATAGTATTTGAATTATACCAAGACCTTTTGCCAAGAGAACCCTTTTAGAGAATATTTGAGTTTCTTCTGCGAGTTTCCTTTCTACCTCTTTCCTGCTACTTCCCAAGTCGTTTGTTTAATAAAGCATTGAAAACGTACTCCAGTGTTGGTGCGTGTGTCGTCCAGAAGTAAACTCAACAGGACCCTAGAAAAGAAAAAGAAAAATGGCGCAAGAACACAATCAGACATGAATAAATATAAATTATACAAACAAACTTAAAAAAGTCCAAGATGAGGGGGGCAGTGTAGCTGAATAATTATGAATATGCAAACGCATATATAAACTCTGCCAAAAACGTCCAGAAGGTGACAACAAATAATTATCAATGGAATAATGTAGTTCAAAGGAATCTGATACTATGCACCAGCGACAGCTTTACTTGAGAGTGGAAGCAACAACTCTGAAAGACAATATAGGGAAAAAGGGCAAGAAGCGCCAATCTAAGTGCAGTATCATGAAGGCTTTATTAAAATGTATAAAAACAACAGCCAAATGGCTACTCACAGGAACAAGATGAATACAGGCAAAGGACATATAGCTGGTCCAGGGACGTCTTTCTCAGATGTTAGCGGAGGTACATGGTGTGGGTTCCGGTTTAGATGATATCGGCACAGAAGTGTGCGGGTGGTCTATATTGTCTGGAGTCTCTGCTGTGGGTGCTGAGCTATGCGGGAGATGGAAGGATCCGAGTGTCCGCAAGGAGAGCCGGCATCTACTGGGACATGGAGAGCCAGGACCGTAGCAGGAAACAGGAACCGGATGGAAACCAGCGTGGAGCGCAAACACTGTACCAGGAACCTGGACCCGGTGCCGGTGAAACAGAGGGAAGCAGAGTGAAGGTAACAGACCCGCTTAAACCAACAGCTCCACCGCAAGTTATTGCTACATATACACACACACACACATAATATATATATATATATATATATATATATATATATATATATATATATATATATATATATATATATATATATATATATATAGTATAGTATATATAGTGTGTGCGTTTAAGCTTTGGGGTGCACATCCTAATGCAATAGGCTGCGAAAATTGTGCATTCACAGTAGAGGCAGCAGAACTAGCGGGTGACGCCACTCGTTGTGTGGGCGGCGTGCACGTTCCTTTACGGTGACGCCGCACACGTGAGCATGTTCCCAGCTGAGACGTTGGCACCTTCACCGTGGACGCTCCTCGTGCTTGTGAGACGCTGCTGGGAATCAAGAAACGGTACTGGGACCTGAGAAACGGTACTGGTAAGCGAGAGACGGTACCGGAAAGCGAGAGACGGCTTCATAGAGGGCTGCACATAGCATACTCAAGTACAAGAGTAGGCACTGTCACTCCTGGATGGCTACCATTACTATTCGCCGGTGAGCATTGCCGCTTTTGCCTTCTTAAGCTGACAGAAACAAACTAGTAATTTTATTTCTTGATTATTTTATTATAGTACTAGTACTGACTATTTAAAATGACTGTGTGTCTGCACTGCAGTACATCTGATCTGACTTGTACTGTAGCAAAAAAAAAAAAAAATTATATACCTGTAATTGAACTGACTGAGTGATTAAATATGATTTGAAATGGAATGTAATGGATTGCAAATTGCAAGCTATTTATTTTTTAGCTATTCTGTGATATACAGTATAACATTCATGCGCTTGCTGTTATTGAATGTGTCACTTTGACAGTGTAGTATAAGTTATACAGTACTGACATGACAGCAAGCGCATGAATTTTTTAACCACTTGCCGACCGCCTCACGCCTATATACGTGAGCAGAGCGGCACGGGCAGGCAAAATCACGTACCTGGAACGTGATTGCCTTCCCGCGGGCGGGGGGTCCGATCGGACCCCCCCCCGGTGCCAGCTGCGGTCGGCATTTGGCTGGGAGAGTTGAGAGACGAGGGGGAGGCCATCCGATCGTGGCCCCCCCCTCGCGATCGCTCCCAGCCAATGAGAAACATCCCCTGCCTCTGTATAGTACACAGAGGCAGAGGATGTGATTTCATCTCTCCTCGGCTCGGGAGTTTCCGTTCCAGCGCCGAGGGGAGATGACATGTAAGTAAGTGCACAACACAAACACACACAGTAGAACATGCCAGGCACACTAAACACCCCGATCCCCCCCCCCGATCGCCCCCCGATCCCCCCCCAATCACCCCCCCCTGTCACAAACTGACACCAAGCAGGTTTTTTTTTTTTATTTATTTTTTTTTCAGATTACTGCATAGTGTCAGTTTGTGACAGTTAGCAGTGGTAGGACAGTTAGTATTACCCCCCTGTAGGTCTAGGGTACCCCCCTAACCCCCCCTAATAAAGTTTTAACCCCTTGATCACCCCCCCTCACCAGTGTCGCTAAGCGATCATTTTTCTGATCGCTGTATTAGTGTCGCTGGTGACGCTAGTTAGTGAGGTAAATATTTAGGTTCGCCGTCAGCGTTTTATAGCGTCAGGGACCCCCATATACTACCTAATAAATGTTTTAACCCCTTGATTGCCCCCTAGTTAACCCTTTCACCACTGATCACCGTATAACTGTTACGGGTGACGCTGGTTAGTTCGTTTATTTTTTATAGTGTCAGGGCACCCGCCGTTTATTACCGAATAAAGGTTTAGCCCCCTAATCGCCCGGCGGTGATATGCGTCGCCCCAGGCAGCGTCAGATTAGCGCCAGTACCGCTAACACCCACGCACGCAGCATACGCCTCCCTTAGTGGTATAGTATCTGATCGCATCAATATCTGATCCGATCAGATCTATACTAGCGTCCCCAGCAGTTTAGGGTTCCCAAAAACGCAGTGTTAGCGGGATCAGCCCAGATACCTGCTAGCACCTGCGTTTTGCCCCTCCGCCCAGCCTAGCCCAGCCCACCCAAGTGCAGTATCGATCGATCACTGACACTTACAAAACACTAAACGCATAACTGCAGCGTTTGCAGATTTAGGCCTGATCCCTGCGATCGCTAACAGTTTTTTTGGTAGCGTTTTGGTGAACTGGTAAGCACCAGCCCCAGGCAGCGTCAGGTTAGCGCCAGTACCGCTACCCCCCACGCACGCACCGTACACCTCCCTTAGTGGTATAGTATCTGAACGGATCAATATCTGATCCGATCAGATCTATACTAGCATCCCCAGCAGTTTAGGGTTCCCAAAAACGCAGTGTTAGCGGGATCAGCCCAGATACCTGCTAGCACCTGCGTTTTGCCCCTCCGCCCGGCCCAGCCCACCCAAGTGCAGTATCGATCGATCACTGTCACTTACAAAACACTAAACGCATAACTGCAGCGTTCGCAGAGTCAGGCCTGATCCCTGCGATCGCTAACAGTTTTTTTGGTAGCGTTTTGGTGAACTGGCAAGCACCAGCGGCCTAGTACACCCCGGTCATAGTCAAACCAGCACTGCAGTAACACTTGGTGACGTGGCGAGTCCCATAAGTGCAGTTCAAGCTGGTGAGGTGGCAAGCACAAGTAGTGTCCCGCTGCCACCAAAAAGACAAACACAGGACGTCATGCCCATAGTGCCCTTCCTGCTGCATTCGCCAATCCTAATTGGGAACCCACCACTTCTGCAGCGCCCGTACTTCCCCCATTCACATCTCCAACCAAATGCAGTCGGCTGCATGAGAGGCATTTTTATGTCCTCCCGAGTACCCCTACCCAACAAACCCCCCCAAAATAGATGTCATGTCTGCAGCAAGCGCGGATATAGACGTGACACCCGATATTATTGTCCCTCCTGTCCTGACAATGCTGGTCTTTGCATTGGTGAATGTTTTGAACGCTACCATTCACTAGTTGAGTATTAGCGTAGGGTACAGCATTCCACAGACTAGGCGCACTTTCACAGGGTCTCCCAAGATGCCATCGCATTTTGAGAGACCCGAACCTGGAACCGGTTACCGTTATAAAAGTTATAAGTTTGCAAAAAAAACACAAACAAAAATAAAAAAAAATAGTTGTTGTTTTATTGTTCTCTCTCTCTCTATTCTCTCTCTATTGTTCTGCTCTTTTTTACTGTATTCTATTCTGCAATGTTTTATTGTTATTATGTTTTATCATGTTTGCTTTTCAGATATGCAATTTTTTATACTTTACCGTTTACTGTGCTTTATTGTTAACCATTTTTTTGTCTTCAGGTACGCCATTCACGACTTTGAGTGGTTATACCAGAATGATGCCTGCAGGTTTAGGTATCATCTTGGTATCATTCTTTTCAGCCAGCGGTTGGCTTTCATGTAAAAGCAATCCTAGCGGCTAATTAGCCTCTAGACTGCTTTTACAAACAGTGGGAGGGAATGCCCCCCCCCACCGTCTTCCGTGTTTTTCTCTGGCTCTCCTGTCTCAACAGGGAACCTGAGAAAGCAGCCGGTGATTCAGCCAGCTGACCATAGAGCTGATCAGAGACCAGAGTGGCTCCAAACATCTCTATGGCCCAAGAAACTGGAAGCTACGAGCATTTTATGACTTAGATTTCGCCGGATGTAAACAGCGCCATCGGGAAATTGGGAAAGCATTTTATCACACCGATCTTGGTGTGGTCAGATGCTTTGAGGGCAGAGGAGAGATCTAGGGTCTAATAGACCCCAATTTTTTCAAAAAAGAGTACCTGTCACTACCTATTGCTATCATAGGGGATATTTACATTCCCTGAGATAACAATAAAAATGATTTAAAAAAAAAAAAAAAATGAAAGGAACAGTTTAAAAATAAGATAAAAAAGCAAAAAAATAATAAAGAAAAAAAAAAAAAAAAAAAGCACCCCTGTCCCCCCTGCTCTCGCGCTAAGGCGAACGCAAGCGTTGGTCTGGCGTCAAATGTAAACAGCAATTGCACCATGCATGTGAGGTATCACCGCGAAGGTCAGATCGAGAGCAGTATTTTTAGCAGTAGACCTCCTCTGTAAATCTAAAGTGGTAACCTGTAAAGGCTTTTAAAGGCTTTTAAAAATGTATTAATTTTGTTGCCACTGCACGTTTGTGCGCAATTTTAAAGCATGTCATGTTTGGTATCCATGTACTCGGCTTAAGATCATCTTTTTTATTCCATCAAACATTTGGGCAATATAGTGTGTTTTAGTGCATTAAAATTTAAAAAAGTGTGTTTTTACCACAAAAAATGCGTTTGAAAAATCGCTGCGCAAATACCGTGTGAAAAAAAAAAAATGAAACACCCACTATTTTAATCTGTAGGGCATTTGCTTTAAAAAAATATATAATGTTTGGGGGTTCAAAGTAATTTTCTTGCAAAAAAAAATAATTTTTTCACGTAATCAAAAAGTGTCAGAAAGGGTTTTGTCTTCAAGTGGTTAGAAGAGTGGGTGATGTGTGACATAAGCTTCTAAATGTTGTGCATAAAATGCCAGGACAGTTCAACCCCCCCCCCCAAATGACCCCATTTTGGAAAGTAGACACCCCAAGCTATTTGCTGAGAGTCATGTCGAGTCCATGGAATATTTTATATTGTGACACAAGTTGCGGGAAAGAGACAAATTTTTTTTTTTTTTTTGCACAAAGTTGTCACTAAATGATATATTGCTCAAACATGCCATGGGGATATGTGAAATTACACCCCAAAATACATTCTGCTGCTTCTCCTGAGTACGGGGATACCACATGTGTGGGACTTTTTGGGAGCCTAGCCGCGCACGGGACCCCGAAAACCAAGCACCGCCTTCAGGCTTTCTAAGGGCGTAAATTTTTGATTTCACTCTTCACTGCCTATCACAGTTTCGGAGGCCATGGAATGCCCAGGTGGCACAAACCCCCCCCAAATAACCCCATTTTGGAAAGTAGACACCCCAAGCTATTTGCTGAGAGGTATAGTGAGTATTTTGCAGACCTCACTTTTTGTCACAAAGTTTTGAAAATTGAAAAAAGAAAAAAAAATTTTTTTTTTCTGGTCTTTCTTCATTTTCAAAAACAAATGAGAGCTGCAAAATACTCACCATGCCTCTCAGCAAATAGCTTGGGGTGTCTACTTTCCAAAATGGGGTCATTTGGGGGGGTTTTGTGCCATCTTGGCATTTTATGGCCTTCAAAACTGTGATAGGTAGTGAGGCGTGAAATCAAAAATTTATGCCCTTAGAAATCCTGAAGGCGGTGCTTGGTTTTCGGGGCCCCGTACGCAGCTAGGCTCCCAAAAAGTCCCACACATGTGGTATCCCCATACTCAGGAGAAGCAGCTGACTGTATTTTGGGGTGCAATTCCACATATGCCCATGGCCTGTGTGAGCAATATATCATTTAGTGACAACTTTTTGTAAATTTTTTTTTTCTTTTTTTTTTTGTCATTATTCAATCACTTGGGACAAAAAAAATAAATATTCAATGGGTTCAACATGCCTCTCAGCAATTTCCTTGGGGTGTCTACTTTCCAAAATGGGTTCATTTGTGGGGGTTTTGTACTGCCCTGCCATTTTAGCACCTCAAGAAATGACATAGGCAGTCATAAACTAAAAGCTGTGTAAATTACAGAAAATGTACCCTAGTTTGTAGACGCTATAACTTTTGCGCAAACCAATAAATATACGCTTATTGACATTTTTTTTACCAAAGACATGTGGCCGAATACATTTTGGCCTAAATGTATGACTAAAATTTAGTTTATTGGATTTTTTTTATAACAAAATTAGAAAATATCATTTTTTTTCAAAATTTTCGGTCTTTTTCCGTTTATAGCGCAAAAAATAAAAATGGCAGAGGTGATCAAATACCATCAAAAGAAAGCTCTATTTGTGGGAAGAAAAGGACGCAAATTTCGTTTGGGTACAGCATTGCATGACCGCGCAATTGGCAGTTAAAGCGACGCAGTGCCGAATTGTAAAAAGTGCTCTGGTCAGGAAGGGGGTAAATCCTTCCGGGGCTGAAGTGGTTAAACATGACAGTATGCAATAAATATATAATATATTATAAGCAATGGGGGGAAAAGCGAACTTAGGACTTTAACTGGGATGCAAGGGAAAGTTTGGTGATTGGGTGCATCATGCGCACCTCATTCAAAGTCCCAACCCCCCCCCCCCCATCTTTTTCATATATTATATTTCATATATAATATATTAATAATTATATTTATTGCGTAATGTTGTGTTTAAAAAATTCATGCGCTTGCTGTCATGTCAGTGTCGTATAACTTATAATACTACGCTGAGACAAAGTGACAAATTTTATTCAATGACAAGGCGCATGAAGTATACTACAGAGTAGCTCAAAAAAATAAAATAGTATGCAATTGCAATTTGCCAGCAATCCATTCCATTTCAAATCAAATTTATTCAGTTCAATTATATTTTTTTGGTACAAGGTCAGATGTACTGCAGTGCAGACATAACTACCTTGCAAACCAAGAGCAGCACCAAAAAAAAAAAATAAATAAAAAGGATTGGTTAGTTTTTATTTTATTTTTTTAAAGCTGCCTCCTGGGGTTTAGCTTTTAAATTGATTTCGTCCTTTTTCCCCCCTCCCCCCCTCAGATTTCACTCCCACTATAAATCATTCTGTGATATTATTCTACGTTACCAGCAAAGGTGGACCATGTCTGCAGTGTGGAAATATTTTAAAGTTTCTGATAAAGACCCCAAATTTGCAATCTGTACTCTTTGTTCAACAGAAATTTCAAGAGGTGGTACAGTGCCAAAGAATTTTTCAACAACAGGTTTGATACACCACCTGATGACTACCAACATCATAGCAATCAGTTTTACTCCTGACATTTGGGGTTCAGATGTCAGTCCAACGAGCATGCTCAGCTTGATAACGCAGTGGATAGATGACAAATTTCAATTGCAAAACATCCTACTTAACGCACGTTAGTTTGTTGGATCACATACTGCAGCAGCAATATCTGATGCTTTAAAAACCATGCTTGACACATTGAGAAGTCTAAAGTGCATTTGATTGTCCGAGATAATGTGCGGAACAAGGCAAAGGCAATGGAGGACAGTGAACTTCAAAGCATACCGTGCATGGCACACACGCTACAATTGGCTGTGAATGAAGGATTGCTGAGTCAGCGCATCATATCTGATATCATATCAAAAGGAAGAAAAATTGTGGGTCACTTTAAGCATTCTCCGCTTGCTTATTCCAGATTACAAGCTTTGCAGATGCAGTTTGGAATGGCACTGAAACGACTGCAGCAAGATGTAGCCACTCGTTGAAACAGCAGCTACTATATGCTACAAAGTTTTTTTGAACAAAAGCGTGTTTTAGCTGCATACATTGCAGATTACGAGCTGCCAGCAATACTGAGTGCACATCAGTGGACATAAGTTGAAAATAGTTTGTCTCTATCTCCATTTAAACAGTTAACAAAAGAAATAAGCTCAGCTAATGCTTCCATTGCTGAAGTTATCCCCTTGATTGCTGCACTGAAGTGTCTGCTTGGAACAGGAGGTAGAAACAGACCATGGCATAAAAAACGTCTAAAACCTCTCTACTGGAGGCCGTTACCAACTGGTTTCAAGACACCAAGTCCAACCCTCTATACTGCATTGCAACAGTTCTAGATCCTCAATTTAAAGAGCATGATTTTAATGTGGAGAAAAAGCAGCGTGCACGGGAAATGATACTGACACAAATGGAGGTGGTGGAAGCATCTAGTGAAGGAGTTTCGAGATGTCGCACAGAAGAAAGTGAGAAACGGTCGCATACAAGTGAAGAGGAACACACTCCCTCCATATCTGATATGTTTGAAGAAATTTTACACGAATGCACCCCAATCCATAGCGGTGCCACAACAAGTGCAGCTACCCAACAGCTGGACATTTATTTAGCTGAATAGCCTATTGCCAGAAGCGGCAATCGCCTTGAGTACTGGCGCATCAACAAAGAACGTTTTCCATTGCTTGCACAGATATTCATCTGCCCCAAGCACCAGTACAGAGAGTGAGAGACTATTCAGTCTAGCATCTCATATTCTTGATGAGAAGAGAAACCGTCTCTCCTGTGAGAAAGCTGAACAGCTTTTGTTCTTAAAGCGAAATCTGCCACTTTTACTGAAATAGATTTAAAAATCCGTAGCATAGAACAATTCATAGTAAATTAATTGGTATTGGACTGTGCTATTGGACAATTGAAACATACAACATAGTATGACTACCTAGTATGTTCCAATTGTCTAGTTGTGCCATTTGTTGGTTGTTCATTGTAGTTCTTTCTACAGTTTTTGCACTTTGAACTACTGTACCATAGTTTGTTGCTGTTGGGCCAAACTATATCGCTGTCAGCCCGCTGCATGTGCAAATGCAAAACTGTATGTTCTGTGTCTGTGGCTGTCTACATACTACAGTATTATACTGCACTGTGTTCCGGGTATGGGCGGTGACTTTCATAAACACAAACTAGTCTACATTGCTTGCTGTGATTGGCTAAGCACCGCTGCTATAGACTAGTCTGTGTTCCAGGATGTCTCCGCCCATACCCGAGGCCGGAACACAGTGCGGTCTACTGTATGACTATGTATGTAACCCGCAGCTACATACTTACACTTATCGCACATCCAGCCGCTGACACCTTAGGGAGAAAGAACTGAATTACTAGTTCTGATGTAAGTTGGAAATTAATAAAATATAAAAAAGTCAGTCTTTGGCATTTTTATATTATTATTATATTAATAATTATTATATATTATTATTTATTTTATTTTTTATGCCTGTTTTATTTGGTATGGTGGTGCAATGTGCACTGACTGCAGTCTTATTTTATTTTTATCTTCTGTGTCCACTGTTCAATTTTATGTGGGTTACTTTTTATTAAAGTACTTTTTGACTGGATTTAGTATTCTTTTCTTCATAAAATTAATGATTAAGGCCTCTTTCTCACGGGGCGGATCAGTGATGATCCGCCCCGTGAACATCCGCTGGCTCAGCGGGGATCGCTCCGCCAATCCCCGCTGAGCAGGAAGATGACAGGTGCATCGCTGCTCACTGTGCAGCGACGGACCTGTCAGAGCGCCGCTCTCCCCTATGGGGGGATCGGATGATGACGGACCGTAGTGTCCATCGTCACCTGATCCGATAACGGATGGAAAAGTAGGTTTTTCCTCCGTTACACTTTTCGGATCGGAGCGGGTCGGATGTCAGTGGACATGTCATCGCTGACATCCGACGCTCCATAGGGATGAATGTATGTCCGTTTTTCATCCGAAAACGGAAGGATGAAAAATGGACATACGGATCGTCCATGTGAAAGAGGCCTAAGTTGAATATAAATAATATAACGAATACGAATGTAACACAATTTTGTAAATCCAAAAAATTTTTTGGGTAATATATATGTGACAGACCTAGCCGGGAGAGAGACTTTTGGAGGGGACTGAATGCTAGCCTCTTGCCGATCGATCGTGGGCCCTGGCATTTGGGGGAACGGTGCTCTTTGTGAGCTGTATGCCTGGGACCCTTGAGGTTGTATTACTGTGGATTCGGGTCCTGGTCCCCCAGGACACAGACTCTGGGGACCCTGGATTTGCCATATTAGAAATAGTGGCTGATTCATAATGCTGGGACAAATACTGTTAGGAGATGCTGAAGTCAATTCCAGCCACCTGTCTGTCGCCTGCTAGAATGTGTATTGTAAATACGTTTCTAGTATGGGATATAAGAGTCATTAGATCCCCATTGTTGTTTGTGTTAATTAACTCTGCTATTGTGATAATGTTGATTGGGTTTTCTGAGCTACAAGATGGCCAGTCTGGCCTAAAGGTCATGTCTGAGTCATCTAGGCTGTCTAAAGGGATTAGTTAATTAGCCCATGTTAATTAGGTTAATTAGGTTACAGGTGTATTGTTAGAGTAATATGAGCAGGAGGTCTGCACCTCCTCTTTCACTGTATAAAAGAGCCTGTATTCCTGTCAATAAAGAGAGATTCCTGTTTGAACTTACATACAGCCTGCCTGGTGTTTGTTCTGAGCTATTACAACTGGGTTAGAATGGCACATAGCTGTAGTTCTAATCCCGGAGCATCGGATGACCGAACAATCAGATGTTGCGATCTGCAATCTGATTCTATAGCAGCAGAGGAGTGTCAGGAGAGTGGAACGGAGCGAGCAGAGGGGCTCGTTACAATATAAAAAAAGCCTATTTCGGTTTCGGTGCTGTTTCGGTATTGGTTTCAGTTTTCGATATCGGTTTTGGCACCAAAAAAACCCATTCGGTGCATCCCTACTTAGATGTATAAATATAATAAACGTATCACATGTTACTTTTATTCCTCAAGTAAAAAAACGGTGATAAAATATTGTGATGAAATAAATATAAGAAAATAAAAATTCTTTTTATAAGTAAATAAAATAACTGTGTCCATGGAAAGTCTTTAAAAACTTAAAGTGCAGGATGTATAGTGACTGTATAATAGTATCAGTAGACAGGAGTAAAGTACTGGTGCTGGTGATCACTCTCTGCAAAGGAGTGCTGGTGATAGGTGGCTTCTTGTCTTCTGTGCATCGTAATATGTGGATATCCCCTTACCTTATTGCAGTGGCGTAGCATGGGTTGTCAGCACCTGGGGCAAGGCAAATAATTTGCGCCCCCTAACCTGCGGACTTTTAGCACTCCTCGAGTCCCTTCCAATACAATAGTACTGACCTACCTGATTCCTATACTGACCACTACACTAACCTACTTGATTTCAACACTGACCAACCTGATTCCTTTACTGACCATTATACACTACACTGACCACTATACTATACTGTCCACTACACTGACCACTATACTGTCCACTACACTATACTGACCACTACACTGTCCACTGTACTGACTGCTACACTATACTGTTCTGCCTACAATCTTCCTATACTGACACTACATATACAGCTCCTCCCCCCCACCCATCCATCCCTCACCTTCTTGTCCTGCATCAGTCCAGACTCCAGAGGATGAGGAGCAGAAGAAGAAGACAGCGGCCCCGGCAGCTCACACTTTCCAGTGCTTGTCTCCCCCACGCTCTGGCCGCCATGTTCAGTGTTTCCCAGTGCACTGTGATTGGGCGTATGGGAGTCATGTGCGGAGGCGGGACTTCAGGAGCAACCGCGATCGCGGACAGGCCAGCCCCATGCCGCACATGACCCCCATACGCTCAATCACAGGGCGCTGGACACTGAACATGGCGGCCGGAGCGCGGGGGACACAGGAAATGTACTTTAGGAGGAGGCAGCCAGTAGTGACACTACTGGAACGAAATTGCAACCCCCTAATTGTCGTGCCCGGGGCCACGGCACCCCCGAAACACCCCACACGCTGCGCCACTGCCTTATCGCTGTAAGGTAACAACATGTGGGTATATCTTTGTTATGAATATAAGAACAAAAAGTGTAGCGCTATAATATGTCAGTCAGCAACATGCTGATTGACCAACAGTGTATATCAAAAGTTAGGTTATATTAGATCATATATACAAGAGCAATGAAACAGTGAGAATTCCAATATTCCAAAGAAAACCACTATTATCATGTCCTTTGTGATACAACAATGTGAATCAAAAATGTGCGTCACACAAGTTAAACCCAAACCCTTATAACAAAACACAGGCATGTAGGGGTGGGGATGAGTGTTAAGTCCCTGAGGTGAGGACAGTTCATTTAGTCAGGCGGAGACCTCTTGGAGCATGGATATAGATCTCATAATAATAGTTGTTATTGATGGACTCCTCCAATGATCAGCCTGGTGCAAAAGTAACATAAAATGCCCTTACCGGACGCGGTGGACTCACAAGCCATACAGCGGTGAGTCGTACGAGCTTGAACCGTGTAGCACGGTAGGGTTATAGCTGTTCCTGGTCTGCAATCGGATGGTCTTGAGAAGAACTCCAGTCCTGAACAGTCTCCCGGTTCGTCCTCCAGCACTCACTTGGGTCTCAAGCAGTTTGAGATAGGGAAAAAATGGAAGAAAAGAGGCTCCACATAGTGTAAATCCGATTAATCAGGAGATTTATTGTATAAAAAAATTTTCCAGTGAAAAGTTCCAGATAAAAACAAAATTCATAAAGATGTATTTAGCACAGTAGACAGATGGTATAAGGTAGCGTCCTACACCCGACGCGTTTCGTCTGAGAAGACATCAACTGCGGTACTATGTGGAGCCTCTTTTCTTCCATTTTTTCCCTATCTCAAACTGCTTGAGACCCAAGTGAGTGCTGGAGGACGAACCGGGAGACTGTTCAGGACTGGAGTTCTTCTCAAGACCATCCGATTGCAGACCAGGAACAGCTATAACCCTACCGTGCTACACGGTTCAAGCTCGTACGACTCACCGCTGTATGGCTTGTGAGTCCACCGCGTCCGGTAAGGGCATTTTATGTTACTTTTGCACCAGGCTGATCATTGGAGGAGTCCATCAATAACAACTATTATTATGAGATCTATATCCATGCTCCAAGAGGTCTCCGCCTGACTAAATGAACTGTCCTCACCTCAGGGACTTACCACTCATCCCCACCCCTACATGCCTATGTTTTGTTATAAGGGTTTGGGTTTAACTTGTGTGACGCACATTTTTGATTCACATTGTTGTATCACAAAGGACATGATAATAGTGGTTTTCTTTGGAATATTGGAATTCTCACTGTTTCATTGCTCTTGTATATATGATCTAATATAACCTAACTTTTGATATACACTGTTGGTCAATCAGCATACTCTAATGTTGCTGACTGACATATTATAGCGCTACATTTTTTGTTCTTATATTCGTTGTCACAATTAGTCTAAATGGTGGTGTTGGCTGCTTATCGTTTTCACTACATTTTCCATTTCTTACGTATATTTGTTTGTTTGGTGGGCGCAGCAGCTTTTCCTTCATTTTATATCTTTGTTATGGAACCAATGTGTCCCCGTCTGGCATCTCCGGCTCTGTTGGTGTGCAATTCTTATCTGCAGTCAGCGTCCCCTTTATGTCCCTGGTATGTCTGGATCAGTTGAACCTCACAATAGAGTATGGGGGAGATGTAAGGAACAGGAGGGATGCTTGATAGTGTAGTAATTTTGATAATATTTATTTGATGACAGCAAAGTAAAACAGGTACTCACATTAAGATGTATCAAACAGGCAAAAGTAAAAACGAGCAGCGAGCTCGCCCACATCACTTCCAGTGTCTCGTATTCCCAAAATCATTAACAGAACAGTTGCATAATATAAATTAAGGTGAGTGCAGAGAGGAGGATCTATATGACTAAAAGAATGATAAATAAAATATCCATATAGAGGTGTTAAAAATCATTAATAAAAAACAGTTAAGATCAAACTCTATGTTAAGACCACGAGGTGCGCAAGTATTTAATGTGAAAATCCACTTTGATTCAAGTTGACTCAATGTTCTGACTTTGTGACCCCCACGCCAATGTTTCAAATAGGGTTCTATTCCCCAGAATTTTAATTGTGTGGGGTCTTTGTTGTGGTGAGTAGCGAAATGTTCCGATACGCTGTGTTTGTCAAAGCCTTTTATTATATTTTGCACATGTTCTCTTATGCGAATCTTTAATGGTCCAATATATAGGTTGAAAAAAAAGAGTGTTAAAGATTCACATAAGAGAACATGTGCAAAATATAAAAAAAGTCTTTGACAGTTCTAGATAGTTCTTAATGACATTGGCTGTATGTTTGGGGGTTGTTGTCCTGCTGAAGAATACATTTGGGTCCAATCACATGCCTCAGTTGCAGAATGGCAGCCCAAAACTTGCAAGGAGCCTCCACCATGCTTCCCTTTTGCAGACACTTGTGGTCAGGGCCAACTTGCCCTCTGCCTTTTGCTCTCTCTCACTGTTGTCCTTCCTATGTACTCACTAATGCATTTAAGCTATAAATAGCCACTACATGAAAGAGGAACCATAGGAGGATCTTCCCAAGCTGATAATATTATTTAACACAGACTTTTTTTTTTTTTTAAAGCCCTTAAGGTGAGGGTATACCTCGTGGGGAGGGGGGGGGGGGGGGGGGGCGCGTGTGCACATCGCATGAAGATATCACCATCACGGTTTATGTTTGTACTGTTGAAATATTAAGGATTTTTGTGCAATACACAGAGCACATGCACTTTTCATACATACATGTGTGTGAATATATATATATACAGTGCCTTGCAAAAGTATTCGGCCCCCTTGAACATTTCAACCTTTTGCCACATTTCAAGCTTCAAACATAAAGATATAAAATTTTTATTTTTTGTGAAGAATCACCAACAAGTCGGACACAATTGTGAAGTGGAACGAAATCTATTGGATATTTTAAACTTTTTTAGCAAATAAAAAACTGAAAAGTGGTGCGTGCAAAATTATTCGGCCCCTTTACTTTCAGTGCAGCAAACTCACTCCAGAAGTTCAGCGAGGATCTCTGAATGATTCAATGTTGTCCTAAATGACTGATGGTGATAAATAGAATCCACCTGTGTGTAATCAAGTCTCTGTATAAATTTACCTGCTCTGTGATAGTCTCAGGGTTCTGTTGAAAGCGCACAGAGCATCATGAAGACCAAGGAACACACCAGGCAGGTCCATAATACTGTTGTGGAGAATTTTAAAGTCAGATTTGGATACAAAAAGATTTCCCAAGCTTTAAACATCCCAAGGAGCACTGTGCAAGCGATCATTTTGAAATGGAAGGAGTATCAGACCACTGCAAATCTACCAAGACCTGGCTGTCCCTCTAAACTTTCAGCTCAGACAAGGAGAAGACTGATCAGAGATGCAGCCAAGAGGCCCATGATCACTCTGGATGAACTGCAGAGAACTACAGCTGAGGTGGGAGAGTCTGTCCATAGGACAACAATCAGTCGTACACTGCACAAATCTGCCCTTTATGGAAGAGTGGCAAGAAGAAAGCCATTTCTCAAAGATATCCATAAAAAGTCTCGTCTAAAGTTTGCCACAAGCCACCTGGGAGACACACCAAACATGTGGAAGAAGGTGCTCTGGTCCGATGAAACCAAAATCGAACTTTTTGGCCACAATGCAAAACGATATGTTTGGCGTAAAAGCAACACAGCTCATCACACTCAACACACCATCCCCACTGTCAAACATGGTGGTGGCAGCATCACGGTTTGGGCCTGCTTTTCTTCAGCAGGGACAGGGAAGATGGTTAAAATTGACGGGAAGATGGATGCAGCCAAATACAGGACCATTCTGGATGAAAACCTGTTGGAGTCTGCAAAAGAACTGAAACTGGGACGAAGATTTATCTTCCAACAAGACAATGATCCCAAACATACAGCAAAATCTACAAAGGAATGGTTCACAAATAAACGTATCCAGGTGTTAGAATGGCCAAGTCAAAGTCCAGACCTGAATCCAATCGAGAATCTGTGGAAAGAGCTGAAAACTGCTGTTCACAAACGCTCTCCATCCAACCTCACTGAGCTCGAGCTGTTTTGCAAGGAAGAATGGGCAAGAATTTCAGTCTCTCGATGTGCAAAACTGATAGAGACATACCCCAAGCGACTTGCAGCTGTAATCGCAGCAAAAGGTGGCTCTACAAAGTATTAACGCAAGGGGGCCGAATAATTTTGAACGCCCCACTTTTCATTTTTTTATTAGTTAAAAAAGTTTCAACAATCCAATAGATTTCGTTCCACTTCACAATTGTGTCCGACTTGTTGGTGATTCTTCACAAAAAATAAAAATTTTATATCTTTATGTTTGAAGTCTGAAATGTGGCAAAAGGTTGAAAAGTTCAAGGGGGCCGAATACTTTCGCAAGCCACTGTATATATATATATATATATATATATATATATATTTTTTTTTTTTTTTGGGACACTGCATGAAGATATTATCATCACAATTGATGTTTCATTTTTTTATACAATGGATTTTTTATATTGAGGATTTGTGTGCATTACACGGAGCACGTGCACTTTAATTATATTTATGTGTGATTTTATTACTTTTATATTATAGGATACATTATAGGTTATATGCATTTAGTTATTAGTTTAATAGTTATCTAATGTATATTTATTTATTTCATTTATTTTTAGCGCCTTACATTTGGTATATTAGTATATTATAAATAGCATACAGACAATATAATGTACTTAATAACTGCAATAAATTCCAACATTGCTTAACCACTTAAGGACTGGAAGGATTTGCCCCCTTAATGACCAGGCCATTTTTTGCGATACGGCACTGCGTCGCTTTAACTGAAAATTGCGCGGTCGTGCGACGCTGTACCCAAACAAAATTGACGCCTTTTTTTCCCCACAAATAGAGCTTTCTTTTGGTGGTATTTGATCACCTCTGTGTGTGTAAATATATATATATATATATATATATATATATATATATATATATATATATATATATATATATATATATATATATATATATTTTTTTTTTACTATAATAAATATCCAAAAAAAAAACCCCAACATTTCTCCATCAGTTTAGGTCAATATGTATTCTTCTACATATTTTTTGAAAAAAAAATAAAAATGCAATAAGTGTATGTTGATTGGTTTGTGCAAAAGTAATAGCGTCTTCAAAATAGGGGATATTTTTATTATTATTATTATTATTTTTTTTACTAGTAATGATGGCAGTCTGCGATTTTTAGCAGGACTGCGACATTGCGGTGGACAAATTGGACACTTGACACTTTTTTTGGGACCATTGATATTTATACAGCGATCAGTGCTACAAATAGTCATTGATTACTGTATAAATGTCACTGGCAGGGAAGGGTTAACACTAGGGGGCGATCAAGGGGTTAAGTGTTCCCTAGGGAGGTGTTTCTAACTGTGGGGGGGGATGGGACTGACAGGGAGTAGAGAGAGATCGCTGTTCTTAATCATTAGGATCAGCAGATCTCTCCCTACTTCCCTGACAGAATGGGGATCTGTCTATTTAGATTGACAGATCCCCATTCTCTTACTCTCTGGAACGATCGCGTGTTGCAGGTGGACATCGTGGCTGCCTGCCACGCGCTTCGGGCCTGGCCACTCGCGCCCCCTAGAGCTCTTACAGTGGCCGATGTACTGCTGCGGCAATTCACGCAACCGTGCCGACCTGCGTATACGGCGGCTGGTCGACAAACGGGTAATGTAATTTCCCATCTGTGTACAATACACTTATTGAATCATATGCAAAGTATAAAAACAAAAAACAAGAAACACACAATTAAAATCAAAACGTAACAGAAATAAATCTTATAATGTCATCACAACTAAACAATAATATATCTTTGTACGTATACATATAATTAAAACAATGGCCAACAATCCTTTAACAAAATATACACTATGGCACTTAGGCAGCAAAACACACAATATACTGTATCTACTACTGCTAAACGTGATATATAAAAGGGACACTAGATGGCAGCAACATCTAATTACCACTCAGAAAAACTCATTGTTATTAATATCTAATAATCCAAAAACAAACATTTATTAAATTGCAGCGTACCAATTCTTAGATATGATGGCTAAATTAGTTTTTGCTTTCTTTTCACCTGGTATTCTTGCCAGTAAGTCTGTTTTTTTTTTTCAACAGACCAAGCTGCCCTGCAAAAATGGCAGTTAGAGGGTTGAGACAAAACATTTAATACTGATGGGGTGCTTACAATGGTCAGCTTTTATTTATGTAAAACCTTTATTGCAAAAGGAAAAAAAAATGGTTTACTGTAAACGGTTTAAAGAGTGTTAGCTGGTGTTCTGCTAGTACATCTAATACTACTCCCCCCCCCCCCACAAGACTGGCAATGCAGCTGTCCAAAGGTGTCTCCATTCTGGATGGAGGAGCAGTGGAGACACCCAAAGACAATAAGTGTGTTACAGGCTAGATCACCAGGTGAATAATAAGGGGGGGGGGGGGGCCTTAAAAATTAACAAATGCAGCCACCCTAAGGATTGGTATGCTGCAATATAATTACATTTTTGGTTTTGGATTTATTACCGCTTTAAGGGTAGGCTACAAAAATAATGTAAAGTTTTCATTCTTAAAGCTGAAATCCAGAGATTATATATTTTGCATACCTACACTGAGCCACTTCAGCTCCAGAAGGTACCCCTTTATGACCAGGCCATTTTTAACTGGTACCGTATATACTCGAGTATAAGTCGTCCCGAGTATAAGTCGAGGCCCCTAATTTACCACAAAAAACTGGGAAAAATTTATTGACCCGAGTATAAGTCGAGGGTGAAAAATGCAGAGGGTCAATAATGCCCATCTGCAGCTGCATGCCTCCCTGTGTCCTGTGCAGCCTACCTGTACCCTGTGCATGTGTCCTGTACACGTGTGTGTGTCCTGTACATGTGTGTCCTGTACATGTCCTGTGTCCTGTACATGTGTGTGTGTGTCCTGTACATGTGTGTGTGTCCTGTACATGTGTGTGTGTGTGTCCTGTACATGTCCTGTGTCCTGTACGTGTGTGTGTGTGTGTGTGTCCTGTACATGTGTGTGTGTCCTGTACATGTCCTGTACATGTGTGTGTGTGTGTGTGTCCTGTACATGTCCTGTGTCCTGTACATGTGTGTGTGTGTCCTGTACATGTGTGTGTGTCCTGTACATGTCCTGTACATGTGTGTGTATGTGTGTGTGTGTGTGTGTCCTGTACATGTCCTGTGTCCTGTACATGTATGTGTGCATATGTCCTACCTGTGTCCTGTGCAGCCTCCCTGTGGCGATCTCCATCCTCTCTGTGGCGATCTCCATCTTCAATCGGCGGCCGGCGTGTGATGATACTGTTCGGCGGCCATTCCACAGTTCAAAAGCCGCGCCTCCTCCTCGTCTGTGATAGGCTGACCGCTGACTGCCTATCACGGACATTCTCTCATTCTCATACCACGGACGAGGATGAGAGAATGTCCGTGATAGGCTGTACACTGACAGCTGTTCAGCCTATCACAGATGAGCAGGAGGCGCGGCTTTTGAAAGCTGCAATAGCCGGCGAACACTACGCCGGCCGCCGTCTGCCTGCATGACACGCTGATCATGCAGACAGACGGCAGGTACTCGAGTATAAGTCGAAGGGACACTTTCAGCCCAAAAAAAAGGGCTGAAAAATTCGACTTATACTCGAGTATATACGGTAATTGTAATTGCACTTCCTTTTGGTGGTATTTGATCACCTCCGGGTTTTTTTTATGTAGATGAAAAAAGACTGACAATTTTCTGATATAAAAACATAGTCAATAAAATAAATAAATAAATAAAACTAGGCCACAATGGATGCTGCTACATATCTGTGGCAAAAAAATCCTAATAAGTGTATATTGATTGGTTTACGTGAAAAAGCGTCTTTTTTTATACTACTAATGGTGGTGATCAACGACTTATAATGGGACAGTGATAGTGCGGCGGACAATATAACACTAACTGACGCTGGGTGGGTACTGATAACTGTCACTGACATCACCAGTGACATAGTATAGTTACATTGTAGGTGAGGTTGAAAAAAGACACAAGTCCATCAAGTCCAACCTATGTGTGTGATTATATGTCAGTATTAAATTGTATATCCCTGTATGTTGCGGTCACTCAGGTGCTTATCTAATAGTTTTTTTAAACTATCGACACCCCCCCCCTGCTGAGACCACCACCTGTGGAAGGGAATTCCACATCCTCAACCTCTTTTCTTCTAATTTTAATGAGTGGCCATTTTTTTTATTGCATTTTAGTGTAAATATGAGATCTGAGGTCTTTTTGACCCCAGATTTCATATTTAAGAGGTCCTGTCATGCTTTTTTTTTCTATTTCAAGGGATGGTTACATTCCTTGTAATAGGAATAAAAGTGACACTTTTTTTTTAAGGAACAGTGTAGAAATAAAAAAGGTAAAATAAATAAGAATAAAAAAAAAAAAAAAAAAATTCAAATGTGCCCCCTCCTGCCGAGCTCGCGTGTAGAAGCGAACGCATATGTGAGTAGCACCTGCATATGAAAATGGTGTTCAAACCACACACGTGAGGTTTTGCCACTATCGGTAGAGCAAGAGCAATAATTCTAGCCCTAGACCTCCTCTGCAACTCAAAACATGCAACCTGTAGAATTTTTTAAACGTTGCCTATGGAGATTTTTAAGGGTAGAAGTTTGTCGCCATTCCACGAGCGGGCACAATTTTGAAGCGTGACATGTTGGGAATCAATTTACTCGGTGTAAGGATATTTTAGCTTGCTGTCCACCATTTTAGCTATAAAAATATGTATCCATCTTAGAATAATATGTATATGTGACGTCTATCAAAAGTTAGTTTCAAATTCTTGTAAATCATATTATTTCCCCGAAATGACGCATGAAGTTCTTTCTTGTTGACAGTTTCTGTATGAAGAAATTATGTTCTATTTTGGTTAGTTGTATGTCTGTAAATTTAGCATATGTTAATGAAGGGGTTGGACTTTTGTTGTGATGTCATGTTGGTTATATAAGTGAAAATAGGGAAGTAAAGGATTGGATCATTTTGAATTGCATGCATTGTGTGTGTCATAATTTCTTGTCGGAATGATCTCCAGATCTGAATGGGTTTTTGGGGAACACTCTAATCAGGATATCATACGAGGGTTCACTTGCTTTTAGAACATATATGTACCCCAACAGCTTGGTGTCAGAAGTGGGATGGTCATTATTTAAGTCGGGTGAGTCTGATTTAATTAATATTATTTCTCTTGCCGTGACTATAGTTTAAAAGACCGTTTCCCTATATGGGATTAACAGAAGGTGTAGTGTTAAAGACATTTATGAACCTCGTAGAAGTCCGTTCGGGTGACGGAAGAAAGGACTCTGAGTTAGTCCAAAGGACTCTGAGTTAGTCCAAGGGGTTCTGAGAAACCCAAAGAGGGCTCTGAGTTAGTCCAAAGGAACTCTGAGATAGTTCCAAAAAGAAGGACTCTGAGATAGTCCAAGGGGTTCTGAGAAACCCACAGTACTGTAAGAAGTTTATAAAGATATCTGATGGAGTGTGCCAGAAAAACCCAAACCTCTTTGCTTGCCTTTCTTTCGCTTAGGAGATAAAATAAGTAGATAAAATAATGGTCATCTGTTTGTCTGTGTGGAATTTGTCAGGTGTCATAAGGTAAGATGACACCTTTCCACTGCATTTTATTGTCATTGTATTATAATGAAATGTAGAGTGATGTTACAATATTTGGTGATGTATTGATGCTGACTTTTAATGATTTATATATAAATGCTTTGACTCTAAAGTATAAGATGTATATAGTTGGCAGGATGATTCTGGCATTGATGCAGTGAGTAAAAATATTTTATTTGCCTTGCTGTAATCAGACGTTCAGTGTCATCTTAGGGAAAAAAAAGGTTTTAAAAGTGTCCTGATTGTATTACTGATTTACACAAATTTGTGTTTTAAGAAGAATTGACAGTGCAGGGAGTAATGTCACTTATTGGAAGAGCAGGGGAGACTTATCAAGTCTGTCCCCGGTCTTTGAAGTATTGTGACATTAGGGACGTTTTTACCATTTAAAATATGGGTAGAGCGTTAGTAACACTTTTTTAAAGGTAATACATAAATTGGCGAGGATAACTTTTGATTAAAACATGCTATTTGAATAATTCTTTTTGCTACTGACATCTCTTGCAAAGGGGAAGTCAGGTGCAAAATTTGGACATTTGGCTTTTTGCCAACAGGGTTCAAGTACTAATATCTCACTGACTGTAATAGATAGTGGGGAATTGTTTGAGGCATTAGTACTACCGCAATTGAAGGCACTGTTTGAACCTGTTGGCATACTGCAAAAAGGAAAAAAAGAGACTCAGTATCTCATTTAGAAAGGAAAAATAAATATATATGTTGTGGAGATCGGCTGGACCGAGGCTCCCTATAGTGTCCTAGCCCATACATTGTCCACGATGGGTTTAGCAGAGTCATGGGATGGTAAATTAAGGGTTAAATCTTACATACCACAGCACAGAAGTTGAAAGCTGTAGAGGCTGCGCACGCCATAGAGGATCAGAATACAAAACACGCAGTTTTAAAACAAGCAGAAAGCACGGAGGAAAAAAAAAGGAAGTAGCTACGCAGTTAGTTATATAAAGCTTTCCTTTCATTACACAAGACGCCGGATTTAACACTTAAGATGAAATGCACAGTCCTTTAAATACAGACTTATTAAAGTCTGTCTTGAGAAAAAAAAAAACGTTGATTGAAAAAGACGCAGCGGGATGTTTTGACATCCCAAAACAAACACCAGTATCAACACATTAGCAAAATGATTTCTTAGGAAATCAAAGGGGAAACTTTTATAAAAAGAGGAAAGGGGGCAAGGACAAAGAGGGAGTTACATACAGAGAAAGAGGATTTCTTAAAGAAAGGAATCTTAAGGGAAATTGTCTCGCCTTATAATACTCCCAGTAAAAAAAAAAAAAAAAAAAAAAAGGCAAATGGTGACTATAGGTTTGTACAAGACCTAAGGGACATCAATAGCCTAGTGGTACCAATTGCCCAAGTAGTGCCTGATGTGCCATCAATACTTACCGCCATGCCATGCGATGCAGAGTATTTTACTGTGATTGATTTAAAGAATTTTTTTTTTTTCATCCCTGTAGACGAGGAGACATGGCCACTGTACTCCAAGTCACCCTTGGGCCCTGGACTGCCCCTCATGGTTCTGTACTGTTGCAGTATGTTGGTGATTTTTTGATTTGTAGTTTTTCAGAGGAGGACTGCCGAGCTGATAGCCTATCTTTATTGAAATGGTTACATGTATGTGGTTACAAAATGTTTAAGAAAAAGTTACAATGTTGTCAAAAAAAAAACAAAAAAAAACACACAGTTGAGTATTTGTGCTCACAAAAGGAGAAAGAATAGTCAGTCATAAAAGAGCTGCGGCTCTGAATGGGTCTGCCCCGCCCACTTAATAGGAAGGACATGCTCACCTTCCTAGGTATGATTGGTTACTGCCACCAATGGATACATGACTGCTCTTTCAATGACAATATATTGAGACAAGCAATGTTTTTGAAGCAATGTCTCTAAAATGTCTGATACTGTAAAATGGTCTGATGAAATGTTAAATGTTTTTGCCATGTTTTGCCATGTTGAAATGTATAATGGTTACCAGCCTGAGCCTCAGGCCTCCTTGAATATGGCAAAATGTTTCACTTGTTTGCCAGGGAAAATTGCAGAACCATGGCGGGAGTACTGGCCTAGGAATATAGTGGGAGACTGTGCCCTGTAGTTTTTTTCTCAAAGATGGTCCCTGTGCACTCTTGCGTCCTGATCTATTGTGGTTGAGATGGTCACTTCTTTCACTCTGGGACACGACGCCACACTTCACATCACTTACAATGTGTCAATCTTGTTGAAAAATGTACATACACAGCACATGTCTGCTCAGAGTTTGAGCGGATATGAGGTGATTTTGCTGTCCAATCCAAAAATCGCACATCAAATATGCTTCTTTCACTGCAGGCCCAGCACCCATTTTAAACGCCCTTTTAGGATTAAAAAGGAGAACAGGATGAGGTTGTGCCATAATATGACTGCATAAACCTTATTCATCAAGACACATCACCCAGGTCTGATTTATCTTCCACAGCACTACCAGACACACAGAATGTTTTTGTGGATGGTTCTTGCTCTAGGCTAGTACACTGCAGAGCACACACAGGCCAACAGACAGAGATAGCCAAGGGAAATGAGCAGGTCTGGCTGACCTTGCTGCTAAATAAGCTGCTATCTCACAGACAGCAGACATCCAAATTGTTATGCTGATACCTGTCCTATCCCCTTTTGAAAAGTCACTTGCAGATCTCCAGGATTATGCATCAAATTATGAGTTAAGGGACTGGAATGGAAAGGGTGTGCAGAGAGATCCAAAGTCTGGACTTCTCTGCAAAGAGGGGAAACCATGTATACCAACAGCAAGTGCATTCACAGTACCACGGAATAGGCCACGCAGGTATACAAGTCACGGCTGATTTCACACACAGGCCCAAACTAGGCAAAAAGACAGGAATATATTTTGATAAATTGTGGACATGTTCTCAAATGGTCCAGCATTTATAGCCAGGGTCTGCCAGGACTTGGTAAAAACTCTCAAGATAGAATGGAAGTTTCACATTCCCTATCACCCTCCAAGTTCAGGAATAGTAGAAAGAATGAATAGAACAATAAAAGACAAGATAAGAAAGGCCACAGGTGGAACCTTTGCCAATTGGAGAAAGGTCCTCCCAGCAGTCCAGACAGAAAAGAGTTTTTTTTTGAAGTTTTGATGAGTAGATTTTTCCCCACCCCATAGGCCAGAGCACCTTTAATAGTAGAAAAGGGAGATTTAGACTTAATACAGGAAGAATATGTAAGAAAACTGGTTGAAATATTGGATACAGTCAAAGAAATGTTGCTTGCACCGCTCTTTTTTCTTCACAGGAAGCTACTCACCTCTTCAAGGAGGGAGACACCGTGGTGGTTCAACAGCTGAACAGAAATAAGAAGCAAGAGTATCCCTTTGGACCTCCTACTATGGTGATTGCAGTGATCAGAACGGCTATCCTGGTGGAAAACTGCTAGTCCGGGATCCATGCCAGCCGAGTGAAAAAGGTTGCCCAAAGCCCCAAGAGTAGGAAGGAGATCCTTAATACAGGAGGCCCTCAAGCAGAAGTTCAAGCAGATGAAGGAAGAGTTCCTGGAAAAGCAGGTCCGGCCAGAGAAGATGACCTCGCTTATTTCATTACAGACTTCTGGCAAAACATTTTGCTTCCTGTTCCTGATCACCCTGATGGTGTTCCCGCCCACTTGGATCATCACTAACTGTATTTGCCATCCTGAAGATTTGGGTGGCATTAAAAGTATTTGTGGAAACACACATACATAGGAGAACATTACAGTGATACAAGTTAGAAACAAGAGAGACATTGAGGATAATTTTGCTGATAAAATGCTTTTGCTAAAATTTAAATATGCTTATGTTCAGAAATCAGGATTTCAGAAATGTTGGATTTGTGGCAAATTGCAGCTTAGCACTGTTAGGATATACCTAATGGTTATACCTTTAAATATTACTCCCCTTTTAAAAGGAAAGATTCCCCTTGACCTTTTGAATGTCAGCAGAAGAACTAATGACACCATTTCCTTTCACATCATCAATAGAAGTCATAATCCTACCTGGTGTTTCAATTTAGGGAATTCTACTAGAAATGCTCATATCTGTAGTCAATCGGTTTTGAATATTTCTAATTGCTATGCCCCTAGTGGGAAGTTTTGTTCTTTATATCAAACACACCAGGATGAGGTCAGAGTACGGGCTGATTTTGAAAAGATTCTTGCCTCTGAAGATGAAAGTAGTAAATCTGTACAGAATTTGTTTCAGGTTCTGGCAAAAGTTACAGCAGTAGATCAAGAGACTGCTGTGAATTTGCCCTTCTCGTTTGGTAACCACACTTATGTTTGTTGTGGAAAGACTTGTTATCCCTGGATTCCACAAGAGGTCCAGGGCTGGTGTTATCTGGCCTCACTGGTGCCCATAATGGGGGTGATAGGTGATAGTGATGGGAGTCATTTGCTTGAAGCTAGTATACACCCAGGGTATCCATTAAAACATTGTAACAAGAGAGAGTTATTCCTTGAAAAGGATATGGCCTGGGCATGGTTCCCTTCCTGGGCAGGATGGGGAATAGATTTGATGAAAAGGTTGAATAATTATTTAGGAATTATTGATGAGATGATGGAAAAGAACTCTGGATGACATTTCTAAACCTAATGTTGAAACTAGGGCTATTAGAAAACAACTAGAATTGCATGACTTAGCCATTGAAAGCATGAGTTCAGCCCTTACAGGATTATGTGAAATGACTGAGGATTATGAATGTTGTACTTGGGTACACAATACCAGTGTAGAGGTACCAGATTATTATGATGTGATAGCTCAGCATAGAAAAGAGGTGGCCAAGCTGCAACAAGAAGCTCACAACATAGCCCAGACCTGGAGTCCTTTTGGAAATGTTGATTTTGGATTTGGAGGGATATTCTCTTGGATAAGAGATATTGCCGTAATTTTAATCATTATTGTGTTATTTTTCCTTTTCCTTTATTTTGTGTATAAGCTTATTATGTGCCCTATTAATAGAGCCACTCGCATTTTAGATCCCTCATCTCCCAATAAAACGTATCTCAGTATGTATCATCAGAAGTAGGCTGAGAATACCACCATGATAAGGAAGTGAGATCATACACATATATATATATATATATATATATATATATATATATATATATATATATATATACATACATATACATGTGTGATCAAAGAGGGGATTGTAAGGATATTTTAGCTTGCTGTCCACCATTTTAGCTATAAAAATATGTATCCATCTTAGAATAATATGTATATGTGACGTCTATCAAAAGTTAGTTTCAAATTCTTGTAAATCATATTATTTCCCCGAAATGACGCATGAAGTTCTTTCTTGTTGACAGTTTCTGTATGAAGAAATTATGTTCTATTTTGGTTAGTTGTATGTCTGTAAATTTAGCATATGTTAATGAAGGGGTTGGACTTTTGTTGTGATGTCATGTTGGTTATATAAGTGAAAATAGGGAAGTAAAGGATTGGATCATTTTGAATTGCATGCATTGTGTGTGTCATAATTTCTTGTCGGAATGATCTCCAGATCTGAATGGGTTTTTGGGGTTTTGGGGAACACTCTAATCAGGATATCATACGAGGGTTCACTTGCTTTTAGAACATATATGTACCCCAACACTCAGTGTAACATTATCTTTCACAATATAAAAAAAAAAAAATAATTGGGCTAACTTTATTGTTGTCTTATTTTTTTAATTCAAAAAAGTGTATTTTTGTAAGGGCTTACCTAGGTTGAGTCCATGGTGCAGAGATGTACGCGCACCCTTGCAAATACACACAGCCCACGGTAACAAGGTAATAAGCTACCTGGGCTGTGAATCTGTGCACGGGGGCTTGACAGGAATTTGCAAAAGGATAGTCGAGGTAAAGCCATAGTCAGGGATTCCAGAAGTCAGAATAAACGATAAGCAGAGCCAGGGTCAGAAGCCGGAGTCAGTCTTGGAACACTGGAACCTTAGGCAAAACAGGAGACAATGAACTGATAAAGCCCTCAGAGTGAGGCATTGTTTTATACCCAGCTGATTTGATAAACTGCCTCAGCTGAACCAGGAGTGACAGGTACTAATTGCAACAAGATCCAGAGTATAGCCC
Organism: Lithobates septentrionalis; assembly: GCA_037952835.1. Classification (NCBI taxonomy): domain Eukaryota; kingdom Metazoa; phylum Chordata; class Amphibia; order Anura; family Ranidae; genus Lithobates; species Lithobates septentrionalis. The sequence continues at coordinate 650,667 of JBBDGP010001418.1, forward strand.
TTGTATTTCATGCAGAACTAGGCAAAGCTGGAAAGCAGGCTGAAAGGAACTGAGATGTGGATCAAAGGCAAAGTAACAGGAGCACTAAACAGGCAGTCATAGATTCAATACCTTTTTGAGCCACTTGGGGCGTGACCACGCCTGGCCATCTGCATGGCGCGGTAGGGACCGTGACAGTTCCCTCCCCTTAGGAATGCCCTCAGAGCATGGAACAGCCTATTTCCTTTGGGCTTTCTTTGTTTTAGAAGTTCCAGCTGGGGAGACTTTCTTTCAAAAATCTTCTTCAGGTCCTGCTTACGGACTATGGTGCCATTTGAGGCATAAGTACAGTCAGGAGGTAGAGGGGACACCAGCACAGGAACTTCAAGCAGAGACACAGGCACTTCAAGCGGGGGCAGCGGCATAGGCACTTCAAGCTGGATAGCAGGCAAAGATTCAGGGATGGCAGGAAGGATCCTAGTAGTACCCACTTGCTGAAACTTTGGCTGAGGTGGACGAGTTGGGCAGAGAGAGATAAGGTTCCCCTCTTACTCCACAATAGAAACAAAGTCAACAGCCTCTCCTCCACTCTCTCTCTCCCTTAGACAGCTTGGACTGGATGGACCAGTTCTCCATGGGTTCCACCTCATCCAGGGTAGGAGTGGGTAAAACCTCAGGAGCGTCTAGGCTTTGACGGGTTAGGGCTTCATAACTTGGCACAGTCTGGGATGGCTTGGAGTCGTATCTGTACAGGGTATACCTATCCCTGGGTACCCGTAGGCCACGTGAACTAAGAGCAGACTTGGGGACACTGGTTTTCTTAGAAACTGCAATATAAGAGTCCAGAGTAAACAAGAACACTTCCCAGCTGTCCAAGACTGGACTCTTCTCCTGTAATAGCTGAAAAGCCCATATCTTGATTAGACCAGTGAGCAGATTGATGGATGCCCGAACCTTTATAAAGTCAGAGGCATAGGTCCTAGGCTTAAGAGCAAACAACAGCTCGCAATCCATCCTAAAGTTCAAGAATGATGCACGGTTCCCATCAAACTTCTCAGGCATCACAACAAACGGTTCTGGATATGCAGGTTCCAGGGTTGGGCGTACTGTGCCTTTAAACAAGTGGACTTCTTGCTGCAACTCAGCAAGGGTCTGGCCCAGGCTGGAGACATGCAGAGCAAGGGAGGTAAGCATTCTGTACATCTCTGCGGAATCCATGTTGGTCAGTTCATTATGTAAGGGCTTACCTAGGTTGGAATCCATGGCGCAGAGATGTATGCTCACCCTTGCAAATACACACAGCCCACGGTAACAGGGTAATAAGCTACCTGGGCTGTGAATCTATGCACGGGGACTTGACAGGAATTTGCCAAAGGATAGTCGAGGTAAAGCCGTAGTCAGGGATTCCAGAAATTAGAATAAACGATAAGCAGAACCAGGGTCAGAAGCCTGGGTCAGTCTTGGAACACTGGAACACTGGAACACTGGAACACTGGAACACTGGAACACTGGAACCTTAGGCAAAACAGGAGACAATGAACTGACAAAGCCCTCAGAGTGAGGAAGTGTTTTATACCCAGCTGATTGGATAAACTGCCTCAGCTGAACCAGGAGTGACAGGTACTAATTGCAACAAGATCCAGAGTATAGCCCTAGTATTTCATGCAGAACTAGCAGAACTAGGCAAAGCTGGAAAGCAGACTGAAAGGAACTGAGGTGTGGCTCAGATGCAAAGTAACAGGAGCCCTAAACAGGCAGTCATAGGTTCAATTCCTCTTTGAGCAACTTGGGGTGTGACCATGCCTGGCCATCTGCACAGTAGGGACCATGACAATTTTTTCCAAAAAAACTGCGATTGGAAGACCGCTGCGCAAATACGGTGTGACATAAAGTGTTACAACGACCGCCATTTTATTCTCTAGGGTGTTAGAAATTTTTTTTATAATGTTTGGAGGTTCTAAGTAATTTTCTAGCAAAAAAAAAAACTGTTTTTAACTTGTAAACAGCAAATCTCATAAAGAGGCTCAGTCCTTAAGTGGTTAAGCCAGTCAGTCTGTTAGTGCATCACTGTGCTTTATTGGATATAATCTGATGAGCTCCAACTGCTGGTGAAGACTATCAGGCCTGCACCTTGGACATTACTGTTGTTACTATTTAAAGGACCCTATTCTATCCCTATTCTGTCTGATCTCTCATTAGGATTCAAAGGTTGAATAAGCTGGCCCAGGGTTCCCCTTCAGAGTGTAACTACTTGCATTAAACACTTAACCCTTTATTGTCCTACAGGTCATGCTTCAGGTGGTATCTCATTGTACATGCATGTGTATCCTCCCATTGGTAAACTGTTCTTAAGCTGTCTTTGGGGGAATTCCTAAGTTCTGGGCTGTTATCCAGAACTTGGTTGATCTATTGCCTCCCTTTTGTAAAGTAATACTACTTTTCTTACTTCAGTAAAAGCTGATATAATATAAATATATTGACTTGTGTGACGTGTCATTTTTTTTTTTTTTTCAAATAACAGTTTTTATTGGTCACAGGTATATAAAAATACAAAAGAATTGTAGTTTGCTCAATACAAAATACAATTGGTAGACATTCAAACTGGTATTCAGTAGGCAATAGGATATATTCATCTAGATAAAGTACAGATGTAGTAAATTCTTCATCCGCAAAATTCGTCAACCAACAGATATCTATTTTGTTCTGGACATAGTCCAACAATAAGGAAAAGGATAGTAAAAAGAGAAAGGAGGAGAAAAGAGAATGTAGGAAGGAGGGGGGATGAGGGGGGGGGGGGGGGGCTCTGTCACCAGCCTAGGGTGGGTCCTCCCGCCTTTGCCAGTCCTCCCAAACCTTGTCATGTATTTCCAGTCTGTCTTGTAAACGGGCTGTCATTTTTTCCATAAGCTCTATATCCTTTATTCTGGTGTAAAGATCTGTTTGAGTGGGAGGGGTCTGTTTTTTCCATCGCAGGGCGACTAGGCACCTTGCTGCCGTGATTACATGGCCCAGCAGTTTCCTAGAGTGGCGGGGTATATTCAACCCAGACACCCCAAGAAGAAATAATTTCGGAGTCCAGGGCACCTGCACCCCCAGCAAGCGAGTCAATAGTAGTTGAACTTCCGTCCAGAACGGGACTATTTTAGGGCATGACCAATAAATATGATATAGGGTCCCTCTATCTCTGTAGCATCGCCAACATCTGTCCGAACTGGAAGGGTAGATGGCTCGGAGTACATCAGGCGTCATATACCAGAAAAAGAGAATTTTATATGCGTTCTCCTTATACAAAGTACAAAGTGAACTGCCTGGGACAAGATCACCTGCCAGGTGTTTTCCGGTAACTCCTCGCCTAGATACTTCTCCCAGCGGAGCATGTATGTGTGCTTGCCCTGGTCTAGGAAACTGTAGGAATTCAATATTTGGTATATGTCAGAGATTAGCCCACGTCTAGCCGAGCCTTCCAATATCAGGCCCTCAAATGTAGTTGGGGTTGAGAATTGTAGGTCTGGGGCAATAGATTGGGCATAGTGTCTGATTTGCAGGTATCCATAGAATGCCTGCTTTGGTATGCCAAATTTTTTTTGAAGCTCCGCAAAGGAGAGTAGCCTGCGTGTGCATGGGTGGACTAGGTGGCCAAAGTGGAACAGGTCTCTGGTCGCCCATGGGGAGGACATCTGATGTGTGAGACCTGCAGGCATTTTGGGGTTATATAGAAAAGACGTAAGGAGTGATCTCTCGGAGCATAGTTTGTGGGCTCGTGACAATCTACGCCAGAGCGTGTTAAGGTGAAGCATGGGGCCCAGGAGCTGGGAGGAGTCTACCTTCGCCATCGCATTCCATAACATACTGTTCAGGTGGACCGGTGCCATCCACAGTTTTTTGATTTCTGTCCACTTGTTATAGGAGCGTTGGGTAAACCAGGAGGCCAGGGCTCGCAATTGGGCTGCCTGATAATATTTGGTTATGTCAGGGAAGGATAACCCGCCGTCTGTTCGTGACGCCAGCAGGACCGATCGTGGTATTCTATGTCTCCTATAATTCCATACATAACGTATCATATCCGCCTGTAGTTTCCGCAGTTCCGCTGTTGGGACTGGAATGGGAAGTGTTTGGAATAGGTAGAGCAGTTTTGGCAGAATAACCATTTTAACCGAGGCTATCCTCCCTAAGAGGGAGATATGATGAGCCTTCCATTTTCTTAGGAGGTCCCTTATATTTTTTAGAAGGGGGGGGATAATTGGCTCTGTAAAGGGTAGGGTAGGAGGGAGTAATCTGGACTCCCAGGTATTTTAGGGATAGATCATTCCAGTGGTAAGGGAAGCATTGTCGTAGGTGTTGGATCTCCTGAACCGGTATGTTAATAGGTAAGGCTTCAGATTTGGCTGCGTTTATTTTATAGCCCGATAGGGATCTGTACAGGTCAAGCTCAGCGTGTAGGTTGGGGAGTGAAATCCTGGGTTGGGTCAGGGTAAGTATGATATCGTCAGCAAACAATGCCAGTTTAAATTCCCTACCTCTCACCGGGATGCCATGTATGCTCGTGTTTTTCCGGATGGTCGCTGCCAGGGGCTCCACACACAGCGCAAATAATAGCGGTGATAGCGGGCACCCCTGGCGAGTTCCATTAGCAATCGGAAAGGTCGGCGACAACGCAAAGGGAGTCTTAACTTGGGATGAAGGATTAGTGTATAAGTGTCTAATAGCCTGCACAAAAGGGCCCTGGAATCCCATGCAGCGCAGCGTGGCGAACAGGAAAGGCCAGCCAAGGCGATCAAAAGCCTTTTCTGCGTCAAGACCAAGAACCAGCGCATCTAGTCCCTCTCTGTTCGCCACATCTATAAGGTTAATAATTCGTCTCGTGTTATCCCCCGCTTGACGCAGGGGGACAAAGCCCACCTGGTCCTTGTGTATTAAGGAAGGAAGTATCAGGTTCAATCGCATTGAGAGAAGCTTAGTAAAGATTTTTAAATCAGAGTTAAGAAGTGCGATTGGCCTGTAACTTGCGCATACTGAGGGGTCCTTGTCAGGCTTGGGGATAAGCGTGAGGAATGATCTCTGCATGTCCGCGGGGATGGTGGTGTTCTGAAAAAAGGCGTTAAACATCCTACACATGTAGGGTAGAAGAATCGGGAGGAATGTCTTGTAGTACTCGTAGGGGAGCCCGTCTGGTCCAGGGGATTTGTGTGTGGGCAGTTTTTATAGTGGCTGTTATTTCTTCCTCTGTGATTGGGGCATTAAGTGACTCAAGGTCCACTCCTTGGAGTCTGGGAAGGCCGCTGTCTTCTAAATAGTGTCGCATTCGGTCCTTGAGGTCAGGAGGTAATGGGTCACGAGGGATCTCAGGATTGTTATATAGGGTTGTGTAGAATTCCCCAAAGGTCTGGGCTATGTCTTGAGGGTGTGTATGGAGAGTAAAATAAAAAACATGCAGCGCTCACAAGTGTATACAATTCTGGGATTGAGTGTCCATAAAGAAGTGTAAAAGGGAAAAACTAAACTCATAAAGTGAAAGAACAATGTGTATCAAATAAGAAACAAAGTCCATAAGTGTATAAATAGTCCTAAGCACACATGAGGGTTCGTGGGCGTGACTGGTGTCGTGCGTCCACGCACAGTGGGAGCCGGGGAGGACTCTATATGGAGAGACACCCTGCACATAGATCTTCTCGTAACACAGTAAACACTGTAAATGGTAGGGATGGGTACCTTACCGGAAAAGGTGGACACAGTCACCATATAGTGAAGTGTCAAACAGGCTTGGGGGATACACCGATCCCAGCGATCTCCAGCTGCAGGGGTCCTCACAGTAAATCGCATCCAAGATCCAAGTCGATGGATGGTGATGTGGGGGTTCCTGGTCTTGCGAGGTCTCCCTTTCAGATGGAAGGGGTTTGGAGGTAGAAATAGTTGGAGCTCAGCAGGATCCCAAACATAAAAGGAGATAAGAAAAAACTTCCACATAGGGCATGAATCCGTTTGGAACGAAAAGCTTTATTGAAAGCTGGGGAAAAAGTGTGCTACACAGTGCACTTCATAGGGTAAAATGTGATCACAAAGGTAAAAATCGGATAAAATTGCGTGGTAACAGGTCATTTAACGGCGTGAGCAACCCGACATGTTTCAGAGCATCGTCCTTCTACTGGGGCATAAGCCTGAATGCCTGAACCACGCTTACATTTAAACACATAAAATTAAGCAAAATAGTAATCAGCTGTATAAAACTCAAGTGTTCACATGTTTCCATGGAATCTGAGAGGTCACTTAGATCATTATGTGAAGATCTTCAGCTGCTGGAGCAGTCCGCCCCTTTATTCTGACCCAGCAGTTGGTGAAAGACCTACATTGCTGACACCTAAAAACAGTACAGAGTAAATGTCCAATCAGATTGCTCTGTGCGGAGTCACGTGATAGCGTCACGGCGGGTGACGTCATCGCGCACCGGACGCCGCGCTCCAAGCCTCCTTTCCATAACAGGAAGTGAGGGGCCAGCTGCAGGAATCATCACATCCGCAGCAAACCCAGGAGGCTAAATAGAGCACGTCAGTCCTGTGCGCTCCAGTGCGCTTGACATCCGGTGTCCCCACTCAGGGGAATGGAGCATTTACATGTTGTAAAAACAAGGACAACTATATGCATATATTCATGAAGGGAAAAAACTTTTTAACTAAAATTGACCATGATGTAATATGTCTGGCAGCATAGTGAGAAGTCTATATAATGCAAGACATAGAACGCAGAAATGGGAATTGTTAGAGCCTTTCAGGCTTATTTGCCTGTTAAGTGATACCGGGCCTTATTAACTGGTTGTATAGCGGAATCCTACAACAGATACCGTAGCAAGGATACCGAGAAAACCTGAAGGTGTATATGTAAACCAAGGGTTTCCAACGTGGTTTAGGACTTGTTAATAAAAGCATTTATGTCCCATTCCACGTTTAACCCATGAGGGGAGTAACTTTTTAGTTGGTAAATCCAGAAAACTTCAAGCTGTGATACCCCCCTAGTACGTGGACCTCCTCTCCAAGATGGAATAAATTTGTCTATTACTTGAAATTTGGAACCTCTCGGGTTTTTATTGTGGAATTCTAAGAAGTGACGGGGGACACTGTGGTTAGTGCGACCATTTTTGATAGCAGTAATGTGCTCGTTAACACGGATATTGAATGATCTGATAGTGCGGCCAACATACTGCATATTGCAGGGACATGTGATGAGGTACACGATATAACGTGTAGTGCATGTGACGAAATGTTTAATCTGGTATATGTTGGAAGTGACAGTGGACTCAAAACTCACAGATCTATGGTTCCCACAAGAGTTGTATGTACACACATTACATCTCTTGCAGGGATAGTATCCTTCGGTTTCTGGGAAAAACGATGGTCTGGTGGGTGCCTCTATAACATTACGAGAGATGCGATTCCGTAATGATGGGGCCCCCCTAAAAGTAACCCCTGCTTTTGTAGGGAGCACCGGACCCAAGACCGGATCACTTCTCAGAATATTCCAGTGTCGATTTAGAATTTGTTTGATCTGTCTGTGTTGGACAGAGAATTGGGTGAAAAGTGACCACTTGGATTTGTCATTGGGAGCTGGTTTTGGACGTACAGATGTTAGCGCACTGCGATCCATAAGGGAGATTTTGGAGATTTCGCTATCAATCCGGGCAGGTGGATAGCCCTTCTCCAAAAATCGTCCCTTCAGGAATTGTGCTTGCTGCAAAAAATCAGTGGTGTTAGTGCAATTCCTTCGGATTCGCAGTAACTGACTTCGGGGGACAGAGTCAAGCCAAGGGCCATAATGACAACTGTCTGTGGAGATGTAGCCGTTTCTGTCCGTCGGTTTAAAGAAGGTGGTGGTCACAATCCGACGGTCGGAAACGGCGATCTCCAAGTCCAGAAAGTGTATCGAAACCGTGCTAAGTTCATACGTGAGAACAATTCCTCTATCGTTATGATTCAGGGTGGCCATAAAGTCGTGAAGAGTCTCCTCATCACCCTTCCACAGGAGGAGGATGTCGTCTATATATCTAGCCCATAAGCACAGCTCAGGTCGCTGTGCGGGATAGACGACATCCTCCTCCCAAAGGGCCATAAAGAGGTTGGCGAGGCTGGGGGCAAATTTAGCCCCCATAGCCATGCCTTTCCTCTGCAAAAAGAATTGGTTGTTGTACCAGAAATAATTTGTTTGTGTTGCGAACCGTAAAAGTTCCATAATATACTGTTGTTGAGGTAACGGAATGTCTTCACTAGTGTTTAAGTAATGTTCAACGGCTGCCAGACCTAACCTATGCGGGATAGAGGTGTACAATGCTGTAACATCAGCCGTGACCAAGATGAGGTTGTCCTGATATTCTATACTTTCCAGTCGAGAGGTTCCAAATTTCAAGTAATAGACAAATTTATTCCATCTTCGAGAGGAGGTCCACGTACTAGGGGGGTATCACAGCTTGAAGTTTTCTGGATTTACCAACTAAAAAGTTACTCCCCTCATGGGTTAAACGTGGAATGGGACATAAATGCTTTTATTAACAAGTCCTAAACCACGTTGGAAACCCTTGGTTTACATACACACCTTCAGGTTTTCTCGGTATCCTTGCTACGGTATCTGTTGTAGGATTCCACTATACAACCAGTTAATAAGGCCCGGTATCACTTAACAGGCAAATAAGCCTGAAAGGCTCTAACAATTCCCATTTCTGCGTTCTATGTCTTGCATTATATAGACTTCTCACTATGCTGCCAGACATATTACATCATGGTCAATTTTAGTTAAAAAGTTTTTTCCCTTCATGAATATATGCATATAGTTGTCCTTGTTTTTACAACATGTAAATGCTCCATTCCCCTGAGTGGGGACACCGGATGTCAAGCGCACTGGAGCGCACAGGACTGACGTGCTCTATTTAGCCTCCTGGGTTTGCTGCGGATGTGATGATTCCTGCAGCTGGCCCCTCACTTCCTGGTATGGAAAGGAGGCTTGGAGCGCGGCGTCCGGTGCGCGATGACGTCACGCGCCGTGACGCTATCACGTGACTCCGCACAGAGCAATCTGATTAGACATTTACTCTGTACTGTTTTTAGGTGTCAGCAATGTAGGTCTTTCACCAACTGCTGGGTCAGAATAAAGGGACGGACTGCTCCAGCAGCTGAAGATCTTCACATAATGATCTAAGTGACCTCTCAGATTCCATGGAAACATGTGAACACTTGAGTTTTATACAGCTGATTACTATTTTGCTTAATTTTATGTGTTTAAATTTAAGCGTGGTTCAGGCATTCAGGCTTATGCCCCAGTAGAAGGACGATGCTCCGAAACATGTCGGGTTGCTCACGCCGTTAAATGACCTGTTACCACGCAATTTTATCCGATTTTTACCTTTGTGATCACATTTTACCCTATGAAGTGCACTGTGTAGCACACTTTTTTCCCAGCTTTCAATAAAGCTTTTCGTTCCAAACGGATTCATGCCCTATGTGGAAGTTTTTTCTTATCTCCTTTTATGTTTGGGATCCTGCTGAGCTCCAACTATTTCTACCTCCAAACCCCTTCCATCTGAAAGGGAGACCTTGCAAGACCAGGAACCCCCACATCACCATCCATCGACTTGGATCTTGGATGCGATTTACTGTGAGGACCCCTGCAGCTGGAGATCGCTGGGATCGGTGTATCCCCCAAGCCTGTTTGACACTTCACTATATGGTGACTGTGTCCACCTTTTCCGGTAAGGTACCCATCCCTACCATTTACAGTGTTTACTGTGTTACGAGAAGATCTATGTGCAGGGTGTCTCTCCATATAGAGTCCTCCCCGGCTCCCACTGTGCGTGGACGCACGACACCAGTCACGCCCACGAACCCTCATGTGTGCTTAGGACTATTTATACACTTATGGACTTTGTTTCTTATTTGATACACATTGTTCTTTCACTTTATGAGTTTAGTTTTTCCCTTTTACACTTCTTTATGGACACTCAATCCCAGAATTGTATACACTTGTGAGCGCTGCATGTTTTTTATTTTATTTTTCTCATACATTGCCTACCACTGTGTTGCATGCCAGCAGCTGCTTTTCTAATTACTTTTGTAATAGCGCAATTATTGTTTGTTTTGATTTTTTCCACTATTTTTTGTGTATGGAGAGTGCCCGTCCTATCTTTAATTTGGTGGGGGGTGGACATATGGGAGCGTTCAGACAGTTTGCGCGCTAGGAGGGAGTGGGCTTTATTGCCTTTATCATAATAGGTTTGCTTTAGCCGCAGAAGTGATTTCTCCACCTGGCCTAGTGCCAGATCTCGAAGGTTGTTTCTGAGACATACTACTTTTTTAAGGAGAGATATAGATGGTGAAGCCTGTAGGCGAAGTTCTAGGGTTTTGAGTTCTTTTTCAGTCTGAAGTTTAGATGCTATCGCGTTTTTCTTCATGGCTGAAGAGATCGCAATACATCGTCCCCTAAGAACTGCTTTGTGAGCCTCCCAGAGGGTTGTGAGGGAGATATCGGGAGTGTTATTGTCTAAGAAGTAGTTTTTCAAAGTCTTCTCTAGTTCCGACCTAGACGGGACATGTTGGAGAAGGAAGTTGTTTAACTGCCAGTTGCTGGGTTTACGCGCCGTGACTCCCAAGTGATAGAGTTATTGGGGCATGGTCTGACCAAGAAATGGGAAGGATCTGGGCTGTCTTTGTAATCCGTAGGGTGGCGTTATTAACAAAGAAATAGTCTAAGCGGGAGTGCATACGGTGGGGGGCCGAAAAAAAGGTATATTGTCTGTCTCCTGGGTGGAGTGCTCGCCATGCATCAAATAAGGCATGACGTCTGGTTAATTGTCTAAATAGTTTGGAATCACGGGCGGCTCGAGCCTGGGGGGGCTGTGGGGTTAATCACATGACGATCTAGACCCACTGAATGCGCCAGGTTGAAATCGCCTCCCACGATCAGACATTCGTTGGGGGACTTAAATAGGTGTGTAAAGACCTTGGATAGGAAGTGTATCTGGTGTGCGTTAGGAGCATAGATATTGCAAATAGTTATCGCCTGCGATTGCCACTGGCCTCGTAAAATTATATAGTGTCCCCTTGGGTCAATGAAGGACTCTAAGCATTTGAACGGGGAACCGTGCTTAAATAGGATTGCTACACCTGCGCGTTTGCGGGGAATAAATGCTTGAAAGACCTGAGGGTAATGTCTGGATGCGAAGGCGAAGGCACCCCCCCTATTAAAATGTGTTTCCTGTAGTAGCGCTATATCTGCCCCTGATCTCCTAAGTTCTTTCAATGTAAGATGTCTTTTTTTATTTGAGTTCAGCCCGTGAACATTAAGTGATATGAATCTAACCATGTTTCTTGGTGTGTGTGAAGGCGTGTTTACTTAGCTTATCCTGCTGGGACACTCCTACGGGGTTCGGAAGGCGAGGAGATCCATAAATGAGGCTCGACCAGATGACCGTCCCAGACTCGCGACAAGCCAAAGGGGAGGGGAGGGTGGGGAGAGGGAGAAGAAGGAAAGATAGAGAGAAAAAGAGGGAAGAAAGAGAGAAAATGATTATTGTCATCACAATTAAGAATAAACTATTCATTGTGGGCCCGGGCAGTGTAGACCGCCCAAGCCCCAGTAAGTTCCAATAAGTCTCCCCGGTCAGAACCCCAAACCAGGGCTCGGCCCGGGGGGGCATAGAGAACCTCTCAGTGCAAATTCAACTGAAATTAAGCTATCTGAACTAAATAATAAAGAGGAACTTTAGTAGGATAAACCACTAGGGGGACTAGTGGGCCGGAAACAACTAGGACTAACACTGACTAGTCTCCTCTAACAGAAAAATGCCCGACATTGAAAACACAATGACTGAAGGAGGGCCTTAGGGGGAGCGGTCGTAGGAAAGATGGGTAGGGCAGAAGTAAGTGTCTCGCCAATCAGCCTTTTTTAGGCTTGGGTTTAGTAGATCCTCGAGGTGAATCCCGGTCTCTGGGGCGTTTAGTCGGGGGGATCTTCTGCCATACCACTGGAGGTGGTGTTGGCAAGTCCACGAGGTCCCAATCAGGCATCCGAGGGATAGGGATCTCCAAGGTGTCGCAAAAGTTTTCCAAGTCCTCCGGAAAGCGTAATGTTGCAGATTTACCCTGACGGCGGGCTGTGAGGCTGAAGGGAAAGCCCCAGCGATAAGTAATGTCTTTCTCTTGGAGTAAGATAAGCAGGGGCTGGAGCAATCTTCTCTTCTGCAGAGTAATCCAGGAAAGATCTGGGAAGAGCTGGAGTTGTGTGTTTTCAAAGACCACTTTCTTTGCATTGCGTGCTTTGCGCATGATGTCCTCCTTTAAGGGGAAGGAATGGACCCTGCAGATAACATCTTGGGGTCTAGAGGCCGGTCCCTTAGGGCGCAGGGCCCGATGTGCTCGGTCCATTTCTAGAGGTTTGTCTGGGGGGTCCCCCAGGAGGTTGTTAAACAAAAGCTGCAGGGTTTCATGGAGGTCTTCAGGACCTTCTGATTCAGGTAGACCTCTAATTCGGATATTATTTCGGCGCCCCCTATTGTCAAGGTCTTCGATGTGACGTTGCATGTTCCGAAGCATTAAGTGGTGGTCTGCCCCTTGTATTTGGGTACGGTGAACTGCCAATTTAGTCTCTTGGATTTCCTCCTCCGCCATTTCCATCCTCTCAGAGAGATGTTTGAGGTTAGTATGAATAATCTGGATTTCCGCCCGACATGCGGATTTAACTTCTTCAATGAGGAGTTTGAAGTCCTCCTTGGTAGGTATGGCTTGGAAACAGTCCTGCCAGGAAATAGGCTGCTGCATGCGTGGGCTGTGTCCCATATGAGATTGGGGGTAGCATGGAGGGGAGGATTCCCTGTGTAGTGCTGGAGGGAGCATGGGATCGTGTGAATCCTGGGGTTGCAGCTGGCGTGGCATCTGGGGTGCTTGCAGGTCTCCCCATGAAGGCCTCTGCTTAGGAGGGGGGGTGGGCCCCCACCAGAGTATTCAAGGTGGTCCCGCTTGGTGAACAGGCCACCTGGGCGTATGATTTGGTGTGATCTGTCCCCTGCCCCACCGGTCTGAAGGCACCCTGATGCACATGCCTCTGTGGCTGGGGGGTGCTCGGGGGGGGCGTGCACTTGCTGGGGGGTAAATCTTCCGTGGTGTGCCCCTAGTCCCTGATCGCTGCTCCAGTCACCCTCCGGCTCCGGCAGTGGGGGAAAGTCACTCGGTTGGAGAGAGGGAGTAGGGGAAATCGTACCTCCCTGGGGAAAGCAGGGGTCTGATAGTGAGCGCAGTAGTTGCGGAAAAGGCCTCTGAGCACTGTGTATAGGAAGGTGCAGTGTGGCCTAGTGTAACGTCCCGCGGTGTGCTCCGGGGTGTCTCATGTGCAGAGAGAGATGGGGGGGGACTCCCCACTGTAGTCTCCTGGTCGGCCAGCCCATCCACCTCCTGAGTCTGTCCCGCTGTAGTGTGGAGTGTAGATGGAGCCGCCGAGAACTGCTGCGGTCTCGTGGCGGAGGAGGAGGCTGTCGGCGCCATCTTGTCCCGCTCGTCCTCCGACATGGAGGGCAGATTAAAGTATGTCCGGATGGTCGTAGCGGAGCCGGATGGTGGCTGGGACGAACCCCGGGTCCTAGAGGATCTGGTCCTTCTGTTTCCTCCCATATATTGGAGCTGAAAATCCCCCTTTTCAGGCCTTTAAGCTGCGGGCTGGAGGAGAGCTACCAGGTTAGGTGTCCATGCAGAGCGGCTTCCGGTCACGCCCCCCCGTGACGTGTCATTTAAATGTGCTTGTGGAAAGATGTCTGAACCCAGAGTGTCAGGTGGGTTGGAAGCAGTAGCGGCTGGTGATAAAAAATTTTTTGGGGGGGCGCAAACAAACCTCTCCAGGTCCTTACCTGCAAAATGAGCCTCCAGCCTGGGCTGTCACTGCTCCCCTGATACCCCAGATTTTTTGGGCACGTTTGTCGCATGAAAAACCATGTCAAAAAGCACATTTTAGCGTGACACACCCATTCACACCTGATGTGATGTGTCCCTGGAATGAAGCGGAGCGTCCCTGGAATGAAGTGGTGTGTCCCTGGAATGAAGTGGAGTATCCCTGTGTCCCTAGAATGAAGTGGAGTATCCCTGTGTCCCTAGAATGAAGTGGAGTGTCCCTGGTATGAAGTGGGGTGTCCCTGGAATTAAGTGGAGCGTCCCTGTGTCCCTGGAATGAAGTGGGGTGTCCCCGGAATGAAGTGATGTGTCCCTGGAATGTAGTGGAGTGTCGCTGGATTGAAGTGGAGCGTCCCTAGAATGAAGTGGTGACCCTGGAATGAAGTGGGGTGTCCCTGGAGCGTCCCTGTGTCCCTGGAATTAAGTGGGGTGTCCCCGGAATGAAGTGATGTGTCCCTGGAATGTAGTGGAGTGTCGCTGGATTGAAGTGAAGCGTCCCTGGAATGAAGTGGAGCGTCTCTGGAATTAAGTGGAGCGACCCTGGAATGAAGTGGAGCGTCCCTGGAATGAAGTGGGGCGTCCCTGGAATGATGTGGAGTATCCCTGTGTCCCTGGAATGAAGTGGAGTGTCCCTATGTCCCTGGAATTAAGTGGAGCATCCCTGGAATGAAGTGGAGTGTCCCTGTGTCCCTAGAATGAAGTGGAGCATCCCCGGAAGGAAGTGGAGTGTCCCTGGAATGAAGTGGAGTGTCCCTGTGTCCCTGGAATGAAGTGGAGCATCCCTGGAATGAAGTGGAGTGTCCCTGGAATGAAGTGGAGCGTCCCTGGAATGAAGTGGAGTGTCCCTGTGTCCTTGGAATGAAGTGGAGCGTCCCTGGAATGAAGTGGAGCGTCCCTGGCAGTGGCGACACGTCCACAGGCGCTGCCCCCCCCCCTCCCAAGCTATTCACAAAAAAATAATAAAAAGATTGGGATGTACCAAAAAATGTAGCAAAAAAAATATTGGACTAAATTTATAAAATTTGTTTTTTTTTTTTTTTCAATTTTTTTATTGGATGTTTTATACCAGAAAGTAAAAAATATTGTTTGTTTGTTTGTTTCTTTTCAAAATTGTTGCTCTTTTTTTTGTTTATAGTGAAAAAAATAAAAACTGCAGAGGTGATCAAATACCACCAAAAGAAAGTTCTATTTGTGGGGAAAAAGGGTCATCAGTTTTGTTTGGGTACAGCGTTGCACGGTCACGCAATTGTCAGTATCACAAAAAATGGCCTGGTCAGGAAGGGGGGTAAATCTCCCAAAGCTGAACTGGTTAAACAGGGACCTGGACAATGCCATACACAGTGGTGGGTGAAGGAGAGGGACTGGTGTCCAGGTCGGGGACTGTGTACTGTGACATGCTGTGTATACAGTGGGGGAGGTGTCTCAGTGTAACACACACATAGCTCCAAACTGTCCCTGATTTCGAGGGACTGTCCCTGATTTGGAGCAATGTCCCTCTGTCCCTCATTCCTCTTCATTTGTTATTTTGATCTGATCTTTATAGATTCATATAAAATGCACTTTTTTATCTATCTAGCTAAACCTTTCATCTGATTTTTAAATTGCTGCATTTGTAAATTCCAAAAGCCAAAATAAAGGAATATTAGTGGTAATAAAAGCACTTGTGGGTTTAACAAATCTTTTTTTTTTTACAATTCTCCTTTAAGGGGCGTGACAAGGGGTGTGTCCTATGCCTGCATACTTTTGCTGATAGGTGTCCCTCATTCCCATCTCAAAAAGTTGGGAGGTATGCACACACAGGCAGTAGACATGTACAAACACACTGACAGGTTAACCCCTCCCCTCCTAAACACTCTCATGGTCCCCTCACAGCCAGGGGTGATTGTTCCAGCATGGCCATGGCATTCCAAGCATGCAGGTTAGGGAGAGGGGGAAGTGGAGAAAGTGAGTAACCAGCTGCACACACACTGCTGGCTTCATTTCTCACCTCTCTATAGACAATGCACTTGTTCCCTGATCCCTCACCTGACAATCTTCTCTGTAGAGCAGAGGCTGACCGTTCCCTCTTCCAGACACTTACTGTGTGATCGTCATTGTGACTTCCATCTCTGCTGCCGGCTGCTCCAGGGGAATTCAGTCCCATGCTGTGAAGGGTCCTATGCGCCCAGAGTAGCGAGTCCCAGAGAGGTAAAGGAGTAGAAACTCCAGCATGTTTCTAATGTTTCCATGTTTCTACTAGATGCCCAGTCCACAGCACAGCGAGCCGGGAAACCAGAAGTGACTCCGGAAAAGGGCCACCCATCGTCCTCCGGTCCCCGCCAATAAAGAAACAAATGGCAGAAACAAATCATTGAAGCGCGGGAGTGTTTGCGGGCACAATGCTTGCGCCCTGCACACGCTCTGAACACGGGCAAATCAGCTTTCCAGCTTGCAATCAGCTGATTGCAAGCTGGGAAGCTTCCCATAGACTGTTGTGTGTCCGGTGCCTGGTCACTCTTAAAGTGACCTTTTTTTGTGTGAATAGCTTGGGGGGGGGGGCGGCACCCATGCGCCCCCTATGGACGGGCCGCCACTGGTTGTAAGGTTCACAGGGTCATGGTGATGCTGATGAGCAGGTAAATCCAAGCAGTAGGGATGAGCTGAACACCCCCTGGTTTGGTTCGCATCAGAACATTCGAACGGACCGAAAGTTCACGCAAACTTTCGAACCCCGTTAAAGTCTATGGGACTTAAACGTGAGAAATGAAAAGTGCGAATTTTAAAGGCCAATATGCAAGTTATTGTCCTTAAAAGGGTTTGGGGACCCGGGTCCTGCCCCAGGGGACATGTATCATTGCAAAAAAAAGTTTTAAAAAACGGACGTTTTTTCGGGAGCAGTGATTATAATGATGCTTACAGTGAAAAAATAAAAGTGAAATATTCCTTTAAATATCGTGCCAGGGGGGTGTCTATAGTATGCCTGTAAAGTGGCGCGTGTTTCCCGTGTTTAAAACAGTCCCTGCTCAAAATGACATTTCTAAAGGAAAAAAAGTAATTTAAAACTGCTTGCGGCTTTAATTTCATGTCTGGTCCTGGCAATATGGATGAAAATCATTGAGAACCCCCCCCCCCAGCCCATTACCAGCCCCTTTGGGTCTTGTATGGATATTAAGGGGAACCCCGCACCCAAATAAAAAAAAGGAAAGACGTTGGGCCCCCAGGCCCTATATACTCTGAACAGCAGTATACAGGCGGTGCAAACAAGACAGGGACTGTAGGTTTGTTCTTAAGTAGAATCTGTTTGTAATTCTGTTTGTAATTTTGAACTGGTACATTCTTTACGAGTAGCTTCAGCCAAAAAATCTATTTTTAAGCTTTTTGGAAACATGGGGAAGGATTATCACCCCTGTAACATTTGTTTTGCTGTCTGTGCACCTGTTCAGAAGATTTCACCTCACTTTCTGTCCCAATGACAATTGTATTTTGAAAATTTGGGGGTTTTAGTGAAACAAGGAACTCTTACAGGAGAGAATTTCCCTTCCTAGGGGTAGATTTCCTTTCACTTCCTGTGGTCTCCTTCCGTTTGCAAGTAGGAGTCGTTTGTAAGTTGGATGTTTGAAAGTAGGGGCCTGCCCTATATACTCTGCAGAAATTTGGGCCTTAGGTGTTGGTGTTGCCACAACACTGTAAGCCCTCACAGTTACTCTTGGTGGGTGCAGGAACGGGCCCTGCTGTTAAATATTAGATCAAGAATAGTAATTACATGCCCCTGTTGAACAGAATCAGAAAAATTGGGCCTTTGGTGGTGGACGGTGTGGTGGTCTTGCCACAACACTGTAAGGTCTCACAGTTACTCTTGGTGGGCACAGGAACGGGCCCTGCTGTGAAATATTAGATCAAGAATTGTAATTACATGCCCCTGTTGAACAGGGTCAGAAAAATTGAGCCTTTGGTGGTGGATGGTGTGATGGTGTTGCCACAACACTGTAAGGAATCACAGTTACTCTTGGTGGGCGCAGGAACGGGCCCTGCTGTGAAATATTAGATCAAAAATTGTAATTACACGCCCCTGTCAAACAGGGGCAGAAAAATTGGGCCTTGGGCAATGGTGCTGGTGCCACAACACTGCAACCCCTCACAGATACTCAAGTTGGAGTGCAGGAATGAGCCCTGCTGCAAAGTATTGCATCAAAAATTGTAATTACACGCCCCTGTTAAACAAAGGCAGAAAAATTGGGCCTTGGGCACTGGTGCTGGTGCCACAACACTGCAACTCCTCACAGATACTCTAGTTGGAGTGCAGGAAAGAGCCCTGCTGCAAAGTATTGCATCAAAAATTGTAATTACACGCCCCTGTTAAACAAAGGCAGAAAAATTGGGCCTTGGGCACTGGTGCTGGTGCCACAACACTGCAACCCCTCACAGATACTCTAGTTGGAGTGCAGGAATGAGCCCTGCTGCAAAGTATTGCATCAAAAATTGTAATTACACACCCCTGTTAAACAGGGGCAGAAAATTGGGCCTTAGCCACTGGTGGCAGTGCCCAGAACCAAAATGTTCTTAAAAGCTATCAGCATGAACATTGAGGAGGAAGAGGATTGTCACCCAGCATAACAGGATAGTCACTCAGCATCAGCATAGGCAGTCTTGAAGGGATCTCACATTTAAAAAAAAATTATTCGGTTACATCAGCATCAGGTGCTTGGTAGTTGATGATCCAAGACTGATTCATTTTTATGAAGGTCAGCCGATCAACCGATTCGGTGGACAGACGCACCCTGTGACCGATTACAAAGCCTCCAGCAGCACTGAATGTGCGTTCCGAAAGAACGCTGGATGCAGGACAAGCCAGTAGCTCAATTGCATACTGTGCAAGCTCTGGCCAGTGATCCATCCTCAAGACCCAGTAACCCAAAGGATTTTCGGTGGGAAAGGTGTCCAAGTCTGATCTTGCCCCTAGGTATTCTTGCACCATGTGAATCATGCCGCGTACACACAAGCGGACTTTACGGCAGACTTTGCCCGGCGGACGGGATTTGGTCGGACAATTCGATCGTGTGTGGGCTCCGGCGGACTTTGTTTTCTCAAAAGTTGGACGGACTTAGATTTGAAACATGTTTTAAATTAATCCGTCGAAATCGAGTCCGGTCGAAAAGTCCGCTCGTCTGTATGCTAGTTCGACGGAAAAAAAGTCACGCTAGGGCAGCTATTGGCTACTGGCTATGAACTTCCTTGTTTTAGTCCGGTTGTACGTCATCACGTACAAATTCGACAGACTTTGGTGGATTGTGTGTGGGCAAGTCCGTTCATTCAGAAAGTCCGTCGTAAAGTCCGTCGAAAAGTCCTCCGAGCAAAGTCTGCCGTAAAGTCCGCTCGTGTGTACGCGGCATCAGACTCTGGCGATGGTTGCTGGAACTGATCATACCTTGGGGCTGCGGACTAAAAAATTGTCTGAACACATCCGTCAGACGGCCACCTTCTCCACCGCTCCTTCTGTGACTGACCGATGCCTCAGAAACACGTTGTCCAGGAGGACCAGGAAATTGTAACCTCCCAGGCTCTGGAAACGCATTGCACAAACCTTTCTGCAAGGCCTCCCAAAGATGTTTCATCCTCTGCTCCCTCTGAGATGGCAAGATAAGGTCCGCAACCTTACCCTTGTAACGTGGATCAAGGATGGTTGCCAGCCAGTAATGATCCCTCTCCTTGATACCACGAATACGAGGATCCTTCCGCAGGCTTTGCAGGATCAGGGAGGCCATGCAGCATAGGTTTGCTGAGGCATTCGGTCCAGAGTCCTCTGGGTCACTTAGGACGACATGATCCGCAGCCACCTCCTCCCAGCCACGTACAAGTCCATGTGTTTCTTGGGACTGTAAATGATCCCTAGAAGACTGTTGCTGATGCTGAGTGCAAGGCTCCACCTCCATTCTGACACAATCCTCCTCTTCCTCCTATTCCTGTGTGATCGGCGGGCACGCAGGAACACTGTCTGGATAAAGGGGGCCTTGAGAGGTAAGGAAGTCCTCCTCTTCCTCCCTCTGTTCTGCCTCAAGTGCCCTGTCTATTATTCCACGCAGCGTGTGCTCCAACAGGTGGACAAGAGGGACAGTGTCACTGATGCATGCACTGTCACT
This sequence comes from Lithobates septentrionalis, assembly GCA_037952835.1. Taxonomy (NCBI): domain Eukaryota; kingdom Metazoa; phylum Chordata; class Amphibia; order Anura; family Ranidae; genus Lithobates; species Lithobates septentrionalis. The sequence continues at coordinate 670,672 of JBBDGP010001418.1, forward strand.
GCTCACCATCCTCGTGGCCTCCTCAAATGGTGACAGGACAGTGCATGCATCCCTGATCATGGCTCACTGGAGTGGGGAAAAAACCAAGCTCCCCTGACCCTGTCCTGGTGCCATAGTCGCATAGGTACGCATTGATGGCCCTCTGCTGCTGCAGCATGCTCAATGTTGAGTTCCACCTGGTGGGCATGTCACAGATTAGGCGGTTCTTGGGCAGGTTAAATTCCTTTTGGAGGTCATCTTTTTGCCTGCGTGCTTGCGTAGCCCCTTGAACGCCTATGGAGCACCGCTGGTTCCGAGGACAAATCAGCACAGGAAGAGGCCATGGAGGAAGAAGAAGAGGAGGGGGTGGAGGAGAGAGGTGTGGCAGAATCACCACTAGTAGAATTTTGAAGGTGTGGGGGCCGAACAACCTGCAACACTACTGCACCCTGTCCTGCATCCTTCCCAGCTGCCAGAAGAGTCACCCAGTGTGCTGTGAAAGATAGGTAACGTCCCTTTCCATGCCTGCTGGACCATGAGTCAGCAGTAATATGCACCTTACCACTGACCGTCCTGTCCAGCAAGGCATGGACATTGCCTTCCACATGCAGGTAGAGAGCCGGAATCGCCTTCCGTGAAAAAAAGTGGCGTTTGGGAACCTGCCACTGAGGTACCGCACATTCCACAAACTCAAGGAAGGGGGTAGAATCTACCAACTAAAAAGGCAGCAGTTGAAGTGCTAGCAATTTAGCCAAGCTAGCGTTCAACCGCTGGGCATGTGGATGGCTGGGAGCGAACTTCTTTCGCCGGTGGAGCAACTGGGGTAGGGAAATCTGCCTGCTAGAATCAGACGTTGGTGTACCGATAGCAAATTTCCCGCAAGTACTTGGCAGTGGCACACCTAATTCTACACCTTCATTCCTCTCAGTGCAGGTTTCTGAGAGGACTCAAGGTATAGTTGGGTTGGAGATCCCAGCTGATAAGGAGGAGCAAGAAGAGGTCCGCCTTGTTCTTTGGTGTGGGTCTTTTAGGTAGTGTCGCCAACGGGCTGCATGGGAGCTCGACATATGTCTGATTAAGCATGTGGTGCCCAAGCGCTTGCTGTCTAGTCCACACTTGATACGCTTCAGACATATGTTGCAAATAGCAAACGTGTGATCTGCTGCACACGTCTCAAAAAAGGCCCACACCGAAGAACTTTTGGAATAACGCGCAGAGTCACCAGCACCCTGCACTTGCGGAGCTCTGCGGTGTGATGCAGTCGGTTGGCTGCCCTTAAACTGGCCCCTGGAGAGCATCCTTCTTCGTTGGAGATGTGCCTCCTCCTCCGCCTCCTCCTCCTCTCTCCTATCAGGCACCCACGTAGAGTCAGTGAGCTCATCATCCCCTCCCTCCGCGTCACTGGACCAAACTTTCAGTATGCTGCAGCTGGGGAAACATGACTGCCAGTTTGTTGTCCTTCTTGGGCAACCTCTCTCTCTGGGCTCACGTTACTGCCTTTCTCAAGCTGGGTACCATCATCGGAGCCTTCAAAACGCTGCTCATCCTCCTGCAGAATGTACCCGACACTGTGGTGGAACAGTTCGGGGGACTCCTCCGGTGGGGCTAGGGAAGGAGTAACTGATGATGACCTTGAGTCCAAGGAATAGGCCGCTTTGGCACCTGCATTGGCAGCCAAGGTAGCTTGGGTGACAGAGGATGAGGAGGATGAGGCTTGGTCATCCACTCTACCAACTCTTCAGCATGTTGTGGCTCAACACGGCCAGCTGGGGACTTGTTGGGGACTTCCCTGTGGCATTCCCCGTGATGTCAGAGGGGGGGCGGGGTCACCCATTACGTTACCTGAAGGGTCTGGTATAGATTTTGAGGGGGACCCCCACGCCATTTAAAAAAAAAAATTTTTGCCCGGGGTTCCCCTTAATATCCATACCAGACCTGAAGGGCCTGGTATGGAATTTAGGGGGACCCCCACGCCATTTAAATTTTGGTTCGGGGTTCCCCTGTGGGGAAATCCCATACCGTTTTTATCAATGAACTTTTATGTGTATTGTCGGACCGACAATTCATTAATAGCCACGAGTAGTTTTAAATTACTTTTTTTCCTTTGAAATGTCATTTTGCTGTTAGACTGTTCTAAACACGGGCAACATGCGCCCCTTTACATGCATACTATAGACACCCCCCAGGTACGAAATTTAAAGGAATATTACACTTTTATTGTTTCACTTTAAGCATTATTAAAATCACTGCTCCTGAAAAAACGGCCGTTTTTAAAAATTTTGCATTGATCCATGTCCCCTGGGGCAGGACCCAGGTCCCCAAACACTTTTTATGACAATACCATGCATATAAGCCTTTAAAATTAGCACTTTTGCTTTCTCCCATAGACTTTTAAAGGCTTTTGAATTTGCCGCGAACACCCCAAATTGTTCGCTGTTCGGTGAACTGGCGAACAGCCGATGTTCGAGTCAAACATGAGTTTGACTCGAACTCGAAGCTCATCCCTACAGTACACTAATATACTTCAGCTAACTGAATCAACTGCCTGCCTGAGGTATTATTAGGAAGAGAACACCAGCAATTGTCTGCAGTTAGCTTTAGTTGCACACTGCACAGGATACAGTACACTGACTGAAAATACTGCTGCTGCCTGCCTGTAAGTATATTAGGAAGAGAACACCAGCAGTTGTCTGCAGTTAGCTTTAGTTGCACACTGTTCACAGGATACAGTACACTGACTGAAAATACTGCAGCTGCCTGCCTATGGTATTATTAGGAAGAGAACACCAGCAATTGTCTGCAGTTAGCTTTAATTGCAAACTGTGCACAGGATACAGTACACTGACTGAAAATACTGCAGCTGCCTACCTGTGGTATTATTAGGAAGAGAACACCAGCAATTGTCTGCAGTTAGCTTTAGTTGCACACTGTGCACAGTATACAGTACACTGACTGAAAATACCACAGCTACCTGTCTGTAAGTATATTAGGAAGAGAACACCAGCAATTGGCTGCAGTTAACTTTAGTTGCACACTGTGCCCAGTATACAGTACACTAATATACTGCAGCTAGCTGAATCAACTAAAAAAAATAAAGGGCAATCAGCGCAAACTAAACCTGTAATGCTATGCAAGCTGAACACTAAAAGGTAGCACCAACCTCCAAAAACAATCTAAAAACAAAATAAGTGCAGCGCAAAATGTAAAAAAAATGCAAAGTCCAATAAGTATAGATAAATATAATAATCAAAAGTCCATAGGATCCAATCTGAAAACACACTTCTTCTGGGAGCACACAGGTTAATCTCTTTCCAACCGATGTAGTGAGAGAAGCATATCAATAAATGAGATTGCGCTTACCAGATTCGGTGGACCCCTTAATTACAGGGGGTCAGAGAAAGCATGGATAAACCAAAGGCACACTGCTGGGCTGGTAGTCATCTGCTGGATATACTCATCCAAAAATCGGGAGGATCCGTCAAACACAGGGAGATCCGTGTTATACTGGCAAGATGATCAGCAGTAGTTTCCCAAAGAAAAATGATATTAAAAGAATCTAAGAGCGATCCGTAGATAAATGCTTCCAAAGTTTATTTAAGAGTAAATGATAAGGATAATAATAGTGATAAAAGCGCTCAACAGCGCCAAGGTTTAAAATGAAAAACAGGCTTGCTCAACAGGAGACAAGCTGTCCGCGTCCGAACAGCTGTCAGCCAGAGATGGCAGCGGGTGACGTCGGTAGTGTAGCCCCGCCCCCGTACGCGGCGTTACATCACTGAGGACTTCGTCAGCGAGGGTGGAGTGCGCCCGTCACACGGAGGAATAGATATACTAGCTAGAGAACAGGTGGGAGTGTCTCAAGAGCGGAAGCGGAAAATCCTAGCGGGGAAAACCTTTCCAAACTATATGGGGACATCAACCCAGGACAAAGCTAATATTTACATGAGAACCAAAACAGAAAAAACAAATCAATCTAAAGGTATACAAATAAGTCCTGAAGACTGATAAATCTTATAAGGACACTCCTTAATAAGGATATATAAAATACATTAAAATAGCATGCAGGGGATTGCAATGCGCTAAAAATGTATAACAAATATATAAAAATTATATAAAATTGAACTGGCACACTGGGAAGAGGCCTGTGTCTTTGGTAGTAGACCACCACAGCTGGTCTGCTACCAAAGATATATAGATGACCTGTTCATGATCTGGGAAGGAGACTTAATCAGTCTCCAGCTATTTATGTCCAGGCTGAATGGCAACACCAAAAACATCCATTTGTCTTGGAATTCTGACACTACCAGCATAGCGTTCCTTGGATAAAAACATAAAATGTAATAGCGCTAAAGTCCGTGGATATCCCAGTAACAAGATATAAAGGAATAGTCTATAAATAGTTCCAAAAGGAAGTTAGTAATCCGTGGATCAATAAAAACAAGGGAGCCAGGGAAATCTGTGTCTCCAAAATACCAAGGGCAGCTTCTTGTTGAGTGAAGTCAATCCTCCGTATATGCATAGAAAACCAAAAGAAAAAGCGCCTCTTAGGTATAAGGGATTTATTCACATATTAAAAGCATAGTACACACTTACATAAAAGTAGATAATGAGCTGCTTCCATGAAGAACTTATCCCGGTGTCTGTCCGTGATTCCCAGTGATAGGGGGGGCTAGATGGATGCCGTGCGGGTGGCCGCGGAACTCCGCTCGGAAGCCCCAACTGTGTAAGCGGTCTAGTGGAGAAGTCACTTCCGCGTTCCAACGGATCACGTGGGAGATGAGAAACGCGTAGTGGTCCCCAGCTAATTTGACACTACCCGAGTGACGTTATCTCCCACGTGATCCGTTGGAACGCGGAAGTGACTTCTCCACTAGACCGCTTACACAGTTGGGGCTTCCGAGCGGAGTTCCGCGCCAACGCACGGCATCCATCTAGCCCCCCCTATCACTGGGAATCACGGACAGACACCGGGATAAGTTCTTCATGGAAGCAGCTCATTATCTACTTTTATGTAAGTGTGTACTATGCTTTTAATATGTGAATAAATCCCTTATACCTAAGAGGCGCTTTTTCTTTTGGTTTTCTAAGCATAGCGTTCCTTGATCTGGAGATTTTCAAGCATGAAGGTGCATACCGAACACGTAATTAATGTAAGCCTACTGACAGGAATGGCTACATTCCTTTGGATAGTTGCCATCATAATACATGGTTAATGAACATCCCTAGGGGGCAGTTCATTTGCTTACGTCGTAATTGTTTTCTGGACAGTGATTATTTTTCACAAGCCAACATTATGGCGGAAAAATTTGTACAGAAGGGCTATATGGAAACACAGATTACTGACGAACTATTGAGAGTGGGTTCTTTAGATAGATCCACTCTAGTAGCAGAATCCAATAGGATTAAAAATGTGACCCAGGATGATTCCCAATATAGGATAATTCTTGATTACGATATCCAATATAAAAAAATAGAAAAAATAATTTTAAAACATTGGGACATTCTAAAAAAAGACAATGTTATAGGACCCACTCTTCCAGTGCGTCCACGTTTTATCTATAGACGCCCACCCACTTTACGAGACCTAATAGCTTCTGGTGTAGTGGACCCTCCTGTTATTAAAGAAAACCGGATCTTTAATTTCATGTCTGGTTTTTATGCATGCGGAAAATGTCCAGCATGCAGGCAATGTAAATTTAATAACAAAAAGAAAAAAGTTTTCTCTGCTAATGCTACTGGCAAAACATACCAAATAAAAAATTTAATCACATGTGACACTGTTGGTGTGGTGTACATGCTACAGTGCGAATGCGGCCTCCAGTATGTCGGACGGACCTCGAGACCTATGGGGGTCCGTATCTCAGAGCATGTAAATAATATTAAGCGAGGTCTAAAATCCCACTTTGTGTCCAAACACTTTAGACTGTGTCACAACAGAGACCCAAGAAAACTGTTATTCTGGGGTATAGAAAAAGTCACAAAACATTGGTGCGGGGGGAATTTTATTAGACAACTCAGCCAGAGAGAATCTTTCTGGATACATGAAACCAGAGTGGCAGTCCCTAGAGGACTTAATGTTGAGTTCGATCTCAACTGCTTTATTTCCAACAAATGATTGAATGTACTTTGTGTTTATAATACCCATGCCTTTGAGCTTGTATTTATTCTGAGAATTGATATTTGTATATTTTTATACGTGTGACTTTTATAGATGGGATATAATTTTTAATGTATGATTATTGCAAGAGATGGCCGCGGGTGTCCCGTTAAATTTTATATAATTTTTATATATTTGTTATACATTTTTAGTGCATTGCAATCCCCTGCATGCTATTTTAATGTATTTTATATATCCTTATTAAGGAGTGTCCTTATAAGATTTATCAGTCTTCAGGACTTATTTGTATACCTTTAGATTGATTTGTTTTTCCTGTTTTGGTTCTCATGTAACTATTAGCTTTGTCCTGGGTTGATGTCCCCATATAGTTTGGAAAGGTTTTCCCCGCTAGGATCATTTACTCTTAAATAAACTTTGGAAGCATTTATCTACGGATCGCTCTTAGATTCTTTTAATATCATTTTTCTTTGGGAAACTACTGCTGATCATCTTGCCAGTATAACACGGATCTCCCTGTGTTTGACGGATGCTCCCGATTTTTGGATGAGTATATCTAGCAGATGACTACCAGCCCAGCAGTGTGCCTTTGGTTTATCCATGCTTTCTCTGACCCCCTGTAATTAAGGGGTCCACCGAATCTGGTAAGCGCAATCTCATTTATTGATATGCTTCTCTCACTACATCGGTTAGAAAGAGATTAACCTGTGTGCTCCCAGAAGAAGTGTGTTTTCAGATTGGATCCTATGGACTTTTGATTATTATATTTATCTATACTTATTGGACTTTGCATTTTTTTACATTTTGCGCTGCACTTATTTTGTTTTTAGCTGAATCAATTGCCTGCCTGAGGTATTATTAGGAAGAGAACACCAGCAATTGTCTGCAGTTAGCGTTAGTTGCACACTGCACAGGATACAGTACACTGACTGAAAATACTGCAACTTCCTGCCTGTAAGTATATTAGGAAGAGAATAACAGGAACGGATCTAGCTAAACTGAATACAGTGTATATATATATATATATATATATATATATATATATATATATATATATATATACAACACCTGGGATGCATATATATACACAATACACTAACTGCAGCTAACTGACTCGCCTGCCTACTCTATCTAACTCAAATGAAATGACACTGTCTCTCTCTCTCTATCTCTCTCTCAGCAAGCCGGAACTCACTACACAGGGCCGACGTGCAGGAGGCCTTATATAGTGTGGGGCATGTACTAAATCCCCTGAGGCATAATTGGCCAAAGCCACCCTGCCTTTGGCCAATTATGGCTCTCAATTCTTACAGCGCTGTGATTGGCCAAAGCATGCGGGTCATAGTGCATGCTTGGCCAATCATCAACCAGCAATGCACTGCGATGCCGCAGTGAATTATGGGCCGTGGTGCACCACTCGAATTTGGCGCGAACAGCCCATAATGTTCACAATTCGACGAAAGAGTTGAATGGCCGATGTTCGAGTCGAACTTATGTTCGACTCGAAGCTCAACCCTACCAAGCAGTCCTCAAGAAGACCATGCTATGTGTGTATCCAGCTTAAGGGTGTGAATAAGGTTCAGGAGGACAGTATTATCAACCGGCAGCTAAAATCAAGAACACGGGCACGTGATCTCAATGTAGCAGGAGGAAAAATTAAAATCTGAGCCTAGAAAGTATTTTTTTTACAGAAAGAGTAGTGGATCCTTGGGACAGACGTCCAGCAGATGTTATAGTAAGTGAATATAGAAATGCTTTGGACCAAGAACGATTTATCTTCAGACAAAAATATGAAGAAATACAAAAAATAAAAAAAGGGGCGGACTCAATGGAGCACTCTGTCTTTTTATGCTGCAAGTTTTCTGTTTCTGTCTGCCTTTTACCTTTGCCTCTTTTGAACTTTGTTCAGTAAACATGCAGTGGTCTTTACAATTCCAGGATCAGTGACCAGATTCCACACTGCCTGTCCAATCTGTGAGTCAAAACTGAGCTATAAGGAGTTTTGCCTGCGGTCATGGAATTCCAGCCAATTAATGTAACCAAATGGATAGAAAAGAACAAAGCTGATTTCTTACCACCTGTGTGCAACAAACTCATGTAAGTACATTGATTTCCGTCATCAATAAGAATGAAGGTTTTGAATTTGTGCATGAAAATGGATTCTGTGTACAAAGAATAAAATTGACGCACATAATACCAGTTTTATGTATGTGTGTGTTGTGTCTATCCACAGTCCATGTTTTATGGCATGGAATGTTTGTAAAGTGAAACTAAAGTATTTGCCCTTTGTACATGTGATTTTGCATGGATTTTATGCAGTTTTAGTGCTCATTTAGACATTCCTTTTTTGCAGTTTACGTACATTACCACTTCGAAAGATTTACCCGCGCCCCCTTCACAACCAGGCCATTTCTTGCTATATGGCACTGCACTACTTTAACTGGCAATTGTGCGGTCATGCAGCGCTGTACCTAAATAAAAATTGTGTCCTTCTTTCCCCACAAATAGAGCTTTTATGGTGGTATTTGATCACCTCTGTGTTTTATTTTTTTATTTTTTATAAATAAACAAAAAAAGCACAACAATTTAACTACTTGCCGACCAGCCACTGTCGTTATACGGTGGCAGGTTGGCACGTTCCCACAAATCGCTGTGTACGTCAAGCTTCCTAAGAAGCCGTAGAGGGTGCGTGCCGGCTGTACGGCGGGGGACCCGATGTGGGTGGCTGCGATGTCCGCTGGCCACCCGCGATCGCGGGAACAAGAGCCAGAATGGAGATCTGTCAATGTAAACAGACAGATCCCCATTCTGACAAGGAAGTTAGAGAGACATTATTATTATTATTATTATTATTATACAGGATTTATATAGCGCCAACAGTTTGCGCAGCGCTTTACAACATCGGGAAGACAGTACAATTACAATAAAATTCAATACAGGAGGGATCATTAGAGCTTACAATCTAGAAGGGAGGGTCAAGTGGAACAAAGGGGAGTAGCTGTGGGGCATAGATAAAAAAAAGTGTGTGTGTGTGGGGGGGGGGGGGGGGGGTGCTGCGCTAACCAGGAAAATAGCTATAGATCTCTATGTATGGTCACTTGCTCTGTGCTAAAAGCCATATAATATTTAGAATAGCATATGTAAAATCAAAAATGAAATAAAATAAAATAAAATTAAATCGCATGGTATATTAAAATCGCATAGGTTAGTGTTGATACTAAAAACCTGGTGGAATGTGAAAAATGTTGTAATAAAGTGATAATCCAAGGGAGTGGTATAGGTTACTTCATGTAAACAATAAAACGTAAATATGTCTACAAACCATCCAATAAATATAAAGCAAATTGATAATGTAATCTATAGTGCAAAACACATGTATAAAAGTGCTAGTGCTCAAGTGACCTGAATACAATTTTCAGACAAATATATAACAAAACATGAAGTGAATGGATAAATAAATAAATAAATCCAGTGGAAAAATGGTTAAATAAATATGTATATAAAATCCGGTGTGGATGGTCAAATTGATAATATAATGACCCAATCCAAATGCTAGTATCCAAAGATGATAAATATCATGTCAGTGGATCCAGCGAATACGTGCAAAAAATGTCTTATAAAAGGTGCACAAAAAACAGTGCTCAGTAAACGACAGTGAGGTGATGGGATGCAAAAACACTCTGTGTCCTCTTCGTGCAGCATGCACTAGTGTGGGTAATGGCCCCTTACCTAGCAGTGCTAGGTCAACCGCATAATGAGTTGCTTAAACCTAGGGTCCTGGGTCTCAATCGCGTCACTAGTGTCCACGCTTGCCGGCTCTGCGAGATCCTTATGGCAGCTGGATGTGTATAGCTTTAGTCCTAGCTGGTGTCCTGGACCAGTGCGGGTCCTAGCTCCTCCTCCACATCTCAGATGTATGTAAAACGAATATACAGGACAAAGGTACCCAATAGTGAAGCATGTTTTAAACAGGGGGCTCGCTTTATTCACAAAACATAAGTAAAAGTACTCACATTGAACAGTATCAGATCAAAGCCTTTCTCCTACGAGCAGCGAGCTCGTAATGCTTACAGCAGTATGAACAAGCCTATTCCGTCCCTACGCGTGACGTCACCGTTCACGTGACTTCTTCAGGGGATAAACAAAATAGGCTAATTCTGGTTTTAAATAGTCTCTCCCATAGAGATTGATGGGCGGCCATTTTCTTGTAGCCGCGCCGGCCATTGCTCAGTCTCCTATGTGCGCGGCCATCTTTTTGGTTAGTAAAGGCTAAATTTACCATATTCAATAGAAGAAACTCAGGTTAGCTGTGTGTTTCCTTGGTGATATATAGCTAAACCTGAATGTAGCCTAATACTATGGAGGGAGGTCCGTTTTTATAGCATAACATGTGGAAGCGGTCCATGTTAAATAAAATAGTTCAATCTTGCTGAAACGCTGGTTGGTAATAAGCTTATAGAAGGCTGCTAATACAGTGCATAAATAATTATTAAAAATTAATTAAAAATTAATTAAAAATTAAATATATGTATTTAATAGAAAAATAGGTAAAAATTTAGGAAAAATATATTTCATAATAGACGATCTGAAAATATATATATAGAAGTATATATATATAAAACGGGAAAAAAACTTTATGTTAAATCTTGTTAATTAAAAGGTAAAATAAAATAAAAAAGAACTCCGCGGGAGGGTGATGGAATAGGCTTATTCACTTCATATATACATCTACCCTTACATACTCAAATATACATCTACCCTTACATTACATTGCTCAAACCAATCAATATACAATTATTGCGATTTTTATTTTTTTATTTTATTTTTTTTTTTTTACCAAAAATGTAGAAGAATACATATTGACCTAAACTGATGAAAACATTTTTTTTTTTACTTTTTATTGTTTTTTGGGATATTTTTTTATTATTTATTTTATAGCACAAAAAGTAAAAAATGCAGAGGTGATCAAATACCACCAAAAGAAAGCTCTATTTGTGGGAAAAAAGGATGTTAATTTTGTTTGGGTACAGCGTCACACGACCACGCAGTTCTCAGTTAAAGTGACGCAGTGCTGTATCGCAAAATGGCCTGGTCAAGGGGGAAATTCTTCCGGTCTGTAAGTGGTTAAAAAAAGATATATATAATTTTTTACTTTCTGCTATCAAACATATCAAATTACAAAAAAAAAAATCAAATTTCTTTATAAATTCAGACCAATATGTATTCTGCTACATATTTTTGTAGGGGCAGAGTGAAATGCGTTGGAGACGTGAGTCCAGGCTGAGGTTGCCACTCCATTCAACTTTCTAGGATACCTTAGATGTGTGACTTCCAGGGGTTACCCCTTTTTCCCTTGCACTCTTGCAGGAGCCAGGGCTGGCTCCATCCCCTGTCAGGCACTCTAATGCCCTGTACACACGGTCAGACATTGATCGGACATTCCGACTACAAAATCCATGGGTTTTTTCTGACGGATGTTGGCTCAAACTTGTCTTGCATACACACGGTCACACAAAGTTGTGGGAAAATCAGATCGTTCTGAACGCGGTGATGTGAAACACGTACGTCGGGACTATAAACGGGGCAGTAGCCAATAGCTTTCGTCTGTTAATTTATTCTGAGCATGCGTGGCACTTTGTGCGTCGGATTTGTGTACACACGATCGGAATTTCCGACAACGGATTTAGTTGTCGGAAAATTTTATAGCAAGCTCTCAAACTTTGTGTGTCGGAAATTCCGATGGAAAATGTGTGATGGAGCCCACACACGGTCGGAATTTCCGACAACAAGGTCCTATCACACATTTTCCGTCGGAAAATGTGTGATAGGACCTTGTTGTCGGAAATTCTGTGTGTACCGGGCATTACAGTAACTGAGGATGTACCATCTACATACCCCCTCTTTGCTGAGCCTGAGCACCACACATACACTTTCCATGACACTTTGCGGCAACCGGTGACACTAATATAGTGATCAATACTACAAAATATGCACTGTCACTTTACTAATGTCATTGGCTGGGAAGGGGTTAATCTAGGGAAATCAAAGGGTTAACTGCGTGCCTAGCCAGTGTTTTTGTGTATTGTATATGCTGCTTTTACCAGGGGAAGAGATGGATTTTATTCCCTGTTTTGCATCGACACAGAATCCATTCCTTCCAACTTGTCAGAATGGAGATCCGGCTTGTTTACATAGGCAGATCTACGACCTGTGCCTCTGCCTGCCGATCGTCAGGTGCCGGCAGACATCCAGTGCCCAGCACCCGCAGATCGACCTCTGCTGTAAATAATCACAGCAGAAGCGTCCCGCCAGCGGCGTGCATGCGCCCCCTGTAGGCAAAAGTGCAGAATTCACATCCTGTAAATATACCTGATCCTGGTTTTCTGCATTCTGTCTAAGGCCTCTTTCACACAGATTAAAAAAAACGCATATACAAGTTTACTTACGCAAGCAAGACTTACTTAATCAGTTGCTGTGTCTATACAACTTGAGCCTTTAGGGGTGTATATACAGCTATCCACAATAAAAAATTCCCCACCCAGCCAGGTGTGTCAGTGTGAGTAGTGCTGTTCGCAGAGGTGTGGGCACAGGAACAGGGGACCCGACACATCAAGTGGCTCCTTCTGGGGTTAGCGCTACAAAGACAAAACAAAGGGGAATGTGCAGGTATTGAAGAGATGTATATTGAATGTTTTCGTGTTGTTTTTTTTTTCTTTCTTAATTTTGCCTAGACATACACTTTTGAGAATGATTAAACATTACTGTTATATATATCATACTAGTACTCGATATCTATCACATTTGGTGAAACAATCCTATTTTAGCTCAAAATGGGGACAGTCCTGATCGATAGTTGAGAACTATGTTATTATAATGGTCTGGATGCAGTTTTTCCTATCATCTTGTGTATAATTTATGCCTAATGTATCTGAGTATCTCAAGATGTAATTTGGGTATGAGCACAATGAAGGTAAGACGGCAGCGATGGAGAATAAAACTTTAGCCTAACAATTAACTGCTGGGGAGAGAAGGAACATTGCTAATTAGAAGAGCATTCCTCGGCTCATATTTTTTGCATTACATTTTTATATTTGTTTTGAAGGCACAATGATCAGCTGAAGGTAATGTTTGTCGGAGGTCCAAACCAAAGGAAAGATTATCACATTGAGGAAGGAGAAGAGGTAATATTACATCTTTGCTCTTATACAGTAGTGTATTGCCATAATACATTTGTATTAAATATAATATGTTTGTTTTAAAAGGAAACTATAATGGCTTTGGATCAATTATCGTATTTATCGGCTTATAACACACATTTTTTCCCCTTGAAAATCATGTGTGCGTGTTATACGCCGATATTTTACCTGGGTTGCCTCAGAGGTGGAGGGGCCACCGGATTACACAGAACGGAGATATCCTGTTTACTCGGCGGCCACTGTAATTCAAAGTCCCACCTCCTGGACCGGATCCTGTGATAGACGTCACATGTCCGGCATTGGACCAGTGTTCTGTCTATCATAGGAGCTGGTCCAGGAGGCGGGACTTTGTATTACAGTGGCCGCTGAGTAAACAGGGGATCCCCGTTCTCAAGCTGCATTGATGGGTAATGGTGAGGCTGCAGATGGACACTGATTAGGTTGCATTAATGGGCACTGGTGAGGCTGCAGGTGGGCACTGATTGGGCTGCATTGATGGGCAATGGTGAGGCTGCAGATCGGCACTGATCGGGCTGCATTGATGGACAATGGTGAGGCTGCAGATGGGCACTGATCGGGCTGCATTGATGGGCTATAGTGAGGCTGTAGATGGGCACTGATCAGGTTAGAGATGGGCACTGATCAGGCTGCATTAATGGGCAATGGTGAGGCTGCAGATGGGCACTGACCCTTATTTTGCTTCAAAGTTCTTTATTTAAAAATTAGGTTTATTTCTGGAAACTTCCCTCTTAAAATAAAGGTGCGTGTTATACGCCAATAATTATGGTGTATTTAAATTGATTTTTAAGTGTATACATTTTTTAGTTGAAAACCAGTGTGATCCTTTTTTTGTTTGGGGGGGAGGGGGCTGTATGAGAAGTGGCCCTTCCCAAACAGGATACTGGACTAAACCTGTAGGTAAATAAGAGGAACAGAATCCTTTCAGCCATCTGAGGTCGCCATGGCTCCCTAGAGAAAAACAGCGACAAAGGGCAGCAAGAAGAAGAAGCAGCTCCTGAAGTTCACCGTGGACTGCACACACCCTGTAGAAGATGGCATCATGGATGCTGCTAACTTTGAACAGTTCTTGCACGACCGCATCAAGGTGAATGGAAAAGTTGGAAACCTGGGTGGCGGAGTGGTCACTATTGAGAGAAGCAAGAGTAAAATCACTGTGTCTTCAGAGGTGCCATTATCTAATGCCGCGTACACACGGTCGTACTTTTCGTCTACAAAAGTCAGACAGCCTGTCCGACAGACTTCCGGCAGACTTTCGGTGGACTTGCGGCGGACTTGCGGCCTACTTTCTAACGAACGGACTTGCCTACACACGACCACACAAAAGTCGGTCGGATTCGTACGTGATGACGTACACCGGACTAAAATAAGGAAGTTCATAGCCAGTAGCCAATAGGTGCCCTAGCGTGGCTTTTTGTCCGTCGGACTAGCACACAGACGAGCGGATTTCGGGGTCCGTCGTAGTTACGAAGTAAAGTTTTAAAGCATGTTTCAAATCTAAAGTACGTCGGATTTGAGGCTAAAAAAGTCAGTTGAAAGTCCGGAGAAGCCCACACACGATCGGATTACCAGCCAGCTTTAGTCCGTCAGCGTCCGTTGGACTTTTGTAGACGAAAAGTACGACCGTGTGTACGCGGCATAAGAGGTACTTGAAATATCTGACCAAGAAATACCTGAAGAAAAACAGCCTCCGTGACTGGCTCCGTGTGATTGCTAACAGTAAGGAAAGTTATGAATTAAGATACTTCCAGATCAACCAGGATGAAGAGGAGGAGGAAGACGACGATTAAATGTTGGATCTGGATGTTCATTTTTTTTGTTTTTGTATGGCCCCAAATAAACATGGGAACACAAAAAAAAAAAAAGAGGAACAGAATCACCTTTACTAAGTGGAAGAGTGGGTTCGATAACAGTTGGCAGCGCCTCCACCCAGGACAGGCCTCTGTGAACAGAGGGGATTCCCTTCCTGGGAAATTAATCAGTAATATAATCAAAGTAATTGGGAGAAGAACTACTTTACCCGATATAACCATAACGAAATAATACAAGCTTTATATAAGAAGATATTAATTATAGTACATACATCCAATGTACAAAAAGGTATTATCAGCAAAAGGCCTTATAGGAGTCCTGGTAGAATTGTGCACATATACCCTGGTGTATATATAGTTATTTCTAGAGATACCTATGAATGTTGCAGCAAAGTCCCTATCAGGAATGAGCTGGCCATAGCTGAAGTTCTGAGGTGCATGCAAATGCGCAGGCGCGGCCCTGCAAGTGTCCGTTTTGATGTGCGTGGGTGAATTCACCATTGATTCTGGTGCCAAGTGACCTATATGAGTGCAGCAGCTGCACTAGTTCTTTGCTGTTTGATCTGCAGCTGTACCCATGTTCCTGTATCTGATTTTGCTGACTTTGTTTGACTCGGCTTGCTCCTGACCTCGCTTGAACGTAACCTGCCCCGACCTTGACTTGTCTCTGGACTTTTGCATTGCCTTCCGCTCATCTGCCTGATCTTGTGTTGCTGACCTCCACCTGTACTGAAGATTCTCTGCCTGCCTTCCATACCTGTACCTGACCATCTGTTGCTGACCTGGCTTGTCCGACCTTGCATCCAGTTGTTCACCTGTCCTGCTTGTATAATGCCTAGTTCCCGCTGGTGCTTCTCCTGCTGTGGGCCGCCAGTCTTCCTGCACCTGCAATCAGCTGCTGTCTACAGCTGCCTGCTGTCTACCAGCCAAGGGTCTGCTGTTCCTGCTGCCATCTTCTGTTTCAGCTATTCGGCCAAATCTGGTGGTCCCCGAACTGGTGCTGTACGAGAGGCCTCAATTTGCATGACAGGCTCAGCCACAAGGTACGTGAAAGTCCCACTGCAGGAGTCCCTGAGGATGATGTGGCATCTGTCTTTGTGTTGGAGACCTGAAGACAAGATCAGCGATCACAGGGGGATCCTACAACTGGAGCTCAGAATCCGTCTATCTACTTTGCACTTTAGTTCCTCCCTAGTAATTTCTAAAATAACAAGAGTGATATGTATACTCTATTGCAATAAACAGGTTCACTTACTACTATACAGCAAAGTGACCACTACATATATACAAAAGCACATACCTAGCTATCTGTCACTGTGCATGTGAAGTAATAACAAAGACAGGGATGAGATGCAGTATCCGTCTGTCACAGGGACATATATATACACTCAGCAGCTGCAGTTAAACTATTACATTATAGTAATACTTGCATACTAGTCTTTTCTGGTCTGGGGGAAAATACAACAGCAGCAACTCCATGGACAGGGCATGTGGCTTAGTTCTTTCTCAGTCTACTTACTGGAAACTCTCCTTTATGAATATATCAAAGTCCTCCAATATGGGGTGTCTGACCCAGCTAACAGGGACAGGAAGTGATGCACATAAATTACTCTACAACAGTAAGAAGCAAAACCACTTACAATTACAGACAGTAGGGGGCAGCAGATCCTTATACTAGTTTTGCATCAAACGCTAAATACTCCTTTTGGAAAAATAATAAATGCACATATTTTTGCAGAAACAAAAATGTTCAATTATTATTCTTTTTCCCAGTACCCTACAAAGTATTATACTCAGTCTGCTTATGGGTGAAATGTCAGGCCCCAGCTGGCATGTCCTTTAGCTTTCTGCCCATACCTCTGTATGGTCTTTCTGTTTGAAAGCTAGAGGACTGTCACAATTCAGCCATCTGCTGTGGTCACAGAGAAGACTTGTAGTTCATTTATTCATAGATTGGTGTGAATGAATGACAAGGCTGTGTAAACAGAGCCCTGCACAGCTGCACTGATTGTGAATGTGACACTAGGTGCAGGGGAGAGGAACCTGGCTGTCACAGGAAGAGCGGGGTGGGCAGGGGAGGTGCTAGAGCATGTTGCAAGTTACACCCTAAATACAGGTGTAATGTGTAACGTGCTACAAACGATGATCCTTTAAAAAAAAATTTTTAAAAACACAGCAATTTTTTAGAATTATAGTACTTAAAGTGAAGCTCCAGGCTGCTTTGCAGACCTTGTCGCACAAAAAAGAGGAAGCTTGTGGGAGCAAGAAAAAAAAGCAGTTAACTCTAAGCAAACTAAAGCAGCCCATAGATCAGCCCTCAAAATGTCCACTGCTTGCTCGCATTTGGCGAGTGGAAATAAGCTGAGGGTGAGTTCTGGCTCGGCTCGGGCAGGGTGCGGGTCCACTAAGCTCAGGCGGGGGGGGGGGGGGGGTGGCTCAGGTAGGGAGGCGGGCGGACCAACTCATGGGGCGGTGGGCCGGCTGACTCGGGTGTGGCCGTGTCCACTCGGCTCGGTCCCAGGGGCTGGAAGCTGAGCAAGGTAATAGAGGACAAAAAGCCCGGGCTCTAACAGGTCTCACAGGGGGAGTAGAATGAGGAGGATCTTTGGCCATTGCAAACATGTGTAGTCTGAGAGGATGCTGTACTGCACCCAAGCCCTGTACTGCTGAGCTGGGTGGACAGAGGAGAAATGCTGGCTGCTAGACTGAGGGCCTACTACTGCCATTAGAATACTGAGCTGATTTGGGACTACAGAGTCCAGTCTGCTATACTGAATTTAAATTTGGTCATAGAGGGTGTTGTATGCAGATACAGGGGTTCCTGGCCCCGCTGTTCCATATGTGGCTTTAGACCTGCTACTTGTAAGGAAAAAACCTTTAAGAAACCGAAAGAAAAAAGAAACAGGGGTGCACCAGCCATGTGCATTAACTTTTAAAACATTTATTGAGTAAAAATAGTAAAAAGAAACAACTCACAAGCAATTGGTGAAGGAGGCACAACATGAAAGTGCACCGACAAACAGCATGCGACTTAGGATGAGCGAAACCTTCCAAGGATCGTGGAGGCATCACAATCAGGCATCACAATCTAACGCGTTTCGAAGGGTACGTCCCTTCTTCGTCAGAGCTTTGCAGTGAACTCTCCTTCAGCAGTCCCTACTTATAAGTGCCTGAGTGTCAGTGAAGCAAGGATCCATCCTTGAGGGCAGCAAGGCCTGTGTTGACATATTATTTATATGGTGATCCACCTGTGCGCAGGAGTCGTTTTTTCTTTTTTGCTACTTAAAAACCTTTAAGAACCTGGGAGTACACAGCACATCCCTCAACCCTGCACTCGGTATGTAGCACATCCCTCAACCCTGCACTCGGCAAATAGCGCACCCCTCAATCCTGCATTCGGTACATAGCGCACCTGTCAGAGAACCATCACAAATGCTTGTTCCCGTGCGCCAGCCAGACATGCGGCACGAACGAGTGAGCCCCGGACCAGGCACGCACGTTAGCACTCTCATACGAAGGAGTGTACGTCAGCGTGGGCACGTCCGCACGCCAACGAATCATGGCACAAGGCGCCCTATTTAAAGGATCAGCATACTAGTGTCAGTGCTGGATTGTCTCAGCTAGTTCCTGTATCCTTGCTGCTGTTTTGATTGAACCTTGATCCTGAACCCTTGGCTTTCCTGACTACTCTTTCGGATTATCCCTGCAACACTGCCTGCCTCTGCTTCCTGTACCGAACTCGGCTTGAACTTCTGACTACGGCTCTGTCTTCTGGTCTTGTACTTCTCCTGCCAGCAGGCACCTGCGCCCTTCCGTTGCCCTAGCAGCCCTGTCTCAACCTCCAGGGGTGCTAGGACCGGAACCGTGCAAGAGGCCACCCTCGTCATTTCAGACTCCGCTGTAAGGTACGTGACAGTACAATCCAGCCACATGGAGTCTGAAAGGGGGGCCTCAGCTATGGATGCTCTGTGCCAACAGATTGCAAATCTCACTCAAGCAGTCCAGGGCCTGCAGGATGGCTACCAACGACTTGAGCAACGAGTGGAGTCTCTCTCCCCAAGCACCTTAGCACACCAGACAGCCGCAGCACCTGCATCATCGATTTCAACTTCTACTCCCACAGTAGTGGTGCCACCCCCAGAGCCACGAGTTCCTGCTCCAGAAAGATTCATGGGAGACCGCAGCAAATTCCGCGCTTTCAGAAATGCCTGCCATCTGTATTTCCTGTTTCAGCCTCGCACCTTCTCCTTGGAAAGTACCAAGGTGGGATTCATTATTTCATTACTACAGGGAGAACCCCAGACCTGGGCTCACCATCTATTGGAACAAGCTAGTCCCTTGCTAAATACCATGGACTCTTTTCTGGATGAAATGGCTAAGCTTTATGATGACCCTCAACGTACCACCACAGCTGAGGCCAGTCTCCACGCCCTCCAGCAGGGTCGTAGGCCCGTGGAGGACTATGTCACAGACTTTAAACGGTGGAGTTCCGACACACAATGGAACGACGCCGCTCTCCGTTTTCAGTTCCGCTTAGGACTTTCAGAGGCACTTAAAGATGAACTAGCTCGGGTGGGGGTTCCCAATTCTCTAGAAGAGCTGATTCAGCTATCTATTCAGATTGATCGCCGGCTGAGGGAGTGAAGATCTGAAAGAACCAGCCAGTACCGGCCCATGTGGAAGCTACCCAGGGTACCCAGCCACCCACCTATTCCTGCAACCCCACTGTAAGAATCGATATAATTATTAATATTATATCTGTGTATTAATTTGTCTAGTCCCTATAATTAGTTGGCCTTTTAAACTCTGAGCACATGCTATTGTTAATATCACAATAATACCAAGTTAGCTATGAAACCAAACACACGGTGCTGCTAGTAAAACAAGTTACATTTATTTCCCAAAATAGGAATGTATTAAAACAGCATAATTAGGAAAACTAACATAAAGATACTACCAGAAATTGCAATATTACAAGGCCTACACTCATAACACAATACAAGAGTGATACTTAGCACATCCTCCTCGGCTGGTCCTCTGGTCTTCAAGAGAGACTGTTTCTTTAGCAAACATTACTTTTAACAAACATACCTCATCCAGACCCCCCCCCCCCCTTTGCCTGCCCAACTTTGCCTTTGGCCGAATCACAGTGTTTCTGGGGCGTTCCCTCAACAGCCCATCATATGGACCGTTTTGTCCTCTGGGGGGCAGTGTTGGTCCATGCATTGCCATCGTCCGACAGATGTCAGGTTACACACACCTGGGCCCTTGATCTCCTGTATCTAACCTCATCCATCATCCCTGTCAGTTTATCTGCCTTTGAAGCCTGGGTGGATAGTAGCTAATCAGGAAATTCCCATAGAAAGATCGGAGCCAGCATTGTCATGCGCAATGGGAGCTAAACAGGCCACATCCTGTAATCCCGGAAGTGTGACACTTTTTAGCCTTTCAAAAACCATGTGAGTTTTCGTCTCTTAGGTATCTTAATGAAATATATGTACACATACGATACTCATGTTGAATTCCAACATATGCCGCTTTGCGCCTGAAGGGCGCATACCAGCCTTCTTCAGACACGGCTCCTATTGAACAGCCATAACTGTCTTAACGTGTGTTGCTCCCCAACATGTGCTTCCGAACCAGTACCTATGGGACAGTCCTTAACTGTGGTAACGTATTGGGGTTTTCAACAGGAACATCTATGGAACAGTCCATAAGGGTCTTGCTGTGTGTTGCGCCTCTCAACATAGGCCTCAGAACCAGCTCCTGTGGAACAGTCCATAACAGTCTTAACGTGCTGTGTTTCCCAACACGTGCCGCTTTGCTACTGGGTGACACACCAACATCATTCTTCCGTGACAGCTTCCATGTCACCACTCTGTGTCTTCTTCTCTCCGATATCTTCAGGACGGGGTGCAGTACAGGCAAGGGGTGTCCATTCACTCACCATTCACCAACACACATTCAGAGCAACCTATCAACCAGCTTTCCGATAGAGTCTCGAGGAGGGCCTCTAGCCCACGTTATTAGCCTAAAATACACCTTTATCACACTATACCATAACATGAAATCAACCCATTACCATAATATATACATATATATACCTTTGATCCATCAGACTACGCATCCCATTCCCAACCTCCTATACCTCCTCACTGTAGATACGGGCCGGGATTAGGCAGGTTCGCTCACAATGGCCTTTCCTACCACAATTCTGGCACGTCAGTGGTATTTCAGGGTTCTGAACTGGCAGCAAAGCCTCTACCATGTATGAAGAGACCTTACCATCAATTCGTCCCTCCACTTGTATAGATAAGTGCGAGACTTTCCTATACAAATGTCGAGTCCAACAACACATACCAACTTGAACCAATGATGGAACTGCAGCAATAATGAGTAATATTACCACGGGATGTATCAAATAATTCAAAATACTGTTGGCCTTACTGGAATGTCCGAATATTACCTCCCACCAAGACCCTCCCACATCATTTTCTAGTTGATGTACTACCTCCTTTATTACATTCTGGTCATGGTAGATGGCTATAGTAGCATTAGCTCTCTCTTGCTGCAGCATCCTCATAAGGTTCTCATCTCTATCCCAATCTGTTAACCATTCCTGTATCTTCCTTCCCATACCAAGGTTCAGGGCTCTCAGATTAACAGGGCGGTTCTGGTTGACATCCACAGACAGATTGGCCATATGCGGTACCACATAATTCCATTCCTGTGTCTGGATTTCAGAGACACCGCCAAGGGTACACCATGCTCCTCTAGCTATTGTCAGGTTCACAGTACATCCTAGTTCCATGACCAACGATACATTAGTATGCTTCAGGACAAAGAAACAAACTCTCCTATGTCCCAAATAATACACCGGTGTTCCCTTTGAGGCAATGTTCTCCCCATCCAGAACACAGAGCGATGAATCTTCCCAACATTTCTCATCCACCACCGTGTATTGACCTGGCATACAAAGGATATCATGGTCATGCCTCCGACAGAGGGAAATATCAACCTGCCTCCAGTTCCTGTCCTCTCTGATTACATGTGGGTAAGTTAGCCTCAGATGCAACAAAGTAGAATCCCCAGTGAGCAAGCCCATCGATATCACCGAATACACAGATTGAGTCTGCACTTCTGTATATGGGATCAATGAGGAAGCGTAACATCTCTCATAATCCAAATTAGTACAGCCTATCCAGGCATTCGACCACCAACTTGGATTAGTGTAAGAGATGTGCTTTGGTAAAATCTTACTGAGCTGTGATGACAACTCATAAGGCCACTGCCCCCCATACAGAGATTGTACAATCAGCTTGATGCTGGTCGGCACTTCCACCTGCCACTTCGTGCACGCAAGAGCCAATGACAGATTCCTGTCCTATACCATCACATTCTCTACCAACCTCTCAACATGATTGACAAAATCTTGAACCGCTTTAACCTGGGTACTTATGTGACCTTGTTGAATGTTATTAAGGATGCCACCAATCTCTCTGAGTAACAAAGCCCCGCTTATTCTCTGAAGCTATGGCTGTGAGTTTGTTCCTCAGGAGGCCGATGTCCACCCCATTAACAACACCCATCCCAGCTCCTATTCCCCCAATATAGTGCTGAATACATCCCTCCTCTTTCGGGTTACTCCTCAGACATACGCGCTCTGCATGAACCTCATTCCGTGTCCGCACATCTCTGGAAGCAAGTCACTGGTACAATGATCGCACTTGATTCAGTGTATACTCAGCACATATAGGGTAATAGGTTTTTATCAGCCACTGTGAGATGTTGCAGCTCCATGTGGTGAAGGCATGTACCCTGGTAGCCAGTGTTTGTTCCCTTTATCTAACGGAGCATGCTCCTGTGTGTATTCACTGGCCTTCCCTGTGCCGGGTTTCAACCTCTCAGGTGAGACATCAGCCAGGCGTATCTCCCCATACAAGGAAATTTTCACCCCATTGATGTGTCACCTGGCCAACCTCTAGTCTGGCCAATCAACACCTTATTATGTATAAGCGCCAGTCACCTGGGCACCTGCACCATATTATTTCCGTTATGTCAATACATGTCATACATTAAAAACCTTTCATTCTTTCAATTCCTCCCTTCAACAAAAAACATATATTTCACATTTCATGTTCTGACGGATTGGATGTGTATATTCCTTCCCCAACCTCCAACCCATTGCACATGTATTAATAGCATGTTTGCATTCTTCAGGAGAGACTCCGGCAAAAATGTTTCACAAGTCTCGTTGATGGGCAAAGTCCTTCAGATCCAGCATTAGCCCTAAATTGTCCCTAAGCAAAAACAAGTATTAAACTGAATCTTTTCGTTTGTCCCTTCTCTCCTGTTTATCAGAACAAATTTGCGGTGTAATATGGCCGAAACAAACTGCCAACCAGATGAACATCTGTTATCCCTGTTCCAGAGACCTCTCCAATCACGCTTCCCCAGGACTCTGGAAGTGAAAAAAACAAGAGCAGAATCAAATTCTTATCCATAATATCTGCTCGCTTACTACGTTTACTTATAGTTCCTTCCTTGGAACCCAGGAACTTAGTATTCCTGGCTTCTGCAACTCTGACCAAACTATCAAAACAACCATGACCCCTTTAGGCTGAACCCACTCTAAAATGGATCCCCATGGTATGATCAACAATTTAAAAACAAAACGAACGTCAATGTTGACTCTCAAAAATTCTCAATTTAAGCATCAAAAACACAATGCATTATCTGTATTTTCAGACCTATGCACCAACCCCCTTTCAGGTGGACAAAGTGTACACCTTGTAACTTTTTCCACCTGAATGAATATAAAACAAAGAGAAAAAACAAACTCCAGAAGCTAGAATGGCTTCCTACCAACAACTCTTGTCTTAAATCAACAAGATGTATTCAGCTGCAGGACATATCCCATGACCATCTATTCAGCTGCTAATTGACAGAATAGCCAATTACCCCCCTTTCAGGTGGACTAAACAATAATTTCTCCACCTGAACAAACAAAAATAAAATGGATGACTAAACTACCAAAAATATTTAAAAAATTTAAAAAACTTAATAACAAAAGAAATTAAAATTCTGGCCATTATCACACAGAAACAACATGACAAGACAACCACCATAAGACAATGACAAACACTCAACTTTTAACTAAAGACATCCATGGATTTTCCTCCTGAGAAGAGTAAGTGCTCATTTCCATCTGAAAGACAATTAGTTCATGGGAAAAACAAAAAAACAAAACATCTGTACCTCATCACAACATTTGTAACTTCACTTGTAACACTTGAAACCCTTAAAGCCTGACCATTGTTTATCTTATTTTTTCATTGTTTGCAAACAATTACTAATTAATGAGCTCATGGTACCATTTGATAATCGATTATGCCTTTACCATAACCTAACCCCTGTTTTGCTAAATGTGTCCACTGTTGTTCTCTCTTTGAAGAACCTGTAAACAAACACAGACATTAGTATCCAAACCAGTTTTATCTTCTTCCAAGGTCTCTGGAAAAAGGAACACAAAGACAGTGATTAACATAATTATCATGACAATTGACTTTTTAAGTCCCCCAAGCCTTTTCCCATTAATTGTACTGTAGGGGAACATTTGCTATGTATAAGGTTTAGATATGAGCGTTGTATTTAAATAAAATATGGCAAGGAAACATTGACCATAAAACTGTTAGCATCCATGCAGCTCACTAAGTGCTGCCAACTTTGTTTTCCCCAGTGCTACATTTGAATAACCATGCAGCTACCTCCATTTTGACTCTACGTAACTGTTGTCCATATTGGCGATCTTCAGTCTGTAGTCCCCGCATTTGGGTCTTTAAAGGGAAATGGGTTTGATTACTACGGCCTCCATGCTTTGGGTTGCTACCCCATCGAGCAGAATACACTTCATAATGCCTTGGGGTCGTTTTGGGGTACTGCGATCTTCTTTTGATACCATTATTCGCCGCCCAACAATACTTAGCGATGTGACCCCCCCTTTTACACAAAAAACATTTGAGGGCTGGTCTCTCTGTATAGGCCCTTCTTTGAGCATACGGCAGTGGAAAATCACATTGCTGGACATTAATACTACGATTACTATGCTTGGAATAAGCAGACTTTATACTTTCATCATCTGAGGAGTCATCAGATGTTTCAACTCCTGAATCACTTTCAAGCACATTTATCGCACTTTTATTTACATCTCCACCATTGATTTCTGTCTTAGCAACATCACTTGCAGCAATAAGAGCGTCTGTTTTTTCTGCATGCTTCACTTCTATCTTTGCTGAGCACTCCACCATTGCACATTCAGCTTTTGCATGTTTAGAGGATAACTCCATTATGGCTGCCTGTGCACCCTGTAATTCCTCCCTGAGCAGTGTGATAACATGCAAATTCTCAGCCTCTGTTTGATTCAATGAAGCGATACATTGTTCCTTCAACATACATGTTTTTTCTAACTCATCTAATCTCTGTTCCAATACACACTTCTCAGTCACTAATTGTTGAATGTGATCAGCAACATTTGCATCTGCTTTTGCAACCATTGCCAATATATTCTCTGTTACACTTTGTACCTGTTCAAATAATTGTTTCCTCTCACTATACCATTCTAATTCTTTTTGTTCAGCAATGTCTTTCATCTTCACCAACATGCATATGGCATTGGCAATTCTCTGTTTCTTGCCTTTTTTGGAAGATTTTTTATGCTTTATGGCATAATTATGGGTATTGCATTGTTTTAATAGGTCATTGTATTGGTGTGTTAATGCATTCTTTTGTATAGACTCAAATCTAACACAGCCATACTTGTTAACAAATTCTTCAATGGCTTCCATTGATATGCTAATTCGCACCTAGCTATACTGAAGTTGCTTACACAATGCCCACAGCTAGACAACAAAACACACACAGATAAAACTGTTTGAAAGGAAACTTTGACTTGTAGTTCCACAATCAAGAGCAAAAAAAAAAAAAAATCCAAAAGCCGTTTAAAAACAACTTTCCTTGCAGCTCTACAGCTTGCAAAACACCAGGCACACTCTTAGTCAATGCCTTATTATATTCCCACTTATTTCTAAACCTTAGATTGCAGGCCACATTGAACTTCTGTTGGAACAGAGCGCTATTTCACACTCACGTGGGGACCAAATAAAGAATACACTAGTAATGAAATTAATAAAACAAAAAAATAAAATGAAAAAATGAAAATCAATAAAAAAAAATGAAAACAAAAAAATAAAAATTTAAAAAAAAAAAATCTATATTTCTCCCACTTTTTCCTCAAAGATGTGTGGTATATCCTGTCAATCTGCAGGCTATATCAGTGCCAGGGATGATCAATCCCTTCACTCACCAGTACCATTTACTGGCTACAGGCCTAAAACACACTAACGATACAAACGTTTAACAAATATACATATATCAGCCGAAGATCTCACCAGGTTCTACGCGTCCGTCTCCCTGATGAAATATTTCACAGAATCTTCATGACCATCCAAGCATGGTTTCAGAATTCGCGAGCCAGCGCCAATCTTGTCCACACAAGAGACGATTTTCAGTTCTGGGTGTATTTGAGGATTAATGCTTGCTTACAGGGTTTCAAGACAAAAAAATACATGAGGTTTTTGTGGATTCTGTGTAAAAATAAAATTCCACAGTCTGGGGTGCCAATTGTAAGAATTGATATAATTATTAATATTATATCTGTGTATTAATTTGTCTAGTCCCTATAATTAGTTGGCCTTTTAAACTCTGAGCACATGCTATTGTTAATATCACAATAATACCAAGTTAGCTATGAAACCAAACACACGGTGCTGCTAGTAAAACAAGTTACATTTATTTCCCAAAATAGGGATGTATTAAAACAGCATAATTAGGAAAACTAACATAAAGATACTACCAGAAATTGCAATATTACAAGGCCTACACTCATAACACAATACAAGAGTGATACTTAGCACATCCTCCTCGGCTGGTCCTCTGGTCTTCAAGAGAGACTGTTTCTTTAGCAAACATTACTTTTAACAAACATACCTCATCCAGACCCCCCCCCCCCTTTGCCTGCCCAACTTTGCCTTTGGCCGAATCACAGTGTTTCTGGGGCGTTCCCTCAACAGCCCATCATATGGACCGTTTTGTCCTCTGGGGGGCAGTGTTGGTCCATGCATTGCCATCGTCCGACAGATGTCAGGTTACACACACCTGGGCCCTTGATCTCCTGTATCTAACCTCATCCATCATCCCTGTCAGTTTATCTGCCTTTGAAGCCTGGGTGGATAGTAGCTAATCAGGAAATTCCCATAGAAAGATCGGAGCCAGCATTGTCATGCGCAATGGGAGCTAAACAGGCCACATCCTGTAATCCCGGAAGTGTGACACTTTTTAGCCTTTCAAAAACCATGTGAGTTTTCGTCTCTTAGGTATCTTAATGAAATATATGTACACATACGATACTCATGTTGAATTCCAACACCCACTACCTGCTCCAGTCACTGAAGCTCCAGAGCCAATGCAATTAGGCCTGCTTTGTGCACCATTGACACCAGAAGAGAAGCAGCGCCGCCGTATGAATAATCTCTGTCTCTACTGCGGAGGAGCCGGTCATTATGCCAACACGTGTCCTAACAAGACTCGTAAGTGTGACTCTCCTCCTCTTGATCCTTGTGCTTTGGTTCTAGCAAGATCAACTCACATTGCTGTTCCTGTCCAGAAGGGGTACTCCAGGTCCAGGCCATAGTTGCTTCAGGTGCCTGTAGTTGCTTCATCGATCATGCCTTCGCCCTGCAACACAAGATTCCTCTGCATTCTAAGCAACATAAATTGTCCATACGACTAGCTGATGGGTCCAACATCAAATCTGGGCCCATCATTCATGAAACTCAACCTTTGCCCGCTGACATCTCACCCAACCACCAAGAACTGTTGTGCCTAGACGTTATATCCTCACCGCTCTTTCCAATCATTCTGGGAATGCCATGGTTGCAAGCACACAACCCACAGATCAATTGGACAACCGGCAAGGTGGTTTTCCAGTCAGCCTATTGCCTCCATAACTGTCTCCAGACCCTCCACCACTCAGTCCCAGTTGTTGGCTGTCTAAAACCAGCATTCGAATCCCAAGATCTTGTTCCATCCGTGTACCATGCTTTCCTGGATGTCTTCGATAAACAGAAAGCAGACACTCTTCCTCCCCACCGGTCCTACGATTGCCCAATTGAACTTTTACCAGGGGCAGAAATTCCCTTTGGCAGAATTTTCCCTCTCGAAACCTGAACTCTTGGTCCTGAAAGACTATGTCAACGAGAACCTCAAGAAGGGGTTCATCAGACACTCTACTTCTCCAGCCGGGGCAGGAATATTCTTTGTCGAAAAGAAAGACCACTCACTCCGACCATGTGTGGATTACAGGGAATTAAATCGGATTACTGTTAAAAATCGATACCCCCTGCCTCTAATTCTAGAATTGCTCCAGAGACTCCGCTCTGCAAGGATTTTCACCAAGTTGGATTTACGAGGTGCTTACAACTTGATCAGATTTAGAAAGGGTGATGAGTGGAAAACGGCCTTCCGGACTCGGTTTGGCCATTTTGAATATCTCGTTATGCCCTTCGGGTTATGTAACGTCCCGGCAACCTTCCAGCATTTCGTAAATAATATCTTCAGAGACTTCCTAGACCTATTCATGATCGTTTACCTAGACGACATTCTGATTTTCTCGGTTTCTCTAGAACTACATCATGACCATGTGAAACAAGTCCTTCTTAGGTTAAGACAAAATGGACTCTATGCCAAGGCCGGGAAATGTGAATTCGAACAGCAGACCATTCACTTTCTCAGACTAGTAATCTCTACAGGAGGGATGGCAATGGATCCTCAAAAGGTCGCAGCCATAATGTCCTGGCCACCTCCCGTTGACAAAAAAGGGGTACAGCGGTTCATCGGTTTCTCCAATTTTTACAGGAAATTTATTAAAAACTTCTCTGGTATCATCATGCCCATCACTCAACTCACCAAAAAACAGAACCGCTTTCAGTGGACAGAGGTAGCTCAAGCTGCTTTTGACAAATTAAAAGGACTGTTCACCTCTGCCCCGGTATTAAAGCACCCTGACCCCGCCCTTCTATACATACTGGAAGTAGATGCCTCAGAGAGCGCTGTAGGGGCCATCCTGCCTCCGCGCCAAGGACCTAAAGCTCTAATGCACCCTGTGGCCTTTTTCTCAAAGAAATTAGGGCCTTCGGAAAGGAACTACAATGTGGGAGACTGGGAACTGTTGGCAATCAAATCGGCCCTGGAAGAGTGGCGGTACCTCTCGGAGGGAGCA
Source organism: Lithobates septentrionalis (assembly GCA_037952835.1). Lineage (NCBI taxonomy): Eukaryota > Metazoa > Chordata > Amphibia > Anura > Ranidae > Lithobates > Lithobates septentrionalis. Next base: position 700,126 of record JBBDGP010001418.1, read on the forward strand.
ACACACCCAATACTGATCTTCACGGATGACAAAAATTTAGAGTATCTCAGGACTACCAAACGTCTCAGACCCAGACAAGAAAGATGAGTTCTTTTTTTTTTCCTCGCTTAAGTTTCCATATAACCTACCGGCCCGGATCCAAGAATTTGAAACCAGACGCGTTATCGCGTATGTTCACAGAAGTCGAGGTTCCACCCCAAATGGATACCATCTTACAGGCTGGGAATTTTCTGCTTACACAAACCGATTTAATGACACAGATTTGTCAAGCATCCAGGAGAATCTCTCTGCCTCCAGATATGAACCTTCAGGAAAACGAGGGGCTCTATTGGCAGGGGAATAAAGTTTTCGTACCACAGAATCTACGCACTACTATCTTACAAGTGTTCCATGACTACCCGCTGGCCGCCATTTCGGGGGATACAAGACCATGGATTTGATCCAGAGACATTTTTGGTGGCCCAGCTTAGCAAGGGACTGCAGGAAATATATTGGCTCGTGCTCAATCTGTCTCAGGAACAAAAACAGCAAAAGCAAAGCATGGGGATTATTAAGACCACTACCCATTCCTGAAAGACCCTGGGATAAAATTGCGATGGATTTTATCGTAGAGCTCCCTCCATCGGAAGGGTTTTCATCCATCTTTGTAGCGGTAGATCGCCTCTCCAGGATGTCACATTTTGTCCCCATGAAAGGGACCCCATCAGCAACAGAAACTGCTGAAGTTTTCATTAAAGAAGTGGTGAGATTGCATGGAATCCCTAGTGACATTGTCTCAGATCGTGGAGTGCAGTTCACTTCAAGATTTTGGAAAGCACTGTGCGAAGCACTGGGCATCAAACTAAATTTCTCTTCAGCTTACCATCCCCAGTCCAATGGGCAGACTGAGCGTACCAACCAAACGCTAGAACAATACCTGCGCTGCTTTACCTCTTTTACCGAAGAAGATTGGGCCTCACTACTGCCCTTGGTGGAATTCGCATTTAACAACTCTGCTCATGCAGCTTCCAACCAATCTCCCTTCTTCTCAAATTATGGGATTCATCCCTCTTTCTTGCCAACGTTAATTCCAGACTCTCCTTTGCCAGCTGTTCAGGACAGACTAAATTTCCTTGCTACCAATAACCAGGTGCTGAGAGAGACCATTTCCAGGACACAGGAGGTTAATAAAAGGTTCTTTGACAGGAAGAGGAGAGGAGAACTGGATTTGAAAGTTGGTGACCGTGTGTGGCTTTCGACAATCAATCTGAAATTGGCCTGTCCGTCCAGGAAATTGGGACCTAAATATCTGGGACCTTTCCCGGTCAAGAGAAAAATCAACCCAGTGGCTTATGAACTTGAACTTCCCGACTCATTCAAGATCCATCCTGTGTTTCATACTTCCTTGTTGAAACCTGATGTGGTTAATCCCTTTCCAGGTCGTGAAGTGGGGCCCCCAGAGGCTATATCGGTGGATGGAGAGGAGGAGTTCGAAATCGAGACCATTGTAGATTGCAGGAAAAGGCAAGGACATAATCAATATCTAATTAAGTGGAAAGGTTTTGGTCCAGAAGAAAATTCCTGGGAACCAGAAGCAAACCTCGATGCCCCAACGCTTATACAAGCCTTTCATCGCTCTCATCCAGAAAGAAGGATCCAGAGGGGCATCCGGAGGCTGCCCGTAAGGGGGGGGCAATGTCAGAGAACCATCACAAATGCTCGTTCCCGTGCGCCAGAAAGACGTGCGGCAGGAACGAGTGAGCCCCGGACCAGGCACGCACGTTAGCACTCTCATACGAACGAGTGCACGTCAGCGTGGGCACGTCCGCATGCCAACGAATCACGGCACAAGGCGCCCTATTTAAAGGATCAGCATACTAGTGTCAGTGCTGGCTTTCCTGACTACTCTTTTGGATTATCCCTGCAACTCTGCAACTCTGCCTGACTCTGTTTCCTGTACTGAACCCGGCTTGAACTTCTGACTACGGCTCTGTCTTCCAGTCTCATTGCCAACCACCGCCAGCCCCTGACTACGAACCTGCCTGCTGATTGTGTACCTTCCTGCCAGCACGTTGCTGACTCCTGCCTGTCCCCGACCTTGCAAGTACTCCTATTGGACTTTCCTGAACCAATCCAGGATCGGCATCCCACCAGCTCCTCTAAGGCTCCGGTGTTCCTGATCCTGCCAGCAGGCACCTACGCCCTTCCGTTGCCCTAGCAGCCCTGTCTCAACCTCCAGGGGTGCTAGGACCGGAACCGTGCAAGTGGTCACCCTCGTCATTTCAGACTCCGCTGTAAGGTACGTGACAGCACCTCTCAACTCTGCACTCTGTATGTGCGGGGGGGGGGAGCATGGGGAGCCTTCTCAGCCAGGAGAACACAATGATTACTGCTGACTGGCAATAATCCATGTAAAAATGTGACAGACTGGTTGTACCCAAGTCAATCGAAGGATCAACTTACAATACAGTCAGCCTGCCCTTACATGGATTGATCCCAGTCCCTGCTGAACCATCCAAAGTTTGAAATTCAATCTATGTATGGCTGGCTTAAATGTCATTAAAGGAGAATTCAGCCAATGCTATTTTTGGCTATACTTCTCCTGGGGATCACAGGAGTGCACTGCAAGATCCCAGGGAGAGCGAGCTGCTGAGAGCCTGAGCCTGCCGCTCCCACCCCCTCTACAGCCCAGCACTTCAGTGAGTGCTGGAGGGGCAGAGCAGAGAGCTGGTGACTGACAGACCGAGAGCTGAGTGCTCAGCAGTCTTTGATCGTTCAGTTCTTAGTCTTAGAGCTGGCGGAGGACAGATGCAACATCCGATCGATGCTGCATCCACCTAGGTGAGTATAAATCTTAGTTTTTGTTTTATACCCAGACTTCTCTTTTAATTTCTTTAAATGAAATCAGGTTTACTTACTTACTATCGCTACAATAACGAAATTTAAACTTCCTTTCTGGTAGCTGTCAATTAAAAGTCCTGGGAGACCATACAAGTGTTTTTGTTTTTATTGTCTTTTTAATTGCGTGCAAAAAAATGCATATATTAAACATTTTATAAGATACAGCGTTCTCTAGGGAAAGAAATAAATAAAGAAAAGTAAGAAAAACAAAGAATAAAATTAAAGGAGAAGACAATTATATCTGTCCATTATTTGCCTCTTCCTTTTCTGGCCTTCCAGATAAAGGAAAGTAGTATGACCCTTATATCAGGATCTATGGTGAAGCTAGATGAACCTTGAAGAACAGTATTTGTTTTCCAGAAGTTTGATATTAACTACTTCACGCGACTTTGTCACGAGAAAGGTACAGGGGCTGTGACTTCTGGCCTCCTTTAGAAGGCTGATGGCTTATTAACAACCATCCAGAGGAGAAGCTGTCACATTGAGTAGTGGTACTATAATGCAGTAATGTATCAATGCTCCCACCGGAGGTTTGATTCAGCTGAACACCAATTTAGTTTGGCCATTTGCTGACCAAGCAAAATTCAGGTTAGACAGGCAGCTCAGCCCTAGTTTGAGGGTGGAGTAGTAATACTACAGAATAGTGACCTTCACATTGAATTGAGATAACAATTAGAAATGTCACTTGTACAGTGATAATGAACATTAATTAAAGAAAGAAGACACGTGCGTGGATTTTGAATCTTGGTGTTTGTCACTGTGGTTGTTTACAGTAGTTACTAATTTATAAATACTTACAAATACTGTACTGGTGACCCCACAATAGGGATAAAACTTTTTCGCAGAAGAGAGTTTAATAAGACTCGTGGCCACTCATTACAATTAGAAGAAAAGAGGTTTAACCTTAAACTACGTAGAGGGTTCTTTACTGTAAGAGCGGCAAGGATGTGGAATTCCCTTCCACAGGCGGTGGTCTCAGCAGGGAGCATTGATAGCTTCAAGAAACTATTAGATAATCACCTGAATGACCGCAACATACAGGGATATGTAATGTAATACTGACACATAATCACACACATAGGTTGGACTTGATGGACTTGTGTCTTTTTTCAACCTCACCTACTATGTAACTATGTATATGCACATTTTGTATTTTGCACATTATTTTAGTTTATTTATTAAATTGGGTAGGTCTAGAACTGCACCTCTTTTTTATTTATCTATTGACAAGGGGATGTATGTCTCCTATCAACAAGAGAAACGTTCACAACTTGGTCATGGGCCTATTGATTCATCATTTTTTCTATGGTATTGCAGGCATGTGTATGTTTCTTTAGGCCGAATGGGAGGATGACATGATTTTTTTTTTTTGGTATTTTCTTCTATTAATAATTTTATTTTATGTGTACTTTAACTGTTGAAGACCTTCAGACCTTTTCATCTAAATACTGTTGGTGTATGACACCCAAAATAAATTTTTTCAAAATACCTTGGCATGCCTTGTATGCTTTCTCTGCTGCTGTCAGTTTTCACAAGTTCTGCGCCATGTCAGAAGTGTTTTTTTTTTATAAAAATGTTTTAGTTTAACACCTTTATTATTAAAAGAATAAGTATGGGCAAAACTATTTTGATCATACTTCTCCTATGAGCCCGCTGTTGGCTGACGTCACAGAGCCGGTCAAGGTTCTGAAAAGATCTCGACCATATGGTCGGTATCCACTCAGAAGCCTGGATCCGCAACTGCCTCAGCCTCTTAGCCATAGGCGTGCGCAGCCTATTGCATTAGGGTGTGCACCCGAAAGCTCACGCACACATACATATATATATTTTTTCAAAAGTATTGGGACGCCTGCCTTTACACGCACATGAACTTTAATGCCGTCTTAGTCCATAGGGTTCAATATTGAGTTGGCCCACCCTTTGCAGCTATAAAAGCTTCAACTCTTCTAGAAAGGCTGTCCACAAGGTTTAGGAGTGTGTCTATGGGAATGTTTGACCATTCTTCCAGAAGGGCATTTGTGAGGTTAGGCGCTGATGTTGGACAAGAAGGTCTGGCTCGCAGTCTCCACTCAAATTCATCCCAAAGGTGTTCTATCGGGTTGAGGTCAGGACTCTTTGCAGGTCAGTCAAGTTCCTCCACCCCAAACGCGTTCTACTATGTCTTTATGGACCTTGCTTTGTGCACTGGTCCAAATCATTTGGTGGAGGGGGGATAGTGGTGTGGGGTTGTTTTTCAGGGGTTGGGCTTGGCCTCTTAGTTCCAGTGAAGGGAACTCTTAAGGCATCAGCATACCAAGACATTTTGGACAATTTCATGCTCTCAACTTTGAGGGAACAGTTTGGGGATGACCCCTTCCAACATGACTGCGCACCAGTGCACAAAGCAAGGTCCATATAGACATGCACTTAGCAGGGGTGGTGGGAAATTAACTTCAAGTGCAATAATTCACATTATAATTGTAACTAAAACATATACAATTAAGTGTAACACTATAAAAAATCCAAAGTGCTATAATGGTGTGAACCTCCCAACTAAAAAGTTGTTGCACTCAAAGGTAATTTGTATTGCAATTATCTGTAGAGGGGTTTCCACCATCCCTGCTAAGGTAGCACTGATGGGCACTAATAGGCTGCACTGATTGGCAGCGTTGATGGGCACTAATTGGTAGCACTGATGTGCACTGATAGGTGGCACTGATAGGCAGCACTGATTGGCACTAATGGGCACTGATTGGCACTGATAGGTGGCACTGATGGCCACTGATATGCATCACTGATGGGCTCTTATTGGTAGCACTTATGGGCACTGATAAGCTCTGATTCTCAGCACTGATTGGCAGCACTGATGGACACTGATTGGCACTGATAGGCAGCACTGATTGGAAGCACTGATGGGCACTGATAGGCTGCACTGATAGGCATCACTGATGGGCACTGACTGGCAGCACTGATGGGCACTGGTAGGTGGCACTGATAGGCAGCACTGATGGGCACTAATTGTCAGCACTGATTGGCACTGATAGGCTGCACTGATGGGCACTGATATGCAGCACTGATGGGCACTGATATGCAGCACTGATGTGCACTGATTGGCAGCACTTATGTGCACTGATTGGCAGCACTGATGGGCAGCACTTATGGACACTGATTGGCACTGATAGGCAGCACCGATGGGCACTGATATGCAGCACTGATAGGCAGCATTGGTTGGCACTGATTTACAGCATTGGTTGGCACTGATAGGCAGCATTGGTTGGCACTGATAGGCAGCACTGTTTTGCACTGATAGGCAGCACTGGTTGGCACTGATAGGCTGAATTGGTTGGCACTGATAAGTAGCACTGGCACAGATAGGCAGTACTGGTTGGCAGTACTGGTTGGCACTGATAAGCAGCACTGGCACTGATAGGCAGCATTGGTTGGCACTGATTGGCAGCATTCGTTGGCACTGATAGGCAGCATTGGTTGGCACTGATTGGCAGCACTGATGGGCACTAATTGTCAGCACTGATAGGCAGCACTGATATGCAGCACTGATGGGCACTGATTGGCAGCACTGATGGGCAGCACTTAGGCAGCATTGGTTGGCACTAATTGACAGCATTGGTTGGCACTGATTTACAGCATTGGTTGACACTGATAGGCAGCATTGGTTGGCACTGATAGGCAGCACTGGTTGGCACTGATAGGCAGCACTGGTTGGCACTGATAGGCAGCACTGGTTGGCACTGATAGGCAGAATTGGTTGGCACCAGGCCCGGACTGGGACAAAAAATAGGCCCGGGCATTTTGGATTGAGCAGCCCATGACATGTTAACTGGCCCCTTCCCCACTCTCCACCCTGAGAGATCCCCTGAGAGAGGGGAGGGGGGAACCCAGCAGAGGTGTGGAGGGGGGGGGTGCGACCAGGAAAGAGCATGGGGGTTGGAGAGCACAGGGAAGAACCTTGAGAACATGGGGTGGGGCGAGAGCACAGGGGAGAGGCAGAGAACACAGGGAGGAAGAGGAGAGCACAGGGGGGCAGCGGAGAGCATGGGGGGAGGTGGAGAGCCCAGGGAGGACAACGGAGAGCATGGGGGATGTGGACAGCACAGGAGGGCTGGCGGAGAGCATGGGGTGATGGGAAGACCGGAAGAGCACAGGGGGTAGTGGCGGAGAGCATAGGGGGAGGTGGAGAGCATGGGGGGAGCAACGGAGAGCATGGGGAATGTGAAGAGCACAGGGGGAAGCGGAGAGCGTGGGGGTAATGTGGAGAGCACGGGGGGGGGGGGTGGCAGAGAGCACGGGGGTGGCAGAGAGCATTGGGGAGGTGGACAGCATGGGGGGAGGTGGACAGCATGGGGGGGAGGTGGAGAGCATGGGGGGGAGGTTGAGAGTTTGAGGGGGTGGCAGAGAGCATGGGGGGGAGGTGGAGCGTATGGGGGGAAGGTGGAGAGTATGGGGGTGGCAGAGAGCATGGAGGGAGGTGGAAAGCATCGGGGGGGAGGTGGAGAGTATGGGGGGGTGGCAGAGAGCATGGGGGGAGGTGGAGACTATGAGGGGGTGGCAGAGAGCATGGGGGGGAGGTGGAGCGTATGGGGGGAGGTGGAGAGTATGGGGGAGGTGGAGAGTATGGGGGGGTGGCAGAGAGCATGGGGGGTGGCAGAGAGCATGGGGGGAGGTGGAGACTATGAGGGGGTGGCAGAGAGCATGGGGGGGAGGTGGAGCTTATGGGGGGAGGTGGAGAGCATGGGGGGTGGCAGAGAGCATGGGGGGTGGTAGAGAGCATGGGGGGGAGGTGGAGAGCATGGGGGGGAGGTGGAGAGCATGGGGGGGAGGTGGAGACTATGAGGGGGTGGCAGAGAGCATGGGGGAGGTGGAGCGTATGGGGGGAGGTGGAGCGTATGGGGGGTAGGTGGAGCGTATGGGGGGTGGCAGAGAGCATGGGGGAAGGTGGAGAGCATGGGGGAAGGTGGAGACTATGAGGGGGTGGCAGAGAGCATTGGGGGGAGGTGGAGCGTATGGGGGGAGGTGGAGAGCATGGGGGGAGGTGGAGAGCATGGGGGGAGCAACGGAGAGCATGGGGAATGTGAAGAGCACAGGGGGAAGCGGAGAGCGTGGGGGTAATGTGGAGAGCACGGGGGGTGGCAGAGAGCACGGGGGGTGGCAGAGAGCATTGGAGAGGTGGAGAGCATGGGGGGGAGGTGGACAGCATGGGGGGAGGTGGAGAGCATGGGGGGGAGGTGGAGAGCATGGGGGGGAGGTGGAGAGTATGGGGGAGGTGGAGAGTTTGAGGGGGTGGCAGAGAGCATGGGGGGAGGTGGAGCGTATGGGGGGAAGGTGGAGAGTATGGGGGGGTGGCAGAGAGCATGGAGGGAGGTGGAGAGCATCGGGGGGAGGTGGAGAGTATGGGGGGTGGCAGAGAGCATGGGGGGAGGTGGAGACTATGAGGGGGTGGCAGAGAGCATGGGGGGAGGTGGAGCGTATGGGGGGAGGTGGAGAGTATGGGGGGAGGTGGAGAGTATGGGGGGGTGGCAGAGAGCATGGGGGGAGGTGGAGACTATGAGGGGGTGGCAGAAAGCATGGGGGGTCGGTGGAGCGTATGGGGGGAGGTGGAGAGCATGGGGGGTGGCAGAGAGCTTGGGGGGTGGCAGAGAGCATGGGGGGGAGGTGGAGAGCATGGGGGGGAGGTGGAGATTATGAGGGGGTGGCAGAGAGCATGGGGGGAGGTGGAGCGTATGGGGGGAGGTGGAGCGTATGGGGGGAGGTGGAGCGTATGGGGGGTAGGTGGAGCGTATGGGGGGTAGGTGGAGCGTATGGGGGGTGGCAGAGAGCATGGGGGAAGGTGGAGAGCATGGGGGAAGGTGGAGACTATGAGGGGGTGGCAGAGAGCATGGGGGGGAGGTGGAGCGTATGGGGGGAGGTGGAGAGTATGGGGGGGTAGGTGGAGCGTATGGGGGGAGGTGGAGAGTATAGGGGGTGGCAGAGAGCATGGGGGGTGGCAGAGAGCATGGGGGGTGGCAGAGAGCATGGGGGGTGGCAGAGAGCATGGGGGGCGGCAGAGAGCATGGGGGGCGGCAGAGAGCATGGGGGGGAGGTGGAGCGTATGGGGGGAAGGTGGAGCGTATGGGGGGAAGGTGGAGCGTATGGGGGGAGGTGGAGAGTATGGGGGGTGGCAGAGAGCATGGGGGAAGGTGGAGACTATGAGGGGGTGGCAGAGAGCATGGGGGGAGGTGGAGCGTATGGGGGGAGGTGGAGCGTATGGGGGGTGGCAGAGAGCATGGGGGGAAGGTGGAGAGCATGGGGGGTGGCGGAGAGCATGGGGGGTGGCAGAGAGCATGGGGGGTGGCAGAGAGCATGGGGGGTGGCAGAGAGCATGGGGGGTGGCAGAGAGTATGGGGGTGGCGGAGAGCATGGGGGGTGGCGGAGAGCATGGGGGGTGGCGGAGAGCATGGGGGGTGGCGGAGAGCATGGGGGGTGGCGGAGAGCATGTGGGGTGGCGGAGAGCATGGGGGGTGGCGGAGAGCATGGGGGGAGGTGGAGAGTATGGGTGGCAGAGAGCATGGGGTGTGGCAGAGAGCATGGGGGGTGGCGGAGAGCATGGGGGGTGGCGGAGAGCATGGGGGGTGGCGGAGAGTATGGGTGGCAGAGAGCATGGGGGGTGGCGGAGAGCATGGGGGGTGGCAGAGAGCATGGGGGGTGGCAGAGAGCATGGGGGGTGGCAGAGAGCATGGGGGGTGGCAGAGAGCATGGGGGAGCGGTGGCAGAGAGCATGGGGGGTGGCAGAGAGCATGGGGGGAGGTGGAGAGCATGTGGGGTGGCAGAGAGCATGGGGGGTGGCGGAGAGCATGGGGGAAGGTGGAGAGTATGAGGGGGTGGCAGAGAGCATGGGGGTGGCGGAGAGCATGGGGGGTGGCGGAGAGCATGGGGGGGTGGCAGAGAGCATGGGGGGTGGCAGAGAGCATGGGGGGAGGCGGAGAGTATGGGGGTGGCAGAGAGCATGGGGGGAGGTGGAGAGTATGGGTGGCAGAGAGCATGGGGGTGGCAGAGAGCATGGGGGGGAGGTGGAGAGCATGTGGGGTGGCAGAGAGCATGGGGGTGGCGGAGAGCATGGGGGTGGTGGAGAGCATGGGGGGGTGGCAGAGAGCATGTGGGGTGGCAGAGAGCATGGGGGGAGGTGGAGAGTATGGGTGGCAGAGAGCATGGGGGGAGGTGGAGAGCATGGGGGGTGGCAGAGAGCATGGGGGTGGCAGAGAGCATGGGGGGGTGGCAGAGAGCATGGGGGGGAGGTGGAAAGCATGTGGGGTGGCAGAGAGCATGGGGGGGAGGTGGAGAGCATGTGGGGTGGCAGAGAGCATGGGGGGGGGCAGAGAGCATGGGGGGAGGTGGAGAGTATGAGGGGGTGGTAGAGAGCATGGGGGGAGGCGGAGAGTATGGGGGTGGCAGAGAGCATGGGGGGTGGCAGAGAGCATGGGGGGAGGTGGAGAGTATGGGTGGCAGAGAGCATGGGGGAGGTGGAGAGTATTGGGGGGAGGTGGAGAGTATGGGGGGGAGGTGGAGAGTATGGGGGGTGGCGGAGAGCATGGGGGGAGGCGGAGAGCATGGGGGAGGCAGAGAGCATGGGGGGAGGTGGAGAGCATGGGGGGTGGCGGAGAGCATGGGGGGTGGCGGAGAGCATGGGGGGTGGCAGACAGCATGGGGGGTGGCAGAGTGCATGGGGGGTGGCAGAGAGCATGGGGGGTGGCAGAGAGCATGGGGGGTGGCAGAGTGCATGGGGGGTGGCAGACAGCATGGGGGGTGGCAGACAGCATGGGGGGTGGCAGACAGCATGGGGGGTGGCAGACAGCATGGGGGGTGGCAGACAGCATGGGGGGTGGCAGAGAGCATGGGGGGAGGCAGACAGCATGTGGGGTGGCAGAGAGCATGGGGGGGAGGTGGAGAGCATGTGGGGTGGCAGAGAGCATGGGGGGGGCAGAGAGCATGGGGGGAGGTGGAGAGTATGAGGGGGTGGTAGAGAGCATGGGGGGAGGCGGAGAGTATGGGGGTGGCAGAGAGCATGGGGGGTGGCAGAGAGCATGGGGGGAGGTGGAGAGTATGGGTGGCAGAGAGCATGGGGGAGGTGGAGAGTATTGGGGGGAGGTGGAGAGTATGGGGGGAGGTGGAGAGTATGGGGGGTGGCGGAGAGCATGGGGGGAGGCGGAGAGCATGGGGGAGGCAGAGAGCATGGGGGGAGGTGGAGAGCATGGGGGGTGGCGGAGAGCATGGGGGGTGGCGGAGAGCATGGGGGGTGGCAGACAGCATGGGGGGTGGCAGAGTGCATGGGGGTGGCAGAGAGCATGGGGGGTGGCAGAGAGCATGGGGGGTGGCAGAGTGCATGGGGGGTGGCAGACAGCATGGGGGGTGGCAGACAGCATGGGGGGTGGCAGACAGCATGGGGGGGTGGCAGACAGCATGGGGGGTGGCAGACAGCATGGGGGGTGGCAGAGAGCATGGGGGGAGGCAGACAGCATGGGGGGTGGCAGAGAGCATGGGGGGAGGTGGAGAGTATGGGGGGTGGCAGAGAGCATGGGGGGGAGGTGGAGAGTATGGGGGGGGGGTGGAGAGTATGGGGGTGGCAGAGAGCATGGGGGTGATGTGGAGAGCACGGGGTTGGCAGAGAGTATGGGTGCGGTGGAGAGCCCTGCGGGAGCAGCAGAGAGAAGCAGGATAGGAGGATCGGTGGGGGCGGCTACATATAGAAGAATCATTTTCTCCATCTTCCTCCTGCAGTCTCGGAATGCCTACTTCTCCTCTACCTCTCACAGGCATTCCGATACTGCAGGAGGAAGATGGAGAAAATAATTGTTCTATATGTAGCCACCCCCACCGATCCTCCTATCTAGTTCACAGGGGAGGCTGAACTTACGTTTTCTGTTCCGGCACCTCTCGACATAACACCGGCTCCAAGGTGTCTGCTCTGGCTCCTCCCCCCGGCACTGACGGCTGACCTATACGTGCGGCCGTGCAGCCGTGGTGAGGCCGAAGGCGTCTCATTTAGCTCCTCCCCCCGGCGCCGATGGCTGAGCTCCGGGCAGCCGCGGAGAGGCTGGATGAGCGGCACAAGCTCAAGCCTCGGGCCATGCAAGGACTTGCAGCCTGGCGGCCCCAGCGGCCGCGGCCCACCGGGCAAATGCCCGGTTTGCCCTATGGCCAATCCGGGCCTGGTTGGCACTGATAAGCAGCACTGGCACAGATAGGCAGTACTGGTTGGCATTGATAGGCAACATTGGTTGGCACTGATAAGCAGCACTGGCACTGATAGGCAGCATTGGTTGGCAATGATAAGCAGCACTGGCACTGATAGGCAGCATTGGTTGGCACTGATAGGCGGCACTGGTTTGCGCTGATAGGCAGCACTGTATTACAATGGTTGGCACTGATAGGCAGAATTGGTTGGCACTGATAAGCAGCACTGGCACAGATAGGCAGTACTGGTTGGCACTGATAGGCAGCATTGGTTGGCACTGATTGGCAGCATTGGTTGGCACTGGCAGCATTGGTTGGCACTGATAGACAGCATTGGTTTGCACTGATTGGCAGCATTGGTTTGCACTGATTGGCAGCATTGGTTGGCACTGATTGGCAGCATTGGTTGGCACTGATAGGCAGCATTGGTTGGCACTGATTGGCATCATTGGTTGGCACTGATAAGCAGCATTGGGTGGCACAGATAGGAGAGAGGGGGAGTTTCACATTCAGGAGATCGTGAGAATTGCCAGAGCTGTTCAGTGTATGAAACTGTCAGATAATGACACTGCAAGCAGGGAAAGAGACCAGCTGTTAAAAGTCAGCGGTGATGCTGGTGGTGGGCGGGACTGAACAGTTACCAAACACCAGCCAATAGGATGGGTCTGGGCGGGCCGCTACATTTCTCTGGCTCCGCCCCCTCTCTGAAGCAGCCCAATCATTTGCTGCTGTTGGCACTTGATCCCGCCCACCCCCGACATCGAGGCTGAGTTGTGATGACTTACAACTCAGCCGCGATGTCGGGAGTGGGCGGGACCAAGCGCTATAAACACCAGCCAATGTTTGAGCTGCTTCAGAGAGGGGGCGGGGCCACATAAATGTAGCGGCCCGCCCAGACCCCATCCCATTGGCTGGTGCTTGATGGCCGTTCTGTCCCGCCCACCCCCGACATCACCCCGACATTTTGACAGCTGGTGTCTCTCCCTGCATGCAGTGTCATTATCTGACAGTTTCATACACTGAACAGCTCTGGCAATTCTCACGATCTGTTGCCTGTGAAACTGTTTCACAGGCAGCGCGGGCCACACACTCTCTTGGATGCAGCATTTTGGGGCAAATCTCTGGACACAGCACGGGGTGATTAGGGTGTGCCCAGGCACACCCGGCACACCCCCTGCGCACGCCTATGCTCTTAGCGAACTGCTGAGAGCCTGAGCTAGCCTTTCTCGTCCTCTCCACAGCCCGCCGCTCCAGTGAACAATGGAGGAGAGAGCCGATGACTGGCAGTCACGGCTCTCTGCTCAGAGTGGAGGAGGAGAAATGAGTGATCAGCAGTGTTTAATTGCTTGATCCAATGCTGCATCCACCTAAGTGAGTATTAATGTTAGTTTGTTTTTTCAAATCCTGAACTTTTCTTTTAACCCAAAATAGAGCTAATAACCTCCTCCTACCCATCTTTCCTTAGCTTTGATTTTATTTTTTGTTTGTTTTTACCATGTGTAAGGTTTTTTAGATTTTTTTAGATGTGTTTGTTTCTGCAGTGTTGCATTAACCACTTAACAACCGGCCCATAGCCAAATGACGGCTACAGGGCGGTTGCTTAACTCTGGGAGGGCGTCCAGGGACGTCCTCCCAGAATTCGTCTCTCGCTCGCCCCCTAGGGCGTGCACTCGAGAGCATCCGTGACCGCCGGGTCCAGAGGACCCGGCGCATCACGGTTCCCGGTAAATGGCCGCTGATCGCGGCCGTTTACCATGTGATCGCACCGTTCCTCTCCTCCCCTCCTGTGTACCGATCGGTACACTGTGAGCGGAGAGGGGGATGGATGGATGGTAGCAGCGTTGTGGGCTGCATCTGTAGTGCCCACAGCGCTGCACAGAGACATCCAGCCATCCATCCATCCATGCTCAGCCATCCCTCACTACTCTGCAATGCTCTGCAATGCCCCACAATACTCTGCCATACCCTGCAATGCCCTGAAATACCCCACAATACTCTGCCATACTCTGCAATGCCCCGAAATACCCCGCAATACTCTGCCATACCCTGCAATACACACAAAAGAAAATTGGACTCTGTATCACTACTGGGATCCAAAAAAGTGGCTACTTCGGGCAACAATAAGTCAACACCAGGGTATGTATATTTAAAAAGGTATAATGTATCTATTGTTTTGATTAAAACACTGCTTCAACACGCATAAAATGCATCCACATGCAGGGCATTAGCTCTTGCACATAATGTGCACCACCGGGTGCTGCAATAGAGCACTACCTAAGTGGGCACTATTGGTTAGTGAATACACTGCAAACAACAGGAAAATTCACAAAAACCTGAACAAACAAAAAGACAGATAACAGACAGGGGACACGTACATAACATAACCACAACACAGACAGTCCGGACGCCGGCTAAACCACTCACAGTGAAGATGGGTACTATTACCACAGGTAAACTCCGTGACTACCCAATGAATGGGCAGGAGATACGGGGAACAATCCCCATATGTATGTTTATGCAGAGATGTACCCAGTATCACTGTGAGGGCTCCCCATGGGATGACCTATATTCATTGATGGCAATGCTGGACTGGGGCTAAATGAACATGTGTTAATCGGGCAATTGGTGCTGTCCTCCAGGTATAACTGGGTTTAAAAAGTTATTCCCAACTGGGAAAATCACTAACCAATAGTGCCCACTTAGGTAGTGCTCTATTGCAGCACCCAGTGGTGCACATTATGTGCAAGAGCTAATGCCCTGCATGTGGATGCATTTTATGCGTGTTGAAGCAGTGTTTTAATCAAAACAATAAATACATTATACCTTTTTAAATATACATACCCTGGTTCTGACTTATTGTTGCCCGAAGTAGCCACTTTTTTGGATCCCAGTAGTGATACAGAGGTCCAATTTTCTTTTGTGTGTATTGGTCTGTTTGGCTATAGCAACATTACCAAACTCTGGTTAATTTATAAAGGGTTCACTATATACAAAAATTATTTTCCCTATCACCAGGCTATGTATACAGTAGGACCTGGTTTTATTTTCTTTTTTGGTTATACATACCCTGCAATACCCCGCAATACTCTGCCATACCCTGCAATACCCCGCAATACTCTGCCATACCCTGAAATACCCCGCAATACTCTGCCATACCCTGCAATACCCTGAAATACCCCGCAATACTCTGCCATACCCCGCAATGCCCCGAAATACCCCGCAATACTCTGCCATACCCTGCAATACCCCGAAATACCCCGCAATACTCTGCCATACCCTGCAATGCCCCGAAATACCCCGCAATACTCTGCCATACCCTGCAATACCCCGCAATACTCTGCCATACCCTGCAATACCCCGAAATACCCCGCAATACTCTGCCATACCCTGCAATACCCCGAAATACCCCGCAATACTCTGCCATACCCTGCCATGCCCCGAAATACCCCGCAATACTCTGCCATACCCTGAAATACCCCGCCAATACTCTGCAATACCCCGAAATACCCCACAATACTCTGCCATACCCTGCAATACCCCGAAATATCCCGCAATACTCTGCAATACCCCGCAATACCCAGCCATACTCTGCAATACTCAGTGATACCCAGCCATACTCTGCAATACTCTGCCATACCCAGCCATGCTCTGCAATACCCCGCAAAAATCTGCAATACTCTGCCATAACCCGCAATACTCTGCCATACCCAGCCATACTCTGCAATACCCTGCAATACCCAGCCATACTCTGCAATACTCGGTGATACCCAGCCATACTCTGCCATACCCAGTCATACTCGGCGATACTCTGCAATACCCAGCCATGCTCAGCCATACTCGGCCATGCTCAGCCATACTCGGCCATGCTCAGCCATACCCAGCCATGCTCAGCCATACCCAGCCTCTGTATGTGGCCAGGCTGTGGAAGTCTCACACATGTGGTATCGCCGTACTCAGGAGGAGTAGGAGAATCTATTTTGGGGTGTCATTTTTGGTATGTACATGCTATGTGTTAGAAATATTGTATAAATGGACAACTTTGTGTTAAAAAAAAAAAGAAGCGTTTTAACCACTTCTCGCCTTCCGTCATACGACGTCCTTGACTTTGTGGGGGGATATCTGAATGATGGGTGCAGCTACAGGGATCATTCAGATATCAGCTTTTTCAGCCGGCAATTTCCTACACCATAAGAATGATCATAGCGGCTGTTACACTGCTTGATTGTTCTTACGGGAGGCGAGAGGGGACGTCCCCCCTCCCGCCGCGCTCCGGTGCTTCTACCAACTCACCGCTACAATCGAAGCCAGGATCTTTTTTTTTTTTTATTTCAGGCACAGCCTAGAGGTGAGATGTGGGCTCTTATTGACCCCATATCTCACTGTAAAGAGGACCTGTCATGCCATACTCCTATTACAAGGGATGTTTACATTCCTTGTAATAGGAATAAAAGTGATCAAAAAAATTATTTTTCGGGAAAAAAGTGTCAAACTAAAATAAATAAAGTAAAATGAACAATAGAAAAAAAAAAAATTTTTAAAGCACCCCTGTCCGTGTGCTCGCATGCAGAAGCGAACGCATACGTAAGTCCAGCCCACATATGAAAACGATGTTCAAACCACACATGTGAGGTATCGCTGCGATCGGTAGAGCGAGAGCAATAATTTTGGCTCTAGACCTCCTCTGTAACTCAAAATTTGTAACCAGTAAAAAATTTTAAAGCGTCGCCTATGGGGATTTTTAAGTAGCGAAGTTTGGCGCCATTCCACAAGCGTGTGCAATTTTGAAAGGTGACATGTTAGGTATCTATTTACTCAGTGTAACTTCATCTTTCATATTATGCAAAAACATTGGGCTAACCCTACTGTTTTGTTTTTTTTTAAGCACAAAACAGTTTTTTTCCAAAAAAAACGCGTTCAAAAAATTGCTGCGCAAATATCGTGCGAGGTAAAAAGTTGCAATGAGCACTATTGTATTCTCTAGGGTCTTTGCTAAAAAAACATATATAATGTTTTGGGGTTCTATGTAATTTTCTAGCAAATAAATGATGATTTTTACATGTAGGAGAGAAATGTCAGAATTGGCCTGAGTGCTCCAGAACGCCTGAAGGTGCTCCCCTGCATGTTGGGCCTCTGTATGTGGCCACGCTGTGTAAAAGTCACACACATGTGGTATCGCCGTACTCGGGAGTAATAGCAGAATGTGTTTTGGGGTCTAATTTGTGGTATGCATATGCTGTGTGTGAGAAATGCTAATATGACAATTTTGTGAAAAAAAAAAAAAGAAAAAAAAAAAAAACTTGATTTTGCAAAGAATTGTGGGAAAAAATGACAACTTCAAAGAAACTCACCATGCATCTTTCTAAATACCTTGGAATGTCTTCTTTCCAAAAAGGGGTCATTTGGGGGGTATTTGTACTTTTCTGGCATGTTAGGGTCTCAAGAAATGAGATAGGCCATCAGTACTTCATGTGTGATCAATTTTCAGATATTGGCACCATAGCTTGTGGACGCTATAACTTTCACAAAGACCAAATAATATACACTAATTTGGGTTATTTTTACCAAAGATATGTAGCGGTATAAATTTTGGCCAAAATATATGAAGAAAAATTACTAATTTTCAAAATTTTATAACAGAAACAAAGAAAAATGTATTTTTTTACAGATTTTTCTGTCTTTTTTCTTTTATAGCGCAAAAAATAAAGAACCCAGCGGTGCTTAAATACCACCAAAAGAAATCTCTATTTGTGTGAAAAAAGGACAAAAATTTCATATAGATACAGTGTTGCATGACTGAGTAATTGTCATTCAAAATGTGAGAGCACCAAAAGCTGAAAATTGGTCTGGTTATTAAGGGGGTTTAAGTGCCCAGTGGTCAAGTGGTTAAAAAAATACCTAAAATTATTTTATTTGAAAATTACTTTTCGTAAAACACACTTTCATGCCCCGTACACACGATCGGACATTCCGACAACAAAATCCATGGATTTTTTTCCGACGGATGTTGGCTCAAACTTGTCTTGCATACACACGGTCACACAAAGTTGTTGGAATTTCCAAACGTCAAGAACGCGGTGACGTACAACACGTACGACGAGCTGAGAAAAATGAAGTTCAATAGCCAGTGCGGCTCTTCTGCTTGATTGCGAGCATGCGTGGCATTTTGTACGTCGGAACTGTGTACACATGATCGGAATTTGCGCAAACGGATTTTGTTGTCAGAAAATTTGAGAACCAGATCTCAAATTTTGTGCGACGGAAATTCTGACGGAAACTGTCCGATGGAGCCTACACACGGTCGGAATTTCTGACAACAAGCTCCGATCGCACATTTTATGTCGGAAAGTCCGACCGTGTGTACGGGGCATAAGTGTCATTCTAAATAGCACAAATCACAGAATATTTTTTTTCCCTTTTTTATTGCCAGTTTTTTTAAAACTAACACTAATTAAACTAGAAGAGGCAGAACTGCCCAGAGGCTAGGCACAAGAATGTTTCCATTTGTATTTGTGATCTAAAATCATAGAGTGCAGGAGACGTGGGGAGCCTCACTGTGCCCTGCCTGTGGATTTTCTAGGTAGCGCTACCTTTTAGAAAATCAGCTTAGCACACTCTGGATCAGCTTGGGGTGTCTTCTGGATTCTTTAAGGGTGCCTTGGCAAAATGCCTAAAAATTTCCCCAAATTGTCTAAAACATTTTTTATAGGAAAGCGTACAGGGTTATAAATAAAGAAACTCTGTTTTCAAGGAGAGACACTATATTCCAGGCAAGGCAATGCCTATAAAGAACAAAATTCATTTCTTGTGTTGCAATATGTCAATCTTTTTCAAGCAGGATGCCATGGCCCCCTTGGGTGCCGTCTGAGTTCTTCAGAGTAGCCTTGGCAGAATGACAAAAAATTTGCCCAAAAAATGTCAACAAGTGCATGGGTGGATCAAACCTGCTATTTTGTTACACAAAGCCACGTTTTTATTGTGCAGCTTTACAACCTTGGCTACCAGCGGCCTAATAATCAATGATGTCATAGATTGATAAGTTGGACATCAGGCACCTGGTAGGGGAAAACAAGGACATCCTCATTCTCTCTGTCTGCACTGGGGTCACATTAGCTGAGTGAAGGTGAAAAACTGAGGGAGAAGAGAAACATTGGAATATTAGTCAGCACCAGAATGCAAAGGTATATTTGCTTTGGAAGAATAAATCACCTCTAACGTTGGGTTGTTTCTGAATTATGTAAAACTTTTTTTCTTTTTTTTGTGTTGTGCCACAAGATTGTGTAGAATTTTAAAGGGTGCCTTGACTGATAAAAGTTTGCGAAATAATGTTCTGGATCATGAGGGTGAGTTCATAGCAGTGCAGTAAGGTGGTAGTAGGTTAGAGACCACCAAGAGGGTCCTGATTATTTAATGACTGAGATCTTCCTGTGCCACTGACCACTAGAGTTAAAGTAAAACTTTTCAGCAAATGTAATACAAGTCGCTAAATAAATGCAGAACTACAAATTAGTAATTTATCTGAAACTGGGTAAGACAGGCATAAAGATTTTTACATCTTGGGACTAATAACTTACACATTTCAATAATTAAGTTTGCCCTGACGCTGGATTTCAGGAGAATAAAAATGAAGAATAATCGACTAATTAAATTATCCATTAATCAGTTGATTAAGACCGAAAATGTCATCTTCATATTTTGGCTAAATGGTTCTTGTGTGCTAAAAAATGAACAGAGATTAAAGATCTATTCCAGCTGACAAGTAATGCCGCGTACACACGAGCGGACTTTACGGCGGACTTTGCCCGGCGGATTTTTCGACGTACTTTCCGACGGACTTTCTGAATGAACGGACTTGCCTACACACAATCCACCAAAGTCCGTCGAATTCGTACGTGATGACGTACGACCGGACTAAAACAAGGAAGTTCATAGCCAGTAGCCAATAGCTGTCCTAGCGTGGCTTTTTAGTCCGTCGAACTAGCATACAGACGGCGGACTTTTCGACCGGACTCGATTTCAACGGATAAATTTTAAACAAGTTTCAAATCTAATTCCGTCCAACTTTTGAGAAAACAAAGTCCGCTGGAGCCCACACACATCGAATTGTCCGACGAAATCCAGTCCGCCGGGCAAAGTCCGCCGTAAAGTCCGCTCGTGTGTACGCGGCATTAGATCAACCAGTGAACTTGAAATACTCTCCGGAAAATAGCGCAGCTGTGCTTAATTCATTTACTACGATTTTTGCATGTTTTTTGTTTGCATACGTTTGTAAAAATCATTTTAGGGCTGAAGATTAGTTTAAATTCCCAAACATATTTTTATGGATGAGCCCTGGTGCCTTACTAAAAGAAATTTACAAAACAAAATTCTGACTTTTTTGTCAAATATCATTTTATTATTGTTTGTATTTGCAATACAGAATAAAGAGGTACACAATTTCAAAGGTGAAAGTCGTAGTATGCATCATTTCTTTCAGACAGTTATTCATGGATATTGATGCTATGTTTAAAGACAGTAGTCATTCTTTATCTAGCATTATTATTTTGTCAGATATTCATCTCTTAATCGTTTAATAAATCGTAACAATTTGTATGTTGTTGAAAGGGTCATAAGAATGCTCTATAGGAAGGGAAGGATGGGAAAGGAGGAAGAAGGGGAGGGAAGAAAAAGGAGTCATCGCAATAGCTTTTTATTTATTTATTTTTTTATTACCTGCCCATGGTGGGTCCTCCCGAAGGTAAAATTCTGACTTTTAAAGTCAGACTTCTGTGATTAAAAGCCAGAATTCTGAGTGTCAAAGTCAGAATTCTGAGATTCAAAGTTACACAGTTGTGTCCTAAAATGAATTTTTTACTGAAAATTTGTGTTTGATAAACCACAAATATCGTGTGACATAAAAAATGACCTACTACTCTTTTGTTCTCCAGCATCCTTGCTTTCAGAAACTATACGGAAGAGCCTTGGGGCCATCCTTCAAAATGTATTAAAATTGTTAAAATCTGAATTCTGAGTATAAAAATTAGAATTGTGTTTATCCACTTCCGGACCGGCTTACATACATATAGTTTGTCGGTTTGGAAGCTTATACCGGTCTGATACCTGCAGCTACAGGCATCAACTCCAGTATTATTTATTTTTGTAATCTGCAGGCGATTCTCTATTTGGTTTTGAGCGGTAATTAGCCACTGGATCAAGTGATCCTTTCCAAAATCTCCGGTCTCACCTGGCACTAAAGGTGGTGCTTTCGCTGGGTTACCATAGAGCTGATTAAGGGGACCAGAACACCCCCTGATCATCTCTATGGTATACTAAACTGGAAGCGACAGATATTTTGTCACTTCATGCTTTGGTCTTTTGTTTTGAGTAAGGGTTACTCATTCATAAAAAATTGCAAACTTAATAAAGACACCATACATCTTTGACAAGTCCTTGATTATTTTTATTATTATTATACAGGATTTATATAGTGCCGACAGTTTGCGCAGTGCTTTACAACATTAGGAAAGACAGTACAATTGCAATACAATTCAATACAGGAGGATTCAGAGGGCCCTACTCGTTAGAGCTTACAATCTAGGATATCTAGGATTATCCATGCTTGATAAGGGTTTCATAATGGATTTGGGGGTGAGCCCATGTCCCCCTTAAAATTGAAACCAGACCATTATCTAGGATAAGGGACTGGTGAGGGTTTTTAAAAAGGGAAAACGGTGCAAACAAATGAAGTAAAAATCTAAACCGATTCTTTTTCTTTTCTGTTTGAGACTCTGGTTTGGATTTTAAGAGAGACACCAGGACAACTTTTTTAAAGTGACAGACACCTTGAAAAAGAGGGCCATTGTGCTGTTGAACATTGGTGTAACCTTTTTACTTATATGAGACTTTATTAAATCCTGCTTTGCAATCTACTTCTCGCTGTGCTGGTTTTTAATTCATTGTTGGATTTTGCAAGCTATGCAACCATCCTTCACCAGGGCTAGTTATGAATGCTGTGCAGTATGGTGGTTTGATGTATTGTTAGAAATAAAAACCTGACAGAAATTGTAACTCTTTCTGATTTTACCCAAGACTAAATAACCTTTAGGCTTAACACGCACAGCCACATGACGGCATACAGCTCTAGAGGCCTGATGGTGACCTCTAGAGTTAGGGAGACCTAACATCCATCTTTGTAGAGTGGTTTACCAGGCATGGTGGGTGTAATGCAAGATGAAATGATGGGCGCTAGTCACTTTTTGAATGCAAAAAAAGATTTATTGTCTCTTAACAGAACTGTGGGAGAGGGGGTTAGGGCCAGGACACCCTTAGGTAGATGCAACGACAATTAGCAGATTCCGAGACACAATAGGCAGACAGCTATACAGTTCAAAGCCTCCAGCCGGATGCAACTTCTGTATTGGCAGGACCACTGTCTTCTATTCTATGGAAACTAAGATTTTAACAGTTACCAAAGATTTCACACATAGAACTTGGCAACAGAGTATGGTTCTTCTCTTATCTCACAGTTTCCCACTGTAGGTCTTCAATCACTGAGCTCCCAGTCTCCCACTAGACTACCAGATCCCAGCCGCCCGCTGGACCCCCTGAGCACTTGCATAGCTAACCCGCTGTATACTCCTCAAGCGTCACCCCCACTAACCCGCTGGGTCCCTGGCTTGGCACTTGCTGAAGCTTTCCCACTTTTTCACTGTCCCTGGCTGGTGAGATGACTGCTCTGGTACTTCTTCAGGCTTACTCACAGTAGTCTCTGGTAACAATGTGGATGGTCCCTATTACCTCCGACCACGACTGGTTCCCCGTCCAGCTGAACCTCTGTAACTCGGTTGGACTCCAGTCCTGCAGTCCCAACCCTACACTGCTTCTCCTGCTCCTGGATAGGCCTAAGGCAGCCTAGCAGCCAGGTGTCCCTGGGATAGGCCACAGGCTTCTTGTCATGGATATGCAGTAATGTTTTTCTGTCAGCGAACCTCTCCATGTGTTCTGCTTAAGAGGCCAGCCACTCTCACCTGGCTGCTTAAGTAATCTCTACTCTAAGCATGGCTCCACCCCAGCCCCTATCAGGGAACACTATATTAACCTGTGCACTGCAAGCCAGCTCTGCTGATCAATATTGGCTTTCGTGTGTGACTTGCTGTGTCTTCTACGTCTGATTCCAGTTACCGATCTTGGCTTGTTCTTGACTATCCTTACCTGCTTGTTACCCCGACCTTTGGCTATCTCCTGACTATCCTTTGTTGTTGCAGTTTGCTGCTTCCTCTCTACCTTCCTGTAGTCTACTGTGATCTTGAGCTGGGAGGCCCTAGGGGTCGCGACCTGGAGCCAGACTACAGCTAAATCCATCCCCACCACAAGGGGCCTCTGGTAAACAGCCGCTGGCTCTTAGATTCCGCGCTCTTGGAAATCTCATGCTCTAGCTCCCAGTGTCATCCATGTTGGTACTACAGAGTACCTGCTCTCCTGTATCACCTAGAGCTCCATCCACAGCAGTCAGCCGTAGGATTCACTACCTTGCGGTGCACTCCAGACCCCAACGGGGTGCATCTGTCACCTGGACTTAGGTGATCTGACACTTCTGGCCTAGCAACCCAGGACGACATAACACACGTCCACCCAGACAGCCATCCAGGTGGCACAGAACCCCGATCACCTGACTCCACCCAAATAAATAGGCTCTTCCAGCAGGCCAAGGGACTAAAGTAATCCCTGCCAATTGGCTTTAGACACCCCATCCATTCATAATCTGACCTTGCTATGCCCTTGTCAATCTAATGTCACCAGCCACAGTGCCACCCAGTGACAGAAGAGAAAAGGTGCAGAAACTCCAGAATTAGAAAGGGATCAGTGGGTCTTCTAAAAATTAGCCATTTACTATCTGGCAAACTAAATTTGTGGGCAACGTTGCCTAAACACCAGGGTTCTACATGTACATGCAAACTTTTGAAGCCAAAGCTTTTTTTTAAATCTTAACTTTGCATGTTTTTTTTTTTTTGCGCTAAATCTTTTGAAATTAAAATTGTTGTTACAACAGCTCAGCTGTGTTATATGGTTTGTTCCAACTGTCACTTTTGCATGACAGCTTGTTTAGTATTTAAAAGTGGTAAAAAAATATAAATCAAGGCATGTGAAAATAATTTAGTGCATAAGCTGAGGCCATTTTTAAAGCCACAGCATCTGGCCAGTGCAGGTGACATCATTGTATCTAGGACTGGAGATAGGCCTTGTTCATTCAGTGCAGGAGTGAGCATGGCATTGTGTGCCAATGCTACTACGGGATTTGCAGCCTGTGATTAGTGTTGTCAGCCAAACCTAGAAAGTGCTAAAAAGAGCTAAAAACTTGCAGGATCACCAAGTATTTTTCTAATTTTTCAAATATAGAAAATCAAATACATGGCATATCAGATTTAACATGTACTAAGAAAGCAAATAAAACCATTTTAGGTTTTATACACTTTAACCACATACTGATATATTAGCATACAACTGTAGCGCTCGCCCCACAAAGGCCGCTACTTTGTGTCCCAAGTTCTCCTCTCGCTAGAGCAACTTTCACTCCTCTGGCTCGGAAAAAGTCTCTAGGGGTTGCCTTTTTTTAATATTTTATCTGCAGATCATTTTGGATAGGATTAGGAAACTGTGGGATACTTCAAAACTGCAACAGGTCATATGAGGACACTCTTCCCTTTGTAATAGATTCTGGACACAGTCTCTGAAGTAGTAGGGCATAACATCAGGGTCACTGATAGAAATCATGGGGCCCCATATAGCCTACCTGACGGGGCCCCCTTCAACCCCACCCTGGTCCCGCCCCTGGACCCTCCTCCAGCCCCACCCTGGCCCCGCCTCTGGTCATGCCCATGGTTCCTCCTTCAGTCCCACCCCGCGCCTCTCCCCAGAAGGTCAGAGACTGCAGACATATTGCAGTAGATGGTCAGAGACTGCAGACATAGTACAGGAGATGTTCAGAGACTGCAGACATGGTACAGGAGATGGTCAGAGACTGCAGACATGATACAGGACATGGTCAGAGACTGCAGACAGTACAGGAGATGATCAGAGACTGCAGACATAGTACAGGAGATGGTCAGAGACTGCAGACATGGTACAGGAGATGGTCAGAGACTGCAGACATAGTACAGGACATGGTCAGAGACTGCAGACATAGTACAGGACATGGTCAGAGACTGCAGACATGGTAAAGAAGACGGTTAGGGATCGCAGACATGATTGATTCAGGAGATGGTCAGAGACTGCATTAATGGCTGAACCCAGTGTACAAGTATATAGTATCACAGGGCTGATCCACTTTATTTAAACCAGCTCTGCAAGATCAAGTCAGTGATTTTCCTTAGAAAGTACAACCAAGTGACAGAAGACAGCATCACAACCAATTTCCAAAATACACATTTTCTTACAAACAGTGAACTGGTCAGGATTAGTGGAGGACAGTAACCAGTTAATGGGGCTGTGAAGTTTCTAGCCTGATCCAGGCAATGTGCAGGTCAGGTTAGACAGATAAAAAAGAAAAAAAGTAACCAGCAAGACAAGAGGGAGGGGAGGCTGATCGGTAACCTGTACACTGCCTGATCACATAGATATTTGGAAGACCCTGCAGTCGGCCAGCAACATGTTACTGTACTCCCAACGATCCTGTTGTTTCCATTCAGCCACAGCTGTGTGTCCTGCAGAACTTGTATTGCTGCTGTAGTCATACCTCCGTGTGTCTCCCTCCTTGCTCCCCCATTCAGCCCCACTCCAGCACTGTTTACAGTCAAATGTAAGCGGCTGGAGAAGGGAAGGAAAACACTTTTTTTTTATTACTTCTTTCATTCACTGTTTATATTGCTCGGGCCCCCCTGCTGGCCGGGCCCAGTACAACAGGGCCAGTTGTACTGGCTTATCAGCGGCCCTGCATAACATGGACAGAACTGGGGCACCTTTAGCAACATCCCAGGCCAGGAAAGCTTTTGTTTCAGTGCAACAGGGGTTAACAACAGCAACAGTCACTTAGATCCTTAACCCCTTGGGTCTGTATTCAGTGTCCACAAGGCTTAGACGTCTCCTCCAGACTCCGGCAGGCAGACTCCTCTGTAAATTTCTTAGATCAGATCCTCAGTGGCTTCCCTCTTGAGGTCCTGAAGAACTTGTAGCAGGATAGGCTCCCCAGCTCAGGCAGCTGGGGCCTCAATGAGACTGGCTGCACCATCCGCTGGATAGCCAGGAAGTGCAGGCAGCTCTTCTGGATGGGAACCTTTCCTCCTGGGAAAAGAACTCCTCTCTCTGTGGTCCCAAACCATTTATGCACTCCCAAGCCATTATCTGGGCACACCTCCCCAGGGATTGGCTGGAGCTACATAAATATTCAGGCTACCTGTTTGCCGCTTTCGCCCACTATATTCTGGGAGACTCCAGAAACCAGGGGGAAACAATCAAGCCCGCAGAATCCAGAGTAGGCTAAAACAATCACACACTGCTCGGTTGGTTACAGGAGAGCCAAAGGACTAAATTTGCCTAGCCAAACCTAGCAGCCTAACTAGGAGGTGCTACACAGCTTTCTTCATGATAGTTGTCCTTACACGGTGATAACAAATTATACTACAGCGAGCCTGATAGTGAAGACTGCCTTTATGCTTCAATCCTTGTGACTGATTAAAGCACATAAAGTTACCAAACATGGTTAGAAACTCTGAAGTTAATCTGAATTTTCAATTTTCCTTTTTTCTAGTTATTTTACCAGCTGGAAGGGGACATGTGTCTGAAGATCATTGAAAATGGAAAACACAGAGATATCCACATCAGAGAAGGAGAGGTACAGCAGATGACACAACAATTTGGCCTATTTTAGACAGGAAATATGTTATATTTAAAGGCATCCTCTTTCCCCCCTCCAATAAAAAAAAAATGTTTTTGGGATAGCACATAGCTTTATATCACAATCAACAGAGAACAATGAAAACTGGGTAAAATATCTCAATCTACCCATATATATATTTCACATTCCAAAACCTGTGCATAGATCTGTATGCACATGATGTTGCACATTAAAACACATGTTTTAATGTGTATTACTGCAATAAATCGTGTTTTTCAGGCAATTTTATTCAGGCAGAGTTCAGAACTGAAAAGTGAGTATGATAGGTCAGAATAAGGCCACCATAAGGCCACTATATTGCATCAAAAGAACCAGGGACTGACCAGAGTGATCCTTTATACCATATCTGCCTTTTGTTTTCTGGATTACTGGATGATTTTTATTTTCCATTAAAACTAATTTCAAATAAGAAAAATAAATACCCTCTACCTCTGCTAACTGCAATTAAGATTAAACAGATCTCTAATTTTCCTTAATTATAACAAATTTCCCTTGGTAAGGCAAGTGCATTCCTCCCTTATATGGCTTTGAAAATAACAGTAGAGTAATGTGTCCTACAACAATGCAATTTGCTAGAAAAAATTAATCTGAAATGAGAGCAATGAGACATTTTACTCAGGGATTTCTGATTATTTTCTACTCTTTTAGCAAAATATATGGAGTTGTATGGATCTAAACTCCAGGCAAAGGGCCAAATATACAGATAAAATACATATAAGGGAGCTGTTTTACCCACCAAAGGATTCCGTTCTGAGATTTACACAGCTCTGCCTCACAGTGCGGCCATGTCTGGCTAGGCAGAAGGTCTGATTTTTCTCTCTGCTGCAGTTAGGTGACACTTACAGGCTTTGTACCCCCCCAGCATGTGACTGGAAAGTGAAGGAGAAGCAGGAGACTGATGAGCTCATCTCTCTGTCACCCTACTCTCTCCTTTTATGAACATGACCCTTGTACCCCATATGAGCACTGCGGCACAACTGGCTGTCTTCTTTTTCTGTTTCTTCTGACCCTCTTGATGGTTGAGAGGAACCTGTCACAATTAGAATGTGGAAGCTGTTATGGCGGGCTTTTTTTCATGCTGCAAGCTTCGCTGTCATGCTAATCATTTTCTAATTGTAGATTCACTGACCTAAAGCAAGTACTGTGTGTGCATATCAGGTGTCCTAATGCTACTTTGGCTGCATACTTGTTCTTTGCTTTGTGATTCATTATAGTGTATCTCTAGCCAAAACCTTGCATGTATATATAATGATTGACTATGGCTGCCCGTATTTACATATATAGCTATGACCTATATGCAGAATAAGCACACACACTGATAAGATCATTTATAATGAAGCCCGGCTGTGGAGCTAATATTTTTGCTCAAAAAAAATAAAATAAAAACCTAAACTGTGTAAAAAAAAAAAAATGCAGTTTGCAACACCTTCAACCCAGAGCTGTCCCCTGCAGTACCTCTTTTACACCACAGGGCATCATGGCCACGCTTACCACGTGGGTGATGGTGCAGAGTAGCATTGATGTCATCGTATCAGTAACGGATTCTGCATCAGTTAGGACCACCCAGACAAGAGGCAATGGTGAAGAGAACCTTGGAGCATAATGTGATCATCCCGAAGACTTCAGAAAAGAGAATAAAATCACAAAAAAAGCATAAAATACTACCAGTGAAGGCCACAGAGAGTAGGAGGCCAATATAGGGGATTAGGGAGCCCTGTGTTGGCCTTAAGCTCTGTTAAGTTGGCCTTTCAAGGAAGGACATCAACGCCAATCAGCTTTCATTATCTGTATCTGGTTTATTCAATATATACAATGTCATCAGACCACAGCTTAGTGAAGTGTGGTGGTGTACAGATTCACAACTTGCATATTTATGCACATAATGCTGGCATGCTACACCATGAACATATTACAAGATAGATGGAATTTTCCTATTACATCTTTCACAATCATCTGGACTATATCAACTGTTAGGATGTTCTCATCACTTATTTCTTAGACAACTATTTGTTTATGTAAACAATCAATCAAAATATCGTATTACGGAACATTATCAAATAAGTGTCAACAATGACCTTTGGAATTTCCCAAATCACATGTCTTTTAAGCAATATTTCTCGGAACATAACTTCTAATGCCAAATTGGATCATTGACAGGTGAACACCCCTAATTCCAAGTACTCAGGGAACACAGTTCAAGAATTCAGAAAGATACATGTTATATATGATGATGGATATTTGGTAAAAGCTACATCATTATATAGTTTTATTCCTTGATACAGAAGAACTCTTGAACAAATATCATGGAATATACATTTTAAAACAATATATTCTAAATATAATATCTCCATGTTTAAGTCAACTTATCAGTCCCTCCATTTTGTTCAGATTCTTCTGTATACAAAAGGACACATAAGATCTCTATATGTGACAACTTCAAACCCTGTTGCCCTGCTCATTAACCTAAATTATTTTCCCTATAAGTGTTTTACTTATCTTAAAGAGGGAGTCCACCCAAACCGCAAAAAAAAAAAAAATATTAAAAGCCAGCAGCTACAAATACTGCAGCTGCTGACTTTTAATAAATGGCCACTTACCTGTCCCAGGGTCCAGCAATGTCGGCAGGCGACGCCGAGAACCCGCTCGGTTCTCGGCAGCTGCCGCCGCCATCCTAGGTGAGGGAATCAGGAAGTGAAGCATTGCGGCTTCACTTCCCGGTTCCCTACTGCGCATGCGCGAGTCGCGCTGCGCATCGTAAGTGGTCCCCGCTATCTCCTGGGAGCTGTGTGTTTCCCAGGAGACAGCGCGAAGGGAAAGGAAGAGGCATAGACTCCCGTGGGAGTCTATGCCGGAAGTGGGTGCAAATACCTGTCTTAGACAGGTATCTGCACCCCCCTCCCCCCTGAAAGGTGCCAAATGTGACACCGGAGGGGGGGAGGGTTCCGAAAAGCGGAAGTTCCATTTTTGTGTGGAACTCCGCTTTAAGTATGTTTAAAATAAAGAACAATAAACACATCAGAATCAGTAGATCTCAAAATCTCAGCTGTACAGCTATTGTTCATGTAAAAAATAAAGGAGGAGATGAAGGGGCGTGACAGTCCATAAAAACCAAGAGGGAGGGGGCATAACAGTCTTTATGAAAATAGAATAGTCTTCAGGAAAATAAATTGAAAATGGAAAAAAAAAAGTCTCTCTTGTACGACTTGCAAATGTTAATGGATATTTAAAAGTTGATGCCCTATACCTCCTCTTTTATTCTGTAGCCACTCATGCCCCCAGGGGGTACGGCAGCCACCACCCCATAAAGGCTTGCCTCTCAATAGGAACATAAGAACAAACTTCCACAGACTGGAAATGATGTTTCACATAAGCAAAGAAGTCATTATCTTGACTAGGTCTTCAAGCTGGCACCTCAGATCTCTCTCATGGTGTTCACTGGAACTCTCAGGCCGCGGCTTAGCATCATGGCTATGGCCCAACCTCTCAGCATCACAGGAAGTTTACAAGAGTGACTTTCAACCTTCAATGAAGAGTAGCGTGTGTCATTCGAGGATGATAGCATGGCAGACTTTCTGGACTCTTCCCAGGATCGTCTGTGGCTAGAACAAAAAAGATTTCCTAGCAAAAGATGTAATCATTTCTTCATATATTGGTAGGGTTGCCACCTCATCCCTTTAAACCCGAACACCTTTGAATTACACAGGTTCTGAGGCTAATTAAATGCAGATAAGGCACCAAGTGAGTTTAATTACCATCTTAATCAGCCACAGAACCTGTGTAATTCATGTGTGTTCGGGTTTAAAGGGATGAGGTGGCAACCATATATATTGGGCATCTGGATAGAGGCATAAATGGGGGGGGGGGGGGGGGGATTTGGATACGATACTCTCCAACCAACATGAATAGCAACAGAATCACTTATTTTATTCTACTAGATAAAGTGTTTTTTATTTTACTTTGGTGGTGTCAAAAATAACAATCTTTCATTAATTCAAACATAAGTCCGTAACTCCATTGAGCCTAGAAATAAAACGTTTCCTAGCAGCAGTTTCCATTACTAAACATACATATATATAGGTTAAATATACACATATCCAGCTAAACATCTTTCTCAAACCTAATATTGCAGCAGTAGTGAAACCACAAGTCCCAGATTAGAATACCCTACTTGAGCACATATTTTGTCTCAGAACCCAGCCTCTCAACTCAGCTATATTATTATCATAAGCAAATAAAACATTCGAACAAACTCAAAATAAATAATCACTTTAAGACTGACTTCAACTCACTTTTCCATTTGAAGTCACTTTTAAGACTGTATTTAACTTACTTTTCCACTTTTAAGCCTCGTACACACGATCGGATTGTTGGCCAACAAAACCGTAGACTTTGGCAGTAGGGCCTTGGCCCAAACTTGTCTTGCATACAAACCGCAAGGAATTGTTGGCCAACAAATACAAATGTAGTGACATATTACTTTGTTTTTCAGCTCTTTGGTGCCACCCTTTGGGCTCCTTCTGCTAATTTCGTGTTAGTAGAAGTTTGGTGAGTGTTGTTTCTTGCTTTTCATTTTGCACTTTTCATTTTGCGCTTTTCAGTTCATTTCTGAACGGCCGTTCATCAACCAGACATGTTGCGGAATCGGAGGAGATAACATGTTATTTATTATTGGCCTTGGAGTTATTGCTTTGACATTATTTTTTTGGTTGAATAATGATTTGACTTGGTATATTTTCTATATTTTTGCTATATTTTGCACTTTTTGGTTAAGTTCTATTGGCAGATAGCACGTCTAATTTTAATTGTTTTCTTTTTTTAATGTACAATAAAAAAATTGTGGAGAATAATACTTGGCTTGTGCATGTGTTTTACTTCAAATGACAGTTTGAGAGTAGGCAGTTACATTTAAAAAAATACTATGCAAAATTAACAAGGGACACCAACATAGTTGTATCTTTGATCCTAAAAACTACGGGATAATGGTGTTGTGGTAACTTGCCCAAATAATAATAATAAAAAAAATATATATATATTATTCTTGATATCATTAGAAAAAAAAAGCCTTTGAAAATTAGTTTGCAATAACTCCATCAGTATCACCAGCAAAGCATCTTCATTTGAAGAGAATTGTGCGCTGCAAGATTTCATAATTTGCCACGTCACGAATGTTAATTCTCCATTATGAATGCTAGTTTACAAGACCGACTGCTTCTGGCTCGTCCTTGCTTCCGAGCATGCGCGTTTGTACTTTGTACTTTTGTCCGACGGACTTGTGTACACACACTCGGAAAATCCGACAACAGACATTTGTTCGTGGAAAATGTAAAAACATGCTAGCCAACATTTGTCCGCAAAAATCTGACAATTGTCCGATGGAGCGTACACACGGTCGGATTTTCCACCAACAGCCTGTCATCACACATTTCCCGTGTGTACAAGGCTTTAGTCTCTTTAAGACTGTAAACAAAGTACTTTTCCACACTTTCAACTTACTTTTCCCAGCTAAAACCTTAGCATGTAATACTTGCAAATTTTTACCAGAACCCATAGGCGTGTGCACAGGTGTGCCTGGGCACACCCTAATCCCCTATTGCTGCGCAGATTCCCCTTGCTGCTTGGCTACAGAGAAAGGGACTCAAAAGTGAGACATCAGAGGTCTGTTTAGACCCCTGATATTTCACCAAAGCCCCCCAGTTGGGCTCCTAAAAAATGTAAAAAAAAAAAAAATAATAAAAACGTTAATAATAATAATAATAATAATAATAATAATAATAATAATAATAATTATTGTAAAAAAATATTGTAAAAAAAAAAAGTTATAATAAAAGTAAAAACTACTGACACCTACCTCTGCCCTACTGACATCGTCCACTGCTCTACTGCCTAATACAGTATATAAACAGTTGTGTTCATAAGTTTACATACCCTGGCAGAATTTATGATTTCTTGGCCATTTTTTAGAGAATATGAATGATAACACAAAAACATTTCTTTCACTCATGGTTAGTGTTTGGCTGAAGCCAATTATTATCAATCAACTGTGTTCACTCTTTTTAAATCATAATGATAACAGAAACTACCCAAATGACCCTGATCAAAAGTTTACATACCCCAGTTCTTAATACCGTGTATTGCCTCCTTTAACACCAATGACAGCTTGAAGTCTTTTGTGGTATTTGTGGATGAGGCTCTTTATCTTCTCAGATGGTAAAGCTGCCCATTCCTCTTGGCAAAAAGCCTCCAGTTCCTGTAAATTCTTGGGCTGTCTTGCTTGAACTGCACATTTGAGATCTACCCAGAGTGGCTCAATGATATTGAGGTCAGGAGACTGAGATGGCCACTCCAGAACCTTCACTTTATTCTGCTGTAGCCAATGACAGGTCGACTTGGCCTTGTGTTTTTGATCATTGTCATGTTGGAATGTCCAAGTACGTCCCACGAGCAGCTTCCTGGTTGATGAATGCAAATGTTCCTTCAGTATTTTTTGATAACATACTGCATTCACCTTGCCATCAATTGTGACCAAATTTCCTGTGCCTTTGTAGCTCACACATCCCCAAAACATCCTCCTTCCATTTCAAAATGATCGCTTGCACAGTGCTCCTTGGGATGTTTAAAGCTTGGGAAATCTTTTTGTATCCAAATCCGGCTTTAAACTTCTCCACAACAGTATTACGGACCTGCCTGGTGTGTTCCTTGGTCTTCATGATGCTCTCTGCGCTTTCAACAGAACCCTGAGACTATCACAGAGCAGGTGCATTTATACAGAGACTTGATTACACACAGGTGGATTCTATTTATCACCATCAGTCATTTAGGACAACATTGGATCAGAGATCCTCGCTGAACTTCTGGAGTGAGTTTGCTGCACTGAAAGTAAAGGGGCCGAATAATTTTGCACGCACCACTTTTCATTTTTTTATTAGTTAAAAAAGTTTCAAAAATCCAAAAGATTTCGTTCCACTTCACAATTGTGTCCCACTTGTTGGTGATTCTTCACAAAAAATAAAAATTTTATATCTTTATGTTTGAAGCCTGAAATGTGGCAAAAGGTTGAAAAGTTCAAGGGGGCCGAATACTTTCGCAAGCCACTGTATATACACACGCAAGTATTTTGTAGCTCTCATTTGTTTTTGAAAATGAAGAAAGACAAGAAAAAACATTTTTTTTTCTTTTTTCAATTTTCAAAACTTTGTGACAAAAAGTGAGGTCTGCAAAATACTCACTATACCTCTCAGCAAATAGCTTGGGGTGTCTACTTTCCAAAATGGGGTCATTTGGGAGGGTTTTGTGCCACCTGGGCATTCCATGGCCTCCGAAACTGTGATAGGCAGTGAAGAGTGAAATCAAAAATTTACGCCCTTAGAAAGCCTGAAGGCGGTGCTTGGTTTTCGGGGTCCCGTACGCGGCTAAGTTCCCAAAAAGTCTCACACATGTGGTATCCCCGTACTCAGGAGAAGCAACAGAATGTATTTTGGGGTGTAATTTCACATATTCCCATGGCATGTTTGAGCAATATATCATTTAGTGACAACTTTGTGCAAAAAAAAAAAAAAAATTGTCTCTTTCCCGCAACTTGTGTCACAATATAAAATATTCCATGGACTCGACATGCCTCTCAGCAAATAGCTTGGGGTGTCTACTTTCCAAAATGGGGTCATTTGGGGGGGGTTTGAACTGTCCTGGCATTTTATGTACACCATTTAGAAGCTTATGTCACACATCACCCACTCTTCTAACCACTTGAAGACAAAGCCCTTTCTGACACTTTTTGTTTACATGAAAAAATTATTTTTTTTGCAAGAAAATTACTTTGAACCCCCAAACAATATATATTTTTTTAAAGCAAATACCCTACAGATTAAAATGGTGGGTGTTTCATTTTTTTTTTCACACAGTATTTGCGCAGCGATTTTTCAAACGCATTTTTTGGGGAAAAACACACTTTTTAAAATTTTAATGCACTAAAACACGCTATATTGCCCAAATGTTTGATGGAATAAAAAAGATGATCTTAGGCCGAGTACATGGATACCAAACATGACATACTTTACAATTGCGCACAAACGTGCAGTGGCAACAAAATAAATACATTTTTAAAAGCCTTTAAAAGCCTTTACAGGTTACCACTTTAGATTTACAAAGGAGGTCTACTGCTAAAATTACTGCCCTCGATCTGACCTTCGCGGTGATGCCTCACATGCGTGGTGCAATTGCTGTTTACATTTGACGCCAGACCGTCGCTTGCGTTCGCCTTAGCGCGAAAGCAGGGGGCGACAGGGGTGCTTTTTTTTTTCCTTTATTATTTTTTTGCTTTTTTATCTTATTTTTAAACTGTTCCTTTCATATTTTTTTTTAAATCATTTTTATTGTTATCTCAGGGAATGTAAATATCCCCTATGATAGCAATAGGTAGTGACAGGTACTCTTTTTTGAAAAAATTGGGGTCTATTAGACCCTAGATCTCTCCTCTGCCCTCAAAGCATCTGACGACACTAAGATCGGTGTGATAAAATACTTTCCCAATTTCCCAATGGCGCTGTTTACATCCAGCGAAATCTAAGTCATGAAATGCTCGTAGCTTCCGGTTTCTTAGGCCATAGAGATGTTTGGAGCCACTCTGGTCTCTGATCAGCTCTATGGTCAGCTGGCTGAATCACCGGCTGCATTCTCAGGTTCCCTGTTAAGACAGGAGAGCCAGAGAAAAACACGGAAGACGGTGGGGGCATTCCCTCCCACTGCTTGTAAAAGCAGTCTAGAGGCTAATTAGCCGCTAGGATTGCTTTTACATGAAAGCCGACCGCTGGCTGAAAAGAATGATACCAAGATGATACCTAAACCTGCAGGCATCATTCTGGTATAACCACTCAAAGTCGTGAATGGCGTACCTGAAGACAAAAAAATGGTTAACAATAAAACACAGTAAACGGTAAAGTATAAAAATTTGCATAGCTGAAAAGCAAACATGATAAAACATAATAACAATAAAACATTGCAGAATAGAATACAGTAAAAAAGAGCAGAACAATAGAGAGAGAATAGAGAGAGAGAGAACAATAAAACGACAACTATTTTTTAAAATGTTATATATATATATATATATATATATATATATATATATATATATATATATATATATATATATATATATATATATATATATATATATATATATATATATATATATATATATATATATATATATATATTTTTTTTTTTACACTTTTTTTTGTAACTAACTTTTATAACTGTAACCGGTTCCAGGTTCGGGTCTCTCAAAATGCGATAGCATCTTGGGAGACCCTGTGAAAGTGCGCCTAATCTGTGCAATGCTGTACCCTACGCTAATACTCAACTAGTGAATGGTAGCGCTCAAAACATTGTGTGCCTGGCATGTTCTACTATGTGTGTGTGTAGTGTTGTACACTCACATTACAGTCTTCTCTCCTCGGCGCCGGAACGGAAAATGCCGAGCCGAGGAGAGATGACATCATTTCCTTTGCTGCTGTTTACCATACAGCAGCATAGGAATGATTTCATTGGCTGGCGGCGATCGCGAGGGGGGGGCCACAAATGGATGGCCTCCCCCTCACCTCCGATCGCCGCGGGAGGCAGATCACGTACGGGTACGTGATTCTGCCTGCCCGTGCCATTCTGCCGACGTATATCGTCGTGAGGCGGTCGGCAAGTGGTTAAACTACATCTTCTATGACAAAAGAACATGCAGCAGAGCACTTACTCATTGTGTCACACAGAGCCTCGTGCTCCACACGGGACAAAAACAGCTTTCCTGTGGCTTTCCAAAGTGTTGTAATGTGCCACTCCCACCCCTGCCTAAATTCCACCTCGCCATGAACCCTGGGATTCACTGCCCCTCCTGTGGGCCCATGACATCCGTGGCAGAGTCAGCAGGCATAACAGAGGACAATCATCATCCCTATATTGAATGAAGCTGGAAGTAATCTGCATTTAGACAATTCTGGTTTCAGAGCTGTCATTCCCTGGCTCTGTGCTTGATTAGCTTCAATGGTGTGCAGGGGAGACTTTAGGGGTCTAATAGACCCCTGGTGTCTAATTAAAGAGAATCAACCACTTTCATTCATTTAAAAAATAAAAAAAAATTCACTTTCAATAAACATTTATGAAGTATCAAATGTACATTTCTACTGTACATTGCAAATAATATGAAGGTATCAGATTGAAATCTCGCTGATTGTTCGGCAGAGTCTAAACTTGCTAAAGCTGTATTGCCCCTAAAGTAAAAGCAGATATATAGAAAGGGAATGCTCTTGACTATATAAAAAAAGGTCACTGCCCCCACCTATAACTGGTCTTCACAGCAAGTAGCACTGGAAGGGCAAATGCATGTAAAATAAAACCAAAGAATTTCCAAACTCATCTTACCAACCAGCCTGCGACCAACCGAATTAACCTGCCTAACAGTATGCGTTAAAAACAGGGGTTTAGTTGCACAGATTTGCAAATACATGCATAAGCTGCAGACCACGGCAAGGCACCCTGCATCCTGCAGACCCTAACTCTAACTTTGAAGAGTCTCCACAGTGGGAGCACATGTATTCTAATGGATAGATGAAGGGCAGATGACTGGAGGGAGCCCAACCCTCCTTAAAGGCGCAGGAGCACACTGAACACCCAGCACATTGCACAATGGCAGCAAAGGTGTCAGTGCGTTGCCTGACCAATATTGTCAACAATACAAAAAAACGTCACTGCCCCCACCTATAACTGGTCTTCACAGCAAAGAGCACTGGAAGGGCAAACACATGTAAAATAAAATATTTTTTGGTGTTTGGGTTTTTTTTTGTATTTTATTTTGGAACTTGGATGGGAGAAGGCATTAGTGGGATACTCCAACTGGAACTATTCACAATGGATAAGGACAACTCTCACTTGGCCTCACGGATCATTTATGGAAGCAGGCACACTGCTTTACCCATAGAGCCACAGGTATGGAGGAATTAAGTCTTCTTGTTCTCACTAGCAGCAGACTTTATGCACTACATTATCTTCAGGATACTCTCTAGCATCTCCTTTACTGACACCCGTTCACTGACACTTCTAGCTGAAGGAGTGGCCCTCACGTGACAGGCCCCAAGGACACAGATCTGTACTCACAGTAGGCAGGAACCACCCAAGGCCGCGCGACCACCTCCGCGGAGGAGAGGGCAACTGCCCCCTCCCTCCTGAACTATGTTTCCCGGCTCAACTAACTCTGAACACATGTACCCTGTGCTTTTATTCAGTATCCCAACATGCAATTAAGCACTTTTCCTCTGCCAATTGCCACTCACTTGTCAGGTCCCCGCCCACTGTCCAATATGCCTCCCTATTGGACCAGTGAGGGACAGTCAAACAAGCTGAGCCTGAGTACAATGAGAAAACCTAACCAATAGATCCTGTTCCCTGGTAGGTAGATAGCACTCTAAGTTTTACCTGACCATCTTCCTGGTAAGCAGAAAGACCAAAAACTATACTTTCTTCTAGCACCTACCTAGTAGGGTGCTACATAATATACACTGTAACGTATATTAATGTGCTCAAAAAGAAATAAACATCTGCACCTTCTAAAACCAAGCGCAAATTCAAACTAAAATTAAACACAAGTGAAATCCATATAGTGGAAATTAAAGTGCATAGTCCCAAATATTCCTCTGTGACATCCAATATGTGAAATCCTTCCTGCAGTGATTAACAGGATCCTCCAATAATGAGCCCAAAGGAACCACTTTTAATATCCTATTTACTCAACACAACCTCATCCATTATATTTTATTCAAAAAAAAATATATATATATATATATATATATATATATATATATATTGTTAGGTTTAGTGGATTTTTTGCTAAGAATATGGGTTTGGTAAATACACGGAATAAAGAACTTAAACTACCAATGGGGGGTTTTAACTCATCTTCAGGCATAAAATGTGCATTTTAATGTGTGCAAAAAAAAGAAAGAACATCACTGGCAACAAAAAGGTGAAGCTTATTACATTTATGTGGGGAAAAAAAGCAAAACCTTAGATAACCTAGATGACCGGTAGCAGTGGCGGCTTTTGTTCCTTTTTTTGGGTGGTTGTGGTGGTTGGGGGGTTTGTTTGCCCCCTTAGCCTCGCTCGCCCACTCGGCAGCCTCGCAAGCCCCCTCGCCAGCCCTGCTTGCTCGCAAGCCTGCTCGGCACTTACACCATCCAGGTCCCGGACAGCTTCGGGGGCTTCCCCAGCTTCTCCTCCCGGCCAATCCGGTCGCTTCTCCTCCCCACCAAATCTGGTCTCAGAACCTGCTTCCTGTCCTGATTGGCCGCTGACCCATACATAGGTAAACTGAATTCCACACAAGCTGTATCTCTGCAGGGATAATTGTAATGGTAACAAAACACAAGCATGACTAGAGATAAAGCTGATAATGAAACGTCTGTATGACTTGGCCTTCCCAAGGACATCTGTGAACTAGTCTGCCTTTGCGAGTTATTTCGTTATTGGTGACTTTGATTCGATAATTGTCATGTGTGAGGCTTAATTACGGCTCACAGCAGGAACATAATGTTGTATTTACATGAATTTTCTCCAAACCATTCCACAATAACAAGTTCTGTCTCCACAGATGTTTCTGCTTCCTGCTCGAATTCCGCACTCTCCGCAAAGGTTCTCAAACACCGTGGGCCTTGTGCTTGAGAGGAGGAGGTTGAAAACTGAAACAGATGGCCTACGGTAAGACATAATTTGCTCTATAGTAAATAAAATATTTTTGAAACCAAAATAGATAACCTGTTCTCATGTTTTCAAGTGGGAGTAAACTTCCCTCTCTGACTTTTACCTATAGGTAAGCCTATAATAAGGCTTATCTATGGGTACTGTAAATATCTCCTAAATGTGCACTTTTTAGGAAATCTATATTATACATTCAGTAGGTGACGTCACTGGCGCATGCGCTCTGAAGGAATGGTCACCTAGCCCATTCCTTCAGTATCCTGTGTTGTAAACGGGGGCTTCCACGCGCATGTGTAGGAGTGGCATTATCGTGGGTCCGGCCAGTCACACAGCCGGAGTCCGCGAACCTGGAAGGAAGACGGGAAGATGGGAGCACCTGCAGTGGTGACAGCGTGGCGCTGGAAGGGCTTTGTTTTCAGGTAAGTTTAGCATAATGTAGTAGTATGCGATGCATACTAACACAATATGACAATACCTTTTCAGTTTAAAAAAAAAAAAAAACACCTAGCGGTTTATTGCCACTTTTAAAGTGTATATGCCCTCCCTTGAATTAGCATGCTCCCGGTTTGAGTGCAGGCTTAAGGAAGCCATTGAGTAGAATAAGATGCTTATGTCAGTTTTCTGCTTGAAGCTGCCCTTA
The DNA here is from genome assembly GCA_037952835.1 of Lithobates septentrionalis. Taxonomy (NCBI): domain Eukaryota; kingdom Metazoa; phylum Chordata; class Amphibia; order Anura; family Ranidae; genus Lithobates; species Lithobates septentrionalis. The sequence continues at coordinate 740,448 of JBBDGP010001418.1, forward strand.
GGAATGTGTTTCAGTAGTGGATGTCAGAATACAATAGCTGGCAGGGAAGATTTCCCCCATCCATGCTGTTTAGTATTTGGTTTCTCATGTTCAACCTGCAGAATTAGAGAAATCTAGTGTAGAAATAGCCTTACACTTACGCATTACTTAGTATACATGGAATTAATATCAGAAAATATGATGGATGCTTAGTCTGTGAGGATAATGAGGAGTGAGGAACCCCTGAAACTGAGTGGGGAATGGGATGTCATACTCAAAATTCATAATAAGAAATCAAAAAAGATTGAACAGCTCAGCTTTGGATGCAGGCAGGTTATAATAAATTAAAATTTCTTTGGAGAAGATTGTAAATCCTGGCAGGATCATAAATTCCACTGAGACAGATATGTAGGGCAGTGTGTTGTAAGTGGAGGGATAGACAGATGACACTTCTTCCTCCATGTGCCCCTCCTCGATGGACGCCTAGTGTGGGTCACATAGGAAGCCTACCCTGGGTGGGTTCTTCTTGGCTACGCTAGGCACATTGTGCAGGGATGCTGCTTCACACATGGGGTACGGGACCTCTATTAAACTCTACATGTAATGTACATCACGGTTACTTTTGCATTTAGAAGGGTCATGAAGAGCCAACGCTCTCTCCACCTGTTCAGCGTATCACCACTACCTCACTCCCATGACTGCTCTGGAGTGCTGCGGTGCACCTAGTGCTGACTCCATGCATGCACTTCACTTATCTCTTTCTCTTCCCTAGTTGTGTACAGGATGAGCATCGGTGGTGCAGATCTTGCTATGGGAGATGGATCACTGCAGAAGGAGTGCCGACAACATCTCCCTTGCTGCAAGAGGCTATCACATGTCACATGTACACGCTTTATAACAGGCCGCTAGAGAAACCTTTGGTAACCACTGTATCTTCACACTGTATAAACTCTGGTATCGTGTGACGGTTACTTGCATTAAACCCCACATATACAAATAACAGTCAAAAATAAAAGTCCCTAACTAGTGGCCCAGGGCCCTCGGGCAGTGCCCGAGTGGCTCAATGGTCAGTCCGCCCCTGGCTTTTACCCTCTCCTATTATATGTTTATCTTTTTATTTAAGTTTTAGAGAAAAAAAAATGGGGAGGAGGCATCAACTTACAGGCAACTTACAGGCAACGTGTGACGGTTACTTGCATTAAACCCCACATATACAAATAACAGTCAAAAATAAAAGTCCCTAACTTCAGGCGTGTGGCTGCCCCAGCATACCTGCACAAGAGTCAACTACTGGCAGAGTCCATGATCAGGAAAGTCCATAGTGGTGGTATCTTCAGGGTGGACTACAGCTCTCAGCATCCCCCTTTGGTAACGGGAAGTCTGACCTCGGCATAGCACTGGCAATCCAAACTCTGGCAACGATGGAGAGTGGGCAAGATCCAGTCTCTTCTATAGTAAGAGGTACTTTCCTTTCTCTCTCTGTTTCCTACACCCCTCTCTCTGGGTCCGGAGCTCCAACCCTTTTATACACAGGACCAGGGAGATGGACACAAGATAAACCACCAAAAATGAACAGGAAGCACAATTAACCCCAACTTTTCCTATTGGGGCAGCATTAACCACTTACCTGAATACAAGTGGATTATCTAAATGTGGATTAGCAGGTCTGCACACCCGGGTTAAAGAAGAAGTATGGCCAAAGCTTTTTTGGCTGTACATCTATGGATCACAGGAGTGCAGTTCGTTCAGCTGACGTCACAGAGCCGGTCCAGACTCAGTAAAGATTCCAACCATTTGGTCAGGATCCACCCCAATACCTGGACTGGCAGCTGGCACAGCCTCTTAGCGAGCCACTGAGAGCGTGAGCCAGCCTCTCCCGCCCCCTACACAGCCCAGCGGGCTCCCACTTATCTTTTAAGTACATTTTCTTTTCCCATTTATTTTGATGTTACTACTATTGGCTATTTTGTAAACATTTTTGCTAGCACCGTTTTTCCTTTTTCGTTAAATAAATTATATTTTAAAATTGTTAAGCCTTATCTGTAATGTGCTAAACCAGAATGTAAATAATTCCTTGGCTGTTAATATATTACTGCTCTTCAAACCGCTGGACTCCTGGACAGGTAAGTGCCCTAATATTAAAAGTCAGCAGCTACAGTATTTGTAGCTGCTGACTTTTAATTTATTCTGAAGGGGCCTGGAGCTCCTCTTTAAGGCCAGTTATAGGTTGGGGCAGTTGACATATGTTTGTATTGTTGAGATTTTTATAATCACATACTGGTGATGGCAGCAGGTTGGAGTCCCTGCTGTTGTCACATATTGGTTCTGACCTTGCATTGACTTCTGACCTTACTGACCTTGCATTGTCAGGTGGTAAGTGTACTTTACTTTATGGTAAGTATATTTGTGGCTTACTTCTAGGAGAGCATCTTTCTGGTATTGCAGCTCAACTTGGCTGTTAATAGCGTCTACAGATCTTGCAGTGGTTAGAGGGCTGTGCACAGCAGCTACTGGATGGTTGTTTGCTATATTGGAGCACAAAGATTATACATCTAGCACTCACCCTCTGAATGGGGCCACTGGACATAGCCCTGGACTCCATTAGTAGTTCAAAGGCTGCCTGGCCCAGGTACAGTTCCCTGGCTCAGTCTAGAGAATGTCTTTTCTGTGGGTTTAATGCAAAAACTTTAACAGGTGAGGAATAGGGGTGCAGGACACTCCAAAATGACCAAAGGAACAAGAGGACAACTTCTGACAGAATTCTCTTGTAGCAGCATTTGTTGGAGGTAAGCGGGAAGTGCCAGCTAAGCTGAGACTCTATCCCAGATAGCAAGGATAACTTGCCACAAATTTGTGGCAGTGTTAAATTGTAGATCTGTTAACTTGCTGCACATTTTCACTGGCAAGTTGTACACTTGAAGAGCACTTGAAGCACAAGTTCTAGTTGACACTTTTCCAATTTGTAGCAAATTTGCGTGGCAAGTCTCTAGCATGAGCAAAGTTGCAGTGGTGAGTCTACAGCAAGAGCTCTGCAAGTCTATAGCATGAAAATTCAGCCACAGTGACCCCTGTGGTGGGATGACTATTGCACAACATAACTGAACCAGAACTTGCAGCAGACTTGCAGAATGTTTGCAAAGAATGTTGATCTGGAGTCATGCAATGTGGACTTGCTGCAATTGTTCAACAAACTTGTGAAGTCTGGCAAGTCTAGCAATAGCTTAGCAAATAATTTTCAAACTTGCAGCATAATTACTTGCTATCTGGGATGCAAGCAGTCCCAGTCCTTACAGCAATCTATGGCACGTACTTCTCCAAACACATGCACAACGAGAGTCTTTAGCAGAGAACCTACTCACAATGTTCAAGGATAGCTGTTGCCTGCTAGCTTCCATGCAATGTTCCCCTGTGATTCCAGGATCCCTACTGTGGTCTGCCTCCACAGGTGATGCCCTCCAGCAAGTATCACTCAATCCAGATTTCCTCAGACCCACAGCCAAGCACAGGCTGAGGTTCAACATCAGCTCCCAGGTACACAGGCTGCATCCCAGAGGCAGCAGCTGCAGGACAGGAACCCTCTGAACAGACCTCCCAAACGTTTATAGTTTCCCTAGCCACCTTCTGGACGCCCCTTTACAGCGATTGGCTGAGGTCTTTCTGGAAGTTTCCTCCATAAGCGGGTAGGAGTGATCAACCACCAAACCTAGGTAAAACCTGACCAGACCAACAAAACAGATTGCTACTCCACTGAGTACAGCAGAGATAGATAGATAGATAGATAGATAGATAGATAGATAGATAGATAGATAGATAGATAGATAGATAGATAGATAGATAGATAGATAGATAGATAGATAGATAGTTTTACCTAACAAGACTAAAACTATATTGTGCAAAAAAAAATTGCTTTTTTTATATTATTCCAAAAGGTATTACGTTGGCAACTCCACAGAGGTTTTATTTGAGAGGTGGTTTTACTGTGAAGACCTGGGAAAGCAGCTGGCTCCAGTTATTGATGAGTAAGTTTGACACCTACTGTCCAATTGAAGTATTGCAAGGGCAAATCTGTGTATATTAAATATATAAAAAAATGTAAAAATACCCATATCTTTACAGAAGTTTTGATAACTGCTTTGTATTCTATTTTTGTGCGGCCTTTGCATCAGCTGCCATGTTGGAATAAGACATCAAAATTAGAGTAATGGGATTACTGGACAGGAAGTCAGTTTAGGTATTTTAGGGCCCTTTCACACCGAACGCAGTTGGCTAAAGTTGGATAAAGTTGGATGCATTTTGAACTGCACTCTAAGTGCATAGACAGCCAGAAATCAAGGTAATCCTATGGGCATATTTCATATCATTGCAGTGCAGTACAGAGCAGATAAAAAAAAAGTAGAGCATACTGCATTTTTCTACACTGCAAATGCAGTGAACGCGCTACAAACATGCTTCTAGTGCACTGCACCACACTGTGCCCCTTTAAGCCAAGAAAACCAAGTCCAAAAATGTATAGAAAAATGCACTGCAGACGCAGCACAAAATGCATGCAAAACGCGTTTCAAGCACACTTCAGATGAATATAAATATACAGTCAAAAACGCACACAGTTATGTGTAGTTTCTGGTGTAAATGAGCCTTTACTAGTGACGGACTGATAACTCATGGGGCCCCGGGCAATAGGAGATTATGGGGCCCCCCAGGCAGTCAGAGATTATGGGGCCACACAGTATACACACACACACACACAGTATACAATCATACAGTATACACATACATGTACACACAGTATACACAGACAGATGTGAAAAAACACAGATTTATACATACTGTCCCTGGTTTTACTGAGGCTGGCAACCCTGATGGGGCCCCCTAGTAGCCCAGGGCCCTCGGGCAGTGCCCGAGTGGCTCAATGGTCAGTCCGCCCCTGGCCTTTACCCTCTCCTGTTATATGTTTATCTTTTTATTTAAGTTTTAGAAAAAAAAAATGGGGAGGAGGCATCAACTTACAGGCAACTTGGGTTACCCTCTCCTTTTAAAGCTGGACTCCTGTACTGACATTTCTTACCCTTTTTGTAGAGTGATGTAGAAGCTGCAGTAAGTCAGATACAGCCTGTCTCATCTAGCCTTTTCTTCCCTAGTCTTCCTTTCCATTTTTTTTTTTTTTATTGGATTTCAGTTCTTTTGATGCTGGAGGCTCAGCATCACATGTGGGCATTACATATGGTAGCCTGTATGCAAATGCATTTCTAAGAACACCCAGTCCACTGGACTGACATTCACCGATAAAAGCATTTTCATATTTGTATAACTCCCAAACGCCAGCCCTATGCTTGCATCAGGGCTGTGGGCTCATAAGAGGAGTCCTGAAAAGCACAGAGACCCGCTGATGACATCACTGGGTCTAAAATAAGGTATGTAATGAAAGCAGAAAGGTTTTATTAAAACAAAATATTTGGCTGATAACTCAGCAGTGTGATGTTGCTGTATCTTTGTCCAGTCAGCAGACTGAGGGTGTGATCGCAGCTTTCACTGTACTGCTGCAGTGGAGGGCAAATGTAGAACCTGCCTGTGAGGTCTGGAACGTGTTAGCTGCAGAATATTACAAATCCACTGGCTCACTGGAGTTCAGCTGTAAAGGTTGCCTATAGACATGAGGAGAAGTCATGTGTGGGGGCATAATCCAACATCCAGGTTGTAAAACCCATGTCGGGGCCTCCTGTACAAATGTTTCTAGCAGTGGAAAATCCAAAACCCTGGTTTCATTTCTCCAGCTCTACACTCTTTGGCTCAAAGGCCACGTCAGTAAACACACCTTCATTTATGTACGGGGGGGCCTTCAGGATTCCATTGGTTACAGGCCCCAACCATTGGGGTCATGCCTGTAGTGCCACCCCTCATAAGGGCCGCTGGAAGATGACTGTCCCTAAAGGTTGCCCTGACCTTGCAAGCCTCCCGACAACTTGGGTTCGGACAAAATTCAAAGAAAGAATGCAATGTTAAAGACACTGGGCTGTAGCAAAGTAAATGAGTATTTTACTAATAATTCTTAGGGCAGCAAAGAGAAAGGAATGTTAATGCAAATATTTTTCAATCTCAAACTTTAGTCGTAGCAAGTATACAAGAGATATGCAATGCAAAGAAAGATCACAGTAAATCAAACGGTAATAACCAGTAGGCCCCGGAAGAACCTATGACCCCAGGTATGAAAGGGAAGAGAATGATCTTTCTGTGTCAAACTGCACCCTTCAAATCCTGATGCCACAGGCCCAGAAAGCAAACAGCACATTTTTTTAAGAACACAATATGTGAACAATGCAATGCAATAAATAAATTCTGAGTAAGAGTTCACTTTAAAAAGCACAGATGTTATGATGCGGGGGGTTAAGAGAAGAGAAGTCCTTGTAGTGAAGGTATTCAGAATCTTCAGCTAGCTCAACAAGGGCCCAGAGGGACTGCTGTGTAATGGCGAGCAGCAATAGTATGTGCAAAGTGTTTTTTGTTAGAAGCTTTTTTATAAAGAGATGGGGTAAAGGTGTGTGCATGCAGTGTCTTTTTTGTAGGGTGTACAGAGGGTGGGCTTCTAACCGCTCATCATTCCTGATGATACCAAGGCTCAAGGGAATAGGATGTCCTGGAACAGGCTCTTGAAGAATCTGCAACTAGTGAATGGTGCCTGGCCGTGCACCTGGCAACGCTGGGATTCAGCTGGGTCTGTAACAGTGATGATGAGAGTGACCCTCAACTGTCACTCGGCCAACAGGGAGCTAGCAATGGTGGATCTGCCTGCAGGTGTATGCTTACTCTTTGAAGACTCTCCATATGGTCCAGGCCGCCGCTCCTGCTCGCATTCCCCAGAGCAGCTGGGTCTCTGCTCTCTGCTGAAGGCTGTGGTCCCAAGAGGAAGAGCTCCTCCCTGGACCAGGCTATTTATGTCCTCACCCAGCATTCGTCTCTCTCCAGCTGGCTGGAACTTGCAGTCTGCAGAAGGACTGGTTCCATGGAAATCCTGGCTCTCCAGATCACATGCCCCATGATCCCCAGCTTTCAGTAGTGGTCTCTCTCTCTCTCTCTCTCTCTCTCTCTCTCTCTCTCTCTCTCTCTCTCTCTCTCTGCTTTCAGGAAATTATGTTACTATGTTCAGGCTAAACACTAGAGGAAAACAAACTCAAGGCAGCCCTTGTTAAAGAATGTCCCATGATAACACAAGGAGACTAGCCAGTGCCTGGCTACATGCCAAACACTCAGACAACAAAATCCACCATATTTGTGGGTGAAAGCCCATATCACCGCTGCCAAGTTGGTTGACTTGCCATCTCTGTAGGCCACCACCCATTTCCAAACTGAGCCAATCTATGCATTTGTTCCCCAGATATAATCTTGCACTCTGTCCCATAGGAATAAAGAGACTCAGTCTACATCCTCCTTTAACTCCTCTTTACACCATGGGAACATAGTTACATAGTAAGTATGGTTGAAAAAAGACACAAGTCCATTTAGGTCCAATAAAAAATTATACAATCCTATATAGACAGGGGAAAAAATTCCTTCCTGATCCTCCAAGAGTCAATCAGATATATCCAGTTATATTATGCACATTTGAAAACTAATCCAGGCCCTTTTTTAAAACATATCTACTGAACTGGACAGAACCAGCTCTTGAGGGAGTCTTTTCCACATTTTCACAGCTCTTACAGTGAAGAAACCTTTCCGTATTTGGAGATTTAACCTGGATAACAACAGTCCATAGGCAAAGATTATTCCAAATTGCATGGCTGTCCATGTCCAATTTTTTTCTTGCATACCAAATGGCATTTTGTTTTGCTTTTATTAATTTTTAGCTACCCTGGTGGTGACATTTGGGAGAGAGTAGATGTCATTCTCCCTAAGGGGAAAGCTACATAACAGACACTTCTATCATCTAAGTTGAGGCTCTAACTTTCCCACAAGGGCTCAGGCCAGAGCTTTAAACTACACACAACTCTCCCTACTCTATCCTACGTCCCCCAATCTATACCCTGACTCCACTACAGCTACAAACCCAATCCTGCCTACCTACAGAGCCTTGAAAAATGTTCCACATTTTGTCATGTTACAACCAAAAACGTAAATGTATTTTTTTGGGATTTTTTGTAATAGACCAACATAAAGTGACACATAATTGTGAAGTGGAAGGAAAATGATTAATGGTTTTCAAAGTTTTTTTTACAAAAAAATGTCTGAAAAGTGTGGCATGCTATTGTAGTCAGCCCCTTTACTCTGATACCCCTAACTAAAATCTAGTGAAACCAATTCTAGTGAAACCAATTCACTAGCCTTCAGAAGTCACCTAAGTAGTAAATAGAGTCCACCTGCGTGTAACTTAATCTCAGTATAAAGACAGCTGTTTTGTGATGCCCTCAGAGGTTTGTTAGAGAATAGAGAACCTTGGTGAACAAACAGCATCATGAAGGCCAATGAACACATCAGACAGGTCAGGGAAAAGGTTGTGGAAAAGTTTAAAGCAGGGTTAGGGTATAAAAAAAATATCCCAAGCTTTGAACATCTCATGGAGCACTGTTCAATCCACCATCCAAAAATGGAAAGAGTATGGCACAACTGCAAATCTACCAAGACATGGCCGTCCACCTAAACTGACAGGCCGGGCAAGGAGAACATTAATCAGGGAAGCAGCCAAGAGGCCCATGGTAACTCTGGAGGAGCTGCAGAGATCTACAGCTCAGGTGGGAGAATCTGTCCACAGGACAACTATTAGTCACGCACTCCACAAATCTGGTCTTTATAGAAGAGTGGCAAAAAGAAAGCCATTTTTGTAAGAAAGCCATATAAAGTCCCATTTGCAGTTTGTGAGAAGCCATGTGGGGGACACAGCAAACATGTAGAAGAAGGTGCTCTGGTCAGAAGAGACCAAAATTGAACTTTTTGGCCTAAAAGCAAAATGCTATGTGTGCGTTCCTCTCCCTGAACACACCATCCCCACCGTGAAACATGGTGGTGGCGGCATCATGATGTGGGGATTCCTTTCTTCAGAAGGGACAGGGAAGCTGGTCAGAGTTGATTTGGAGATGGATGGAGCAAAATACAGGGCAATATTTGAAGAAAACCTGTTATGCCGCGTACACACAGCCAGACTTACTGACAGAAAAAGTCAGATGGGAGCTTTCAGATATTTCGACCGTGTATATGCCCCATCAGACTTTTTCTGTCAGCATTTCCGATGGACTCAGATATAGAACATGTTCTAAATCTTTCCATCAGAAATGCAGACGGAGTTTAGCCCGTTGGCAGGTCTGGCCGTGTGTACGCGGCATTAGTCTGCAAAAGACTTGAGACTGGGGCGGAGGTTCACCTTCCAGCAGGACAACGACCCTAAACATACAGCCAGAGCTACAATGGAATGGTTTAGATCAAAGCATATTCATTTTCATGTGTTAGAATGGCCCAGTCAAAGTCCAGACCTAAATCCATATAAGAATCTGTGGCAAGACTTAAATTGCTGTTCACAGATGCTCTCCATCCAATCTGACAGAGCTTGAGATATTTTGCAAAGAATAATGGGCAAAAATATCACTCTAGATGTGCAGAGCTGGTAGAGACATCCCCAAAAAAACTTACAGCTGTAATTGCAGCGAAAGTTGGTTCTACAAAGTATTGACTCAGGGGGGCTAAATACAAATGCCCCCCACACTTTTCAGATATTTATAAAAAATTTTGAAAATCATTTATCATTTTCCTTCCACTTCACAATTATGTGCCACATTGTGTTGGTCTATCACATAAAATCCCAATAAAATACATTTACGTTTTTGGTTGTAACATGACAAAATGTGGAAAATGTCAAGGTGTATGAATACTTTTTCAAGGCACTGTAGGTGGAGACTATTTTGAATCTTTTATGATGTAAGTGCATTACTTTCAAAAAAACGATTACCTGTAGGTGGAGACCCTGCCAAGCTTACAAGTACAGATCTGCCAACCCAGCGAATGTATATCCGTTGCATCCCTATTAGTCTGTTAAATATACAATTGAAAGCATATTTTTATTTTTTTATATTTGCAAATGAGGGGAAATAAATGTCAATGTAAAAAAGAGACAAATAATTCGACAGTGGGGCACTAAATAATCTACAAATCTCCTAAATATTACCATTGTGAAATGATCAACATAAAACACCCATACATAATGAAAAGTGTCGATATGGCATATCCAAAAAAAAGCGATCTATATATATATATATATATATATATATATATATATATGTAGCAATTACTCTCGGTGGAGCTGCTGGTTTAAGCGGGCTTGTTATCTTCACTCTCCTTCCCTCTGTTTCACCGGCACCGGGTCTAGGGTTCCGTTGAATTTACCTCTGGACGACACACGCACCAACACTTGAGTATGTTTTCAATGCTTTATTAGACCATCAACAAAGGAAGTAGCAGGAAAGAGGCAGAAGGGAAACTGCAGAGGAAAACTCAAATACCTTTTTAGTCTTTTCTTGACAAATGTTGGGGGTTGGATATTTCAGTAGAATGCACTCCCTGGTGGGACGCACTCCTTACACGCCTGGATAGGCCCCTCTCACTAGCCTAGCAACCAGTACGTAGCACGAACAAAAGTCTCTGCCACAGACTTGTTTGGGATGAACCCGTACGATCCTCTGCCACAGGATGTATTGGTTCTTTTGTGGTGAATGTCAGTCACAGTGCTTGAACCTTTAAGCCTAAGCAACACTTTTCTGTATAATCACTTTAGGTTACGTCCTCCAACCGAGTCATCAGGCCTCTCTCCAGACCAGCGCGTTGCATGATCCTTCCATGACGGGTCCTCCCCTGGGATCTCCTCGGTTGTCCAGCTTCTTCCCTCTGGATAGACAGCTCAGGACCATTCCTCGGCCGCTGTGGTAGGCCCCAGACAAGCTTCTGGGCCCACCCCTGCGCCGCAGCAACGTGGGCCTCCGGAACCGAGGACCACGAGATAGCTCTCTAACGCATACCTGTCGGCCAGGAGGGCCAGAAGGTGGATGTAAAATGTACCCCAAAATATGGCGTCTGTCCCATAAATACCCGCGCCCAGAATGCAACTCGGGGGACCACCTCCACCGAGTTGTCTCCTGGACAGAAGAGCATCCATACGCTTAGACACGTTGCCTTTCCAACACTAGCCAGCGGTAACAGCGACACCCACGGCTCAGTATGGAAGGACACGCAAAGTCAGCCAAGCTGGAACAGAGGCAAATCTAACCTTCCTAACGAACAAGTTACTAAATTTACCTATCAGATGGAAGATCGCAAATCTACCAGCGCTACATATATATATATATATATATATATATATATATATATATATATATATATATATATATATATATACAAATCAATATGGTAATACAGTCCAACTTAGAGTGATGAAAAGATAGTGAAACAAAATCGCTTTGATCCACTAAAACCCTTCACTTGCCGCCCGCCATATAGCAGAATGACGGTGGCAAAGTGGTTTCAATATCCTGACTGGGCGTCATATGACGTCCTCAGGATATTAAGCCACTGTGCGCCCCCGGGGGCGCGCATCGAGGTGATCGTTGTTGCGGTGTGTCAGTCTGACACACCGCAACTCTGATCTAGGTAAAGAGTCTCTGACGGAGACTCTTTACCACGTGATCAGCCATGTCCAATCACGGCTGATCACAATGTAAATAGGAAGAGCCGGTGATCGGCTTTTCCTCACTCGCGTCTGACAGATGCGAGTAGAGGAGAGCCGATCGGCTGCTCTCCTGACAGGGGGGGGTCTGTGCTGATTGTTTATCAGCACAGCCCCCCCTCAGATCCCGCCTAGGACCACCATCATGCCACCCAGGACCACCAGGATGGCCATCCACACTGGACCGCCAGGTTTGCCCCCCCTAGACCCCCAGGGAAATACTAATCTGTGCCCAGGCAGCTGCCAATCAATGCCCAGGCAGCTGCCAATCAGTGCCCACTCACAATGCCTACCACTGCCAGTGCCACCAGGGATGCCTATCAGTGCCTCATATCAGTGCCGCATATCAGTGCCCATCAGTGCCACGTATTAATGCCCATCAGTGCCACCTATCAGTGCCCAGCAGTGCTGCCTATCAGTGCCCATCAGTGCCCAGCAGTGCCGCCTATCAGTGCCACCCATAAGAACCCATCTTTGCAGCCTTTCAGTGCCCATCAGTGTCGTCTAACAGTGCTCATCAGTGCCCACCAGTGCCACCCATGAGTGCCTATTAGTCCCGCCTATCAATGCCCATCAGTGTTGCATATCATTGCCACCCATCAGTGCCACCTATAAGTTCCCATCAGTGCCGCATATCAGTGCCCATCGTCAGTGCCCATCGTCAGTGCCCACTCATTGGTGTCACCTCATTGGTGCTGCCTTATCAGTGCCTGTCAGTGCCGCCTTATCAGTGCCCATCAGTGAAAGAGAAAACGTACTTATTTACAAAATTTTATAACAGAAACAAAAGCAAAATTTTAATTTTTTTCAAAATTTTCAGTCTTTTTTTATTTGTTTAGCAAAAAATAAAAACTGCAGAGGTGATCAAATACCACCAAAAGAAAGCTCTATTTGCGGGAACAAAATGATAAAAATTTAGTTTGGGTACAGTGATGGATGGCCGCGCAATTGTCATTCAAACTGCGACAGCACTGAAAGCTGAAAGTTGGTCTGGGCAGGAAGGTGTATAAGTGCCCTGTATTGTAGTGGTTAAGAATAAAGCTCACCAGATGCTGTTGCCATTCACTCTCGTGCCTGGCAAATATCGCCTTATTAGATGTTATTGAAGAGCTGCTTATACACAAAAATAGGAGTAGGTGAACACATAACCAATATATTAAAAGGATATAAATATCATAGCATCTCAGAACACTACAGGCGTTATCATGCAAAAGACCCCTCTTCTCTCCAATTTTGGGGTGTGGATAGGGTCCTCCCTGCATGGAGAGGCTCTAATAGAGTTAGAGACCTCTCCAGAAGGGAAACTAAGTGGATTCATTTATTACAGATGATAAGCCTTGAGGGGTTAAGCATCGAACTGGACATTAACTGCTTCATCAGTGATTATTAATGAATAACCATTTACGGACTGCCCGCTGTCATTTTACATCGCTACTTTGAAGAGGAATATCATTGTTATGGCAGCAGCTAGCTGCTATAACCCCGGTATCCTCTTCAGCAGGCGGTCCGCTTTCAGATACAAGTGGTCTCCTACGGCGGATTCTCTGCAAGATCACTTTTATCGGCGGCGGGAGAGGGCCCCCTTCCCACTGTGCTCCGGTGCCCTCCGCCACTTACCGGAGCAGTCGGTAGTGACGGAGGCGATCGGGTCCTGTGTCCTATTAGGCATGGAGAAAAATGTGAAATATAATGTTTGGGGGTTCTAAGTAATTTTCTAGCCAAAAAAACAGTTTTTAACATGTAAAAACCAAATCTCAGAAAGAGGCTCGGTCCTTAACCACTTCAGCCCCGGAAGATTTGGCTGCTCAATGACCAGACATTTTTTGCGATACGGCACTGCGTCGTTTTAACTGAAAACTGCGCGGTCATGCAACACTGTTCCCAAACAAAATTGACGTCCTTTTTTTACCCACAAATAGAGCTTTCTTTTGGTGGCATTTGATCACCTCTGTGGTTTTTATTTTTTGTGCTATAAACAAAAGAAGAGCGACAATTTTGAAAAAAACACAATATCTTTTACTTTTTGCTATAATAAATATCCCAAGTTTTTTTTTAAAAAAAACTAAATTTTTCCTCAGTTTAGGCCAATATATATTCTTCTACATATTTTTGGTAAAAAAAAAAAAATTACAATTAGCTTATATTGATTGGTTTGCGCAAAAGTTATAGCGTCTACAAAATAGGGGACAGATTTATGGCATTTTTATTATTATTATTTTTTTTTACTATTATTGGTGGTGATAGCTAGTAATGGCAGTCTTCGTGCCTGCCGGGCACTTGCATCGGCTCCGACGGCGAACCCGCTAGTGGTCAAAAGGTGAAGCTGGTTGGGAAGGGGTTAAGTGGTTAATACTTATTAGTCCGGTTCTAACTGAATATTTTGAGAACTTTTTGAGGATATACCTTATTTTAGTTTTTATTCTTTATTTTTGGAGATGAGATAAAGATATTTATATCTATATATAATTTAGGGATTTTTTATATAGACTCACTCCTCCAAACCTTAAATGGTAGTGGCAATTAATCTGAGATTCTGTATTTACCATTATATATATATTCCGTGCTGCAGATTTTAGAATTGGAGAGACTATTAGTCTCCTTCTGCAGGATTTAATAGTTATTTCAAACTCTTAGTCAATGTGGGGTTAATGGAATAGTTGGACGATCAGGTCAGTCCATTTTAATTCCCACATGAGTAGTGTGTTATATTGGTTGAGTATGGTGAGACACAGTAATGTGCATGCTGCGTTTAACCATCTAGCCGGTTGTTAAGATTTTATAATTTACAATACTGATTTCAACTGGCAGAAGGCGGGTTAATTGGACAGATGGACAATATTGTGGTGGTCAATGTCTATGAGGGGGATACTTAAGCTTTGTCACCGTGCCGTGTCATCACCCCTTGTGACGAAGTCGGAAGTGACGAAACGCGCCGGGACGTGGCTACATGGCAACGCCGAGACTGTGACTCCACGTGTACGAAGGAAGCTATGAGGAGATCCCAGCACTGAGTCACCTGGCATGTTTGGAACTTTAACAAGGCAATTTTGAATCTTTTATGATATAAGTGCATTACTTTTAATAAAGCGATTACCTTAAGGTGTTTTTACACTATTGGAGACTTTGTGTCAATTTCTATCCCCACATGTGGAGAGTGTCTTTATTAATCTGGCTGGAGATTGGAATGTATAATTCAATGACATCTAATAATGTTATATTTGCCAGACACAAGAGTGATTGGCAACAACATCTTTTGAGCTTTATTCTTAAGGGAGTGGAATTGGCACACATCATTTTGGTGAAGAATTTTAGTGGATTAACGAGATTTTGTTTCACTATCTTTTCATCACTTTAAGTTGGAATGTATTACCATATTGATTTGCATATGTTGGAGCATACTGTATATATATTTTTTGGATATGCCATATGGACACTTTTCATTATGTATGGGTGTTTTATGTTGATCATTTCACAATGCTAATATTTAGGAGATTTGTAGATTAATTAGTGCCCCACTGTGGAATTATTTGTCTCTTTTTTACATTGACATTTGTTTCACTTAATTTGCATGTTTATTGAATATTAAGTGGCAGCACAAACAGGTGTTTTTCCCCTAGTTATGTAGAAGAGAAGATGGGGGAGTGTTCTGTAGTCCTAAAGCACTTTTTGTTCTAGATTGACAATGCTGCTACTCAATAAATGCAGTACAGTGAATGTTGTTGTCACCCGAGGACAGTAGTGCCCTGTAAACACGATCGGACATTGATCGGACATTCCGACAACAAAATCCATCAGATTTTTTCTGACGGATTTTGGGCCAAACTTGTCGGAAAATCCGATCGTTCTGAACGCGGTGACGTAAAACACGTATGTCGGCACTTTTTTGTGTACACACGATCGGAATTTAAACGATTGGATTTTGTTGTCGGAAAATTTTTATATCCTGCTCTCAAGCTCTCAAAAGTCCGATGGAGCCCACACACGATCGGAATTTCCGACAACACAATCCGATCGCACTTTTTCCATCAGAAAATCCGACCGTGTGTACAGGGCATAAGAGTGTAAATGGCAGAATCACAAGGTGAAAATAAAATAATGCCGCGTACACACGGTCGGACTTTTCGGCTACAAAAGTCCGACAGCCTGTCCGACAGACTTTCGACTGACCTTTGCCGGACTTTTGGCGGACTTGCGGCAGACTTTCTTAAGAACAGACTTGCCTACATACAATCACACAAAAGTCCGACGGATTCGTACGTGATGACGTACACCGGACTAAAATAAGGAAGTTGATAGCCAGTAGCCAATAGCTGCCCTAGCGTGGGTTTTTGCCCGTCGGACTAGCACACAGACGAGCGGATTTCTGGGTCCGGCGTAGTTACGACGTAAAGATTTGAAGCATGTTTTAAATCTAAAGTCCGTCAGATTTGCGGCTGGAAAAGTCCGCTGAAAGTCTGCTGAAAGTCCGGGGAAGCCCACACACGATCGGATTGTCAGCCAGCTTTAGTCCGTCGGCGTCCGTCGGATTTTTGTAGACGAAAAGTCCGACCGTGTGTACGCGGCATAAGAGCTGAAAGTATCAGTCTGCACACACTCCACTTTTCTCTGTTCACATAAACATGCATGCCTAGGCTATATTAGAATGCACGTTTATGTGAAAAACTGTGAAAATAAAGATTTCAGGATTTCCTAGACTTCTATAATAAAATAAATAAATAAATAAATAACTAATAAACATATCAATATTTCATTTCAGATTTTTCAACTCGAAACAATATAAAACTGGAAAGCCAGACCCAGGTAACATAAAAACTGTTAGTACAAGGAACATTTATTTGTTCAAATTTTGCTCTTTCGTTAAGCTGGACATAGACTGCAGAACTTTTTATCCTTCCCTTATTAAATTCAATAAACTTGTACAACTACTAATACATGTAAAACAGATCAGCTAGATATAAATAATATTTCCTTACCCTCCTACTACTCCTAACTTGTATCGCCCCAAACCCTGGCCCTCCACCATCAAACTCTAACCCCCAGAACTTGCAGTCTCCCGCAGCCGCAACCCTCGCGCTCCTATTTCAATTCCCCTGCTTCCATGAGCCAGCTCACCCCTCATACAGTATGTGCCCTTTGGAATGCCTACTTGCTGTTACTGAAACCTGGCTCCAGGAATCCAGTTCTGCCTTTCCAGCTGGCCTCTCCTATGCTGGCCTCTTCTGGACTCACCCAGACCCAGCGGACCAAAAGGAGGTGGAGTTGAACTTCTCCTTTTCCCACAAAACACCTTCCAGGTTTTTCCTACCGCTCCCTTTCTGTTCCTCTGCTCTTTTTTAATAGTGCATTCTATTTGTCATCTATCTACCTCCTGGCTTTCTTGATGACTTCTTTGCTTGGCTACCCTTTTTTCCTCTGAAGTACCTGGCATCATCCTTGGTGACTTTAACATTCCAGTCAATGTTTACACCTCAGCCACTTCTTAACTACTCAACCTTTCCTCCTCCTTTAACCTAAAATAATGAACACAAACCACCATTCACTCCAATAACAACACCCTCAACCTTGTATTCTCCCACCTCTGCACTCCCAGCAACACCTCTAACAACCCTTTTCCTCTCTCTGATCACAACCTTATCAGTTTTAAACTCTCCCGGTCTCCAAACTCCCATGCCTCCAACCAGCAAACAGTTACCCGTAGAAACCTTCTCCACCTCAACCTTTCCCTTCTTGATTCTGCTATTGACTGCCTTTATGACAAAATCATACCCCTATCATGTCCAGGCCTGTCCACCTCCATCTACAACAGCTTACTACCGTCCCCCTTATACACTTGCTCCTCTCTTTACACGCATAACTACGCCTCACTTGCTACAACCCTGGCAAACGGACGACACCAAAAGTCTCAACCACTGCAAGACTTCACCCTCCACAAATCTGCCCTTCTCAAATACAACTCATGCCTCCGCAGCGCTAAATAAACCTATTATGGCACTCTCATCAAAACCCCCTCATCCAATCCTTGTCAACTCTTTTCTAACCCTAATTACCTACTTCACCCCTCACTGCCGTCACCCACCAACTTACTTACGGTACAGAAGATTGCCAGTCATTTCAAAAACAACATAGATACAATTTGTGATGAGATCTCCAGGGTCCAGCATTCTCCTCCAACCAACATACCAGGTCCAACATCATACTCAATACTTTCCTCATTTGACCCTGTTACCACTGAGGAAGTTGCCAAACTCCTTTCTGAGGCCCACCTCACCACCTTTCCCTTGGACCCTGTCGCCTCACAATTACTATGGCCACCTTCCTGTTCTATCCTAAACTCTCTTACCCACATCTTCAACCTCTCCCTCTCCTCTGGCACCTTTCCCTCTCCAATCAAACATGCACTGATTACCCCCATACTTAAAAAAACCCTCAATGGACCCCACCTGTTTAACTTAAGACCCATCTCCCCGCTCCAGTTTGCCTCTAAAATTCTTTAATGCATGGTCCACAACCATATGGGTTGCTAACTTACTGACAACAACCTTCTCGATCCCCTACAGTTTGGCTTCCACCCACAACATTCCACTGAACTGCCCTACTAAAACTCACTAATGACCTACTAACTGCTAAAGCCAACCTCCATTACTCTATTCTCATACTCTTAGACCTTTTCACTGCCTTTGACACAGTTGACAACCCACTCCTCCTCAATAAACTCCACTCCCTTGGCTTCCATGACTCTGCTCTTTCCTAGTTTCCCTCTCAGCACTCTTTAAGGTCACATACAACACCATCTCCTTTGCTCCTCTTCGTCTTTCTGTTGGGGTGCTCCAAAGCTCTGTCCTTGGGCCCCTCCTATTCCCTCTCTACACCTCTTCCCTGGGCTGGTTGATAACCTCTCAGGGCCTCCAATTCCACCTCTACACTGACAACACCCATATCAATTTCTCCACTCCCCAGCTCACCCCCTCGATCTCATGTACCACAAACAGGGTTGCCAACCTCCCGCAGCATTTTTTACTGACAAAACATGGAAAATTTACTGGCAGGGCACATTTTTTTACTGGCAACCTGAGAAATTACAGAACTCCTATTGAAAACTAACACAGTGAATACTTGAACAGTATAAACATGATATGGAAACACTGACAATACCTATAACAAATTAATTTGCTTGATTTACACTTAAAAAGTCAACACTGCATGAAATTATCAGCCCCTGATATTTACTGGCAGTTGTAAGAAAATCACAGATTTTTACAAACGGTCAGTAAATTTACTGGCGGTTGGCAACCCTGACCACAAATCTACTGAGCGACATATCAGTAAGGATGTCACACCAGTTCCTCAAACTCAGTTGTTCTAAAACTGAGCTTTTAATATTTCCTCCTCCCCGATCACCCCCCCCCCCCATGAACTTACCATTGAGATCAACAGCACCACCATTGTTCCCTCTGCACATGCCAGGGTGCTGGGTGTAATCCTAGACTCTGACCCCTCCTTTAGGCCCACATCCAATCACTAGCTAAATCTTGCCACCTCTACCTGCTTAACATTTCCAGAATTTGCCCCTTCCTGACCAACGACACTACAAATTATTCCTTGTTTATATCCCACCTTGAGTACTGTACTGCAACTCTTTCATTACAGGTCTACCTTTACACAGGCTATCCCCCTTCAGTCTATTATGAATGCTGCTGCTAGACCTATACACCTTACTAACCAATCCATGATTGCTGTCCCTCTCTGCCAATCCCTTCACTGGTATCCAATACCCCAATGTATAAATTCAAAATACCAACCACGACATACAAGGCCATCCACAACATGGCTCCCAGCTACATTACCAACCTCATCTGCAGATATCACCCAAATCACCCCCCCCCCCCCCCATGAACTTACCATTGAGATCAACAGCACCACCATTGTTCCCTCTGCACATGCCAGGGTGCTGGGTGTAATCCTAGACTCTGACCCCTCCTTTAGGCCCACATCCAATCACTAGCTAAATCTTGCCACCTCTCCCTGCTTAACATTTCCAGAATTTGCCCCTTCCTGACCAACGACACTACAAATTATTCCTTGGTTATATCCCACCTTGAGTACTGTACTGCAACTCTCTCATTACAGGTCTACCTTTACACAGGCTATCCCCCTTCAGTCTATTATGAATGCTGCTGCTAGACCTATACACCTTACTAACCAATCCATGATTGCTGTCCCTCTCTGCCAATCCCTTCACTGGTATCCAATACCCCAATGTATAAATTCAAAATACCAACCACGACATACAAGGCCATCCACAACATGGCTCCCAGCTACATTACCAACCTCATCTGCAGATATCACCCAAATTATCCAATCAGCTTCTCTCAAGACATCTTGCTCTCTAGCTCCCTTGTTACCTCCTCCCATGTTTGCCTCCAGGACTTTTCCAGAACCTCTCCCATCCTCTGGAACGCCCTACCCCAAGATGTCCGATTAGTCCCTGCCCAGTCCACCTTTAGGCGATCCTTAAAAACTAATTTATTCAGGGAAGCCTACCCCACCTCCACCTAAAGAGCTGTACTTGAGTCACCTCCATCAGATCATCCCCTGCAGCTATTTCCCTTTGTACCATCTCCCCCTCCCTTTAGATCAGTGGTCTTCAAACTGTGACCCAGGGGCCGGATGTGGCCCTCTGCTTGCTTTTATCTGGCCCCTGGTGCATTATTCCTCCCAGACACTATTCTCCCAACTGACATCAACAATGGGGCACCATTTCTCCCACTGATACCAACGATAGGGCACTATTTCTCCCTATAATACCAAATGTGGTGATATTTTCTCCCATTGATACCAGGAAAATTTCCACTCCGCCTGGCCCCCCTAAAGTCTGAAGGACAATAAATAGGCCCTTTGTTTAGAAAGTTGGAGACCCCTGCTCTAGATTGTAAGCTCCATGAGCAGGGCCATCCTATTCCTTCTGTAATAAACTGTGCTGTAATTGTACTGTCCCCCTTTATATTGTAAAGTGCTGTGCAAATGCTTGGTGCTGTATAAATCCTATATAATAACACTAGTAATGTATGTATAATCTGCAAACTCAGCTAATTTCATGTCTGTATGAATGTTCTATCATGTATTGGTGGCAGAGAAATATTCATTAGTAACAAAGATGATGTTAAAGCTGAATTAAAGTCTTCTTTTTTTTTTTTTTAGCTTTTTCTTTACCTGCAAAGTAAAGGTATAATGTGCTAGTATGCATCGCATACTAGCATATTATGTGAAACTTACCTGCCAATAAAGCCCTCGCCATCCCCACTCGAGGCCGCATGCATCTTCACCCGTCTTCCTTCCCGGTCCGTGGAGCGGGAGCCGCTGGTCACGGCACAGGCTTCTGAAGAAACGGCACGGACAGCCATTCCTTCAGAGCGCATGCGCCAATGACATCATCATCATCAGTATACAGTAAATATCTCCTAAACGGCGCAAGTTTAGGAGATACAGTTGTGCTCATAAGTTTACATACCCTGGCAGAATTTATGATTTTTTGGCCATTTTTCAGAGAATATGAACAACACAAAAACATTTCTTTCACTCATGGTTAGCATTTGGCTGAAGCCTATTATTGTCAGTCAACTGTGTTTACTCTTTTTAAATCATAATGACAACAGAAACTACCCAAATGACCCTGATTAAAAGTTTACATACCCTGGTGAGTTTGGCCTGATAACATGAACACAAGTTGACACAAAGGGGTTTGAATGGCTATTAAAGGTAACCATCCTCACCTGTGATCTGTTTTCTTGTAATTAGTGTGTGTATAAATGGACTCCTGACAGACCCTTGCATCTTTCATCCAGTGCTACACTGAAGTTTCTGGATTCTGAGTCATGGGGAAAGCAAAATAATTGTCAAAGGATCTGCGGGAAAAGGTAGTTGAACTGTATAAAACAGGAAAGGGATATAAAAAGATCCAAGGAATTGAGAATACCAGCAGTGTTCAAACTCTAATCAAGAAGTGGAAAATGAGGGGTTCTGTTGAAACCAAAGCACGGTCAGGTAGACCAACTAAAATTTCAGCCACAACTGCTAGGAAAATTGTTCAGGATGCAAAGAAAAACCCACAAATAACTTCAGATGAAATACAGGACTCTCTGAAAATGTGGTGTGGCTGTTTCAAGATCCACAATATGGAGGCTCTTGAAGAAAGATGGGCTGCATGGTCGAGTCGCCAGAAGAAAGCCATTACTATGCAAATGCCACAAAGTATCCTGCTTACAATAAGCCAAACAGCACAGAGGCAAGCCTCAAACCTTCTGGCACAAAGTCATTTGGAGTGATGAGACCAAAATTGGCCTAATGTGAAACACGGAGGTGGATCGCTGATGTTTTGGGGATGTGTGAGCTACAAAGGCACAGGAAATTTGGTCAAAATTGATGGCAAGATGAATGCAGTATGTTATCTAAAAATACTGGAGGAACATTTGCATTCATCAGCCAGGAAGCTGCGCATGGGACGTACTTGGACATTCCAACATGACAATGATCCAAAACACAAGGCCAAGTTGACCTGTCACTGGCTACAGCAGAATAAAGTGAAGGTTCTGGAGTGGCCGGCCATCTCAGTCTCCTGACCTCAATATCATTGAGCCATTCTGGGGAGATCTCAAACATGCAGTTCATGGAAGACAGCCCAAGAATTTACAGGAACTGGAGGCTTTTTGCCAAGAGGAATGGGCAGCTTTACCATCTGAGAAGATAAAGAGCCTCATTCACAAATACCACAAAAGACTTCAAGCTGTCATTGATGTTAAAGGGGGTAATACACAGTATTAAGAACTGAGGTATGTAAACTTGATCAGGGTCATTTGGGTAGTTTCTGTTGTCATTGTGAATTAAAAAGAGTAAACACAGTTGATTGATAATAAATGGCTTCAGCCAAACACTAACCATGTGTGAAAGAAAAGGTTTTGTGTTATCATTCATATTCTCTGAAAAATGGCCAACAAATCATAATCTCTGCCAGGGTATGTAAACTTGTGAGCACAACTGTACTTACAGTACCTATAGGTAAGCCTTATTATAGGCTTACCTATAGGTACAAACAGAAGAGGGAAGTTTACTTCCTCTTTAATAGCCCATTTTCCATCAAAAAGCATACTCTTTGCGCTCCTCCCTCATGGGTACTGGGGCATGCTCCTCAGGCTTCTATAAATGATCACAGTTGGGCATTTATAGACATCCCCTCCATCCATTGCCCCCAGGTTTTTTTTATTAGTGGTTTGGAACTGTGGCTCCAAACATGGTGGTGGCAGGTTGCCAACACCAGTTTTCCTTATATACCAATGCAGAACCCACTAAATGGAAAGCCTAGAAAATAGTAATTCAATTTGTTTTTTTTGGAGTAGTTCTTTATTGATTGATTATTCACTTCTGGATTATAGGTCACCTTTAAAATGTAAGCGGGCATCCATTAAAATTACTGCTACTTCTACATTCTTTTACTAAATAGGAACCACTGATCAAACCCAAGTCTCCCGAGTCTCACAGTTTGTAAATGTCACTTTCCAGAAATCATTTTAGTAATTTTGTTAACTTAGAACTCATTTGCATCAGTGAATGTCCCTTAATGTCTTCTGAAAATGATGAAACTTCAATTATTGTGTCCCCTTGTGAATTCCAAACACTGAAGAAGTTTGGGAGAAGCGTTGCGAGACTTGTCTAACTTCCAGTACCATGCTGAAATACAGATCAGGCAGTGTAATATGCATTAGCTGCAGACGCAATGCACTGACAGAGGCATTTATTATTTATTTTTTTACGATATAAGATGTTATTAGGCCAGTAAATCACAGAAATACAGATTGGGCAGAATAAGCAATAGGCCTGAGATGTAACTACTGTATTATTTTATTTCTGGTGAAATAATGAGAATTCTGATGTTAAATCTCATCTCCGCTATCTGAGGAGGAATCCTACATCAGTCATAATTTAAAGAGGAACTCCAGCCTAAAAAAACATTTTCTGGAGCTGCCAGTGGCAATCTGTTTAGACTTGTAATTTATAATCCGTGAACAATGAAATCTCTTAAGACTCTGCATTTAAATCACACATGTCAAACCCAAATTAGACAGAGGGTTGTAGTGAGAAAAATATTTCTGCAAGGGGCCACATTAGATGTACGGAGGACCTCACCAACCTAATCACAAAACATAATAACATAGTAAAACATAAAAATAATATTAATACAATGTAAAATTTTCTATACATGATAAAGGTGCCTAAAAACATTTTTTAAAGTGTTCAGTTGCAAAATTATATAAGGAAGGCTTTATGAGCTATTGTAGAGCCTGGGGCTGCACTCATATACAATACTTAGAAATATAATTTTTTTAAGTGAATCGATGCAATGCTAAACTAATAAACCTGCATTAATAATAAGACAATATTTAACACAAAATAAATAAAATAATTGAATAACATAAAATTATATCTAAAGGCAAAACATGTTATTGCTGTTCTGGCGACAACCCAATAATTAGAATTTCCCTTCACTTATATAACTGTAACAACGATCAACAGGACACATAGAGAAGGTGAATCTATCTAATGTAAAAATAGACAGCAATAAAAACCTTATGGGGGGGGGGGGGGGGGGGGTTTCTTAAAGTGTTAGTAAACCCACAACAAGGCTAGGTTCACACCTATGCAATTTTTTAGTGCAGTTTGCAGAAACACACGACAGTCCATTTATAACATGGTTTCCTATTGTACACGTTCACTTATTCACTTCATTTTTCAGCAGCTGCTTCTTTAGAAAGGGCCAGGGACTTTTTTTCCCACAGCATATTGTGTTTTGTGTGTAATAAACTTAAATGGACCAAAAACGCAAGTGTATTATTGAGCACCTTAAAAGGCCCATTCTTCTTTAGACTTCCACAAACTATCAATAAATGTCCATGTTCCCCTTTTTAGCAATTTACTACTTACATTTACCACCTTCATATTTTCACTCTCAAGGGCACCTCTATAAACATAGGAAGTCTTTAGTCCCTTGTAGTTCTTTCCCTGGCCAGCGGCTCTTCTATTTGCTCGTTTTTCTCTTCTCTGCAACATCCACTTTTTCCACTTTTATTTAAAGCCCCAGTCTGGGAAGCAAAAAAAATTACCCTAGCAGTTGGGCCTCCACACACTACAAGGGTTAAATGCTCATTACGTCTAAGAGCAGAAGAATAAGCTGTAATACTTTGTTCCTTGCTCTGGTAGACCTTTGCCATGCTGTGCAAACCATCCCTCAAAGTGCTGTTCCATCTGTAGTTTGCACTCAACATCTTCACCTAAAATGCAGGACCAGCAGCCTGGCAGCCAATTCTCAGCTTTAATAACCTCAGCAGACATAAAAATCTATTCAAAGTGTAGCAATCCAATTCATTAAAATATTAAGGTATCTCTAACCGGACCTTTATAATTTGGATCCCCTGTAAGGTTATTTGTTGTTTATATATTTGTTTATATATTTGTTTTTTGCTGCCTGTGTCCCATTGGGGAGATTTGACTTTATTTCCTGTCCCAGAGACACAACAGGAAGTAAGAGAATATCTTTCTAAAGTAATGAAAATCTAGTATTTAATGCTACTGGAACAAGTGTTCCCATTGGATAGTTTTCCCTCTATTCCTGTTTTGACAACTCATAATTTAGAATTTTTCACTTCCAGTCCCCATGACAAAGCGCCATTCACACCTGGGCAATTTGAACCAAGACAAAATACAGGACGAGTTTGCTCTGCCATTACTTTTCACTGGCACCCTAAACACGGTGTGATTTTCACACAACAAATAGTGGCAAAATTGCGCAAACAAAATTACGGAACGCGTGTCACCCAACAGAGCTTTGGGAACTTACTTTGGGCAACACGCGTCCTGCAATTTTGTTTGCACGATTTTGCAAACAAAGTCATGTGACAGTCGCGGAAAAATCGCACAGTGTTTGGGGTACCATCCGGAAATAATGGCACTGGAAACACGTTCCACATTTTGCCGCGATTCCTCCCGTGATTCAAGACGCCCAGGTGTGAATGGAGCCTAAGTTGGCTGTTGCTGTTGTTGTTCAATCATTTAGTTGTGTCCAACTCTTTGTGACCTCATGGACCATAGAGTGCCAGGCTTTTCTGTCCTCCACTGCCTCCCGGACCTTGCCTAACTTCATGTTCATTGTTTCGATAATGCTATCTATCCATCTTGTTTTCTGTCATCCTCTTCTCCTTTTTCCCGCCATGTTTCCCAGCATCAGGGTCCTTTCCAATGAGTCCTCTCTTCACATTAGGTGACAAAAGTATTAGAGTTTCAGCTTCAGGATCTGTCCTTCCAGTGATTCATCAGGGTTTATATCTTTCAGGATTGATTGGTTTGATCTTCTTGCTGTCCAAGGGACTTTCAAGAGTCTTCTCCAACACCATAGTTTAAAAGCATCAATTCTTCAACTTTCAGCCTTCCTTATGGTCCAACTTACACAGCCATAGGTTACTACTGGGAATACCATAGCTTTGACTATACGGCACTTTGTTGGTAGGGTGATGTCTCTGCTTTTTATAGTGTTGTCTAGGTTTGCCACTGCTTTCCTCCCAAGTAGCAAGCATCTCCTAATTTCATGGCTACAGTCCCCGTCTGCTGGGATCTTGGAGCCTAGGAAGATAAAATCTGTCACTGTTTCCATTTCTTCTCCTTCTGCTTGCGAAGGAGTGATGGGGCCGGTTGCCATAATCTTAGTTTTCTTAATGTTCAATTTCAGGCCAGCTTTTGCACTCTCCTCTTTCACCTTCATTAAGAGACTCTTTAGTTTTTCTACACTTTTTGCCATTAGTGTGGTATCGTCTTCATATCTCAGGTTGTTGATATTTCTCTCTGCGATCCTAATTCCGGCTTGTGATTCGTCAATCCTGGCATTTCTCATTATGTACTCTGCATATAAGTTAAATAAGTAGGATGACAATATACATCCTTGCCACACTCCTTTCTCAGTCGGTTGTTCCAATTGTCCTGTTCTAACTGTTGCTTCTTGACTTGCATACAGGTTTTTCAGAAGGCAGGTGAGGTGGTCTGGTATTCCTATTTATTTCAGTATTTGCCAAATCTTGTTGTGATCCACACAATCGAGGGCTTTACTGTAGTCAATAAAGCAGAAGTAGACATTCTTCTGGAACTCCCCTGCTTTCTCCATCATCCAGCGAATGTTGGCAATTAGATCTCTAGTTGGACATAAGTTGGACATAAGCAGCAATAAATGCCTCACAAAAGTTCCAATCCTTCCCCATCCGACCAGAAAAAAAAAAGTCTGAGCTTTGCATACACTTAAAAAAATATCTACATACAAAGCTCTTCAAATAGCACAATATAACAGCATTCTATGCCAAACAATTCTCTCTGACATGCGTCCCTCCCCGTCTTGGTTTGGTTCATTTATTAAGGAATATTTTGCTTTCTAAAATTTGGGTAACCTACAAATGAAGACAAACTACATCTGAAGACAAACTTCAAATCAGCTGATGGTTTATTTGTATAATTTAATTCTCTCCTTTTTTTTTACAGATTGGACACCACAACTCCCTTTTCCTCTTAGCACTGTAAAAGTCATGGAACCATTTTCATTTCAAAGTTGGCTAGATCAACATCGTTCAGAAATCATTCAGAAAAAATACTTAAAGTTATTTGCAGGCGATCATGAGACAGAGGTATGGTATCTAATTGCCTTTAGTATATCAACCCCTTTGTCTTAACCGTCTAACTGCCACTATTACTGGGCAGCTTGATCTCTTAAAGTGTTTGTTACCCCAACACTTCATATTTCTGATATGTGCCTGCTGTACCATGTACT
This sequence comes from Lithobates septentrionalis, assembly GCA_037952835.1. Classification (NCBI taxonomy): domain Eukaryota; kingdom Metazoa; phylum Chordata; class Amphibia; order Anura; family Ranidae; genus Lithobates; species Lithobates septentrionalis. The sequence continues at coordinate 767,975 of JBBDGP010001418.1, forward strand.
TGTATAAGTAAGTATCCTGTTCTCTTTGTATTGCTTAATTTATGTGAAATTCCTGGTGTTCCTGCCAGTCCCTCTGCTTTCCTATTTCAAACTGACCACACCAGGTAATGAGAGCACATCAGGATCAGTTCCCTAGCTGTGCTCCCCTCCAATGATCAGATTTGTCCTGACACGACCCCCCCCCCCCTGCACAGTCATTCACTGGGAAGCTCAGTGTGATGCTATTTCTCCTCCCCTCAGCTCTTATGCAGCTGAGAACAAAGGGAATGTGTTCACACATAAAAAAGAAAAAAAAAGGTATTTATATATAATTGTTTTTAAATCTATATGCAAATGTTTTGCCTTTCATTTTGTATTTCAAACTGAGTGGGTTGTTTTTAGGTGATCGTTTACAATCACTTTAAAAGAAGCAGAAACATAACAGACTTACTATTGATAAAATAATAGTATCCAGTCCAGAAGCACAAATTAGTGCACCATCCAATACTATAGCAGCGCTCCTGTCAGTCCTTATAATGACCGGCATTAATATGTTTTGATCATATGAGGAATAGATGAGTGACACTTGGTGAGTAAAAAGTCCAGAAAGCAATAGTCCTAGTGATTAATATATAAATGCGCACCATACACCAAGATCCACACCGCGTGTGTCACACTCCCCTATGGGTTCAAACTAACACCAACAATATGTATATTACAAGCCTTGATATACTCAAAGAGCTGTCATCCAATTAGCAGGTATGGTTAGAGCTGCATGTCTCTCCATAGGTGATCAGACCTAAAAAGAAAAAACAGAGTTTTTTTTTTTTTTTTATTACATTAGCAATCTCAATGGCTACATCACTGCTCCTGTCTCTTACAAGGGCAAGTCTATGGATCTCTTTTGAACTATTTAGAATTCATAGGTGGACTATAATGCTAACTGCAGTACCACTCTACCCTATTGTCTGGCAAGACCACGTGTCATATTTGGTAGTCAATAGGAAGGTGTGGAGGGTTCTAGGGTGGTGGCTAGAAACATGACCAGGACGTTGTGTCACCTATTTGGGGATATAATGAAGTGCAGTTTAGATGAACTGGGTGTGTCTGCTGTAAGGATCAGGATCTGTTTTGTGAGGCTAAAGTAGACCTAAACCTTTGTTGGTGGGGGAGAGCTCTCAGTGTGAAACACTTATTGGCTCTCCTCCAGTGATGAAGGGTATACAGATCTTGTCAGTGCTTCTTTCACCACCAATGCATCTCCAATGATACTTCTTCTAGGTATCCCAGTAATCATATTCACCCATTGGATAGCCATTGATGATGCATGACACATAATCACACGATTTACATTGTCCCTGGTATTAGTATGCCAAGAATAAGTCAAGATGTTCACGACATGGTGCATGTACCATGTTATATAGATAGAACCCCAAAAAATCTCTAGGATCCTGGGAAAAGGTATGTTGGCAAATGGATTTTGCATGTCTTTTCTGGCAAAAAAAAACCCCTCTACCTCCTATTGATTTTTTGCTTAGGGGACTTTAGTTTCTGCTCTAAAGGCCCCAATAATTTACCTGTAAACAGTGATTACAATCAAATTCACTGATATACAATTGGCCTCCAGAAGGTCTTTACTCAAAAGGGAAAGTTCCACTTTATGTCCTCCTCCCCTCTTCCTCTACCACAATTGGCACATTATCATTTTGGGGGGAGCAGGTACCTGGTTTTGACAGGCATCAGCTTCTACTTCCACTCAGATCACCTAGGAAGTTTGCCCCCCCCCCTCTCTTCTGGGACATGTCACGGGTCACAGGTTCCAGGAGGCTTCGAGACCATTTACAAAGCGCAACGCATTTCGAGCATCTGCAGTGGGAAGCCAGCTGTCAAGTCACAAAGAGTCATTTTCGGTTTTCCACAGTAAGCATGTTGGCAACAGGGACCTGAAGACCAGTGAAAAACCCGACTGAGGACAGCGATGGATCCCTGGGCAGGTAAGTATGCTTTTATGAAAAGCCGGGAGCTACAGTATTTGTAGCTGCTGATTTTTCATTTTTTCTTTCTAGGGTAAAGATCCTCTTTAAAGTTCTATATGTGCAATGCAATGAACAACATATGGAAGAATAAGCAAGTGTATAGTAAATGTGACTACACCACAACTTCTTTTTTAAAGGCTAAAGTTTGCCCTGTACAGGCACAAGTGATGTCTCAGTTTTGGGAAGACCCCTGTGGGCCAGGGATTGCTATTAGCTCTTCGAAAAACCAGTCGCAAATGTATGGGTGACTTCCATCACAGCATTATTACATTTATTAAAATTAGAAAATAAACTGCAGGGGGCTACTTTGTTGTTCTCAAAGCCCATTAAGATATTCAATAGAGATGAAGCAGCGAACTCCAGAGAGTTGTCCTCATTGATGGAGTCCTAAAGATCTGAGCAGCTGAAATTATAAACCATCCTACTGATCTGTTTTACTAATGGCAAATTAACATTTAATTGAAGACTAATGTTTTAACAATTACATCCTGCTAATATTATGAAATAATGTTACCCAAAGGATGTGGTATGTAAATTCAAATGCATTGATGCTTTCCTGGGAGTGAAGCTATTTCAGACTTTGGGCGAAGTGTCAAGGCGAATTTAGGTGGCTGTCATAAAATAATGATGAACAATGACTGGAAAACAAAGAAGAAAAGAATTACAAGGGTACTCCGCATAGAACTTGTTAGTGAAGTCTGTACAATGGCTGCTCATTGAATGCTTTTGATGTCAAGGAATAAATTAACTTCAGCTTCTGAGCCCTGGATTTATACACAGAAATATGTTTTCTTCCATGGTATACACAGACTGTGTGGGTGGACTGCAGAAATGCAGTAAAATGTAGCCTTTACCGCCATCATATATACGGAACATAATAAGTATTTTTTTTATTCATTTCTACAGCTCTGTCAAATTTTACCCAGCTTTATATTGCACACAGACCATTTTTTATCAGTCCTGGCTCTGAAAATAGTGTCTAGATTTATGTCTCCTCTGCAATTTTATAGACACACGCTAGGACCAGTTTTGGATGGATGCCAGTTAAAGTTGATCTCCAGGCAGATATAAAAGTAAAATAAAATGTATATATTATGTATCACCCTCTAGTATGTGCTACTAGTAGTGGCAGTTTAGGGAAAATATAGCAAACAATTCTGTACATTTTATATTTTTGATACACCTAATTTATTTGTATAAAGCCCCATCCAAGTTTGTTCCATTCCCCCCCTTCCCCTTTTTCTTATGGGATTCCCTTGCGCAGGAGCCATCTTTTTGTAAATGTTTCTAGCCAATGGGGACATGGCTGATTTTATAGGGAGGTGAGGGTAGCTCCCTCTAGTGTGTGCTACTAGTAGTGGCAGTGTAGGAAAAATATATCTGGCTCTGGGTTAGACCCGAGTTATTGAATTGGGTCAGGGTTACTAGAGGCCAGGGCTAGATGACTCAACCTGACAGCTCTCAAATACCTCCCCCCTGTTTCCTTGGTTCCACACAATACCCCACCTCCTAGTAGCGCCCCTTTTAAATACAGGGCCAAGAATCATTTTGTAGGGCTAAGTCATTAGTATGGCATTTGTTAATGATAAGAAGAAAAGCAGTAAAATAGAAATACCAACCCAGAAGCAACAAAAGATCTCCCAGTAGCCAACATTAATAGACTCTCCAGCAGCTAGCAACAATAGACCCCCTTATTCAACAGTAGATCTCTTCCAGCAACAATTGGCGCCCAAGCAACAATGGATCCACCACCAGCAACAATAGCCTGCCACTCAAAAATAGATCCGCTCCAGCAACAATAGATCACCTAGCAGCCAGCATTAATAGACTCTGTCCAGCACACCTCATCACCCCTTGCGATTACATACATTCAGAGCTGGAGGTGCCGAAACTGCATTCCCCCACGTCCCTGCTGAAAAAAAGCCCTGCCCCTACTTCATCACCAGTCATCATCCCCTAATAGAACAACGAAACAAACCAAAGACTGGCTTTCTGTGTTGGAGTGAATGAAGGAAATGCTAAGTGACTGGCATGCAGTAGTGGGGGGACCCTAACTCAGCAGCTCTTATGAGGGGTGTGCTACATGATATAATGTAGAAATATAAATTGACTTGGCATCAGCCTCGTGGAGTCTACTCCACTGTATGCAGAAAGGGGCTCAAAGAGGTGGACAGATAAGCAGCACAAGGAGCCAAATGTTGTGTTGTAACCTGGCAAGAATATTTAAGCACTTAACCACCATGCCACCCCTAATGTTTTCTTATTAACTCCTTTATAATAAACTTGTGTTTTGTGTTTCAGGCTGCGATGTATGGATCTGGAGAAAACAAACATGATGCATCAGACACAGATACATGGATTTGGCAACTGGTGTGTTTAACTGTAGCATGTTGCGATATGTAAGAAAAACACTCCAGCATTCAAGCAGCCACACATCCAATGGTATCACCATAATACTTTGCTCGACGCAGCCCTCCTCAGATAGGGAAATCTTCAGCAAACTGTAGAGACACACAGGAGGGTGAATACGCCTAGTGCATTACTACCATTAAATGTTGTTGAATAAGAATATTTTAGTGTACTTAAAAAAGTAGTAAGAAACAATCCCATCAAAAGACAACTCCAGCCACAAGGCACAGGTGCTTATCCAAACATGGCACAGTTGAAAGCTAACGTGTTTCGGGGGCGTGTCCCCTTCCTCAGAGCCCTGGAGTTGTCTTATGATGCGCTTATTTCTTACTACTTTTATGAGTACACTAACATATTCTTATTCAATAAAATGTAATGGTGGTAATGGACTAGACGTTTTCACATTCACAGAATGTGACAGCAATCAGGCGTAGAATTTCCCCCGCTCACTGTCAAAATGGGGATGGGGAGCAGGGGCTGGTGCATCTGTATCCTAAATATGAGCGTAACGGTCCCCCCTCCCCCTACAACTATCTACAGAGGTCATGTATCCAATTGACGCCCTCCCTTAAATACCTTGGTATCCAGATACATACTGATCTCTCTAGGTACGAGGAACTTAATGTCACCCCTATAGTCCAACAGATGACGGAGAAGTTCCGTACCTGGTCGTCCTTGCCTCTTAATTTAATTGGTCGCATAAACATATTTAAAATGATCTTTCTGCCAAAATTTCTCTATAGTTTTAGGGCTTCCCCCGTTTTCCTTACCAAAAAATTATTTGCAAAACTTGACTCTGCCCTGTTTACTTTCATTTGGAACGGTAACCAACCTCGTATAGCCAAATCATCATTGCAAGCGGCCAAACCTGTAGGTGGATTGGCTTGCCCAAATCTGAGGAACTATTTTCTCGCATCCCAGCTCACTTATGTCCATGACTGGTTGCACTCTGACCCCCAAGCTCCATCCACGGCTTTTCTATTGTCTCTATTTGCTTCCCCTGCCTCCCTGAAGGACGAACTACATAGGTCTAAAAAAACGGGTGGTTCCAGATTTTCTCCCGCTGAGGTTTGCTTTATGGCCTGGAGGGAGGGGGGAAAGATACTGGCACAATCCCAAGTCCATATCTCGCCACAGACTCCTCTGTGGCGGAACCCGAACATTCCTGAGCTCTGTGGTCATCCAGATTCGATGTGGTGGGCCCGCTATGGGATCACGCACCTCTCTCATATTTTTGAAAACAATATATTAATGTCTTTTGAATCCATTCGACTTAAATATGACATTGCAAACAAATTTTTCTTCAAATACCTTTTATTGCGACATGCCCTCAGGACACAGTTTGGTTCATTGACCATAGAGCTCAGAGAATCCTCCATGGAGGACCTTCTGTCATTTCCAGAGATAGACAAGCATGTGACAACCTTCTATGGGCGCCTTCAGGTGATGGGTGCGGATCCTTTTCAGAACTCTCAACGTAAATGGCAAAGGATTATGCCTGAGCTTTCTGAAGAGGACTGGGAGGAGGCAGTGGAAGTATGCTTTCAGGATATCATCAGTACGGCTGATGTCCTGATACAATTTAAGTTTATACATCACTTACACTATACACCTGCTGGGTTGGTTACAATGGGACTGGGTCAGGATATTGCATGCGCTAGATGTAAAAGAATCGCTGCTGATTTCTTTCATATGTTTTGGGCATGTCCCTGACTTGCAGCCTTCTGGAAAGATGTTTTTTCCTTTTTCAACCGTAAGTTACATATACCGCTGCCGCAAACTCCAGAGGTCGGTCTCCTGGGAGTACTAAATGATAGTGTTCCTCGCACTCATGCTAGGATGTTAATACGTATTTTATTGTTTTATGCATGTAAAACCATTTTATTGCATTGGAAAGATACTGAACCCCCTTCAGCCCAAGCCTTCTTCCGTATTGTACATGGGACCCTCCCCAAATTTAAGTTGATTTATAAGAGCAGAGCATGCCCTAGGAAGTTCACCAAGATCTGGCAGCCTTGGCTGGATGTTTCAAAGGACTTCTGGGGGGAGGTCCTCTCCTCACAGTTGTCTCAGGGAGGAGGCGAGGAGATGTGTTCTTAGCAAACATTACTTGACATATATCTTAATGTGGATGGAAATCTGTATGCGTTCTGATGAGGGGTTGTTCTACAAGAAGCGCCATAATTATACTGTATTATTGGTGGTCGCGGGTGACAGATGTGTGTATGAGTGTGTGTATGAATGGTGCGAGTTGCTTCTGGTTGGGATGTTACTGTTCTGTACAGCTGTACTACTTCATGATTTTTGCTATATTTTCAATGATCAAAATACCTATGACATACATGTATGTAGAACAGTTTATATTATTGGTCTTCTTATGATTTCATCGTTTTTGTATTATTTTTATTGCAAAAATCCAAAAATAAACACCTTTAAAAAAAAAAATATGAGCGTAACATTTTACAAAAGGTGTACATATTCTTTAATTACTCAGAGTCCCTCTATAAAGTGTTGTCCCATGTTACTATATAACTTCCTCGAAGTATGTGGCATTTAGGGGGCACACTGCTGAGCCTGAGCCATCTCCACCAGTCTAGCATACCTCTGCCACCTCACTCCCATTGACAGAATGGGGTACTGACGAGCACTAGCGCCAACCTCATGCGTACTTGCACTTAACTCCTTACTCTCCCGTACCATGTGGCTAGGTCTATTGGGTCCCCATACCGCGGGTTCAGTCCCGGTTACTTTGGGGAACCGACTGCTAGGGAGGGAACCAGATCACCACCCCCCCCCCCCCCCCCGATGAAGGACCTATCACCTTCACCAGGTACCATGCTCTATGACCGGCTGCTATACACTTTTTGCCAGTTTATGGCTACCCATAGCAACTGCTCTTCAACTCTAATGCCGCATACACATGGTCGGATTTTCAGACGGGAAATGTTGGATGTGAGCTTGTTGGCTGAAAGTCTGACCGTGTGTATGCTCCGTCGAACATTTGTTGGCGGACTTTCCGCCAACAAATGTTGGCTAGCAGGTTCTCAAATTTTTTGCCAACAAAACTTTGTTGTCAGACTTTCCGATCGTGTGTACACAAATCTGTCGCACAAAAGTTCACGCATGCTCGGAATCAAGTACGAGCCGGAAGCGCTTGGTCTTGTAAAACTAGTGTTCATAATGGAGATATCACATGACTATTGAACTTCCTTTTTATCGGCTCATCATACGTCTTGTACGTCACCACGTTCCCACGTTCATAATTGTTGGCCAACATTTGTGTGACCGTGTGTATGCTAGACAAGTTGGAGCCAACAACCTTTGAACAAAAATCCACGATTTTGTTGTCGGAAAGTCTGATCGTGTTTACAGGGCATAACTCTCTTGCCGAGTTAACCTTTGTAGTGGCCTTACTTCATAGCTTTACAGGCCCTGTTCTTGTGATACACCACTAACCATCATGCACCCCCTTGAATAATTTCAGACCAGGCTTTAGTTAACAGCTTTACTTAATATTCAGCAATTCACAGTACAACAGCATACTGTACATGAAACCTAACTAATGCAGGCTGCCCAGGTTTATACCTTTCAGAGAAGCAAAATCCATTCAGCAAGAGTCCACTGATAGTAGGTTCCTAGTCCAGGGAGGATCCCAGCAGGGTGATCCAGGAGGGGGCCAGTAGGACTGCATGGTGCAGACCTTCCTCTGTAAATCACACGTGGAAGAGAGAGCTTGCTCTGAGCCCTCCCCTGGTATTTCTGTGGCTTACAGCAGGGGGCATGACTCAGGAAACCTGGGAAAGAGTCTAGACACAATTACCCCCTATATATCCTGGGCAACTTGTAACTGGCTGTATAACTACACAGTGCAATAAATACAATAGCAGAAATACATTCAATGACACCCCACAAGCACCTGCTTACACGCTGAACACCAAAGCAAGCCCACATTTTACATTAAAGAGATAACCTTCACAAATGTATAGTGAGTTGAGGTTCCCCGAGACCCCATATTTTCCAAGGGTTCCTCCAGGTTAAATGTGCTCATAAAGGTTGATCTAATTTTTGCAAGAGATACAGCAGTTCCGATGATGACCTCTTACTTGTGGCAGTGGGGTGAGGATGTGGCACTGTAGGAGTTCCCTAGGAGGCAACACTTCTGGTGAGAAAGGCTTGTTGTCACACCCAATATGTTGGAAAATCTCTGTGCAGGTGGGCACCAATCTTCCATTTTTCTGTAGAGAAAGAGAAACAAAGTGTTCTATGTACTGTATGTGAATCTGATTGGCTAACCTGAAGAGAAATTCACAATTAGGAACCAGTTGGGAGGCAGGAGAGGACAAACTAATATCACCAACCGTTTCTGGCAGTGAGATACACTATATTACCAAAAGTATTGGTACACCTGCCTTTCCACACACACTTTAGTGCCATCCCAGTCTTCGTCCATAGGGTTTAACATTGAGTTGGCCCACCCTTTGCAGATATAACAGCTTCAACTTTTCTGGAAGGCTGTCCACAAGGTTTAGGAGTGTCTCTATGGGAATGTTTGACCATTCTTCTAAAAGCGCATTTGTGAAGTCAAGCACTGAAGTGGACGAGAAGGCCTGGCTCACAGTCTCTGTTCTAATTCATCCCAAAGGTGTTCTATCGGGTTGAGGTCAGGACTCTGTCCTGAATCATTTGGTGGAGGGGGGATTATGGTGTGGGGTTGTTTTTCAGGGGTTGGGCTTTGCCCCTTAGTTTCAGTGAAGGGAACTCTTAAGGCATCAGAATACTAAGACATTTTGGACAATTTCATGCTCCCAACTTTGTGGGAACAGTTCCACAAACAAGGTCCATAAAGACATGAATAAGCGAGTTTGGGGTGGAGGAATTTGACTGGCTTGCACAGAGTCCTGACCTCAACCCGATATAACACCTTTTGTGATGAATAAGAGCGGAGACTGTGAGCCAGGCCTTCTCGTGCACATCAGTGCCTGACCTCACAAATGCGCTTCTGGAAGAATGGTCAAACATTCCCATAGACACACTCCTAAACCTTGTGGACAGCCTTCCCAGAAGAGTTGAAGCTGTTATAGCTGAAAAGGTTGGGCCAATTCAATATTGAACCCTACAGACTAAGACTGGGATGCCCTTAAAGTTCATGTGCATGTAAAGGCAGGTGTCCCAATACTTTTGGTAATATAGTGTATCTAATTTTGCTCGCGTGGCTTACCTTGGTATGTTATGTTTAGGATGAGGTATTTCCAAAACTTATAGTCTATTATGTTGTATTATTATTACAGGAGGGGTCCTCTGTCATATTTCTTGGTGATAAAGTTGTGCCATTGTCCAATGGGGACAGCCTTCTCATCCCAGAAAAGACTCAGTAAGTGCACAAATAGTATAAAGATGCTGAATGTAAAAAACTGTTTTAAGTTATTCATGTTTTAATTGTTAGGCTTGGAGCTATTAGGGGCTGGTTCACACCTGTGCGTTCTGCGAGCTGTGTTTTGCGGGGACACAGCAGCTTATTCATATTTATATGAAAATGCAGGGAAAAGGTCTCTGCTCCATCTTGTGCAGGCCACCACGTGTGAACCACAGGGTCAAACATTGTGCAATGCCATCCGCTCTATGTTGCATGACAAATGTGGGAGTGCTAATGTTAAAAAAACATGCACGTGAGCTCTCTGTGTGTCTGTAATTGATCTACCTGTTTGTGTCTGTGTCAGATCTAATTATTGTTTAGCTCTTACCTGCAAAGCACTAGACTGAGAGTCCCAGGGATTGTGGGATATGCAGTTTCTTCACAGCAAATGTCAGTTCTTACACTACAGACCAGCAGAGCTCTAATGAGGAAAGTGGCAGGGTCTGCATCCCTTTAGACATGATTTACTTTTGGGAATATATCACCAAAAACATTTTTGTTGCAGAGGATGTCCAAAATCTGACTTGTATCTTAGTACAGACTTCTGGTAAAATTAGTAATCACACCAGCAGGAAATGATATTTATGGGGGGTACAGAACACCTTCAGGTTGCAGATTGAAAACAAAAGATCATTTTTAATAACATTCAATTACAATATGACCTGTGTTACACATTTATAAACTATATTATTATAATTTTATTTTGTTATTTTTTTTCCCTTTGAAAGCGGAGTTACCCTTTAAATCCGGCTCTCATGTAGAATGAACAGTAAACCCGAATGCGATGTTACCTCTTGCCATTGTTGTTCAGTTTTGCGTGCAATTGTTCTTTAACAAATTTTTATGTATCAAACAATAATTGCAATGTTATTCTACAAGATATGTACGTAGGTATTGCTGTACAGCTATTTGATGCATGAAGCCTAATGTATTTTTCGTCTTTATACTTTTTACATTTAAAAAAAGCAGTCTGTGTATGTAAAAGTGACTATAAATATTAAATGATCAGTATCTAAAAGTGCTGATCTGTCAGGAGCTGCAATTTGTTGGGTGCAAAAGACCTCACTAAACTGTCAGCTTCTGCATACCAGCTGTTGGCTGTGTTGGATGGACGTTTTCAGTTTAGCCAGCAGGTGGTGCTACAAGTTAATTCTAAGATTGAAGGTTCCCTTGTGAAGGTAAAGAAGTGGAACTCAAATTAAGGGGGGATCCTCATTGTCTCTATATAGGGGGCATTAGTAGCTTTAATATTGCAGTGACCTCACACACCTAGCTTGAAGATGCCAACACTTATATATATCTTATATATATATATATATATATATATATATATATATATATATATATGTATATGTGTGTGTGTGTATACCCCACCTCTTTTTTATTGTCTAGCAACCCTGAACATAGAAAACAGGTTAGAATGAGAATGCAAAGCAGTAAATTGTTGGATTTACTGCAACATTTTGAAATGTGGCACATATACATTTGAAATGGATTAATATATCCAAGGGCATGTCTTCATTATACCCCAGTATTCACGCGCTTGTGGGCTTTACCATTATCACAGAGTAAAAATGAAATAAAATCCCAAATTTTGGGTTGTCATCAGAACAGGAATAGAAGGGAAATCTTCCCTCGGGGACAGTAGTGACGGTGACAACCAGGAATTCCCTTACTTTGGATGTATTTTCCTTCAATTCCTGTTTTGGCTTTGGAACAGGAAGTGGAGAAAAATATTACCAATGGGACACAAGAGGGCAAAAAAAAACTGTCAGGGACTAAAGGCAGGTGCAATTAGCCACTTTGCCACGCAGTGTGCAAATATACCAGAATAGTGTCTGATTACAGTAAGACAGTGTCATCAGGTGCTAGGCCCCTTTTAGTTAGAGCCCTGCTACAGTGATGTCAGGGGCGAGGCAGAAGTAAAAGTCAAAAGTATTGGGATATTGGGACGCCTGCCTTTACACGCACATGGACTTTAATGGCATCCCAGTCTTAGTCCATAGGGTTCAATATTGAGTTGGCCCACCCTTTGCAGCTATAACAGCTTCAACTCTTCTGGGAAGGCTGTCCACAAGGTTTAGGAGTGTCTATGGGAATGTTTGACCATTCTTCCAGAAGCGCATTTGTGAGGTCAGACACTGATGTTGAACAAGAAGGCCTGGCTCGCAGTCTCCGCTCTAATTCATCCCAAAGGATGTGTTCTATAGGTTGAGGTCAGGAGGCCAGTCAAGTTCCTCCACCCCAAACTCGCTCATCCATGTCTTTATGAACCGGTCTGGTGCACTTACCACATCTATGGTGGACAGCGCTTCTTCCTGGCTTCACCAGCGGCTTCCCTTGCTCAGTGGCTTTGCCTTCCCCTACTCGCCATGGGCATTGCGGCGGCTTCCGTTTCCTCCTTCCTCGGCGGCCAATTGAAACACTTCCTTTCAATCAGAAAATGTGTCTCAGACCTGCTTCTAATTGGCCAGATTGAGGATCAGTGTTTCAATAGCAAATATTAATTTACTGTTGTAACACCTGGGTGTGCTCCTGGTGCAATGCTCTGTGCCATGAGCCCACCCTATTTTGAAGCCTTTTAGAGCCTCTGGCTCTAATCAGGTGCTTAAAAAAACACCCCCGCCGCTGTAATTCACGTGCCCGGCGTCCTGAAAGGGGCGGACACATGAATAGGGGGTGGCGGTGTCCTGCAAAATAGCAGTCGTGGATAGAGCATGGGGGTGGCGGCCGTGGAAAGAGGGGGCGGCGCCCCTAATGGACGGGCCAGCCCTGCTTAAGAGTTCCCTTCACTGGAAAGAAGGGGCCAGGCCCAACCCCTGAAAAACAACCCCACACCATAATCCCCCTCCACCAAACGATTTCTACCAGTGCACAAAGCAAGGTCCATAATAGGAAATGTTTGTGAGACACTTCCCAAGAGTTAAACACTTCCAAAGGGATGCAGGCTTTGCAGTTTTCTCATTATAACACCAAGAGTTTCTAATGAGAAAACTGCAAAGGACGTGGTGAAACTAATAGCTATTTGTTCAGAGCAATAAAAGGTAGGACACTGCTACAAAGTTTGTTAACTGCTTCAGCCCCGGAAGATTTTACCCCCTTCCTGACCAGAGCTCTTTTTGCAATTCGGCACTGCGTCGCTTTAACTGACAATTGCGCGGTTGTGCGAACTTTGCACCCAAACAAAATTGACGTCCTTTTTTTCCCAGAAATAGAGCTTTCTTTTTGTGGTATTTGATCACCTCTGTGGTTTTTATTTTTTGCGCTATAAACAAAAAAAGAGTGACAATTTTGAAAAAAAACATTATTTTTTACTTTTTGCTGTAATGAATACCCCCCAAAAATATATAAAAAAAATATTTTTTTCCTCAGTTTAGGCCGATATGTATTCTTCTACATATTTTTGGTAAAAAAAATCGCAATAAGCGTATATTGATTGGTTTGTGCAAAAGTTATAGCATCTACAAAATATGGGATAGTTTCATGGCATTTTTATTAGTAATTTTTTTCTTTACTAATAATGGCGGCGATCTGCGATTTTTATTGGGACTGCGACATTATGACGAACACATCGGACAATGTTAACACATTTTTGGGACCATTGCCATTAATACAGTGATCAATGCTATAGAAAATGCATTGATGATTACTGTAAAAATGTCACTGGCAGTGAAGGAGTTAACACTAGGGGGCAATCAAGGGGTTAATATGTTCCCTAGTTTGTGTTCTAACTGAAGGGGGGAGGGGACTGTGCAGGGGAGATGACAGATCGCTGTTCATACTCAGTATGAACAGACGATCTGTCTGTTCTCCCCACAGAGATCCCGGTTCTCCGTGTGCCCCGAGCGATCGGGTCAGGGGGCGAGCGCCCCCTAGTGGCCACAAGGCGAAGCGACGTTACATAACGTCGTTTCGCCCAGTCGTGCCATTCTGCCGCAGTTGGTCGGCAAGTGGTTAAAATCCCTGCAAGGTGCATTGGTCACCCAGAGGAGATTTTTTTTCTCAACAAAAGTGGAACTACACTTGAAGTAGCATGGCTTAGCAGCGAGTATAGGAACAGTTAATGTGCTGTGAGCCTGAGTTTATAAAAAGCTAAATATTCATGTAACATTTGTTATCCGGGAATAGTTGTAGTAACATTTTCTTGATACTTGGAACAGGTTTTTCTGGAAGAGAGAAGAGGGGTGCACCGCTTTCTGCGTTTGCCAGGATCCTGCTCGAAGTAAAGAATATAATTAATCATTCGATCACAGTATTTTCAGAAGGGAGCAGCTGCATTTTCATCATGGCACCGGAGCTGTACAGCCCGCTCATGAATAAATCTGATAACTGATAATGTATTGCCTTAATATGCTTGTATTCAGTATATGGAGATTAAAGAAACATTATTGAGCTAAATAAAGAAGTGATAAAGTCCCAGCTGTTATTGTAACCTATATACTGCACAGAGAAGACGGAGCAAACAATACTGTCTGACAAATGTTTTGTGTTGATATTTGGGGGCTATTAATCACTTCACTACAGCCATACATTTATAAATGTTGGAGTGGTGGATTGTTGTTTCTGCAGCACCATTTATTAATGCCTCTGGAGGAATCACCTGTGCACACATTGCACCCATTAAATTGCTGTCTGAACAGACACAGGGATTGATTTACTAAAGGCAAATAGACTGTGCTCTTTGCAAAGTGCAGTTGCCCTCTGAAAGTGCAGTTGCTCCAGAGCTTGGTAAATGGGGTAAGGCTTCACTTTGCAAAGAATACCCCATTACATGCAAGGAAATTAAAAAAAAACAGCATTTTTGCTTGCACATGATTGGATGATAAAAGTCAGCAGAGCCTCTGCTCATTAACTAAGCTCTGGAGCAACTGCGCTTGCAGAGAGCAATTGCACTTTGCAAAGTGCACAGTCTTTTTGCCTTTAGTAAATCAACCCCCATGTCACAGCTGTTGCTGATCCATTTATTAGTTTCCCAGAGCTCCCAACTGTCCCTGATTTTGAGGGACTGTCCCTGATTTGGAGCAATGTCCCTCTGCCCCTTATTCCTCCTCATTTGTCCCTCATTTTGGTCTAATCTTTAGAGTTGATAATAAAATGCCCTTTTTATCTATCAAAAAGTGTTTTCCAGCCCTAATGCCGCATATACCCGTTTGGATTTTTCAAAGGGAAATGTTGGATGTGAGCTTGTTGGCGGTAAGTTTAACCGTGTGTACGCTCCATCGAACATTTGTTGTCGGGATTTCCCCCAACAAATGTTAGCTGGCTTGCTCTCAAATTTTCCGCCAACAAATGTCTGTTGTCAGGCTTTCCGATCGTGTGTACACCAGTCCGTCAGACAAAAGTCCAAAGTACAAACACGCATGCTCAGAAGCAGAAGCGGTCGGTCTTGTAAACTAGTGTTCGTAATGGAGAATTAACACTCATGACGCGGCAAATTATGAAATCTGTAAATTCAGCGCACAATTCTCTTCTTCTTTAATGGGATAATAATGAAGCTGCTTTGCTGGTGATACTGATGGAGTTATTGCAAACTAATTTTCAAAGGCTTTTTTTTTTTAGTGATATCAAGAATATTATTATTGTGTTTTTTTTTTTTGTTTTTTTTATTTGTGCAAGTTACCACAACACCATTATCCTGTAGTTTTTAAGAACAAAGATACAACTATGTTGGTGTCCCTTGTCAATTTTACATCGTATTTTTTTAAATGTAACTGCCGACTCCCAAACTGTCATTTGAAGTAAAACACATCGCCAAGTATTATTCTATACAAGGTTTTTTTTTGTGCATTAAAAAAACAAAATGAATAAAATTAGACATGCTATCTGCCAATAGAACTTAACCAAAAAGTGGATTCTATGCATCCAAAAATATACAAAATATACCAAATCAAATCATTATTATTCAACCAAAAAATAATGTCAAAGCAATAACTCCAAGGCTGATAATAAATAACGCGTTATCTCCTCTGATTCCGCAACATGTCTGGTTGACGAACGGCCGTTCAGAAACAAACTGAAAAGCGTGAATCAACACTCACCAAACTTCTACTAACACGAAATTAGCAGAAGGAGCCCAAAATGTGGCGCTAAAGAGCTGAAAAAAAACGTAGTACGTCACTATGTTTGTAATTGTTGGCCAACATTTGTGTGACCGTGTGTATGCAAGACAAGTTTGAGCCAACACCCTTCAAACAAAATTCCACGATTTTGTTGTTGGAAAAGTCCAATCGTGTGTACGAGGCATAAACCTTTCATCTGATTTCTAAATTGCTGCATTTGTAAATTCCAAAAGCCAATATAAAGGAATAGTAGTGGTAAAAAAAAGCACTTGTGGGTTTAACCAATCTTGTTTTTTTTGTACAATTCTCCTTTAAGGGGGCGTGTCCTATGCCTGAATACTTTTGCTGATAGGTGTCCCTCATTCCAATCTCAAAAAGTTGGGAGGTATGATTTCCTATTCATGGATTACTACTATTTCCTCTCCTTCCTCTGTTGTAAGAGGAAGGGGAGGGAACAACCATGTAAACAGTAGACTGTTTTTATTTGTGATCACTGTGATTGGTCATATAGTGATTACATGATAAAGAACTACTTGTATCAGCTCTGTACACTGTGGGGTTGATTTACTAAAGGCAAATCGACTGTGCACTTTGCAAAGTGCAACTGCACTCTGCAAATGCAGTTGCTCCAGAGCTTAGTAAATGAGATAAAGCTTTACTTTGGAAAGAATACCCAATCATGTGCAAGGAAAATTTTAAAAAACAGCATTTTTGCTTGCACATGATTGGATGATGGAAGTCAGCAGAGCTTCCCCTCATTTACTCTTGCAGAGTGCAACTGTACTTTGAAAAGTGCACAGTCTATTTGCCTTTACTAAATCAACCCTATAGTATGGATAACATATTATCATAGTAAAATCTACCCAATGGGGAAACAAAACAAAAAAATCCCTGACAGAGATTCTAAACTTTCTCTCAAATAAAGGGAATGGGAAAAGGAAATCCCTTGAACAGGGACTCAGACAGCAATACAATCTGGACATGAGTTATAAACCTTCCATAATCCAAAAGAAAAGTTTGTCTGCAGTTGGGCTTTAAGCAAGTGTAGTGGTTGATTACAATTTATAAGATGTTCAGGAAATGAGTCAGCATCAACTCTTATGTACTTGGCAGTTTTTAAATCCTTTACACATTCAATTCCAAATACCCCACGGTTCCATGTAATTAATACAGAACTAATTAACTCTCTCAATCTTAATATAAGCTTTAAATAAAAATTCACATTGGAAATGAAGAAAGATGGCATTCAATCTAATCACAGATCGCCGCCATTACTAGTAAAAAAAATAATAATAAAAATGCCATAAATCTATCCCCTATTTTGTAGACGCTATAAATTTTTCACAAACCAATCAATATATGCTTATTGCAATTTTTTTTTTTTTTTACCAAAAATATGTAGAAGAATACATATCGGCCTAAACTGAGGAAAAAATGTGTGTGTGTGTGTGTTTTTTTTTTAAATGTGGGATATTTATTACAGCAAAAAGTAAAAGTTATTGTTTTGTTTTTTTTTGTTTTTTCAAAATTGTTGCACTTCTTTTGTTTATAGTGCAAAAAATAAAAAACGCAGAGGTGATCAAATACCACCAAAAGAAAGCTCTATTTGTGGGGAAAAGGGGACGTCAAATTTTGTTTGGGTACAGCGTCGCACGACCGCGCAATTGTCAGTTAAATCGAATTGTCAGTTAAATTGAATTGTCAGTTAAAGCGACGCAGTGCTGAATTGCAAAAAATGGCCTGGTCATTGAGCAGCCAAATCTTCCAGGGCTGAAGTGGTTAACCACTTGCCGACCGCCTCACGCCTATATACGTGAGCAGAGCGGCACGGGCAGGCAAAATCACGTACCTGAAACGTGATTGCCTTCCCGCGGGTGGGGGGTCCGATCGGACCCCCCCCCGGTGCCAGCTGCGGTCGGCATTTGGTTGGGAGCGATGAGAGACGAGGGGGAGACCATCCGATCGTGGCCCCCCCCTCGCGATCGCTCCCAGCCACTGACAAACATCCCCTGCCTCTGTATAGTACACAGAGGCAGAGGATGTGATGTCATCTCTCCTCGGCTGTCAGTTTCCGTTCCAGCGCCGAGGAGAGATGACATGTAAGTAAGTGCACAACACAAACACACACAGTAGAACATGCCAGGCATACATTACACCCCCGATCCCCCCCCGATCGCCCCCCGATCCCCCCCCAATCACCCCCCCCCCTGTCACAAACTGACACCAAGCAGGTTTTTTTTTTTTTTTTTTTTTTTTTTTCCTGATTACTGCATAGTGTCAGTTTGTGACAGTTAGCAGTGTTAGGACAGTTACTGTAACCCCCCTGTAGGTCTAGGGTACCCCCCTTACCCCCCCTAATAAAGTTTTAACCCCTTGATCACCCCCCCTCACCAGTGTCGCTAAGCGATCATTTTTCTGATCGCTGTATTAGTGTCGCTGGTGACGGTAGTTAGGGACGTAAATATTTAGGTTCGCCGTCAGTGTTTTATAGCGACAGGGACCCCCATATACTATCTAATAAATGTTTTAACCCCTTGATTGCCCCCTAGTTAACCCTTTCACCACTGATCACCGTATAACCGTTACGGGTGACGCTGGTTAGTTCGTTTATTTTTTATAGTGTCAGGGCACCCGCCGTTTATTACCGAATAAAGGTTTAGCCCCCTGATCGCCCGGCGGTGATATGCGTCGCCCCAGGCAGCGTCAGATTAGCGCCAGTACCCCCCCTAATAAAGTTTTAACCCCTTGATCACCCCCTGTCGCCAGTGTCGCTAAGCGATCATTTTTCTGATCGCTGTATTAGTGTCACTGGTGACGCTAGTTAGGGACGTAAATATTTAGGTTCGCCGTCAGTGTTTTATAGCGACAGGGACCCCCATATACTATCTAATAAATGTTTTAACCCCTTGATTGCCCCCTAGTTAACCCTTTCACCACTGATCACCGTATAACTGTTACGGGTGACGCTGGTTAGTTAGTTTATTTTTTATAGTGTCAGGGCACCCGCCGTTTATTACCGAATAAAGGTTTAGCCCCCTGATCGCCCGGCGGTGATATGCGTTGCCCCAGGCAGCGTCAGATTAGCGCCAGTACCGCGAACACCCACGCACGCACCGTACACGCACCATACACCTCCCTTAGTGGTATAGTATCTGATCGGATCAATATCTGATCCGATCAGATCTATACTAGCGTCCCCAGCAGTTTAGGGTTCCCAAAAACGCAGTGTTAGCGGGATCAGCCCAGATACCTGCTAGCACCTGCGTTTTGCCCCTCCGCCCGGCCCGGCCCAGCCCACCCAAGTGCAGTATCGATCGATCACTGTCACCCCGGTCGTAGTCAAACCAGCACTGCAGTAACACTTGGTGACGTGGCGAGTCCCATAAGTGCAGTTCAAGCTGGTGAGGTGGCAAGCACAAGTAGTGTCCCGCTGCCACCAAAAAGACAAACACAGGCCCGTCATGCCCATAGTGCCCTTCCTGCTGCATTCGCCAATCCTAATTGGGAACCCACCGCTTCTGCAGCGCCCGTACTTCCCCCATTCACATCCCCAACCAAATGCAGTCGGCTGCATGAGAGGCATTTTCTTTATGTCCTCCCGAGTACCCCTACCCAGCGAACCCCCCAAAAAATATGTTGTGTCTGCAGCAAGCGCGGATATAGCCGTGACACCCGCTATTATTGTCCCTCCTGTCCTGACAATCCTGGTCTTTGCATTGGTGAATGTTTTGAACGCTACCATGCACTAGTTGAGTATTAGCGTAGGGTACAACATTGCACAGACTAGGCACACTTTCACAGGGTCTCCCAAGATGCCATCGCATTTTGAGAGACCCGAACCTGGAACCGGTTACAGTTATTATAGTTAGTTACAAAAAAAAGTGTAAAAAAAAAAAAACACAAACAAAAATATAAAATAAAAATAGTTGTCGTTTTATTGTTCTCTCTCTCTCTATTCTCTCTCTATTGTTCTGCTCTTTTTTACTGTATTCTATTCTGCAATGTTTTATTGTTATTGTTATTGTTATTGTTATTATGTTTTATCATGTTTGCTTTTCAGGTATGCAATTTTTTTATACCTTACCGTTTACTGTGCTTTATTGTTAACCATTTTTTTGTCTTCAGGTATGCCATTCACGACTTTGAGTGGTTATACCAGAATGATGCCTGCAGGTTTAGGTATCATCTTGGTATCATTCTTTTCAGCCAGCGGTCGGCTTTCATGTAAAAGCAATCCTAGTGGCTAATTAGCCTCTAGACTGCTTTTACAAGCAGTGGGAGGGAATGCCCCCCCCCCCAACATCTTCCGTGTTTTTCTCTGGCTCTCCTGTCTCAACAGGGAACCTGAAAATGCAGCCGGTGATTCAGCCAGCTGACCATAGAGCTGATCAGAGACCAGAGTGGCTCCAAACATCTCTATGACCTAAGAAACCGGAAGCTACGAGCATTTTATGACGTAGATTTCGCCGGATGTAAACAGCGCCATTGGGAAATTGGGAAAGCATTTTATCACACCGATCTTGGTGTGATCAGATGCTTTGAGGGCAGAGGAGAAATCTAGGGTCTAATAGACCCCAATTTTTGCAAAAAAGAGTACCTGTCACTACCTATTGCTATCATAGGGGATATTTACATTCCCTGAGATAACAATAAAAATGATTTAAAAAAAAAAAAAAATGAAAGGAACAGTTTAAAAATAAGATAAAAAAATAATAATAATAAAGAAAAAAAAAAAAAAAAAAAAAAAAAGCACCCCTGTCCCCCCTGCTCTCGCGCTAAGGTGAACGCAAGCGTTGGTCTGGCGTCAAATGTAAACAGCAATTGCACCATGCATGTGAGGTATCGCCGCGAAGGTCAGATCGAGGGCAGTAATTTTAGCAGTAGACCTCCTCTGTAAATCTAAAGTGGTAACCTGTAAAGGCTTTTAAAGGCTTTTAAAAATGTATTTAGTTTGTCGCCACTGCACGTTTGTGCGCAATTTTAAAGCATGTCATGTTTGGTATCTATGTACTCGGCCTAAGATCATCTTTTTTATCTCATCAAACATTTGGGCAATATAGTGTGTTTTAGTGCATTAAAATGTAAAAAAGTGTGTTTTTTCCCCAAAAAATGCGTTTGAAAAATCGCTGCGCAAATACTGTGTGAAAAAAAAAAATGAAACACCCACCATTTTAATCTGTAGGGCATTTGCTTTAAAAAAAATATATAATGTTTGGGGGTTCAAAGTAATTTTCTTGCAAAAAAAAATTATTTTTTTATGTAAACAATAAGTGTCAGAAAGGGCTTTGTCTTCAAGTGGTTAGAAGAGTGGGTGATGTGTGACATAAGCTTCTAGATGTTGTGCATAAAATGCCAGGACAGTTCAAACCCCCCCCAAATGACCCCATTTTGGAAAGTAGACACCCCAAGCTATTTGCTGAGAGTCATGTTGAGTCCATGGAATAATTTATATTGTGACACAAGTTGCGGGAAAGAGACAATTTTTTATTTTTTTTATTTTTTTTTGCGCAAAGTTGTCACTAAATGATATATTGCTCAAACATGCCATGGGAATATGTGAAATTACACCCCAAAATACATTCTGCTGCTTCTCCTGAGTACGGGGATACCACATGTGTGAGACTTTTTGGGAGCCTAGCCGCGTACGGGACCCCGAAAACCAAGCACCGCCTTCAGGCTTTCTAAGGCCGTAAATTTTTGATTTCACTCTTCACCGCCTATCACAGTTTCGGGGGCCATGGAATGCCCAGGTGGCAAAAAAAAACCCCAAATGACCCCATTTTGGAAAGTAGACACCCCAAGCTATTTGATGAGAGGTATAGTGAGTATTTTGCAGACCTCACTTTTTGTCACAAAGTTTTGAAAATTGAAAAAAGAAAAAAAAAATTTTTTTTTCTCGTCTTTCTTTATTTTCAAAAACAAATGAGAGCTGCAAAATACTCACCATGCCTCTCAGCAAATAGCTTGGGGTGTCTACTTTCCAAAATGGGGTCATTTGGGGGGGGTTTGTGCCACCTGGGCATTCCATGGCCTCCGAAACTGTGATAGGCAGTGAGGAGTAAAATCAAAAATGTACGCCCTTAGAAATCCTGAAGGCAGTGCTTGGTTTTCGGGGTCCCGTACGCGGCTAGGCTCCTAAAAAGTCCCACACATGTGGTATCCCCGTACTCAGGAGAAGCAGCTAAATGTATTTTGGGGTGCAATTCCACATATGCCCATGGCCTGTGTGAGCAATATATCATTTAGTGACAACTTTTTGTAATTTTTTTTTTTTTTTTTTTTTTTTGTCATTATTCAATCACTTGGGACAAAAAAAATGAATATTCAATGGGCTCAACATGCCTCTCAGCAAATTCCTTGGGGTGTCTACTTTCCAAAATGGGGTCATTTGTGGGGGTTTTGTACTGCCCTGCCATTTTAGCACCTCAAGAATCGACATAGGCAGTCATAAATTAAAGGCTGTGTAAATTCCAGAAAATGTACCCTAGTTTGTAGACGCTATAACTTTTGCGCAAACCAATAAATATACACTTATTGACATTTTTTTTACCAAAGACATGTGGCCGAATACATTTTGGCCTAAATGTATGACTAAAATTGAGTTTATTGGATTTTTTTTAGAACAAAAAGTAGAAAATATCATTTTTTTTCAAAATTTTCGGTCTTTTTCCGTGTATAGCGCAAAAAATAAAAACGGCAGAGGTGATCAAATACCATCAAAAGAAAGCTCTATTTGTGGGAAGAAAAGGACGCAAATTTCGTTTGGGTACAGCATTGCATGACCGCGCAATTAGCAGTTAAAGCGACGCAGTGCCGAATTGTAAAAAGTGCTCTGGTCAGGAAGGGGGTAAATCCTTCCGGGGCTGAAGTGGTTAAAGAAGAAATAATATGCTTAATTCTAAAAACAGCTTCTTGTTGACGCATATTGATCTTCACTGAATGGTACACCTGTTCCCACAGACGTACTGAGGAAATGTGCTGGTAAACAATCAGATGGTGTTATTTAAATTAGTTGCAAATTTTCTGAAAATATGGTGTTTTCAAGGAATATGTCATTAATTGCTATGTTTTTAATAATGTATTGTATATAGCTTGTCACCAAATATAGCATTTTAAGACATAGAGACACTATCATCAGAACTATCTAATAAATGTGGGTCTCAAAGTAATTACTAAATGCCAAGGTCCAGAGTAGGACCAGACTAGGGGATAGGGGACATTTGCCCCCTGGGCCAGCGTTCTTAGGTAACGTTAGGCTGGTCCCCAGGCAAAGATGAAGACTAAGCCCAACGCTGTCTTCAGAGAGTACTGTTGTAGCTGACAGTCTCTCTCCTTGTGTTGGCCCTGTTCAGTGCCGATCTCTTACTCACTGTCTGTTTTTGCTCTGTCCTGCTGCCTGTCCTGAAGGTTCTTCTCCAACTGCCTCCTATGGTGGGATCCTTCTAGACCAGCTATCCTGGGCCTTCAGCCAGAGGTATTACCCCCTCCCAGGCAGGGGGTTCCCTTAAGGGTCAATGACAGCCTCTCCTCAGCACTCCATCTCCATCTTCCACCCGACTTCCCTTGCTGGCATGGCCCATGTCTATGTTTGGGGTTGTGCCAGTGCCCTGCCAGCCCACCGCCGGGAATTGGCTGGAGCCCCACAAATATTCATGGCAGCTCCTCATAAATCCCCACCCTCTAGTTCTAGAAGGTTCTCCAACCTTCTAAATACCAGGGGGAGGTACCAGAGAGCTGCCAGAATGAGTCATCCAGTCCTGGCCTCTAGTAACCCTGACCCTGATTTAATGACTCAGGTTATTCCTGGCCAGAATATTTTTTTTCCTACACTCATTCTAGTAGCACACACTAGAGGGTGCTATATTTGTTTTTCATTTCTTGATGTCTGTTGTTCACTGGGGAGATTTTACTTCACTTCCTGTCCCATTGAAACAATAGGAAGCAGGAGAAAAACTCTTCAAAGTAAGGTAAGGCCTCTCCTAAACAGATGTTACCAGAACGAGTATCTCCATTGTAAGATTTTCCTTCTTTTCATGTTCCAGTGACAACTCAAAATTGAAGCTTTTCTCTCCATTTCAGTCTCTGTGACAATGGTGATCAGACAAAAATGGAAGATGAATCTCTGCAGCAGAGATGCAAACAGCAATGAAAGATTAACAGGGGTTCAAACCCTTTCCATCTCCATCCAAAACAAAAAAAAATATCTTTGCTTACCATATACTTTAGTGTGTGCTAGATGGTAGTTTCATATTTCTTCTGTAGTAATTTTACAGTTCCTGTTCCTCCGGGATAGTGTGGTTTTAGAGCTGTGGTAAAACAATAGCTATAATCCCACCGTATTGCTTCTTTATTGATCTCTTATTCTCCTTGTGCTTTCTATTACTCTTGAAGCACCTTAGCCAGGGTTCGCTAGGCGAACTAGGCAGCTGCCTAGGGTGCAGCCATGGTCGCTGGTTTCCCCAGGGCTGGGACGGGGAACAGAGGCAAGGGCGGACTGGGCCATGGGGCAGGGTGGCAAGTCCCCCCCCTGGGCTGCTCTATTGCGCCAAAATAATGCCACTGCAGTGCCATTTCACTCACAGTATTAGTGTCCCCTTCTGCTAGTTCCACGCTGGGCGCTACTGCCAACTGCCTGGTTGCTAGGACTGCCAGGCGTCCAGCATTCAGTGATATCACCTAATGCAGGCCCCAGCATTCAGAGCGGAGAAAGGAGGAGGATGTAACTTTCCCCTCTCCCTGCTGGCTGCTTAGCTTCACCCACCCCTGCTCAGAGGGAAGGGAACTGCATTTGAAAGTCTCAGTCTACATAGTCTAAGGTGAGGCCCCGCACCGGGAATGGAGCCATATGTCATGAGGGAACCGGGCAGAGACTGCTGGAGCGGGATAGGTGACACCCACGGAGGAATGGGAGGAGGAGGTCACATCCTTAGATCACAAAAGGGGTTCATGCTGGGACATGTAGTCATGTAGTTCTTCACTTTTGGGGGATGTGATCCCCCAAAAGTGAAGAACTACAGGTAGCAGCATGAACACCTCAGAGCTGAGGACATGACCCCCCCAAACTAGTGAAGGACTATAAGTCCCAGCATGAACCCCTAAGATCTAAGGGATCTCAACCTTAGATTTCTAGGATTCATGCTAGGGCTTGTAGTCCTTATTTTGGGGGGGGGGGGCACATCCTCAGATCTCAAGAGTTCATGCTGGGACTTGTAGTCCATCGCTTCTGGGGGATGTAGACCCCCCCCCAAGTGAAGACTGCAATTCCCAGCATGAGCTGAGGATGGGACCCCCCCCCCCCCAACTAGCATGAACCCTTGAGATCTAAGGATGTTACCCCAAATAGCTATCAATAGTTGAACTTGGACTGTAAATCATATCCTTTTTTTAATATAATATTGTCCTTAAAAAATGTTAAGTTTTATTTATTTTTCTTGGTGGGTCTTGCCTAGGATAACAAGGTAATAATGCAACACAATTTTAATAAAAAAAATTGTTATGCTTACATTAAATTGTGCCCTGACCGGCACCAGCTTAATCAGCCTACATAATAGCCTGGATATCCGGGTACTGGTGGAACTCATTTGGTGGGTCATTTATGCAGGCTGATTAGGCTGGTGCCGGTCAGGGCACATTTTAATGTAAGCATAACAATTGTTGCTTGGTTTTATAAAAAAAAATGTTTTTATTAAAACGGTGTTGCACTATTACCTGTTTATTCTATGATAATTGGTGCCATTGGTTGGATGGAAGTATACAACTAAAGGAGATGTGGTAATAATTCCTGAGGAGTCTTTGAATAACACAATTCAGAATTACTCTCCCTACGTCAGCAGTATAATCAAATTGCAAACACAGAAGTGAGGGAGAGATTGCGCCAACATAAACAGTCTATCTATGAGTATGGAAATAAACCAGGTGTTATTCTAGCTAGGGCACTGAAAGGGTCCCAGACGAAACCGCATATTGCTCAAATTATGGCTGAGTCTGGCATTAAGCTGTCAGACCCAGCGGCTATAGCCCAGGAATTTCAAAAATTTTATTGGCTTTATAATCTTCATAATTCTCAACACCTGGATTGCTCTGCCCACGCAGATCTGATATCTTCTTTCCTGACATCATCGAGCATGCCCTCACTTCTGTTAGAGGTAATTGCGGGTTTGGAAGCCCCTATAACTAATAAAGAACTGGCCTCGGCGATAGAATTATCTAAAACAGGGAAGGCTCTGGATCCAGATGGGCTAAATCTTTCTTACTACAAAACTTTTCAGGATATCCTTTCTCTTTACTTTTTACGGGCCTACAATTTTTGAGGTCCCACATTGCTGTGATCTCCAAGCAGGATAAAGATCACACTCAATTTGGGAACTATCAGCCTATAGCACTTTTAAATGCTGATTTAAAATTATTTTAAAAAATCCTAGCGAACAGGTTATTGCCATATCTCCCTCAGCTCGTACATGCAGACCAGGCAGGCTTAATCCCTCAGAGAGAGGCTAGGGATAATACCACAAGGGCAATAGATTTGATACATATTGCACACTCGGAGAGCCGACCCTTTCTGCTTTTATCAACAGACGCTGAAAAGGCTTTTGACCAGGTGGATTGGCAATTTTTACGATCCACCTTTCAACATATTGGCCTGGGGGAACGAATGCAAACTTGCATTCAGGCACTGTACACTGGCCCAACAACTGCCGTGCTGGTTAACGGGGTTCGATCAGAGTACTTCTCTCTGTCTATTGGGAAGAGACTGGGCTGCCCCCTCTCTCCATTAATGTTTGTGTTAACCCTAGAACCTTTCCTTTGTAAAGTAAGATCGGACCCTTTGATCAGAGGACTTCAGGTCTCAAACATGGAGAATAAGATTGCCGCATATGAGTATGACCTTTTATTTTTTCTTAACGAACCAGAGGTTTCACTACCATGTCTACTTCAATGTTTAGCTCAATATGGGGATCTTTCTAATTTCTCTATAAATAATGCTAAATGTGAAGTGATGAGTATTCTCCTTCCAATGGAGTGTATTGCTAAACTACAAGGAGCCTACGGGTTCAAATGGGTTCAGTCCTTTTTGAAATACCTGGGGGTTAAATTGACACCGGACAAGGCCCAATTATATGAGATAAACTTTTGCCCATTATTATCTAAAATGCGATCATACTTTCAACTCTGGCAGACCCTCACGTGGTTTGGGAGGTGTAATGCATTTAAGATGACATTGCTCCCCCAGATTCTATATTTAATGCAAGGGATACCTATTAAATTACCACAAGCTTTTTTTCTCTCGTGTCAGAAAATGTTAATTAAATTCCTTTGGAGCAACAAAGTTGCTAGAATTCGCTACTCGTTGTTCGGCTTGCCTGAATCTCGGGGGGGTTATTGTTCTGCCCAATTTGACCTCATATTATTGAGCTCTACACTTGTCTAGAATGGTGTCATGGTGCACCACCCTGCAGACCAAACTTTGGGTGCAAGTGGAACAACAAGCCTCATCGATCTTTCTGTTTGCACTTCCTTGGGTTGCTTATAAATACTAACGGGGTTTCAAGAGGCACCCTACAATTGGGGCTACTATTGCAGTCCTTACTCACATACTCTCATCACAAGGCCTCTCTCCCTACCCTTTCCCATTAACACCGGTGATTCAGAATCCAGAATTTACGACCAGGCATAATAATAAATAGCTCCAGGGGCTGATAGGACTGGGTATAACTAGATGCATGCATTTTGTCACCCTGCAGGGCTAACTATGCAAGAGCATTCTACCCTTTCACAGCCCCCCCCCCCCCCCCCCCCCTGAGTTATTGGTCTGGTTTTCAATTGTCACATTATTTAAGGTCCATACCTGAAGCGGTATTATTTGTTAGGCCATTGACATTCTTTGAGCACCTATGTACAGAGGGGAAACATGTACCACATATGCTATCACTTCTGTATAAACACATTATTGAACCTCCAGAAGGTTATATACCTCCGTATATACATCGCTGGGAGGCGGATCTTCAGACTCTTTTTACAAGATCCAAAATTAGCGGGATCATTTCATTGGATCATAAATCCTCTATAGCAAGCCGTTTTCAAGAACAGGGATATAAGTTACTGGTCAGGTGGTACAGGGTCCCAGCCTTACTTAATAAACTTTATCCGCAAACTTTCAAGTTATGCTGGCGCTGCAATAAAGAGACAGGGACATTACTTCACATTTTTTGGCTGTGCCCATTAATTGCATCATTTTGGAAGGAAGTGGGGACCATGATTAAACATTTCACTTCAATTGACCTTGTTTCAGATCCTCTGGGATACCTTCTGCATCTAAATGAGCTGCCTCTCCATCATTATAAAAAGTCGCTGACAGCTCATATGCTGAATGCTGTTCGGGCATGTATCCCAGATCTGTGGAAGTCTACCACTATACCTTCTTTGAAACATTGGTTTTCTAGAATAGATGAAATTAGGACAATGGAATATATGACTGCGTTTCTCTATGGTAGAGAGGAGGAATGTAGGGATACCTGGCAGGCATGGACGACCTTTGCTTGCACACCCCAGTATGTCGATTGCCTCCCTGTCTAGGTTAGGCATGAAGACCTATAATTACAAGCTGGGGGGGGGGGGGGGGGGCTAGGGGGTCAGAAGCCATGAAGTTCTGAATCTGAGCTAGTCAGCTCGCCCTTTATGCTTTTGTTTCATTTTCTTTGGTTTTGTTTTGTTTTGTTTGTTTATCAGTTTTCTTTTTAGTAGATTTTGTCACCAGGCCCCAAATGTTGAGGTCTGGAGGAAAGTTTATTTAATTATCATAAAAGTAGATAAGCCAAGGAATAATAAAGGAAGATATTAAGCAGCGATATAAATATAATGTATTAGAGACTAATAGTTGATGTAAATATTACATTTCAGGTATATGTTGAGGCTATACGGCCATATTAGATTTGATAATTCATTTTTATTAGGGTGGCGCATTATTATTGTATTATTTTATAATTTGTATTATTCTTTATCTGTGTCCATGAATTTAATATGTGTCACTGCTGGTCTATCTGTTATATTTTTTTTGTGAGGTTGGTTTTGATTTATTTTTCATTATAAAATTGGTCTATTTCCTTTTTCTGTTATTATGTAGATGTTTTGTTACAAATGGAAAAATCTTTTGAATAAAGAATTATACTTAAAAAAAAAAAAAAATTGTCCATAGCTAACCAGTATCAAGAGGTGGGGTATAAATTTCTATTGAGATGGTACAGCATACCTCACTTGCTCCACAAAATGAATAGCAGTGTTCCAGACATTTGCTGGCGTTGCAACCAAACAATGGGTACAATGTCCCATATCTTCTGGCAGTGTTCTCTTTTATGGTTTGACATTGGTGGACCTAAGTGGGAATCCAGTGGTGCGACTCCTGCACCCGACATGGAGACCCTTCTGGAAATACAAAAAATCACTCACTATACATCTGGTGAATGCAGCTAGAGCTTGCATCCCTTCGCTCTGGAGGCAGACACAGCCTCCGACTAAGGTCCTGCATAGTTGCCAACAGTCCCGATTTTCCCGGGACAATCCCGATTTTGGGACCCTCGTCCCGATCGGAGGCTGTCCCGATTCGGGATTTTGCCTTTTTTGTCCAGGGAAATCGGGAATGTTTGGCTCTGCAGCAGCTGGCTCCAACAAAATGGCTACCGGCGCCGCCACTAGATCGTTCCCCTTGTGTTCAGTGGAGAGGGGAGGGGGCTCAATCCGTGCAGCCAATGAATCGGCTTCTCTCCACAATTCTGAAGCCGGGGTTAGCTGCACGGATCAGCCACTCCCATCTCCACTGAACACACGGCGCCGCTCGGCATTTAGCAGGGACTGTTCTGGTGTGATCTTCACTCTCCAGTGGCAGAGTCTGTCAGGCTGACCGAAGAGGAGCTTTGCATGCAGTGTCCAGACTCCAGTCCCGGATCTTCTCCCTGCACTTCACCGCAAAGACCGAGGACATGTGCTGCAGGAAGTGAGTGACACCTACAAGGAACTGCAGTAATTCAGGTGCAGATAACATGGGGACATACACTACAGGCTGGACCGAGCTTATGTCAGGGCTGTGGCAGGGAGAGAGCAAGCAGGGCTGGAATAGGGCAGCCATGAGGTGGGTGGTGTGCTCTGCTTTTCCTAACATTGACCTAGCATGGATTAATGGCCATCACTCCTCGGGATTCTCTGCGGGGGGCACTCTGGAGGTACTATCTGTGTGCCTCCAGAGTGCCTCCTTACATTCTCCCCTTACTTTCTCCAGAGTGCCCCTTTACTTTCTCCAGAGTGCCCCTTAGTAATGTAGTACTAAGGGGGCACTCTGGAGGGGGATGTAAGGGGGCACTCTGGAGGAGGATGTAAGAGGGGAAACTCTGGAGGAGGATGTAAGGGGGCACCCCGGAGGATGTAAGGGGGCTCTGGCTAGTACTGCCAGAATGCCCCCTTACATCCCCCTTACAACCTCCAGGGTGCCCCCTTAGTGCCTCCCTTTACGTCCTCCAGAGTGCCCCCTTACATCCTTTGGAGTGCCCCACCACCAAGGTGGTATAGCAGTGGCTGACAGACTATCAGGAGGTGGTATTGCACTCCTCTCCTGTACATATTACCCACCTCCATACACTCCGCACTCCTCTCCTGTACATATTACCCACCTCCATACACTCCACACTCCTTTCCTGTACATACTACCCACCTCCATACACTCCACACTCCTCTCCTGTACATACTACCCACCTCCATACACTCCGCACTCCTCTCCTGTACATACTACCCACCACCATACACTCCGCACTCCTCTCCTGTACATATTACCCACCTCCATATACTCCACACTCCTCTCCTGTACATACTACCCACCTCCATACACTCCACACTCCTCTCCTGCACATACTACCCACCTCCATACACTCCGCACTCCTCTCCTGTACATATTACCCACCTCCATACACTCCGCACTCCTCTCCTGTACATACTACCCACCTCCATACACTCCGCACTCCTCCCCTGTACTACCCACCTCCATACACTCCGCACTCCTCTCCTGTACATACTACCCACCTCCATACACTCCGCACTCCTCTCCTGTACATACTACCCACCTCCATACAGTCCACACTCCTCTCCTGTACATACTACCCACCTCCATACACTCCGCACTCCTCTCCTGTACATACTACCCCCCACCATACACTCTGCACTCCTCTCCTGTACATACTACCACCTCTATACACTCTGCCCTCCTCTCCTGTACACACTACCCACTGCCATACACTCCACACTCCTCTCCTGTACATACTACCCCCCACCATACACTCTGCACTTCTCTCCTGTACATACTACCACCTCTATACACTCTGCCCTCCTCTCCTGTACATACTTCCCACCTCCATACACTCCGCACTCCTCTCCTGTACATACTTCCCACCTCCATACACTCCGCACTCCTCTCCTGTACATACTACCCACCTCCATATACTCCTCACTCCGCAATGTTCCCCTGATGAAGTCACGTGGTGTGACGTCACGCGTAGGGACGAGACAGGCTGCAAACACAAACAGAGGCACACGAGCTCGCCGCTCGTTGGATTGATACCACTGCTTTCCAATTTTTATGTGAGTACCTGTAACTTTACAATAAAGAGTGTTACTTTTAATCAAAACTGGATTACACTATTGGCTTCTCTTCTGCCGATTACCCCCTATGAATACAACCCCCCTGCACCACACCTGAGGGAACTCCAACCCAGGATCCAGGATAGAGAGGGACGTGTTGGAATCCATAGGCGGATGCCTTAAACAGCTCTCTTGATACATGCTTTTGCCCTATTACTTGAAGGTAAGGGGCCATTACCCACCAAAGTGGTCTAGCACACGAAGAAAACACTTGATGTGATTCACTCCAGCACTCTAACTGCAACGTGTGCATGCCAGGACGTTGCTGTCACAACCATACACAAGGACTGTTTCTATGCATTGTATGGATGCGTTTTCTAGCACCTTAATTGCAACGTGTGCATGTTAGCACGTTGCTGTCACATTTTATAAAAAGGACTTTCTTCTTATGCTTTTTATGCAAAAAAAATTTTTCTTCTCATTTAAAAACTTTTTACCTTTCTTCCAATTTTGATGTCAGCATGCACAATATGCACCTTATGTAGAAATAGTAAGCTACCACTCCTTCAATCTTGAGTTGCACATTGCACTTTTTTGTCCGCACTATACACTTTGCTGGTCTAATTATAGATGTACGTTTATTATGCACCTTATTCTTTCTTAAACTCAGAGTCAGTCACTGGTGCTTTGGCAGCCCCACTACCACGTTTATGTATTGTAATTATGTGGATTTTACTTTAGGTGATTGAAGTGATTATTTGATTTAAAATATATCTATGCCACTTTCCTATGTATCATTGAAGATATTGAACATTTAAAATCTTTTAATCTTTGTCATACACAATATCCTTCACTTTTATGCTATTTCACCATTTTTTCGCCAAGCGTATTTATTATTTCATTTCATCTGTCTTCACACCAAGGATCAGCGCAGCACCACCCACTTATATACATTTATCTAAAAGGTCAGGTGTTTACCTTATCGGTGTATGCGGCTTTTCCACCCCTAGCCTCTTCCATATCAGATAGCGCGGGAATAACTCCCCTTATACAATAATAGAAATAATGTGCTTCAATCATCCTGACACCATAACAACCATGGTGCCGGGATGATTGAAGCACTAACACCAGGTGTTTGGAGTATCTTTATCTGCTGATTGTTAAACTCTGGAATACACATATTTCTATTGTGGTACAGGATCTGAGGGCTGCTGTCCCTCCATCCCTCTCCCCTCCTTTCCCCCTTTCCCTCTCCATGCCTCATTCATCTCAGACCCTAACCACACCCACTTTGAGCCATGCCCATTTAAGCCATGCCCACTATTTCGCATAAACCATGCCCATTCTGCGCGCACCACATTTTTATTTTTCTATGCCACGCCTACAAATGCATGCCCCACCCCCTAATTAGAATGTGACTCCTACAGCCAAAAAAGTGTCCCTAAATTTTTTTTTACAATGTTGGCAACTATGGTCCTGTGGTATTTTAAAGTCAATGATATCTTACACATGGAGGAACTAATGGCCATCCTGAACAATACTGAGGAAGCCCTGAAGATATATTACCTGCACAGATGGTTATTTGCCGACTGTGGCCCAATCTGTGAATGGATGGCGGTGCCTGATCCCTGGAGGATGACCCCCTGGTTTCCTATCCCACTACTCTCTCCCCTGATCTCTCTTTCCTCCTCGCTCCTTCTTGCCCATCCCACCCTTTCCTTTTAAGCACTTGCCTACAGGGCACTTACACCCCCTTCCTGCCCAAGCCATTTTTCAGCTTTCAGCGCTGTCGCACTTTGAATGACAATTGCGCAGTCATTCTACACTGTACTCAAGCAAATTTTTTATAATTTTCTTCACACAAATAGAGCTTTCTTTTGGTGGTATTTAATCACTGATGCTTTTTTTTATTTTTTACAAAAAAAAAGACCAACATTTTTGAAAAAAAAATGTTTTTTACTTTTTTTCTGTCAGTAAACTTTGTAACTAAGTAATTTTTCGCCTTCACTAATGTGCGCTGATGAGGCGGAACTGATGGGCTGTGATGGGCTGAACTGGTGGGCATTGATGAGGTGGCACTTATGGGCACTGATGAGGTGGCACTTATGGGCACTGATTAGGTGGCACTGATGAGGAGGCACTAATATGCCGCACTTATGGGCACTGATAGGTGGCACTGATATGTGGCACTGATGAGCACTGATAGGCGGCACTGATGGGCACTGATAGGTGGCACTGATGGGCACTAATAGGCAGCACTGGTGGGCACTGATAGGTGGCACTGGTGGTCACTGATAGGCATTGATGGGTGGCACTGATGGGTGACACTGATGGGCATTACTGATGGGCATTGATTGACAGCAGTGATGGGCATTGATGGGCAGCACTGATAGGCGACACTGATTGCCAGCATTGACTGGCATCGCTAATGGGCACTGATTGGTGGCACTTGTGGGCAGTGGTGGGCACTGATAGCTGGCATTGGTGGGCACTGATAGCTGGTATTGGTGGGCAATGGTGGGCACAGATTTGTGACACTATTTTGCAATATTGTAATCAGGGGACTGATGATCAGTGCCCTGATTACATTCCTAGATGTCCCCCTGCGTGGAGATGCCGCTGATCGGCTCTCTTTGCCACACACTCTGTCAGTCGCCGACACAGCCATTCACATGGTTAAAGAGTTGGTGCGGCCACGATCGCCGCGCTGCGCGCCCCCGCGGGCGCTCGAGAGCGCCCGTTCTGGGACGCCATCATATGACGTCATCCCAGAACGAGAGCCACACCGCCCCACCATCATTTGACGGCGGGGCGGGTGGCAAGCAGTTAAACTGGTTACTCCCTTTATAGAAGAATTTACTGATCCTTTGTCCTGTGTGAGATAATGACATGCTATTGCTATACTTGTACTTGAGTTATCCTCAGAACTTGAAGCTAGTCTGTATATCTCCACTATCCTTCTCTTGTGTTTTTATGTGCTCATTATATGAAAAGTTTAGATTCTTTGCTTTACCTCGGCTAGATTGAACACTGACATTAGACATGCCTTACTAGTCCTATGGTGCAGACCTACTAGCTATGTTGCCTTGGTTTGCTCTTTTTTCCTTTTTTATTTTCTTTTTTGATCAATTTTACATTTTGTAGGTCTATTGCTTCATGTGTTTATATATGTTGACCTTTTGTAACATTGACAGGATAGTCATGGCTTTTGCGAGTAATTTTTGGCTATGGTCGACCCTGTGCTTGTTTAATTCTATGTACCATGTATAGCCATCAATAAAGATGAAATTAAATAAAAAAACATGAGAAAAGCCAGGAGCAAAAGCATGAGAAAAGCCAGGAGCAAAAGAAGTAAAGTGATATTAAACACTCAATTTTTTAAGCATTTTCAGCAGCTGATTTCATTGCTTACTTTATCATTTAATACTTGCCCACATTACTGTTTTAGCTGGTGCCAGGACTGCTGCCTTAGGTTTCCTGTTTCAGGGTTCCTCCTTTCTCTTGCAGCTTCCTATGAAATCACCTTTGCATGCAGGGACTAAAATTGTGTCCCCCTACACTGTGTCCATCAATAAAAACACCATTTTCTAGTTATCAATTGCCAGGCACAGCTGCCATTTTTATTTATGTTCGCTGGAATTGGCGTGGGGACACATTAGGAGCAATGGCGACCCTAGGGGGGGGGCCAGAGGGGGCCCTGACCCCCCCAACATTATGCTGGGCCCCACCATGTGCCCCCCCAAAAAAAAAAAAAATTTTTTTTTTAATTTTTTTTTTTTTTTTTTTTTTTTTACAAAAAGGCAATTTCTTTTTGTTTGTATTCATATCGGATGGGCCACATCTTACTCGGGCCACCGCTGGGGTAACACAGTCTCTATTGAGAGGGAGAAGGTCCCCAGTGGGTGATTCCTCCCCCCTCCCTCTGCTCGCTGACGGCCGCCCGATCTGCTCCTTCCCCTGCATCCTCATTGGCAGGGAGAAGAGCGAGTTGCAAGAAGGACTCCACCAGGACTCTCAGTTACTGAAAAAACAGACTGAGGGCAGGGGCAGGACAGCAAGAGGAGGCTGGGGAACCCCACAGTGGCAGAACACCCGGGCCCGGTGGCAAGACAACCTTTGCAACCCTGAAAGTTCTCCCACTGCTTTGGACCCTTATATTTTCTTGGTATGCTGGTGACATATATCTCTTGTTCTCTGTCACCCTGGGGGGGGCCCCAATACAGTAGGAAGGGAGCTCACTGCAGAACATGTGAAAGGGCCGTTGTGGGATCGTAGTAAAGGTGTAAAGGGCCCCAGGATAGATAGATATATCTATCTATCTATATATATTTATATATATATATATATATATATATATATATATATATATATATATATATATATATATATTTGCATTTTATATTGCCCCCCTATTTTTGTCCCTGTCCCCCCATGTGCCCCCCCTAAATATGAAAGCTGGAGACGCCACTGATTAGGAGGCCTTCAGCTGTTATTGTGCAGTGTGGGGCTTCTGGTGATTTTTTGAAGAGTTGTGACTGGGGTGATGGACAGATCATGAATCACATGGATCACCACTCTTCATATGTGATGGCCTTGAATGGCAACTTACTTACACATGGCTTGCTGAAATGCATGATCTAACGTCAGGGGCATGGTCATTTGGCACCGTGCTGACATCACTGTGTGTGTACAGGCAAAGTTACGGCTAGACACATGTGACCATTTTGGCATCAACAGGGGGTTACATGTGAGAGCTTCTGTACTTCCAGATTGTCCCCTTTTGGGCCACATGGAGTAGGGATGACAGATGGCATATGGGCCAGTAGCTTTTTCTACACATGAGTATGAACTATTTAATATTTTTATATTTTCTAGAAAAGATACTGCTATTAACTTCTATTTATAGTTTCTAGTGGTTGGATCTGCTTTAATTCTCAGACCCAAGTATATCCCTAGGATGATAATTCTATACATGTCAACTTCTTCTAACGCCCACATTAAAGTTCTTCAAGTGGTAAGTGTAGATATTCCGGGGTTGGTTACTTGTTGGAACACAGACAAGAAAAGTTATGTTCTGGAACTTTCTATTTCCTACTTTTAGGGGTTATTATAGTTTTTTTTATCGCCCAGTTTCTTTAAATCATTATGTGCAAGTCAATATGACCACTAATTTATTGTTGATTGATTCAATTGTTTTTTTTATAAATATGGTATGTTTAACATGATTGTGAAAGTATATCTTATGAATTATGTTTATCATATTCCATGTATCATCATTTGCCTATGCCAAGCCTCATTCAAAGTCCCACTTTTCCTTTCTCGTTTTCTGTATTTATTACTTAGGGGTGAATGCTTGCCATTATTGGTGTGTCAGGTCACATTTTCTTATGCATTTTTTAAAACATTATTTACATTCAAGAATTATGCATTTTTAATGGAATTATATGTGATATGTTGTTTAGTGTTTTTTTTTTAATTGCAAGTCAAACCTTCTAGGGTTTAAAAATGTAGAGTTCATTTGCATTTTCCTTGGTTTCCAACTTGGAGCAAGTGTAACCTGAGTGTGTATTTGATGACCACCTGTTCTGCTATCATACAGCCAAAGTACCAGGGTACTGCATATTCAAGTGTGATAAGACCCATGATGTTTCCAGGGAAATGAGAATAGTCCCAAGGACATGCATCGAAAGTCCTCAGCACATAGCCTGTGGAGAATTCCCATGTGTATGTCCACAGTGTATATATAAGACATCGAAAAATGAGGGGACATCTTCTCTGCAGGTAAAAAGACATCTTTTCAATTATAAAAATGGCTGTCCCATATATGAAAATGGCCCAGATGCTGCTGACTCCTACCAGTTTCCAGCTTTTTATGGTGAAAATGTCCCAGGTTGATGTAAACAGTATTTCACACAGAAGCCCATGGATGGCATAAATGTACCATCGGATGATCCCGCTAAGTGACCTGGATTTCTGCATCTTGATGGGGTGGTGGTCTGTGAAATCTTGACAATACTATCAAAGAATTTATGAGAGGATGTTATGTTGACCATAGATGATCCCAGGCTGGAGGAGCACCTGTGTAGACTGAAAGAACCACTACACATAAATAACGCAATTTTTATAAACTGGTAAATGTAAAGGAGGTTGTTTTTTTTTACAATAATAGGTAAATATGTACAAGTTTTAAGAAAATCTGAGAGCAGATATTTAAAATACATGTGTTATTGTATGGAGTAATATTTTCAAATACAGAGTTATTCCAATTGCAATCATTTTGTTTTTCCTGTTTAGGGAAGACCATGGACATCAGAGATTGCTCAGGCGTGCAGTTGCTATCTGACTGCCATTTTCAGAGCACTAAGGAGAGCTCCAAAAACGTGTAAGGTTGTCTCTAGTTAGTGAAAGGATGAGAGGGCATAGACAACATTGCCTAACTCAGTTAAGAACAGTAGTGATTGAAACAGGCTTCTCAAGCAGTACTGTCAATGTTCTCCTCAAAAGTCTCCTATTACTTGCTAATATTCTATAGCAATCTTCTGTAACTTGGAGCTTGAACCAACAGAAGGTGTGCCACACTACATTCTTAAAGGAGTCCAAAATAGCTTTATTGATTATCAATGCTGCCAATGCAGTAAGAAATCCTAAACTTACTGCTTGCAAAAGAATCAGGTGGGGCAGAATTATGCCAGTAAACCCCAAGAATGAAAAGAAAGCCAACACACTGGGAAGTGGGATTTACTGAAGTCTCATATCAGCAATAAATTTACACTAACATTTTGAGAGCACTGTGTCACCTTGAAAAAGAGGGCCAGCATGCTCTCAAACATTGGTGTAACTCTTTTGACAATATGGAATTTTGGTAAATCCTGCTTTAGAATCTACTTCTTGGTGTTCTGTTTTTCTCTTCATTGTTGGGTTTTGTACAGTACCAATGTAAAGCCATACGCCCGCCCTTCACAATTAGTTACCTATGGAAGTCTGTGCATTGTGGTTTGATTAATTGTTATGCCAGTAAACAAATGTCACATACCAGTGTGAGCCATTTTACTACAGTTGGTGTGGTGATTCTTGTGTTGGTTTAAGCTCTGAGCAATGTTACTGGGTACCCACTGGAGAGTAGCTCTTTTTGCGTGTAAGCTGCCACACCAGAGCCATTAAGCCCTACAAATGACTTTATTTTTCCCTTTTACTACTCTGTATTAATAAGCATAGTCCTAGCGCCTCTTGGATGTATCCCTTTGCATCTTCTGTAACTTGGAAGCATCCCGTAGCATGACCGTCACTTGTAACCAGGGCCAGGACAAGGGGTGGGTGAGAGGGGGGGCAGCCCTGGGCACAATGGTCTACTGTAGTGATGGGGGTGCCTTCCTTCAGTTACAAGGCTGACAGGAGTAATGACAACGACACTCCTGTCAGCCCAACGCTGGGAGCTGCAAGAAGTGAGCTGGGAGGCGGTGTGGGCTGTGTTCTTGCTCCCCCTCCTCCTTCCTGCCAGTGCAGTGCTCCTGTATTAACAAGCAGTCAGTGGTGTTCACAGACACACAGGAACTGCACTAGCAGGAAGGATGAGTGGGAGAGAGAGCACAGCCTGCACCACTAAGCGCAGAAGTGTCCAGGAGAGAGCGGTGAGTGGAGGAGAGAGCCATCAACTCAAGTATGTGCTCAATGTTAAAACTGAGCTGCACAGTGATTTTGACAAGTGATTGACTGTTGGGTGTAGGATCCCCTAAGCTTACACATCGTAAATTGGGGGGGGGGGGCGCAGTTTGGCATCTTTGTCCTGGGTGCTGGGTGGCCTGGTCCTGGCACTACTTGTAACATGCATCACTGTCTAATATGAAAGTCTATTTTACCATGCAAAGTCTCCTGTGAGTTGGCAGCTCTCCCATTTAAAATGGTAGTCTCACATACTATGACAGCTCTGTAACAAGCACCAGTTTTAAGATTTTAAGAGTATTTGCTTCACTGAATCCATCTAAACACTCACACACATTACTGACCCCTTATAAAGAGAGGGAACATGTTGGATGGCATGCAAATCACTAAAGTTGTTTTGGACTCATTTATGAATTTAGTCTGGCCTCCTTTTGGTTTTAGCTTTTACAGAAAAAAAAGGAAAACCTGTACTGAGAGAAATAAATAGGTTGACATTGCTGACCTCCTTCTGTCTGTGTTAATGCTTTTTCGGTCACTGGCCAAGTATGCAGCAAAATAAAATAGGAGTGAAGTCAGGATTCTTGTTTTGCACACCTGTTTCTAGCCAGTGTCTCAAATTGACTTTACGTCAGAGATAGCTAGACATCTGACATTTTCAAAAGAAGACCAGCAATGACAGCCTACATATTTATCTCAAGAAAAGTTTCTTTTAAGTTTCTTTTCTTGTATATGGGGCTTAGAGTAAAGCCTCGTACACACAATCAGATTTTCGGACGACCGTCCATTTTTTGTGGCATGCTAGTCTCATGTCGAAAGTGAAGAGGTTACTCACCATACAAAAATTCTCGTACGACAGAATACAACTTGAGAAGTGACGTAATGTGTTGAATAGTTTTATATGTATTCTTCCGTTTCTGAGCATGCGTAGTCTTGCTCTTACGATTTTTTTCATACGACAGCCGTACTGATTAAACGAAAATCGGACGTTGAGTTCACGTAGGACAAAAATGTTGTAGTCTGCACATCCAGCTTTTGTTTGACGAAAAAACAGAATCTGCTGTCGAAAGCACCGTACTAATGACCTGAAATTTGGCAGATCGTTAGTTGGACGAAATTTTACTTCCGATTGTCGCATCATATGTACGGGAATTTAGTGGTCCCTGATGAGAGTGCATATGATGAAGTGGCAGCTGGTAGAACCATTCCATCCACTCTTCCTCTATATCAGGGATCTCCAAACTTCGGCCCTCCAGCTGTTGCAGAACTACACATCCCATGAGGCATTGTAAAACTCTGATTTTCACAGACATGACTAGGCATGATGGGAATTGTAGTTCCTGAAAAACTGGAGAGCCATAGTTTGGAGACCCCTGCATATCTTTGATCTTCTGTACATCAGCAGTTAACTGGATACCCATAAATTGAGGAGAATTGCAGTATAATATGAATTGCATCCATTCGATGATTCTGGGAATCACTTCAAAGATCTGTATAACACTATAGGTTGTGTGAACATTTGGATCAGGATCTTTGTCGCTTTTATATGATCATAGAACTACTTAGTGACCTCTACACTGTTTTATTCCTGGGGTGGAGTCAGACATGGACATAAAACATCCATGATGCATAAGGCACACAGGGCTGTGCCACCCATAAGACTGATTAAGGTGGCTGCCTCGGGCGGAACTCAAGGAGGCATGGTTTGGGGCGCACTGAGGCTGGAGTGTCCATATCATGCATGTCCAGCCCCGTGTGTGTTCAGCTACCAGGCGTCATTGGTTGCAGGCAGTGATAGCAAAAATGGCTACCTCAGGCGGTATCCGCATCTAGCATGACCATGAAAGCACATCACATTAAAATGGTTAAAGTTTGCTTAGTCTGACCTTACACTAAAAAATGTATGTGGTGCAGGAGCAATTCGTCTATTTGTGGCAATTATAGCATACTTATGGGACCTAGTATGGCCATCTCTGAAAATAGAGAAGGATGTTGTGGTGTGTTCAAGTTCGCCATTGCTTTTTGGCTTTAGCATAGTTATGGGGCTTGGCAGGATTGAGGCTGGGTTCACACTTATGCAAATTGGAGGCTGGTTTCCCTGCATCCAATTCGCAAGACAGGAGAGTGTGACCGGCTCTCAATAGAGCCGGTTCATACACCTCCAGGGGGGCCGTGGTCCACATTTGGAAAGGGTCCCGTGCGTCTTTGGTTCCGAATCAGGTGCAAATTTAGGCAGAGCTCCGGCCGCAGCAAGTGTGAACCCAGCCTAACTCTGAATCCAAGGGGGTGTATCTTAAATATAATTTTTAACATCAAACTAACTTATAAAATACAAATTTTTAACATTTTTAACATGTTGAAAAATCTGTCACAAGCAAGGTTTACTTTTTTGAAAGACATCTTGGGGATCATTTCACTTTTCATATGTCATTTGTAACATCCCACAAGTTGAAAATAATGGTTACGACTGTATCTGGCCGGCAATCATTTTGATACCTGGAGACATTCTGCAGTCTCTTGTGTTTTTTGTATGTCCTTAAAGCTTAAGACCCCTTTCACACTGGGCCCGCACAGGTGTGTTAGAGATAAAGCGATGTTTGGCGCTTCACCGCTGATTAACCTGTGCTCGGCCGCTGGCAGGGCGCTTTTAACCCCAAAGAAGGTGTTGCTGCGCTTTGGAAGCGCTTTTCAATCTCTTTGGAAGCATTGCCCATTCATTGCAATGGGCAGGGGCATTTTGGGAGCGCTGTATACAGCGCTTCCAAACCGCATCAAAGATGCTGCTTGCAGGACTTTTCCCAACGTCCCGCAAGTGCACCGCCCCAGTTTGAAAGCATGTGGGAGGCAGTTTTCAGGTGCTTTACAGGCACTATTTCTAGAGCTAAAATGTCTGAAAACTACCTCAGTGTGAAAGGGTTCTTACTGCAGGCAGTATTTTTTTAATAAAGTGGGGAAGGGTGAAGCTTTCTGTCTGTGACCCTACTGGGGGAGATTTACCTCCTATCCATGTGACACCTGTACAAGAAATGTGGGATGTGGTTGTCACCAGCACAGGAAGGCAGGAACAGCAGTAAAAACATTGTCAGAGGTTCTATCCCTACCTCACACTATTAAAATGTGACAGTGACCCCCATTTGAGATATTTTCAGAAAATTTTCTGGAAACTTCCCAAATAAGATTTCAACAAGTCAGATGAGATGTCAAAGCCCGTACCGGAGACCGCTGATCATCCAGTGAAAGTT
This sequence comes from Lithobates septentrionalis, assembly GCA_037952835.1. Taxonomy (NCBI): domain Eukaryota; kingdom Metazoa; phylum Chordata; class Amphibia; order Anura; family Ranidae; genus Lithobates; species Lithobates septentrionalis. The sequence continues at coordinate 810,387 of JBBDGP010001418.1, forward strand.
AGTAGCTTTACTTGCTGCTGGTAGCCCTTGGAGATGTTTGGAAAGGCAAAGAGGGTTTCATCAGAGGGTGCATCAACCTGCAGCCCCCCAGTGTAGTGGTTTAGATCCCTGAAAATGGAAAAAAACCTAGGACTGCTGAATTCCTCGAAGTACTATGGTCATTACTTTTGATCTCCACTCAAAGGTGGTCAAACCCGACCATACCTGAAACTGTTCTAAGTGAGGCTTAATTTGGCCTCAATGCTTTTCTTGCGTTTCTTTATTGTTTAATGATCACTGTGATAACATAATGTAAATACACCAGTTTATAGCCCGAATTTACTATTGTGTTCCTTACCTACTGATTTATAGACATCGATCTGCAAGCCTTGCAGGAGATAAGATAACTTGCACACTGTCAGTGCCATGCACCAAATTATACGGCCCTCACCTAGGCCAAAAGTCAAATTAATATTTGACTAGCTCTCCATTCACTTGGTATTAGTAAATCAGCTTGTCATACAAACTGGTATTGTAAATCTAATATAAAGCACAGAATATAGTAGATTAGTTTTACAAATTGATACAGTAAAGCAACACTGTTTAAATCAACACTATATATTTATATATGTTGTGTAGGGATTTGGCTTGAAGTTCACCATTTTGTATAAATTGCAGCCATCATCTTATTATGTTTCAAAAAGCGAATTCTGCATATATAGAATTCTGCATATTATTTATTACAATTTATTTAGCACTGCGTACAACCTACAAGCAACTAGGGGGACCCCATTTCAAGGAATCCCATGCCCTCAGGACTTACAGTATCTCAAGGAGAACAGATCTGACTTCGGCAACTTTTAACTTGCCAATGACGCTTATGAATGCTGTGTAAAGATTATAAAAAGGCTGTACAATCATAAAAATTTTGGCGGCCTTTGATTGTAAGCAGACCCCCCACATGTGTGTACAGCATGTGTCAAATAAATCTGAGTTGAAACTGCCCACAGACGTTGATTACAGCTGGTCATTTCGCAGACCCCCGCTAAACAAAATGGTGCCGCACAGTTGGATTGATTGAAGCTTGAACTTCTAGACCTCCCTTGCAACGTGAATTCTTCAAATAAGAGGCGCCTCAGTGAGTATTTTATCCCTATTATGTTTGTAGACTTCTGTGGTAGGGCAGGTGTGGAACCTCAAGTCTATACACCATTCAAGAACCTCTGTGAGTAGTTATTTGTTTTATGTGTAGAACCCTCTACCAGTAGGAAGGTGCTAGTAAGGTATTTTTACTAGGTTATCCAGCACAGGTAAATTTTGATAGGCTTATGCTGCGTGCTAGGCCTGTCTGTTTTGATCTGGGGGCTGGGAGTGGTCAGAGTAGCTGTGGGCGTTACCACCTGCACTTGAGTTCTGAGGCGCCTCCCCTGTTTCTGAGGAGAATGTTCTAGAAAAGGGTCTGGGCCTAGAACTGGAGTGGCAGGCAGCTTGTGTGTGAGCCCTGACCCATCCCCAATCAAGATTGGCAGGGGGCGGGCCTCATATATAAGCTGAGGTGATTCTAAACAGGGGTCAGAGTTGGCTGGGTGAAGTGAGGAATGGCATGTTAGTCAGTCGCAGGAGGCCAACCCCATCTGGTGGGGGGGGGGGGGGGGCGATCTCAGGAGAGGCCCGGGGAGAGCTGTGAGGGAACATTGCCTCTACACAGTCATTGGCAATGTCTCTGCCACCACAAAGTCAGATGGCAGGGAACTCCTGGAGTAGAGGGGCAGGTGAAACTGGCGGTACGCATGGTCCAGTCAAAGTTCCTCATCAAGGACTCAGGGCTGTTGGAAGGTCAGTGAGTGTTACCACAGTGGGGCTGGAGGTGCCAAAGAGTCTGTGAAGGGAACTCTGCTAGTACACAGTCACTAGTGGAGTCTTCATCAATACACACGGTGGATGATGGGGAGTCCTGAATCAGAAAAGAGACTGTGGAGATCTGTGTCAAGTCGATGCTGCCTGCGGGCACATGATTTGCAAGTTGGGCTGGCTGGGAACAGTAGTCCATATTTAATGGAAGATATGCTTTTAACCCACTGGGCCTCCGGGGAGAGGTTCTGCAGGCCTCAGGCCTAGTGGCAGCGAGCAACCAGAGCCACAGTAGGGAGGCTTATTCAGAGTGGGCACCTACTATTCAATAGAAGAGGATGTGTCATATTTCACTACAGTAACTAAGTTTGTGCAGGAGGAACCAAGTGTACAGGAGGAAACAAGTTATGGGCAGGAGGTGAAAGATATCTAAGAATATTGCTTTTACACGGTCATTAGTGATGTCGCTGCCACCACACGGTCAGATGGTAAGGGAACTCTTAGATGGAATAGTCTGCGGGGGTTGAGCCTCAGGAGGAGCAATAGTCTGCATGGAGATGCAGGAGGAAACTAATACCAAATCCTATATGCACATTATATCTTCTGGCTCTAACTTTATTCAAAGTGTACTAAAATCCTTAAATATGATGGCAAAGACTTATCCTATGGGCATCCCATATTCCTATCCCTATCCAAGTTATACCCCCCAATAAAAACAACAAAAACAAAGCTCGCAAAAGCTGGAAGTGATGTATGAAGTCTGGCAGTGGGGTGATTTGTTGTTATTAGCTGCAACACCATGGCTACATATGTTTATCTGTTTATGTTTGGATTAACGTCAAACTAACCTTCTTGAATGTGTGGGCTCCCCGAAGTAGCTACCATTAGGGTTGCTTTACAAGGCTTCGGCCTCAAGAAGATCAAGGTATATTGCCTTAAAGAAGAAGTACAGCCAAAGCTCATTTGGCTGTACTTCACCTGTGGATGACAGGAGTGCAGTTCGTTCTGCACTTCTGTGACCCGTTTTCAGCAGACAGCCGGATGAAGCTGACGTCACGGAGCAGGTCCAGGCTGGGGCAAGATTGTGACAATAAAGTCAAGATCCACCCACAATCCTGTACCAGCCCCTGGCTTAGCCTCTCAGCGAGCCACTGAGAGCCTGAACCGGCCGCTCCCACCCCCTCCATTGCCCAGCGCTCCAGTGAGCTCGGGGGGGCCAGAGCAGAGAGCCAGTGACTGACAGTCACCAGCTTTCTGAGAACGAAGCTCTGAGAACGGAGCAATCAGCGCTCTTTGATCGCTCGGTTTTCAGTCTTAGAGCCATCGGGGGACAGATGCAGCATCGGACCGATGCTGCATCCACCTAGGCAGGTATGGATTTGAAAAAAAAAATTAACTTCTCTTTTAACGGCTGATATATCCACCAAAGTGGTGGTTTATGCCAAATTTTGGGAGAAGCAAGCACACTGATAGCTCAGGTGTGCTGGCTTCTTAATAGAGCCAGAGTTAGAACTCAGGGCCCCACCATCCTGAGGGAGGTCCGTGTGCCTGAGGGGAGCCATGTGAGATGCTGCCATGCATCAAAGTGTTCAGGTTGGGGCAGAGGAAGGCTCAAGCCTGAGAGGAAGTCCATGTGGGACGGGAGCAGCCAGGAACCTATAGAGAGAGTCCAGGAGAGACAAGCGCAGCTAGGGAGCTGCAAGGAAAGATGCAGAGCTAAAGTATAGCATCTGCGCATAACCCTGGGACCCCGAAGAGGTACTCAGAGCAGTAAAGCTGCCACAAGAGAGCCTGGAGGCTAAGTGCTATGTGTTTGCAGTAATAGTGAAACCCCCCTGCGTGGGAAGAGCAATCTGTATGAATTTTCTTTTAAATAAAAGTGGGCTGCAATGCCCTAAAATACAGTTTTGGACTGGCACACATACAGCTTGAGTTTAATCACCCCATTCTTACATTGTGCAAATTGGATGTGGTAAGTGTTTGCGTCCGTGTTAAGTTGGACACACTTACTAACACATTGCCATATGTGAAGAGATAGTAGAAACTGTTTTGGGTTTTAAGAGTTCCCTGCATTTTGGCCATGTAATGTGCATTTTTTGTTACCTGTTTCAAGTGTGAAAGGAACTCTATTTTTCAAATTATTCCTGTGATTATGTGGGAGCCATGTGAGATGCTGCCATGCATCAAGGTGTTCAGGTTGGGGCAGAGGAAGGCTCAAGCCTGAGAAGAAGTCCATGTGGGACGGGAGCAGCCAGGAACCTATAAAGGGAGTCCAGGAGGGACAAGCGCAGCTAGGGAGTTGCAAGGAAAGATGCAGCGCTAAGGTATAGCATCTGCGCATAGCCCTGGGTTGTGTTTGATGGTCAGGAAGACCAAAAGATGTTTCATGGTCAGCAAGACCCCAAAGAGGTATTCAGAGCAGTAAAGCTGCCACAAGAGAGCCTGAAGGCTGAAAGCTAAGTGTTTGCAGTAATAGTGAAAACCCCCTGCGTGGGAAGAGCAATCTGTTCAAATTTACTTTTAAATAAAAGTGGGCTGCAATGCCTTAAAATACAGTTTTGGACTGCCGCAACTCATTGTAAATGCACCTACCGCTTGAGTTTAATCACCCCATTTTTACAATGTGTAAATTGGATGTGGTAAGTGTTTGCATCCGTATTAAGTTGGATACACTTACTAACACATTGCCATACGTGAAGAGATAGTAGAAACTGTGGTGGGTTTTAAGAATTCCCTGCCTTTGGCCAGGTAACATGTATTTTAAGTTGCTTGTTTCAAGTGTGAAAGGAACACTATTTTTCAAATTACTCCTGTGATTATGAGTTGCAAGAAATTGGCTGATTGCTAAATGACCTGGTGATTTATTAAGTTAGCAGAGTGCCAGGCTGGTATATGTAGTTCCACTGACAGCGAGAAAGTAGTGATTTCTAGGGTAAAAGTGAGAGACAAATTCACTTACTAGTCTTTCTTCTCTTTTTTTCTTCATAGGCTGTAGTCAGTTGTGGTCTCGATCTCTGTCAAAAATGATTCTGCCTCTTGTAAGTTGGTAAGATAAGGAGAATGCACAAAATGAATGTAGTGACTGATAAATTCCTTGCTTAAAGTGGTGTTCCACCCAAAAAAAAAATTCATGAATGTGCCTAAAAAAACCCCCAAAAAACCACATTTGGAATTTTTTTTTTTACTCACCTCTAAATGGCTGTTGCTAGGGGGTCCCTTGTAGTCTGCCTCCTTCAGTGCCTGGGCTGGTGACATCAATTTCCTTCGGCGCATGAAGGGCTCAGCTCTGCCCCCTCCCTCTTGTCAATCATCTTAAACATATGATAGGTCCCAGATGATTGCGCAGCCAATCACAGCGTGCGGCGCTGCTCGCGCATGCACAGTGGGTGCCCGGCTGTGAAGCCACAGCCGGTCACCCACAGTTACAATGCCGGTGCCGCTGAACAGAGGGGGAGACGAGCGGGGCTTCGATCCCCCGCATCGCTGGACCCTAGGACAGGTAAGTGTCCGATTATTAAAAGTCAGCAGCTGCAGTATTTGTAGCTGCTGACTTTTCAATTTTTTTTTTTTTTATAATGGGAACACCACTTTAAGCACTTCTCCTTATAGCTAAAAATGGTATTAAAGCAGCGTTCCACCCAAAAATTGAACTTCCACTTTAACTGAAGGTGACCCCCTGACATGCCACATTTGGCATGTCATTTTTTTGGGGTAGGAGCGGTAACCCTCTTTTTAGAGGGTTTCAGCTCCCACTTCCTCCCGGGGCACCGCAGCGCCAGAAGGAAGATCCCCTCTCTCCCCTCCCTCTCGGCAATTATCTGGGACACGTCACAGGTCCCAGATGATTGCCCAAGCCAGTCACTGCGCGCCGCGCAGCTCGCTCATGTGCAGTGCATGCCCGGCTGTGAAGCCACAACCAGGCGCCCACAGTGACAATGCTGGCCCCGCAGAGAGGAGGGGGAGAGGAGTGGCGCTTCGCACACCCGGATCGCTGGACCGTGGGACAGGAGTGTGCTCGAATATTAAAAGTCAGCAGCTGCAGTATTTTTAGCTGCTGACTTGCATTTTTTTTCTTTTTATTGGAACTCCGCTTTAAGTTATATTTTACTGTGCTTTGTTGAGGCACTGCTAGCAATAATAACAATAATAATAATTACAGCTATTAAGTAATTGATCAGCAGATGGATTCCCAGGAAGAATTTTAAATATAAACGTCTGCAGTGGGCTAAGAGATGTATTAGGTCCCGTTCACACCTGAGCGATTTTCAGCTTGAAGCTTGTAGCTCTAAAACAAGCAAAATCCTATTCATTTCAATGGCCCCTGTACACATATGAGCATTCTGTCGTCTGAAGCAAAATGTTTGTCGCTCAAAAAAGTACATGAGCTTCTTTTTGGCAGATTACAAGCATTTTTGGCCCCATAGACTTCAATAGAAACGCCTGAAAACACACGACTTGAGCGTTTTATGAGTGTTTGGTCGCAAGTTTTCTGATCAAACAGCAGCTCTCCTCCACTAATTTCCTCCCCCTAGTGCTTTCTATTGGCTAAACAAAAACACCTGAAGCTGTTAAATGCATCGTGGATGTGAAGCCAACAAATCTACAGCAACTGTGTGATGATATCATGTCACTATAGCCCATAATCTCTGAGGAATATTTCCAACACCTTGTTGGTGTTGCCACAAGATGTAAGACAGTCCTGAAGGCAAAAGGAGGTCCAACACCAAGGTGTACCTAATAAAGTGGTGTATATATGTATATATACTGCTCAAAAAGTGTCATTTTTCTAAAGGAATTATTTTACATTTGAGATTAGCTCCTTCTGTCTCTTATCTGTAAGAACAGATCAAGCTGCACTGAACATAACATGACATGAGAGCTATGAAGTTTTATCTTATTTGGGAAGTTCTGTGTTCAAAACCTTGACATATCTTGTATAATGTATAATTGTCGACTACAACCTTTGTATGTTTATATATAAAATGAAATAAAGATTTAAAAAAAAACAAAAAAACATTGACATATCTTAAACTCCATTTAATTAAGTATACTGGAGTTCGGAGGTGCCAATGTTTTTGAATCTTATGGATTAACTTTGAAATGTTTTATTTCCATCATACTAAGATATTTTTTTTTAACATTAATTTGCTCACTAAGCATATAGTCAATTTATCTGGGCATTTTAGATAAACTAGGTCTTATCTCTGTCCACCAGAGGTTACTTTAAGCAAGTAATATATAAGCCCTGATCTTAAGGAAATATTAACCCTTGGATTGAAGGCTTATCCTTTATGAAAGGAAAAATAAAGCTCTATGTTAATATAAGTTAACAAAGGAAGTCCTGTTTTATAAGATAATTAAAAGAGAAGTATGGGAATTTTTTTTTCTGGGGAATCATACTTACCTAGGTGGATGCAGCATCGTTCTGACGCTGCATCTGTCCCCCGCCAGCTTTAAGACTGAGAACTGCGGGATCAAACACAGCCGATCTCTCAGTTCTCAGAGCTCCCTGAGCAGAGAGCTGGTGACTGTCTGTCACTGGCTCTCTGCTCTGCCCCCCCCCCGCACTCGCTGGAGTGTTGGGCTGTGGACGGGGCGGAAGCATGCAGCTCAGGCTCTCAGCAGCTCACTGAGAGGCTGAGGTGGGTGCTGGTCCTGGCATGTGGGTGGATCACGACCATATGGTCACAAACTTTATTGAGACTGGACCGGCTCTGTGACATCAGCCAACAGCGAGCTTCAGCCTGCTGTCTGCTGATAACGGGGCACAGGAGTGCAGAACGAACTTTGGCTGTATTTCTCCTTTAATGAAAATGTGTTTGTAGATAAAACAGCATTTCATCTAATTTTACAGTCAGAAATAAGAATATAATGATTTAGTAGAGCTAAAAGCTGTTTATTTTCTAGGAATATGATTATGTCCCTCAGGCTTCTGTGAATATCATAAGCCTCCTATGGTTCATTTTCAATAAGGTTGCACTTCTGCCTCAGGCAGATCGACATCTAAAGGACTGGAAACCTATAATGGTGGTAAGCAAGGTATCAGGTGAGGCTCTGCTTGGTTGAGGAGGGCTTCCTTTGGTGCTATAGCTACTAAAGTGGTTGTTGTACTATCATGTATGTTTGACAACCGGTGCTGAGAAATCAGACCGAATGCTTGTTGCCTGGTGGGCAGTTTGTGTCTTCAGCAAGACATTGCTCAGTACTGATGACTTTTTTTAGTCCTACGGAAAGTAGAAGAAGAAAAGCCTGGAGCCACAGAGGGGGAGAGCACCTTGACCAATGACCGAAAGTTGTGAACCATTGGGAGATTATCTTAATTAACTGATCCTGTTGGACTACATTTGTGAGGAATCAAGTCTTCTTAAAGCGGAGTTCCACACAAAAATGGAACTTCCGCTTTTCGGAACCCCCCCTCCGGTGTCACATTTGGCACCTTTCAGGGGGGAGGGGGGTGCAGATACCTGTCTAAGACAGGTATTTGCATCCACTTCCGGCATAGACTCCCACGGGAGTCTATGCCTCTTCCTGCCCCTCCGCGCTGTCTCCTGGGAAACACACGGCTCCCAGGAGATAGCGGGGACCAGTTACGATGCGCAGCGCGACTCGCACATACGCAGTAGGGAACCGGGAAGTGAAGCCGCAACGCTTCACTTCCTGATTCCCTCACCTAGGATGGCGGCGGCAGCTGCCGAGAATCGAGCGGGTTATCGGCATCGGCTGCCGACACCACTGGACCCTGGGACAGGTAAGTGGCCATGTATTAAAAGTCAGCAGCTGCAGTATTTGCAGCTGCTGGCTTTTAATATTTTTTTTTTCGGTTGATGTAGGTGGACTCCCTCTTTAAATTCATAAGGTGAACAGTACAGTACTGAATTAATAATAATTATAGTGGTAAATTATATTAATCTTGCTGTATGAAGCAGTGAACAGCATATTAGCAAAAGAAACTAAAAATGTAGACTTTATGTTAATTCAGAGATAAGCAGAAAAATAGGAATCAAAGCTTATTGTTAAAGTTGAAGATGAAGTTGACAAATGATTGAGGTTAACGATAAGGCTATATGAAGTTACATTGATATATGTTATGTATTTTGAATAGTGCCCTCTGGGGGAAGAGACCTACTAAAAGAAAAGTATGTTTTTTTTATTGACTGCCCAGTAGAGATGTTAGTTGTGATGGATTTCCAAGGGGAGATTTGTGATACCATCTATCATAACTCAGATCTCTCAGAACAAAGATGTAACTTATTTAATAATTTAATAAAATTGTGAATGTTCTAAAATAGGTTTACTCAAAATGTTAAGGTGATCATGTGTTGCTTTATGAAGATATACAAAAATGTGATCAGAAATTCTCAGACAGTCTCAGACCTCAAGAGAAAATGAATGGAAAAGGTCTGCTGCACTTTACGGGTATATCTCCTCTGACAGACATCGAACCCCAAAAGTGCAACCGCAAAAGAACTTGTCTTATCATTGGATTTTCATATGTGTTTTATGCCTGCAACCAAGGCATTGATCAAGAAATTTAAAGATCTTCTTTTTTTCATAGATTTAAAGGGTTTCTTATACAGGTGTACGTCTGCTTCAAGGAGAATCAAAATGACGTCTTGCTGACCTTTGTTTTCCTGTTTTAGCTAGAGAGTGAATGGTTGTGTGAGAATCAATAAAGCTGAGTGATAGTTCTGTATGACTGCTTCCATTGTGTTTCTCTCCAAAATGGAGACAGTTCTCCAATCTTATAGGTAGGGCAAGCTCATCTATAAGGTTTTACTGTACTGGAACAAGAGATGGGGGCCTTGCCACTAAAGGTAGGTTAGTAAGGGATAAGATGTTTGTGAAACCCTACATTAGAGGATCAGTTGGTGAATAACCCAGGCACCTCCACAAATGATGTGATAGAGGCCTTGGAGATCTCTCACCATCTACACCTTTCATCTGCGTTACTCCAGACTAATGTGAGCAAATGCAGTTAGGTGGTCGAAAATGACCAGAGGGTGAAAATGTGTAGGGATTTGGCTTGAAGCGGTCATTTCAATCATTTTACGTGCTGCAACCATTTGTTCTTATTCTTGTATATATAAGGACTATATGGATTTATTCCAACAATCCATTTGAAGTTCAGGTGTGCTATCTATCTCCTCTGTGTTTATATATATAGATAAAGATATTGGGATGCTTGGCTTTACATGCACATGAACTTTAATGGCATTCCAGTCTTAGTCCATCTGGGAGAATGGTCAAACATTCCTATAGACACACTCCTAAACTTTGTGGACAGCCTTCCCAGAAGAGTTGAAGCTGTCATAGCTGCAAAGGGTGGGCCAACTCAATATTGAACCCTACGGACGAAGACTGGGATACCATTAAATTTCGTGTGCGTGTAAAGGCAGGTGTCACAATACTTTTGACAATATAGTGTATATGTGCTTAAAAGTAATCAAAATTTATTTTAATTAATAAATTACATATGGAGTTTTATTTAAGTAAATCAACACATATTAATGTTGCTACATTTGGTCTGGGTATCAAGGTTTTTAATTACTTCTGGTCATGAGAGGGGTAAGCAATACCTATAGTGCCAAAAAACACCCTGTGATAAAAAAAATTAAAATAAAATTTGGTTACATAATGGTAAAACAGATTTTTGTACAATTATTGACAGATATGCTGAATATAATGTAATACTTGGGACATATTTTATGTTTAGTAAAGTACATGTTTGAACTTTTAATACCTAATGGAAATGGATGCGGCTTGTTCGTGGAAGCAAAATTATAACATTGAAGTCTTTGAAAGCCTCTCTGCTTTGCTGCATGGTGACTTTGTGCACTATAATTTCAGCAATAAAAAAGAGCCTGCAGTGGTTTTCTACAATGTGCCTAAAGAGCCATTAAAGAAAGTTTCAGCATCATTCATTCAAATGATTTTACCCTAACTTTAGGAGACTTCCTGGCGACATCAAATGGGCCCTTGACTAGACATTTTATACGCCTTCATTTTAATAACGCCATGCAAATCTTCCAAGCATTACTAACACAACATTTGGCAGAAGTCATAATACATATGTCGTGGGTTGTAAGAATTGAAGTTAACTGGAATGTGTTTAAACACAAAGCATTAAAACATCTGTGATATCATCTATGGAAGCTCTCTGGCCCTGGCCTTGCAAAACTTGTGTCATACCCAGGGAAGTCATATGGCTCATTGGGACACAGGATGCAAGGCCCCTGCAGTGTACAGAGGCTCACCATTCCTCTGTATATGGGACCTTCTCCTTAAAGTTACACTTTACCCTAAGTCCCCCTAATTAAGCCCCCTAATGTTTTTTTTCCCCTTGCCTACCTGATGCAATGTTCTGCACAGGAAGGATACTCGCCCACCCAGTGGATCCAGCGTTGTCCCGATGACATCCCCTTCTCTTTAGCCAGAACTCAGGGCTCGTGCCGTTATCTTCTTCTGGGATGTCATTGAGAGGTATCAGGCGTGTACACCTCCGGATGACACGCCTGATTAGTAAATGGATGCTGCTGGAGCCTCCTGGGATATCCACATCATATATCCCGAGAGGCACCAGGTGGTGCTGACATCATTCACCTAGACCAGGGGTCTTCAAATAGCCAGGGGTCTCCGTAAAGGGCCAGTTTACTGTCCTTCAAACTTTAGGGGGCCTGGACAGTTGCCAATGGGAGAAATAGTGCCCCATCATAGGTATCAATGGGAGAAATAGCGTGCTATAGTTGGTGTCAGTTTGAGGACTAGTGCCCCATTGTCGGCGTCAGTGGCAGGAACTATGCCCCACTGTTGCTGACAGATGGGGGAATAATGCCCCAAGGGCCGGGTAAAAGCAAGCAAAGGGTGGCATCCAGCCCCCAGGGTGCAGTTTGGAGACCCCTAGCCTAGACAAATGACAGAGGAGGGAGTTGAGAACAAATAGATGCTGACAAAAAGGTAAATAAAAGGAGAAAAAGAAAACCCATAACTGTGCAGCGGAGGGGGGCTCGGGATTGAGAGGAGGAAACTTGTCAGGAAGCATGAAGTTCCACTTCAGTGTGCAGGTTCTTGTCCATTCCTTCCATAAGGGAAACCAAGACTGCTGAATCCTACCCGTCCAATGGCCTGATTGAATTCTCAAGATAAGATTAACAAATTTAGGGTTACCCCTGACAGGTACTCACAAGCCCTTTTAATTAAGGCCATTTTAAGACATTAATGTGCCCACGGCAAACATCTCTCGGGTGGGCTAACACCAAAACCGCATGTCTATACTAAAAATATACTAGATAAGATTCCCTTTTAGGCCTTTGCGCATTATAAACACCATTAAATGCTTTTAGCAAACTGTTGAATAAAATCAGGCAGTCTTGTATGACATAGATCGCAATATATGTTCAAGCTGGTCAACTGCATCAAAGTGATCCCTCTCTGGCTAGTCCCTATTATACTTTGCAAAATGGCAAATGGCTTTTTGGAACTACATGCCCCCAAATGCATGCTGGGGCCAGTAATTTAACATAGGCCTATTTACTCTTCGGGCCACTTTATTACGCACACCTTAAGCCGTGTACACACGAGCGGAATGTCCGACAGAAAAAGTCAGACGGAAGCTTTTTATCGTCTATTCCGATCATGTGTGTGCCTCATCTGACTTTTTTTTTTGAAAATTCTGACGGACCAAGAAATGGAACATGTTCTAAATATTTCCAACGGTAACAATCGGGAAAACCACTCGTCTGTATGCTGTCCCGGCGGACCAAAAACAACGCATGCTCTGAAGCAAGTACCAGACGGAAGCTATTGGCTACTGGCTATTGAACTTCCTTTTTCTAGTCCCGTCGTACGTGCTGTACGTCATCTCGTTCTGGACGGTCAGACTTTGGTCGGACTTTGGGTTGACCGCTTGAATGGAATTCCGTCGGAGTTCCATCGGAGAAACCTTCGGAGTTTATTCCGATGGCAAAACCGGTCGTGTGTACAGGGCATAACTAGTACCTGGTTTTGTCTTCAGAACTGCCTTAATTCTTCCTGGCATAGATTCAACAAGGTTTTGGAAACATTCCTCAGAGATTGTATTATCCTGCTTGACGTAGCCATCAGAAGATGGGTACACTGTAGCCATAAAGGGATGGACATGGTCAGCAACTATACTCAGGTAGGCCATGGTGTTTAAACTATGCTCAATTGGTAATAAGGGGCCCAAAGTGTGCCAAGAAAATACCCCCCACACATTACCCCACCACCACCAGCCTGAACCGTTGATACAAGTCAGGATGGATCCATGCTTTCATGTTGTTTACATCAAATTTTGATCCTACCATCTGAATATCACAGGTGAAATTGAGATTCATCAGACAAGGCAATGTTTTTCTTCTATTGTCCAATTTTGGTGAGCCTATGCAAATTGTAGCCTAAAGCCTCGTACACACGGTCGGATTTTTGGCAGGGAATTGTGTGATGACAGACTGTTTGTGTACCATTAGTACGCTCCATCAGACAATTGTTGTCCAACTTTCAGCCAACAAATGTTGGATGGCAGGCTGGTAGATTTTCGTCACGTCTGTACATAAGTCCGTCACACAAATGTCCAAAGTACAAACTTGCATGCTCGGAAGCAAGGACAAGCCAGCAGCGGTCGGTCTTGTAAACTAGCGTTCGTAATGGAGAATTAACATTTGTGACACGGCAAATTATGAAATGTCGAAATGCAGCGCACAATTCTCTTCTTGTTAATGGGATAATAATAGTTGCTTTGCTGGTGATACTGATGGAGCTCTGCCAAAAGTATTTAAAAAGGATTTTTTTTTCTGGTGATTTCAAGAATAATATTTTTATGCTTTATTTTTTTTTTTTGAGCAAGTTACCACAACACCCTTATCCCATAGTTTTTAAGATCAAAGATACAAATACGTTGGTGTATCTTGTTAATTCTACCTTGTATTTTTTTTAAATGTAACTGCCTACTCCCAAACTGTCATTTGAAGTAAAACACAGAGCCAAGTATTATACTACACATATTTTTTTATTGTGCATTAAAAAAGCAAACAAATTTAATTAGAGATGCTATCTGCCATTCAAATATAGAAGAATAAGAATAAGAACTTAACCAAAAAGTGCATTCTGTGCATACAAAAATATCAAATAAAATCATTATTCCAAAACAAATAAAAAAAGGAAATTAGTAATTGGTGAAGGGCTGAAAATCCCCAGTCCAGCCGCCTTATTGGGGGTCCTGTGGCTGGTAATGCCACTGTCCGTCATGCTGCTGTGGTGGGTGGGGTGGCTGTGGAGGTGGGGCCTCAAAATCCGAAATGTGTGTTTTTTCCAAAATGTGGCCCCTCCCCCCCTTGTTGAGGAGCTGCAGGATGAGTTCCTCACACCTGCTCCTTTGCTCAACATCCATCTGCCTTAATTTGCTTGCAGGCAGACACCCAAATGCCTCAGCCGCTCCTGGGTCTGTCCGGATGGCAGTAGTGGCCTGGCTGAGGAAGGCAGCTGTGGCCTTGTCCAGATTTCTGCTCTTCCTGGCCCTTTTAGCAGTAGGGTGTAGGGGAGGGCTCTGGGACTCTGCCTGGCTGCTGGCCACAGGCTCCTCCTGACTGACACTTTCCTGTTTTTGAAAATGGGACATAATTTTAATTTTTGGTTAGGGTTTGGTGATCAATCACACACAATTTTGAACTCCTCACTGTTGCAAATTGAATGTTGACAAATAGAAAAGACTATCATTCTGACACCAGAGTTTTATATTCTTGTTAAAATCATTTTTGGTCACTACTGTCCATTGATATGGAAACCACTTTGTTAAGGCAGAAATATTTTAACAATAACGTCTAGTTATCATCATTGTATTTTTGGCTACAAATATGTTCAACAATGCTATACCTGGGTCATGCTGAGCTCCTCCACATTTTCATCCTGTGTAGCAGGACCTGTGCGGACCTCAGGAGCTGTGGCCTCAGCAGATGTTGAAGGAAGCGTAGACAGCGATGGCCTAGGTTCTGTCTGGTTGGTCAAAAACCGCATGCTGTGGTAATACCACAGCCTGGGGACATATATGTCATCTGCTGATGCTCCTGATCTCTGTGAGTCCATGACCTTGTTGAGCTCCCTTTTAAAAGTACTTCTCAGGTTTGATATTTTGTTCTTGATATAGCTGATGTCTGCCCTGGGGTACAAAGGCTTCACCAACTCAAGCAGTTTCTCCAACACTGCCTTCCTCAAGATTTTATTTGAGTAGTCTCGACTCTTGACCTTCCAGAGACAGGGCAGCTCCCGGTACAGGTCAATGAATTGGGGCAAAAAATCAGGCGCAGTAAATTTATCCGTCATGATAAATGATATGATGCCTGCAAGATAGAACACATAACAAAACATAATGCCTGGCTTAACTCATAAGCTGGTCCCAATCTAGGCCTCAATCTAAGCAGTATAGGCCACTAACCACCTATGCCCCAATTTCCAATTGTCCCTTAATTTTCTGGCTCCTTTCGTGTGTTGGCGATGGCGATCGTTCGTCCTCCACTCCAAGATCGTTCCTACGGCCATTCCAATGACTGTGCATTATGGCTTTATATACACTGCGTGAACTCCACTCTCAGTGTGTCATGGCGTTGGGGTGTGACTATCTCTCTTCTGCATGCAACACACACGGCGGAACATTCGGGAGGGACAACATGGCAGATTCGGTGGATTCCAGGCAGCCCCAGGGTGGTGGAGCTCATAGGAGGCACAAAGCAACCCCCATGAGCAAGGATGAGATGGTGTAGATGGTGCGCATCCTAGAGAAGCACGATTACGACTGCAAGCTGCGCAATTATGAAAAGCCCAACAGCATTTTGGAGAAAGTCATCACCGTTTTGCAGAGTGATTTTTCGGTGGAACGATCAAAGGACCAAATCAGAAAACGATGGTCTGATCTCAAACACCGTAAGAAAGACCAGATGGAGTACATACATCAGATCATAAAAAAGTAAGAAATATTTGTATCTAACCAATATGTATATGTGTAAATTAGCTGTCTTTATATGTTCTTTCTCCAAGTAGCTCTAGAGAATTATATATAAGGTTATATAAAATCTTTGTATGACTTGGTATTCGAAAGATGAAGGTAAATATAAAGCACATATGAACATTCTTATTTGGTCATGTTTTTGGACATTTATTTTTGTAACTAATTTTTTAATCTTCTTTCAACAGGGAGGCACCAAAAAAGGAGGAACCAGCCAAGCCACCACAACAAAGGGAGGCTAGCCTCGCTCGGGCCCCAACAGGGGAGGCAACAAGGGCATCTTCCCCCCAAAAACGTAAATGACAACTTCAAACACTCATTTAGCCACCGACAGGGGTGCTTTCATGTGGGCCAAAGGCCATGGGCTTAGGTCAGAACCTAAGAGGTAAAGAACACTTTCTGGTTGCTGCCTGCCTCATCAGTGCCCATTAATGCAGCCTTGCCAGTGTAGACATGGGTAGAGGAGAGGCCCTGAGGATCACAGTCACACAGAGTCACACCTGCTAGGATGATTATCATATATCCCCTTTCCCATAGGAGACAAGAGGGGTGGGGGGCAACTGTTGGACTTTTTAAATGTTGACACTTGTCCAATGTTTTCCCTTTGTAAAAAGACATCACCATCACTTTCAATGCATTTTTCACAGGAAAACAACCAGAGTGCAGCATGGTGGAGTCAACAAGTTAGGAGCAAACATTGACATCAGACCAAGTGCAAGGTTGGTCAACTAATGTAGCAAAATGGATGCTAGAAACAGATGGGACTTAGGGTGGCTTAATGAATGGCGTATTGTTTCTTTTTAGAGGAAAGAGAGTCTGGTGAGCTCACCCATGATGTTGTTTTGGAGGCATGGGATCTGACTCCTGGACCCAGCACAGATGTCAAATACCCTGACGCGAGTCACACTCTGGGCCAAAGCGACCCAGAAGAGGAAGAAAGTATTTGGGAGCCTCTTTTTGTGCAAGTACGTATTGTTGGACTCTTGATTGGACATCAAAACACTCGACATGTATACACATTTGAAGCCAAACACCCACTCCACACATTAGCAAAGTATGTAGTGCATTAACATTAGCTTGGAGAAGGAAGAGGTGGAAGGAGCTGGCAGTGTTTCCAGGTACCCGAGTTTTGGAGACCCAGGCACCAGGGCCACGATTAAAGAGTAGTTGCAGTGTGTACATTCCTTGTAGTGTAGGTGTCTGAAAGGCAAGCAGATTGCAAGCAACAATTAAGGGTGTAGGTAAGCATTTACTGAATTTGACCTTAAGTCACTATGTAGGGCCTCAGCCACGTGACCATCGTTACTATTCTTACTAGGTCACGATGCACTATTGGCAGAATGAATGCAGATATGTTGCATTGTTTGAAGGATCTGGAGCAAATCAAGGAGGCTGCCACTGCTTTACAGTGAAGAATCTGAGATTTTGTGGACATGCTTGCCAAATTTTAATTTCCTCTTGCCTGTTCCTCTTGCCTGTTCTGAAGCTTTTTATTCTACTTGTTGGCTCCTATTTGCCTTTTTCTTATTTAACATGTTTTTCGGACTTGGAAATGTGAAAGTTTAGGGACAGAACTCAGTGTTTCTCCATTCCACTCTTCTAGGTGCACCACCAGCTCTTGTTTTCCGTATTTTCCTCAGTCTAAAAATGACTGTGGGAATTACTAACAGTGAACATGACAACTTCACCTGTGCCAAATTCTAAAGGTATAGAAAACATGACCTTGGTTTGCATCTAGAGAAGGAGAGTTGGGAAACACTGCTCTAACTAATGTGAATTGTAATTTTTCAGTGTTTTTAAGAATATAAAACCCAAAATTTGAAGGTTCTCCCAAATTGTGCCTTAACATTTCCCTCATGATCTCATACCTAAAAGTGTGTATTTCCATACATCTAGTTTGCCAAAAGCCACAAAACAAAGTGTCAACATGTGCTATCTACCATCACTGCGTATCAATGGACACGTTTTGGGGGTGCAACCCCTTCCTCATAACTAAAGAAGCTCAGAGGAAGGGGTTTCACCCCTGAAACACGTCCATTGATACCCGTGATGGGAGCTAGCACATGTTGTTGACACACTGTGTGTTTTGTGGGTTTAGGAAAAAAGATGTTTGTAACTACACACATTTGCGGCATAGGATCATAAGAGTAATTTAATTGATATGCCTCTACGTGTACGTGGCTTCAAATTTTGGCTTTTAAAGGGGTGAGATCACCCCATATGAGGAAGGCAACATCCACACAGTCTTGGGATACTAATGTCTCATTTGGCCTTCACGTTACCAAAATCGAACTTTGTAAGTTCCTGAGTTTGGGATGTGTATGTAATGTTTTGGAACATGCCTGTTTAGCCCCAAAAAAGGGTACATAATGCAAAACATACATGTTATACACCAAGATGTTGGTTTTTATTTCAAAACTTAAAAGGCACATGTGAATGTGCTTTGAGTAAATTGTTTTTTATTAAACAAAGTGTGGCTTATTATTTCAAAGCTCAATACCAGTGTATTTGTTAAGTTGTTGTTGTTACAGTGACAGTGTGCTCTTAAATCTGGCCAACTCCTGCAATTTTTAGTCCTCCAAAAAATGAAAGAGTTGAAAAGGCATAATGTTTTTGAACTTCATGCATTAGATCCATTAAAATCAAAAACATTGTGTGTAGCAGACTCACAGCACACCATAATAGTTAGCTGAAGAAGATATTGTCACCTCATGCAACAAATAAGGTACATTTGCACTATTGGAGCAAGTGGCCAAAATAAAGCCCATTTGTGAACATATTAGACAGATAAGAAACACAGACAACTGTAGTTCAAATGAAATATGAGTTTATGATTTCAAAATGATATTAGGCATAAGCAGCTACAATTTGCTGCCAAGCCACTGCTCCTCTACCCACAAAATAATCTAGGTATTTCTGCTGTAAATCTCTGGCAATTTGTGAGGGCAATCCAGCACGGGCATTTCCAAGAGCCGTCAGCACGCCCACAGATGGCCAAGCTGTAGCCTTTTCAGCTGGGCCTGCCACTGCAGGGTCCACGTCACTTTGCAGTGAGGCAAGGTAGCTAGTCACATTCCTCCTTAAAAAATTATGTACAATACAACAGCACAGGACCACATGGTTGATCTTGTAGAGTGGCAGGTGGATTGGAGTAAAAAATAGCCTGAAACGACTCGATAGGATGCCAAAAGGGGTTTTTGACCACCCTTCTGGCACGAGAGAGCCTGTAATTGAATATTGGGGTGAGGTTCCTCATAGGAAACTGCTTTATCAGATGTTCACCCAGAGCAAAGGCCTCATCTGCAACAAAAACAAAATTGAGGCCCTCAACATTCTCCTCAGCAGGTGGCAAGTTTAAGGTGCCATTCTGGAGCCGCTTGTAGAGCTCTGTCTGCATAATCACTACTCCATCAGAGTTGCAGACGTTCTTCCCAACATCCAGATACAAAAACTCATAGCTGGTAGACACTACAGCTAGCATGACTATGCTGCAAAAGCCCTTTTAATTAAAATAATAGGAGCCAGAGTTGGGTGGTGGGACAATCCGGACATGCTTGCCATCAATAGCACCAGCATAGTTGGGAAAATCCCACTGATGGTGGAACTGGGCTGCAACGTCCTGCCATTGCTGTGGGTTGGATGGAAATTGTGGATTGAAAAAAGAAAAAAAAATTACTACTTCTGCACATAACATTGCAAGCAGATTTGATACACACATGCTTAGCCAACATAAGGAGAAAACTTAAATGAGTATTTAAAGACAAAAGGGTAAGGTCAACTTATCTGATTCATCTCCCCCTCTGGTGGCCCATTGGCAAAATTTTAGGGTGGGGGGGAATGGGTAGATGTTTTGGACAGGTAACCCTCACCACTTCCATGAGAGCTGTTTGCATATATAATCTGGGATACTTTAGCCAGCCCCTCCTTACTTACTATTAGCAGCCCAGTGGACAGGTAAGAAGTGTCATAATCTAAAAAAATGGATCCACACTGTCCAAATTGCAGCACATTTTAAAATTCTGAAAATACCTATCAATATAATAGGAGACAAAAACTTTCTACGTTACAACTTGTAGGTAATCAGGCAGGCCCTTGCACTAAATTATTTGGTGAGTATTGGTATCTGTTGACTTTGCATTCTTGGGGGGGAGGGAGAGTTCCAAATGAGTTTGTGCCCCAAAAAATGGTCTCTTGCACTCTGCCTGAATTTGAGGACAACAATAACATTTGTATACATTTTAGGGGTTGTTTAGGGTAAGCCCCAAACTGTAGCTGACAAAAAACGTGAAGTTACTAGGCTAGGTCTGTATGGGCCCAGGATAGTATGCTGGGGAGGTTAGTTAGGGAAAATATGCATGTAGGCCAACAATGGAGCAGGAAAAGCTTACAACATGCATGAGGACAAAGAGGACATTCACAGCATATTACAATATTGATAATTATGTAATCAACAAATAAATACAATACATTAGCAAACATTAATACATAGAATGTGATCTTAAAGGGAAAAACTTACCCAAATATAGTCCTTCTGCAGAACTTGTATAATGGCTGAGCAGGTGTCTGGAATAATGAGTCCCAGAGCCTGGGGGGAGATCCCAATGGTAAACTTGAGGTCCTGGAGACTTCTCCCCATCGCCAAGTAAGGCAAGGTGGCTATGAGCCTTTGCTCTGGAGTGATGGCAAGCCTCATGCATGTGTCCTGCTTCCTAATGTAGGGGGTCACCAATGTCAAAAGTTGGTGAAAGCAGGGGTCCGTCATCCTGAGATAATTATGAAAATCATCCAGATTATTCTCCTAGAGCTCACGCAGCAATGGCAAATGACATAATTAGTCACGATTAGGCAACCAATTTCTGGTCCAAGAATTACTCCTCCTCCTGTTCCTGGACTGTATTCGGGTCAAAGAATAACTCCAAGCCATGGCAATTATGGCAAATGACATAATTAGTCACAATTAGGCAACCAATTTCTGGTCCAAGAATTACTCCTCCTCCTGTTCCTGGACTGTATTCGGGTCAAAGAATAACTCCAAGCCCAATAATAGCACGTTCTTTCCTCCGATTCTGCAACATGGCTGGTTGACGAACGGCCGTTCAGAAACAAACTGAATAGCACGAATGGAAAAGTGCGAATCAACACTCACCAAACTTCTACTAACACTAAATTAGCAGAAGGAGCCCAAAGGGTGGTGCTTGAGAAATGAACTTCCTCTTTGTAGTCTCGTAGTACATCTAGTACGTCACTATGTTTGTGTTTGTTGGCCGATAATTGTGTACTGTTTGCATGCAAGACAAGTTCCTGGCACATGCCCTTCGGACAGAAGTCTGACGCTCTGTTGGCCAACAATTAGATCATGTGTACGAAGCTTAAGTTTCTTGTTCTTAGTTTACAGGAGTGGCACCTGGTGTGGTTTTTTGTTGCGGTAGCCCATCTGCTTCAAGATTCAATGTGTTCTGCATTCAGAGATGGTATTCTGCATACCTTGGTTGTAACGAGTCGTTATTTGAGTTACTGTTGCCTTCCTATCATCTCAAACCAGTCTGCCCATTCTCCTCTGACCTCTGACATCAACAAGGCAGTTCCGTCCACACAACTGCCGCTCACTGGATATTTTATCTTTTTCGGACCATTCTCTGTAAACCCTAGAGATGGTTGTGCATGAAAATCAAAGTAGATCAGCCCTCAAAAATTCAACACGCCTGCTCGCATTTTGAGGGCTGGCGAGGAAGGGCTGCCTGGGAGTGGGGGGCAAGTGCCACCGGCAGGTGGGTTGTATGGGAGCCGTTCTCCCAGCGATTGTGGAGGGCAGGGGAGAGGAGAGCCACCGCCCGGATGATCAGAGCGCAGGGAACATCACAGCTTTTATTTCAATTGCTGTGTGTTCCCCACCGCTCGCAGTAACATACAGCCCCTCCTCTTTGTCCGGGGGCTTTGATAGACCAATCATGGGACAGGTGACATGTATCAAAGTT
The DNA here is from genome assembly GCA_037952835.1 of Lithobates septentrionalis. Classification (NCBI taxonomy): domain Eukaryota; kingdom Metazoa; phylum Chordata; class Amphibia; order Anura; family Ranidae; genus Lithobates; species Lithobates septentrionalis. The sequence continues at coordinate 832,203 of JBBDGP010001418.1, forward strand.
CCCTGGCCAGGGGGCGGGGCTGTATGTGACAGCGAGCGGCGGAAAAACACAGCAATTGAAATAAAAGCTGTGATGTTCCCTGCACTCTGATCATCCAGTCAGAAATTCCTCTCCTCTCTTCCCCTGCACAGGTAGGCTGATCTGGTGGACACAGGCTGCATTGGTGGGCACGGGCTGCATTGGTAGACACGGGCTGCATTGGTGGGCATGGGCTGCATTGGTGGACACGGGCTGCATTTCGTGGACATGGGATGAAATGGTGGGCACGGGCTGCCTTGGTGGGAACGGGATGCATTGGTGGACATGGGCTGCATTGTTGGGCACGGCTGCATTGGTGGGCACAGGTTGCATTGGTGGACAAGGGCAGGCTGCATTGGTGGACACGGGCCGGCTGCATTGTTGGACACGGATAAAGTTGTTGTTAATATTTATTTTTATAACTTAATTCTGCATAAAACATTTAAGTGTCATTTCATGAGATAATTTATGGGGGCATGATTAGGGGTGGAATTAGGGGCGGGGCAGGATAGGTGTTGGGCGGGGCAGGATAGGTGTTGGGCAGGGCAACTGGTGGTGAGTAACCCTGGCTAGTAGCTCAGGAAATTTTGAGCCCTGCAGTAGATCATCAGTTTTTGAAATACTGAAAAGCTAAAGGTGCAGCGCTAATAAATGGCCATAATGAACAATGAATTCATCATATAGTTCTAATAAATTAATAGATTATGAAATCAAAAAAATTTAGAAATCCATCACAGAAAGCTGACGAGGAAGAGCCATCAACACCCAATAATACTGACTCTTACCGCCAGTGCATTGGATATACACAGTAAGAGATGTATGGTAGATTGGATCTCCGCTCCATATGATTCACTGCATTAGTGAGGACCCTCTTTCACTGACAAGCCAGGTATGTATAACTCAGTAGCCAAGCAGAGTGTCCCAAAGGTACAACCCGGTAATCACATGAGAAAGGAAAAGGAAGACTCTCATTGCGCAAACATCTGACATCAAGCAAGTGGTTACATGGAGATATATATGCTAGATTTTATTAGAGAATTAGTGTGATCCTATGGATCAAAAGATACACTATGCTTAAATTGTAGTTTTCACTCTGGTAATCTTGCAAACAAAGTCTTTTCCCAACGTCCCCCACACAAGTGAGCAGATGAGCGGCTCATCTGCTCACTTGTGTGGGGGACGCTGGGGAAAGACTTTGTTTGTAAGATGACAGCAAGCTGAGAATTCAGCCTTTTTTCCTCATTCTGGGATGCCTCTCCCTTTTGACCGTCTCTTCAAGGTTTAGAGATATATATCTTCCTCTTACCAGAGTGAAAACTACAATTCAAGCATAGTGTATCTTTTGATCCATAGGATCACCCTAATTCTCTAATAAAAGCTAGCATATATATCTCCACGTAACCACTTGCTTGATGTCAGATGTTTGCGCAATGAGAGTCTTCCTTTTCCTTTCTCATGTGATTACCGGGTTGTACCTTTGGGACACTCTGCTTGGCTACTGAGTTATACATACCTGGCTTGTCAGTGAAAGAGGGTCCTCTCTAATGCAGTGAATCATATGGAGCGGAGATCCAATCTGCCATACATCTCTTACTGTGTATATCCAATGCACTGGTGGTAAGAGTCAGTATTATTGGGTGTTGGTGACGGCTCTTCCTCCTCAGCTTTCTGTGATGGATTTCTAAATTTTTTTTATGGACTTCATAAGCTATTAATTTATTAGAACTATATGATGAATTCATTGTTCATTATTGCCATTTATTAGTGCTGCACCTTTTACTCTTCATATTTTTTGTTGTACCCAGCAATATAGTGCTAGCAGCTTTTTATAAATTACAAATTGTATGTTACTAGGTTTAGCGCAACAAATCTTCCTTTTTTGGATCGTTTTTGAAATACTGCCCATCTGGCACCAACAACCATGCCACGTTCAAAGTCGCTTAAATTCCCTTTCTTCCCCATTCTGATGCTTGGTTTGAACTTCGGCAAGTCGTCTTCACTACAACTAGATACCTAAATGCTTTGAGTTGCTGCCATGTGATTGGCTGATTAGCAATTCGTGTAACAATTGAACAGGTGTACCTAATAATGTGGCCGGTGAGTGTAGCTCTGGCTCTATCCCTCTATAGTGCCATTTGCTGGCTGAACAGTCAGGCAAAACATTGACTCATTCATATATTGTTGATCCAGCCCTTTCTTTTTAAGTATATAAACAATCCCTCTCTGTAGTTTAACTTGACCCAAAACAATTATTTTATATTTTGCAGTTTACCAGTCCTTGGATGTGGTGGCTGAATTTGTTTTCTTTTTTCACACTTTTTTCCTTTATTTTTACCTGGTGATACCACCAGTAGCAGCACCAATTTCCTGATATAGCATGACAACACTCACTCACCCTACTGTTATCAGGACAACAGAAACAGGATAGTACTACAGTAAACCCCAGAACAAAATGTAAATATATTGCAGCTTGCCACTCCTTAGATGCAATGGCTGCAATTTTCCTTTTTTTCGGGCTAGTTTTTTGTTTCCTATTTTTGCATATGTTATTTTGTTGGTTATCACATGGAATGCCATCAGTTTATGCAACACTGAAGATGTAGGTTTCATATAAAATTGTATTATTATTATTATTATTATTAATAAAAGCAAAACAATAATAAGAAAAAACAATAATGCATTATAAGTATTATTATTATTTTGTACTGTATGTAGTATACAGGCATACCCCACTTTTAAGTACACAATGGGGTTTATTTACTAAAGCTGCAAAGTGCAAAATCAGGCTCACTTCTGCATAGAAACCAATGAGCTTCCAGGTTTTATTACCAAAGCTTAACCCCCCTGGCGGTATTCCCGAGTCTGGCTCGGGGTGAATTTTTAATACCAAAAGCGGTAACCCCGAGCCAGACTCGGGATCGCATCGCAGGATCCAGGAAGAGTTTACTTACCTTGTCCCCTGGATCCTGCGATGTCTCCCCGCTGTGATCGGCGAGCCGCTGTGTCTCGCTCGATTCACAGTGCCGAGCTCCGTTCCCTACGAGCGCTGCGACGCACGGGGACGGAGTTTGGCGGTAAATTCAAAAGTGAAACACACAGTACAGATACAGCATACTGTAATCTTACAGATTACAGTACTGTATCAAATAACTACACATCCCCTTTGTCCCTAGTGGTCTGCCCAGTGTCCTGCATGCAGTTTTATATTATAAATACTAGTCTTTCTGCCAGGAAACTGGAGATTGTCCATAGCAACCAAAACTGTCTCTTTACATCAAAAGTGGTTTTAGACCAGCTAGAAAAAAGCGATAATAAATTATAATCACTTGCAGAATTGAGCGATAGTGATTTGTGAGGAGATCCGTCATCAAACACTAAAAGTAACAAAAGCTACAATTCTGCAACTGAGCAAATTTCAGTGTTTTTGATTTGATTACATTATTATATAATTTTTATTATTATTATATTATTATTTGTTATAATTATTTATAGTTATTTATTATATTATAATTTTTTATTTCGTTTTTCAAACTTTATCATACCCGGGATGTCTACTAGACACTTGTTTGCACAGATTTAAGTGAACTATTCCTAAGAATTACAGGCCTACAATATAAAACGCCAAATTTCTGTGCAAAATAATGGTACCGCTTTCAGCACCTAAAATCTGAAATAATCATACCGCCAGGGAGGTTAATTGAACAAGCTGGGGTTAGAAGCTCATTGGTTTCTATGCAGAAGTGAGCCAGATTTTGCACTTTCCAGCTTTAGTAAATAAACCCCATTGTGTACTTAAAAGTGGGGTATGCCTGTATTACTACTAATACTACTACTGCTAAAAATAATTATAATTGTAATATAATATAATATAATATAATATAATATAATATAATATAATATAGTTAGTAGATTTTAATTGATATGTATTGATAATAATAATATACTGCTTTTTCTATATCTAAATTACTATTATTATTATGAATTCAATATTAAAAAATACTAATTATAATATACTATTATTATTATTACTGTGTATGTAGTATAATACTACTACTACTAATAAAAAGGTTAGTAGAAATGTATTAAAAATATATTAACGATGATGATAATAATAATAATAGTATATTCTTCTTCTTCTTCTTATTACTATTATTATCAGTAGAAGTAGTAGTATATTAGTAGTAGTATTAGTAGTAGTATATCACTATTATTATTACTAGATGTGACTGTAGCCATATTATTACTAGAAGTAGTAGTAGTATATTAGTAGTAGTAGTACTGGTGGTATTTAAACAATATAAAAGTATTCTCCTAAAAACTATTGCTTTATGCCGCGTACACACGGTCGTACTTTTCGTCTACAAAAGTCAGACAGCCTTTCCGACAGACTTCCGGCAGACTTTCGGTGGACTTGCGGTGGACTTGCGGCCTACTTTCTAACGAACGGACTTGCCTACACACGACCACACAAAAGTCGGTAGGATTCGTACGTGATGACGTACACCGGACTAAAATAAGGAAGTTCATAGCCAGTAGCCAATAGGTGCCCTAGCGTGGCTTTTTGTCCGTCGGACTAGCACACAGACGAGCGGATTTCGGGGTCCGTCGTAGTTACGAAGTAAAGTTTTGAAGCATGTTTCAAATCTAAAGTACGTCGGATTTGAGGCTAAAAAAGTCAGTTGAAAGTCCGGAGAAGCCCACACACGATCGGATTACCAGCCAGCTTTAGTCCGTCAGCGTCCGTTGGACTTTTGTAGACGAAAAGTACGACCGTGTGTACGCGGCATTAGTTTTTTTTAATTTGTGTGTGTGTGTGTGTGTGTGTGAGACATTTACATGAAATAAAGCTTAATTTTATTGCTGTTTTATAAAAATATTATTAACAAATAAAATACACTCAGCTTACAGGTTTAATGAAAGTGTAATATGCCTGCTTAATATATTGTGTTGAACAATAGTGCTGATTAAATAAAGAAGTTATTCTCCCTCTAATATTTCAAACTATTCAGTAACCAAACTTTTCAAAAGGAAATTTGTATTTGTTTCAAAATTTCCTTAAACCAGATTTGACAATTGCCGTGAGCAAAGGCCCCAGTAAAAAAAAAAAACAACAACAAAAAAAACTCTCCTCCAGTAAATTGGCCTCAATGTCTTTGTCATTTTATACTTTTTGAAAAAAGAAAATGAATTGTCCTCACCTGCGTCTCCTCAAACTAAGTTCTTCACGAGTCTCTGTTTTCTCTTCATGAACATATGAGTACTAGAGATTTTGATCTAGTTAATATTTTCTTACTCAAGAGCTTACTCAACCCATATTATGATTGATCAATACCCTGCTGAAGATCCGGCACTGAGTGGGTTGTGAAAGCGACTCAGCGCTGAGCCTAGAAGGATGGAACTATTTCTGCATGATGTTCACAAATCATACAAAGGTCACTAATACACTAATAACATTCCCCGTCATAAAAAGGTAAGAGCATTGAGCAGGTGTGTAATGTATGGTGGTAGTCACTATCTGCTGCTTATCAATGTTTCAGTTACAGAGTACTTTGTCATGTGATGATCCATTGATATAGTGACCTCATGTGGAAATCCAGCCACAATTTTTCTGTAGGTGCCCTTTAGACACTGGAGCCGCTTAAAATATAAGGAGATAACACAAAGACAGTTTTATAGTCCACAAGCTTTATTAAACCTTAATGTTTTCATTACAAAAAGCCAACACGTTTTGGGGGTTCCAATGTCTCCCCTCTGCAGGGACAGAACAAATTACAAAAAATGTACAATAAGTATCTGATTTATAAGATCCACAATCAATTGAGAAATATTACTTGTGCCTCTTATGTGGTTGCCTAAAACACATTGCAATATTAGATTTTTTTTTATAAAATGCTTTAAAATACATACATAATTAAGTTGTAATGTAAAATACATACAGTGGTACCTTGGATTACGAGCATAATTTGTTCCTGAAGAATGCTTGTAATCCAAAGCACTCGTATATCAAAGCAAGTTTCCCCATAGGAGTCAATGGAAATGAAGATAATTCGTTTCACAGTGACTGCTATTGTATGCAGTACTAAATGTGGCCAGAGGTTCGGGGGGGGGGGGGGGTGCCGGAAACACTCAGAGACCGCTTGGAGCCGCTTGGATGCACTCGGAGACACTTGAAGAGGCTCGGAGACACTCGTTTCCGAGCGTTTCCAAGTGTCTCCGAGCGGCTTCAAGTGCATCCGAGCGGCTCAGAGTGTCACCGGCACCCCCGCACCTCAAATGCAATACTGCACATCCCATTGGCTTAAATCCTGCTCGTGTCTTGCGAGACAACACTTGCAAACCAAGTCAGGATTTAAAAAAAATAATAGCTCATATTGCGAAACGCTCGTAAACCGCGTTACTCGCAATCCGAGGTATTACTGTGTATCCAATAAGTTATGTCTCTAGCTTTCACAAAGCGAGTTGTATAAAGTCCACTGTTACTGTGCTGACAAAATCCAATGTGTTTTGGGGTGTCAAATGTCTGCCCTAAAGAACTAAAATTTCTCCATTAGCATTAAAGGAGAAGTATGGCCAAAGCTTTTTTGGCTATACTTCTCCCATGGATCACAGAAGTGCAGTTCGTTTAGTTAGTTTCTTCTGCACTCCTGAGATTGTTTTCAGCCGACAGCGGGCTAAAGCCTGCTGTTGGCTGAAGTCACTCAGGCGATCCAGGCCCAGGAAAGATACCGACCGTATGATCGGGATCCACCTAGATGCCTGGAACAGAACTTTACTCAGCCTTTCAGCGATCCGCCGAGATCCTGAGCCAGCACCTCCTGCCCCTTTCATAGCCACATGGGGCACTGGAGGGGAGAGCAGAGAGCCACTGACTGACAGTAGTTCAAAAAGAGTCATGGGTCTCTGCTCAGAGCAGAGGGGGAGAACTGAGCATTCAGCGGTGTTTTATTGCTCAGTTCTCACTACAGAGCTGGCGGGAGACAAATGCAGCATCCGATCAATGCTGCATCAACCTATGTGTATGATTGTTTTTTTTATTAAATCCTGAACTTCTCTTTTAACTATTTTAAATCCTTATGCCACGTACACACGGCCAAACTTACATAGTAGGTGCGGTCGAAAAAAGACAAAAGTCCATCAAGTCCAACCTATGTGTGTGATTATGTGTCAGCATTGCATTGTATATCCCTGTATGTTGTGGTCATTCAGGTGCTTATCTAATAGTTTCTTGAAGCTATCAATGCTCCCTGCTGAGACCACCGCCTGTGGAAGGGAATTCCACATCCTTGCCGCTCTTACAGTAAAGAACCCTCTACGTAGTTTAAGGTTAAACCTCTTTTCTTCTAATTTTAATGAGTGGCCATGAGTCTTGTTAAACTCTCTTTTGCGAAAAAGTTTTATCCCTATTGTGGGGTCACCAGTCCGGTATTTGTAAATTGAAATCATATCCCCTCTCAAGCGTCTCTTCTCCAGAGAGAATAAGTTCAGTGCTCGCAACCTTTCCTCATAACTAAGATCCTCCAGACCCTTTATTAGCTTTGTTGCCCTTCTTTGTACTTGCTCCATTTCCAGTACATCCTTCCTGAGGACTGGTGCCCAGAACTGGACCGCATACTCCAGGTGCGGCCGGACCAGAGTCTTGTAGAGCGGGAGAATTATTGTTTTATCTCTGGAGCTGATCCCCCTTTTAATGCATGCCAATATTCTGTTTGCTTTGTTAGCAGCAGCATTGCTGAGCCTATCATCTACTAGGACCCCCAGGTCCTTTTCCATCCTAGATTCCCCCAGAGGTTCTCCCCCCAGTGTATAGATTGCATTCATATTTTTCCACCCAAATGCATTATTTTACATTTTTCTACATTGAACCTCATTTGCCATGTAGTCGCCCACCCCATTAATTTGTTCAGGTCTTTTTGCAAGGTTTCCACATCCTGCAGAGAAGTTATTGCCCTGCTTAGCTTAGTATCGTCTGCAAATACAGAGATTGAACTGTTTATCCCATCCTCCAGATCGTTTATAAACAAATTAAATAGGATTGGTCCCAGCACAGAACCCTGGGGAACCCCACTACCCACCCTTGACCATTCCGAGTACTCCCCATTTATCACCACCCTCTGAACTCGCCCTTGTAGCCAGTTTTCAATCCATGTACTCACCCTATGGTCCATGCCAACGGACCTTATCTTGTACAGTAAACGTTTATGGGGAACTGTGTCAAATGCTTTTACAAAATCCAGATACACCACGTCTACGGGCCTTCCTTTATCTAGATGGCAACTCACCTCCTCATAGAAGGTTAATAGATTGGTTTGGCAAGAACGATTCTTCATAAATCCATGCTGATTACTGCTAATGATACCGTTCTTATTACTAAAATCTTGTATATGGTCCCTTATCATCCCCTCCAAGAGTTTACATACTATTGATGTTAGGCTAACTGGTCTGTAATTCCCAGGGATGTATTTTGGGCCCTTTTTAAATATTGGTGCTACATTGGCTTTTCTCCAATCAGCTGGTACCATTCCAGTCAGTAGACTATCTGTAAAAATTAGGAACAACTGTCTGGCAATCACTTGACTGAGTTCCCTAAGTACCCTTGGATGCAAGCCATCTGGTCCCGGTGATTTATTAATGTTAAGTTTCTCAAGTCTAATTTTAATTCTGTCCTCTGTTAACCATGGAGGTGCTTCCTCTGTTGTGTCATGAGGATAAACACTGCAGTTTTGGTTACTGAAGCCCCCCAATTCACTCGTGAAGACTGAGGAGAAGAATAAATTCAATACCTTCGCCATCTCCGATGTCCTTCCTCATTCTTTATGGGGCCAATATGGTCTGTCCTCCCTTTTTTACTGTTTACATACTTAAAGAATTTCTTGGGATTTTTTTTGCTCTCCTCCGCTATGTGTCTTTCATGTTCTATCTTAGCTGTCCTAATTGCACCCTTACATTTCCTGTTGCATTCTTTATAAAGTCTGAATGCTGATGATGATCCCTCAACCTTGTATTTTTTGAAGGCCTTCTCCTTTGTTTTTTTTATGCATTTTTACATTGGAGTTAAGCCATCCAGGACTTTTGTTCGCTCTTTTAAATTTATTACCCAATGGGATACATTGGCTAATGCCCTTATTTAATATGCTCTTAAAGCAAACCCATCTCTCCTCCGTATTCTTTGTTCCTAATATTTTATCCCAATTTATGCCTTTTAGCAAGGTTTGTAGTTTAGGGAAGTTGGCTCTTTTGAAATTCAGTGTCTTTGTATTCCCCTTGTGTCCTATTTGTGTGATTTATACTGAAACTAATTGACCTGTGATCGCTGTTACCTAAATTGCCTTGTATTCCCACATCCGTGATCAGGTCTGTATTGTTGGTAATCAGTAGATCCAGTAATGTTTTATTTCTAGTTGGTGCGTCTACCATCTGACCCATAAAAATGTCCTGCAAGACATTAAGGAACTGGTGAGCCTTAAATGAATGCGCGGTTCCCTCCGCCCAGTCTATGTCTGGATAATTAAAATCCCCCATTATGATAACACTTCCCATCCTTGCTGCTTATCCAATATGTGATAGGAGAGCCGTCTCCACTTCCTCCCTCAGGTTAGGGCGCCAATAGCATACTCCCAGTATTATTTTCACCTTAGCTTCATCCCTTTGGAGCTCTACCCATAAGGATTCCACCTCCTCTCTAGCTCCCTCAGTGATGTCATCTCTCACATTCACTCCTGACAGAAAAAGTCTGATGGGAGCTTTTGGTCGGACATTCTGACCGTGTGTATGCCCCATCTGAGTTTTTCTGTCGGCATTTCCGACGGACTCAAATATAGAACATGTTCTAAATCTTTCCGTTGGAAATGCCGACGGAGTTTAGCCCGTTGGCAAGTCCGGCCGTGTGTATGTGGCATTATGCTTCTAGTTAGTAAATAGATAGAAAGGCACACTATATAGTGAAAAGTATTGGGACACCTACCTTTACACGCAGATGAACTTTAATGGCATCCCAGTCTATGATTGCACAACAATGGACTTATTGACTGCATGAGCACTTTATATATTAGTTTATTTATTTATTATTAGTTCAACATAGGAGCAGCACTAAGTTTAATATTGCCTATTGTTAGTTTGTAGGGTTCAATATTAAGTTGGTCCACCCTTTGCAGCTATAACAGCTTCAACTCTTCTGGAAAGGTTGTCCACAAGGTTTAGGAGTGTGTCTATTGGAATGTGGACAGCCTTCCCAGAATAGTTGAAGCTGTTATAGCTGCAAAGGGTGGGCCAACTCAATATGGAAAAGTTAAAGTTCATGTGTGTGTAAAGGCAGGGGTCCCAATTAACTCTACTGTGGAAAATGAGGGCTGGCGGCTGGCGAGTGCACGCTGCCTGGGAGCGGGGGGGGGGGGATTTTTTTATTTTATACCATCAGCATGTGAGTGCATTCTTTTTTGTTTACATATTTTAATAAAAGTTAACAGTTTTACACTATTGGAGCCTTTTCATGTTTACATCCACTCTGCTGCGGGTTGGTGTCCCATTACCTGTCAGTTTGAATACCTTCACTACGGCATTAAGGTCTTTGATGTGCCATCATATTCCAAGGCTCCTGGTTCAATGGTTGTGATCCGGATTATCATCCCTCTAAACAGCTTTCTCTGATCCTCTGTAGTGGGGGGATCATGAATTTCTGGTAAGCGGCCATTGTTTACCTACAGTGGTGGATCAAGCACTCTTGTCTATATACAGCAGGAGTTATAGTTCACATGGACCTTTATCTATCACATGGGTGATTTATATCCACTTCATGCACATGGACTTTTGTTCATTATTATTATTTCACATTAAGCAATGCACATTTGATGGACTGTCACTTTGTCATTTTTTTAATAATTTTGCTTAATTTGCTTAATTCGCATATTTTAGGAATATTGTGGATTGGTGATCATATGTATGGTCACGAGTCCTTTTTAGCGCGATTCCGATTTTTCCAATTCTATTTTCACTGTGTTCATGTTGCATAGAGGAATTGCAGCTCATTTACTTATAATTTTTTGTATACTTCACCTAAGTGCAGTTTCTTTCCCCCCTTTTTTTCTAATGTTGAATAGGAACCGTTCTCCCCGTGATCACCCAGAGGAAGAGAGAAGAGAGAGCTGGCCAGATAATCAGAGCGCAGAACATCACTGTAGCAGCTTACATTTCAATTTCCGTGTGTTCCTGCACTCGCTGTCACATACAGCCCCGTCTCCTGGCCCAGATACTTTGATAGAAAGATCACCCTTCCAATCCTGGGATGTGTGACGTATATCAAAGTCCACGGGCCAGGAGGCGGGGCTGTATATGACGGCGAGCGCTGGGAACACACGGTAGTTCAAATGAAAGCTGTTACAGTGATGTTCCTCGGCGCTCTGATGACCTGGCCGGCAATCCTCTTCCTCTCCTCTCTTCCCCTGCACAGGGAGGCTGCATTGATGGACACAGGTGAAGCAGCATTGATGGACACAGGTAGGCTGCACTGATGGGCACAGGTGAGGCTGCATTGTTGGGCATAAGTGAGGCTGCATTGTTGGGCACAGGTAGGCTGCATTGTTGGGCACAGGTGAAGCGGAATTGATGGACAAAAGTAGGCTGCATTGTTGGGCACAGGTACAGCAGCATTGATGGACACAGGTAGGCTGCATTGTTGGGCACAGGTAAAGCAGCAATGATGGACACAGGTAGGCTGCATTGTTGGGCAGAGGTGAGGCTGCACTGATTGGCACTGATAAAGTTGGTGTTAATATTTATTCTTATAACTTAATTCTGCATAAAACATTTAAGTGTCATTTCATGAGATAATTTATGAGGGCGTGTTTAGGGGTGGAATTAGGGACAGGGCAGGGTAGGGGTTGCGCGGGGCAACTGGTGGCGGGTAACCCTTGAGGCCTGGCTAGAAGCTCAGGACTTGAAATTTTGAGCCCTAAAATAGTGTATATTATATTTACTTGTTTTAACTTTTTTTTTTACATTTCTTTAGTTGCTTCCTGATTTCTGGCCTAGGCCAAAATTATGTCATACATCTCAGGAGTCTTCATGGACATTTTTCTTTCATCTGGAGGTGAGGCATTCTCAGCTAAGCCTGCCTTCCTACCTGCATGCCTGAACTAAGAGCAGATGGATTTCAGGAAGTAAATTCTACATGAATCATCTGCCCTTACTCAAGATGGCCACAGCTAGAACTGCTAGGGAGGTGTTTTTCTCAACAAAATAAAGCATGGAGACATGGATGATGGGCGAGCTTGCTTTGAATATCAAAAACTGATTAAATAGCGTTTTTTTAATTTGTGGTACCCAGATACAGTTTAGTTCTGCTTTAATTAACACAAGGCATTCTCTGGATGGAACAGGTGACATCACCGCCCTTCCTCTCCATCTCATCCAAGTTCTCTCTTCTCTAAGTTAGAATCTGACACTCGTTCCATTCCCTGTTTCTTCAGTAATAAAGTTAGATCTCTGAAGTCTCAGAAAGCCGTATTCCTCCTATTGAATGGATGAATACGCTCACATTTGAGGGCCAACCTCATATGGATCTGTGAAAGAGACTGATAGAGATAACGACATACAAAGAGAATTGTCACCAAGTAATACAAAATCTATCAAAGGGGTTTTTTTTTTTTTTTGTTCTTTAAGATGAGTTGACCTTAGCCCAAAATGTTCTCTTCTTTTAACAGCTTGTTAAATTAAAGTTATGTGTCCCGGCACTCTGGGCTTTGAGAACTGAGAAAAATGTGATGAAGTTCCTGATTGTGATAATATCAGATAGAATGAAATGGTTTGGCTTTGGATTTAAATCTGAGGCCTACAAAGGCATTCTACCTCCATTTATTTTACTGCTTTCCGTGTAAGATGTTCTGAGTGCCTCTTGAAAAGCCAGGACCCATGAATCTCGTCACGAATCCATGAATCATGAAGTCTTTAGGCTTTTTATTGTACTCTATAATATAAGACGGTTATTGAAAATACATACATCGTGGAAGACACTCTGTGTCATTTTTCTATTTTTTTAACTCTCTTATTATTTTCTTTTACAAGATAAGATGTCAGACTTTACCATGCTGCATCTGTAGATACTGTAATTTCTGAGCTTTAGATAAAATTAAGGCATTTTCACTTCATGCCAAGGAATAGGTAATAGCAAAAACGAATTAAATGACCCCAAAAAGAGATTGTGGTCAGAAACAGCGGTAACTCAAATCAGACTGGGTGACAATGACACAGGTGAGTTTGGAAAAATCATCATATATAAATTTACTAAGTAATAGTAGGTAATAGCAACTCTTCATCCTGATTCACTAAATTAAAAGAACAAAAGTCTTCATTTAAAAAATTCCCTTAACTTTTGTGATTAATACAAAAAGTTATTTTTTTTTTTTTAATATAAAAGGACCAAGGACCTTTGGCACCTACCAAAGGTTATAAAAGTACAGATGTTTATTGTTACTCTGAAACACTAATAAAAAAAAAGCAAAATAGTTTCTCCATACACAAAAGCATGTGACAAAATACAATACCAAAATTTCAAAGACTATATGTAATATACAGTACTGTGCAAATTTTTAGGCAGGTATGAAAAAATGCTGTACATTAAAGTGGATGTAAACCCTCACATATACCCAGTGAAGTGGACAGCCTCAGATGATACACAGAACAGATCTCCTTTTTCACACAGGAGAACTGTGTTGTGGATAAACAAGCTCCGATCTGAGCCCCCCTCCCGACACAAATTGATCTCATGTGTCGGGAAAACTTCTCAGAAGTGACTCATGCTGATAACAGAGGAACAAAGCACCAGAGAGAAACTAAAGGTAGAGCTTTGGAGAGAGATAAGTAAACACTACAGATATATGTGGTTAGTTCAAATTCCATGACCGAGGTTTACAACCACTTTAAAGTATAACTAAAGGCAAACCTTTAGTTTATATAATCACACACATAGGTTGGACTTCATGGACTTGTGTCTTTTTTCAACCTCACCTACTATGTAATTATGTAACCTTTTTTTTTAGTTTTGGATAGATGGAAGAGTGATTAGAACACCTGTCAGTTTTTATTGCTGACTGTGTCCCCGTTTAGGATATTCCCCCTCTTTATTTGTCCTGTTTTCCATTATAAGTGAAAGCAAATGAAAACTCAAATTGTGGGTTTCCCCAAAAAGGTAATAGAGAGGAAATCTTCCAATGGGGACACTAGTCCTGGTGACCTGGGGAGCCCCAAGGGATTTCCCTAATTTGCAGGGATTTCCTATCACTTCCTGTTTTGGCTATAGGACAGTACGTGAAGGGAAATCTCCCCAATGGAACAAAGATGGTAACGATAAACATTACAGGGGCTATAACCCTCCCTTACTCTATCTAAAATGAAAAAAAAAAGGATTGTCTATAGTTCTGCTTTAAGAATGAATAAAAGGCAAAACGTTTTTCTATAGCTATATGTTAAAAAAAATATTATAAATACCTTTTTTCCCTTTTTTGTAATACAGCGTACACACGGTCGGACTTTGTTCGGACATTCCGACAACAAAATCCTAGGATTTTTTCCGACGGATGTTGGCTCAAACTTGTTTTGCCTACACACGGTCGCACAAAGTTGTCGGAATTTCCGATCGACAACCACACGGTCACGTACACCACGTACAACGAGACTAGAAAAGGCCGGTTCAGAACCAAGCGCGGCACCCTTTGGGCTCCTTTTGCTAATCTCGTGTTAGTAAAAGTTTGGTGAGAGACGATTCACGCTTTTTCAGACTCGTGGCTTTCAGAACGTTTTCTGCCGTTCAGTTTGTGCTTGTGGGTTTGTATCTGCTCTTCAGTGTGTGCAGCAAGTTCCGCGTGACTTTAGGTAGTCATTGAATTCTTGTTCGTTCGTTACTGGTTTTCAGGTCGCTCTTCACAGGCCTTGCTGTTCTTCAGTGCGTTCTGTTACTTCGTTCTAAGCAGCCGACCGTTTTCTAGCCATGTTTCGTATACGTACTCCTCGTAGAGTTCGTGCTGTGCGGGGGCTTGGTGTTGGGGTCCTGACCTTGACACAAGTCCAGTCCATGAACAGGGTGGGGAGGAGTTCATGGACCAAGAATTGGTTGCTTCAGCGTGACCAGTTCTGTCATATGCCTTTGCTCCGTGAGATCCGTGAGAATAATCCTGATGATTTCAGGAACTTTCTCAGGATGACGGACCCCATGTTTCACCGTTTGTTGGCTTCGCTGACCCCCTATATTAGCAGGCAGGATACCTGCATGAGGCAAGCCATCACTCCGGAGCAGAGGTTGGTCGCTACCTTGCGGTATTTGGCCACAGGGAGAAGCCTGCAGGACTTGAAGTTCTCGACAGGCATCTCCCCCCAGGCTCTGGGGATCATTATCCCAGAGACCTGTTCTACCATCATCCAGGTCCTGCAGAAGGAGTATATGAAGGTAAGATTTTTATCCTTTTATATCACATTTTATTGTATTGAATGTTTGCTAATATCTTGTATTTCTTTCTTCATTCCCTAATTACCATGATTGGAATATGCTGTGAATGTCCCCTTTGTCCTCATGCATGCAGGATTTTTATATAATTATTATTTTAGGTCCTTCATACATATTTGCCCATCACTAACCTCCCCAGCATGGTGTCTCGTGCCCTATATTCACCTCATGTAGTCACTTAACAATGTATTTTATCTGCTCCATAGTAGTGCTTTACCCCAAACACCCCCTAAAATGTTTGGTAATGTTATTTTTGATTTTAATTCAGGCAGAGTGCCAGAGGCTTTTTTTTGTTGTGTCCCCAAATAATTTTTAGTAACCCTCCCTCCCCCAACTGCTAAGTCAGCTGATCCCAATTCTCTATGTATCCTCAATCATCTATCTGCTGACTTTGCCAAACCCATACACACTATACCCATCTCTTTTGTGCTATGATTTATGGATGAATTCCCCAAAGCATGTAGTGCAAGGGCCTGCCTGTATACTTTCCAATTGTACTGTTTAAAGTTTTTCTATCCTATTATTATCTTTATAGGTAATAGCAGAATGTCCAAATGTCCTCAAATGTGTACAGTGTGTATTTCTATCTTTGTATTATGACACTTCTTACCTGTCCAGTGGGCTGCCAATAGCGTAACTAAGGAGGGGCTGTTCCAAGTAATACCCTGTATTTAGGCCTTCATCTCTCAACGAAGTGAAGAGGGTTACCTGTCCAAGAGTTTCCCCCCCCCCATAATGTTAGAAATGGCCCATGAGAGGGGGGGAGGGGGAATATGATAGGTGTACCTTATACTTTGGCCTTGTTAAATTCCCCTTAATAAATGCTATCTGGAGGTTGCCCCATAATGTTTGTGTCTAATCTGCTTGCCATGTTTCAGAGTAAAAATAGTAATGTTTATTGTTTTTTCCTCAACAGTTTCCTTCCACGCCACAGGAATGGCAGACTGTGGCCTCCCACTTTGCCCAGCGGTGGGACTTTCCTAACTGCGGAGGGGCAATTGATGGGAAACACGTCCACATTGTCCCACCACCCAACTCGAGGTCGTACTATTTTAATTACAAGGGGTTTAATAGTATAGTGATGTTGGCGGTGGTGTCGGCTAATTACGAATTCTTGTATGTGGACGTGGGGAAGAATGGTTGGTTGTCCGATGGTGGAGTCATCGCCCAGACGGAGTTCTACAGGCGTCTCCAGAATGGCAGCTTGAACTTGCCAGCTCCAGAGGACAATGTGGAAGGACTCCCATTCGTGTTCGTTGCTGATGAAGCGTTTGTGCTGGGGGACCACCTGATGCGGCCATTCCCGATGAGGACCCTCACCCCAGAACAGAGGGTTTTTAATTACCGGCTGGCCAGGGCCCGAAGAGTGGTGGAGAACACATTTGGAATCCTGGCCAGCCGGTTCCGACTATTTCTGACACCCATCCATATGGCGGAGTATAAACTGAACCATATAATACTTGCGTGCTGTGTTCTCCATAATTTTTTAAGAAAACATTCTGCCAACTATGCTGGCTCAGTTGGGCCTGAGGCCGGAATCCAAAATCCATCAACACTGACGGCGCTTGAAAGCGGACATCCTGGCTTGCCCTCCCTGAGTGCCCGTGATGTCCGGTTACGATATCTGGAGTTCTTTGCGGGTAGGGGGGCTATCAATATGCCAGACAATATGTGAAGCCTTTTTGAAATAAAAAAAAAAAAATTCCTTGTGGACATTTACTGATTGTGTTTGTTTGAGCTGACCCTGACAGAAATGTGTGGAGTCCAGAAAATGGCGTGATTGTGTAACCTTATACAAAGCACTGTTGGCTGTTATTTACTAAATGCAAAGACACTTTTCACTACAAGTGCACTTGTAACTGCACTTTAACTGCACTTGTAGTGCAAAGTGGATTTGCCCTTAGGAAATAACCCCCATTTTGACAGAAAACAACAATTACATCACCCCAAAAATGTTGTAGCGTTGAGACAATAATCCACACATTCTTGATGAACAATCTTTTTAATACCAGCACAATCACATGTGCATTTACCAAAGGTTTTTCTGACAAAACAACATGTTTGTTGTATACCAATTTTTGTGGTGCCATTATCCAAAATCAAAATGTGCATTTTATAGAAAACACGCCTGTGTAAAAACAACAAGAAAGACACAAATCTTGATCTTACAAAGTTCACATTTGGTAGAACTTGAAGGCAATATCAGACATGAGTATTTAGGAACTGTGTTTGATATTGCGTTCAGATGGAGGGAAATCACCCCAGGAAAAGCCAAATTTGGAAGATGCACACAAATTTCACAATGTCAACATGTGCTATCTGCCATCACGGGGGATCAAGGGACATGTTTTGGGGGAGAAACCCCTTCCTCACCGCTACTTTATTATTGAGGAAGGGCTTGCACCCCCAAAACGCATCCATTGATCTCCCGTGATGGCAGATAGCACATGTTGGCACACTGTGTGCATCCTCCAAATTTGGCTTTGGGAAAAATCACAAAAACGGAAAATTGTATACTTACCTTCCGTAATTTTCCTTTCCTGACGCATCCCATGGCAGCACACACAATGGGTTGTGACTCCGCCTCCACAACCTGATAGGACTGGTTAGCTATAAGTTTTGAAGAGGAGCCCACCGCTGCATTCTTAGTAACTATCACCTTAGAAGGGTGGGATTCCGTGTGCTGCCATGGGATGCGTCAGGAAAGGAAAATTACGGAAGGTAAGTATACAATTTTCCGTTTTCCTGACGCATCATGGCAGCACACACAATGGGAAATAACTCGCTACATGAGTGGGTGCTTTTAGAGCATTTTATTTACTCAGGTACAAGGTATATAGGAGTTAGATTGAATGATTGATCTTCCGAACTCAACCGTAGTTAATTGAGCCGGATCTATTTTGTAGTGTGACATGAACGTGTTTTTAGAAGACCAAGTTGCTGCCTTGCAAATAGTTTCCGCTGACACTCTGCAGTACGCTGCCCAGGAGGTGGCCACTGCTCTTGTCGAGTGGGCTTTTAGACCATCCGGTATTGGGAGCGATTGTATACTGTACGTCCTCTTAATGATTTTAATCAACCAGGTCGCTATTGTTCTAGGGGAAGCTGCTTGCCCTTTTCTAGGGCCATGCGGAATGACTAGGAGGTTTTCGACCTTCCTGAACGGTTCAGTAGCTTCCAGGTAGGCAACAATGGTAGACTTGACATCTAGGGGGTGTGGATGTCCTTCATTAGAGAGAAAAACTGGAAGATTGATTTCCGAGTTAAGGTGTAAGGTAGACGTCACTTTGGGTATAAATCGTTCTGATGGTCTGAGAACAACTCTATCCGGGTAGAGAACTAGATGTGGTTCTTTAACTAATAGAGCGTGCATCTCCGAGACTCGTTTGGCAGATGTTATTGCGATGAGAAATGATAATTTGAGCGTCAGATCCCATAAGGATACTGATTGCAGGGGAAGAAATGTTTTTTTTGATAGAGCTTCTAACACGGTGGACAAATTCCAGGTTGGAAAGACTGGTTTTCTGGGCGGCCTTATCTTCATGCATGCCTTCAAGAACTGAACTATGAGCGGGTCTAGGGCCCATCTAGTTCCCATCATTGCGGACAGTGCCGAGACTTGTACTTTAAGAGTGCTCGCACCCAGGCCTTTTTCCAGGCCTAGCTGCAAGAATTCCAGGATATTATAGACTGAAGGAGATAACGGATCCCAAGAATGTTGCTGGGCAAATGCGGTAAATCTTTCCCAGATCCTGCTGTACGTGCCATTTGTTGATCTTTTTCTGGCCTGTTGCAGTGTGCACACTACTTTGAGTGAGCATCCCTTATCCAGCAGCCTTTCCCTTTCAACCTCCATGCCGTTAGGTGTAAGCGTTCTGGTGCTGGGTGCAGGAATCGACCCTGAGAGAGTAACTCCGGGCTCAACGGGAGCGGAAGCGGCTCTTCTGTGTTCAGTTGTAACATAGTCGCGAACCAAGGCCTCCTTGGCCAGAAGGGCAGTACTGCTATGACCGTGGATGTCGAGTTCCTCAGCCTGTCCAGAAATATGGCTATTAGGGGAATTGGAGGAAAAATGTATCCCAGGTGGAATTCCCATGGGTGGTGAAGGCAATCGATCCCTGCTGCTGTCGGATAATTGTTCCTCGCTAAGAATTGAATACACTTGTTGTTCTCTGGGGTTGCTGCTAGATCTATGTCGGGCATCCCCCATTTGTGGGTGATGAGAGCAAAGGCTTGGGAACTGAGAGACCACTCGTTGTTCGATACAAACTTCCTGCTCAGGTCGTCCGCTAGTTGGTTTTGCATACCCGGAACATAAATCGCCTTCAAATCCATCAGGTAGATCTGAGCCCACTCGAGTATGGGACGCACTTCCTCCATGAGCGTTCTGCTCCTGGTACCTCCTTGTCTGTGGATGTAATTTACCGCTACTGTATTGTCTATACGTAAGAGAACACTTTTCCCTTCTAGGCATGGTCCGAATGCTAGAATAGCCTGCCAGGCGGCTCTGAGTTCCAGGACATTGGAGACTATGCCCTGTGGGCGGAAAGACCAACGTCCCTGTGCTCCGTGATGTTGGTGGTGTGCTCCCCATCCCTGAAGACTGGCATCCGTCGTGACTACTTCTGGTAGTGGAGGAACTATGGGACGACAGCGTGATAGGTTGCTGACCCGTGTCCACCATCATGCCGATCTTTTTACTGCCTGGCTGATGATTATTCTCTGCTTCATTGAGGACCCGTTCCATTGAGACAGGAATGCATTTTGAAAGACCCTTGAGTTCCACTGGGACCACTGGATCATAAGGAAGGTCAAGGACATGGAGGCCAGGATGCTCAGACACATTCTGGCAGGAAGATGTTCTGCCGCCAAAAGGTTCTTTATTTTGTGAATCAATGGGCCTATCTTCTCTTGAGGCAACCCGACCGTATTGGAACTGGTGTCTAATTCTGCGCCTAAGAAGACCATTCTTTGCGTTGGAACCAGACTGCTCTTTCCCCAATTTATTACCCAACCGAACTGTTGAAGTGTAGAAATTAGAACTGCTCGATGTTGGAGGGCAACTTGTTGGCTGTCGGCCAGGAGGATGATGTCGTTGAGACACCCTTAGACATTTTTCTCTTAGGAGAGCTATGATTGGGAGTAAGACTTTTGTAAAGGTCCTGGGAGTCGTTGATATGCCAAATGGAAGGCTTTGGAACTGGAAATGCTGATGACCTTTTGCAAAGCATAGGTATTTCTGAAAGGTTTGGTGCACCGGAATATGTAGATAGGCATCGGACAAATCGACCGAGAGCATCCAGTCCTTTGTCCCTATTGCTAGTAATATGGACTGGAGGCTCTCCATTTCGAAGGATTCGACTGAAATTGTTTCGTTTAGGTCTTTCAAGTCTAGCACTGGCCTCAAATCTCCCGTCTTTTTTGCTACTAGAAAAAGCGGAGAGTAGAATCCTAAACCTCTCTGTTCCTGAGGAACCTCTATGATTGCTTGTTTCTGCGACAGTTCTTGAATATAACTGGTCAGGATCTTTCGTTTTGGTAGAGAAGATGGTGTTCTGGTCAGTCTGAAGTGGTCTTTTGGAGGTTTGTGTTTGAATGACCATCTGTGACCCTCCTGGATGGTGGAAATCGCCCAGGCATCTCTTATTTGATTTTCCCAAGTCTGAGTAAATCGCCTCAACCTCGCTCCTACTATCGCGGGCTGGGCGTGCACGCCATCAAAATGACTTCTGCTGCTCTCCTAAATTGGGGACTTTAGGTTTTTGCACCCTCACAAAGGACGACTGGGGATTTCGCCAGTTTCGCTTGAATTCCCTTCCTGGTTTGTAAGTTCTTGCCTCTCGGTATCTTTCTGGCAACTGGCGTCTAAACGGTGGATTTCTTTGTTTGGGCCTTCTATCGGAAGGGATGAGGCCAGACTTCCCTCCAGTAACTTTTGAAATCGCTGTGTCTAGTTTAGGGCCGAATAAGTTGGTGCCATCGTAGGGAATCCTACACCAGGTCGACTTAGAAGTCGCATCTGCGACCCATGGTTTTAACCACAGTGCTCTCCTTGACATTACGGAAGCCAACATCGCCCTTGCTGAAGATCTTATGATATCCACGGCCGCTTCAGCCACAAAGTCTCCTGCTAGGCTAAGTTCTTGCATAGCTGATATGATTTTTTCCTGATCCGCTGCCTCTAGCAACAATTTCTCAATGTTGGCTGCCCAAAAGGTAATCGCTCTGCCGACCGCTGCCAGAGTGATCGCTGGTCTGCATGCTCCTCCTGCTGCTGAATAGGCTTTCTTAAGATCGAGGTCTATTTTTCGATCCATTACATCCCTAAAGGTAACAGCATCCTCGATCGGGAGAGTTACATGTCGCGCCAAACGCATTAGTGAGGAATCTACTACAGGAACTGAAATTAGAGGGTTCACCATTGGTTCCCTTAATGGGTAGAGTTTTGCTATCCTGTTGTTCAGACTGTTTTTTTTATCTGGTTTCTGCCACTCATCCTTTATTAGCTCTTCTAGCTCTTCAATAAAAGGAAAGGTTTCAGGGTCTTTTTTCAGGTTAGGAAAATACTTTCTTAATTTGCGTGGTGCCTCTTTCTCCTCTTCCCAACCGATTGCCTCTTTTACAGATTTTGCGAAGGGATCTATAAGCGCAAAATCAAACGAAGTGGGCATTAGAATTTCTTCCTCTTCTGGGGAGTCTTCCTGAAGAGTATGGGAGGCTGACGGGGAGAGATCTTGCGGCGTATAAGAGGTTGAGGCCATTGAAGCCTGTCTGATGGATTCGTGGGCTGCCACTTGCATGATAGACTCTTTCACAGATTCTTTTATTATATTGGATGCTTCCCTTGCATCCGCTTCTTTTTCACGGGTTGCTTCATCCAAACAGACTTGACAGACTAGCTTAGCAGGTAGTGCTACTTCTCCGCAAACCCAGCAGGCGTTTGCCGCAGGATGGGTGCGATGGTCATCGCGAGCTTGACGGGATGAAGTCTCATCTCTATGGTGGTGGGATGAGGTTCTTGACCGACTTCGTCTGGACTGAGAATGTTTTGAAGGTGATCGGTCCCTGCGTTTGGAGTGCGTTGATCTTGATGATCTGCCAGAGCTATCAAAATAATATAGCATTAGTGGCAAGGCTCTCTTTTACTCCTCTTCACTACTTACCTAATGTCTGTCCCCCCTTACCTTGTAGCCCGTGGATGGTCTGCTGGAGCAGCGGCCTCCATAAAAGGAGATAGAGTGTATCTGAAGGGAAAAAAAAAAGTTTGTATGTGTTTTTTTTTTGTTTTTTTTTTAAAAGACAGGAGGTGCCCAGAGAATAGAAGTGCAGAGTTTTAGCAGAGAGGATGAGAGTTCCAGACTTACCAGTGTCAGGGATCAAAAAACAAAACACAAGGCAGCACCGTGGTGATGTTCTGGAGCTCACAGAGGCAAAATGACAGAATTCCTCTGTTTTTAAATATACCGCCGTCGCGGTGGCTCTGACGTCACGGCCGCGCATGCGCAGTGGCCATTTGCGGCGTCCGGCGCCATCTTGGAATCTGGCGTGCCCTAACGCCGCCTATGTCAGATCCTGTTCGCCCTGGAGCCAGTGTTATGCATAGCTATGCATAGTAGGAAGACGCTGTGGGACTACAGCGCCCAGCGCACCTGGAGCCCACATTACACAGATGTGTATAAAGAAATACAACATGTCAGGAGAGGGCAGTACCTGGAAGCTAGTACCTGGAGGCCGCTGCAGATGTCACCAAAAACCTCTTTAAGGTTTGTAAGGCACAGGTGGATTGTTTGTTTTTAACCCCTGAGACCACCAGAGTGGGGTTCCCTTGCATAAAGCTCTTTTAGAGACTGTACAGCCAGGGCTTCCAACTAGGAGAGGCTTGAACCTAGCTGGGGCGAAGCGGTAAGGGGTTCTTCAGCTTTTACCGGTCCAACCATCTAGGTTAGGAAAAAAAGGAGAATGCAGCGGTGGGCTCCTCTTCAAAACTTATAGCTAACCAGTCCTATCAGGTTGTGGAGGCGGAGTCACAACCCATTGTGTGTGCTGCCATGATGCGTCAGAAAATGCGTGCACATTTTGCACATTGTAGCACACAAAAGAAGTAAGTGATTTGGAGGGGTTTTAAACTCGCCCCAAAACATCAATGATGTTTTTATATTTTGGAATAACATCATTGATGTTTTGCTTGATGATTGCCAATTGTAAATTACACCCCATGATCTCCCCGATCAGGATCTGGGCACTTTCGGATGTGAAAAGATCTTCATCCACAACCTCACGATCACCCAAAAAGAGAGGAACCACAAAATAAATTTTGTTTCCAAAAAATGCCGCCATCCATCTCTTATCTGAGCCTGTGGTCGCAGACACTCACCTGTTGTGGTGACTAGTTCCACCACGCCTTCTTCCTCCTGCTCAGCTTGTGTTGGGGGTATTTCCCCTTCTTCCAGAGGTGGGGGGTCTCTGGTCTCCTCGGATGAGGGGTGTCCTCCGAGTCTTTTCTCCCCTATGTAAAACAAAAATGGTATAATTAGCACACAGATATTTGATGGCAGAACTATAAATAGGAAACATTTCTTGGAAGTGGGGTACAATTATCTATTTTAGCCGAGTTCCAAGATGTAATTTTTTAAATGCCCTTTGTCAAGCTGCAATACTTTACCTGTTTGGTACAAGCTTCACAGATGGAGACCCCCCCCCCTATAGTATACACTGGAGCACCTGTGTGGCACCCCTGATAAAAATGGTGTTCTGGGGTCCCACACTAGTGCTCCAGTGTCCAGATGTGAAAACAGCTGCTCAGTGTCCTCTCCTTACACCGAATCTAGTTTGCATTTCATTCTAGTAACAAAGCCATCTACACAACCCAATTCTTTGAAGACAAGTATAGGGCCTCAAAATGGTGGCCAAATGCATATGGCCTAAACAATGGTATTTTAGAGTCCGAAAGAAAAATGTGTGATCCGAACGAATAATGTGCCCATGAACGTGAAAGTTGCCATTTTAAACTGTACAACAGTTTAGCACATGGAGCAGCACGAACGTAATAAACATAAAGAATAGGAACACAGCACAACTACTTACTTTTTTGCAGCACTCTCCGGATCTTTCTGTACTGCTCATGTTCTCTGAATTTGAGGTCCGACCACCGCTTCCTGAGCTGATCTTTCGATTGTCGTACCCCGAAATTCCGGTGCAGACTCCTGACCACTTTCGCCATGATCTTGGCCTTTCGGACATTGGGGTTGGGGTAAGGCCCATACTTTCCGTCATAGTCGGCCTTCTTCAGGATGTCCACCATCTCCAACATCTCCCCAAAGGACATATTTGAGTCCTTAAATCTCCTTCTGGATCGGGACGTTTCAGGCTCCAGCCTTTCCTCCCCCTCCTCCTCGTTGCTACAATTAGCACGCACCTGCTGTCTATCCGCCATGTGCTCTTCCCCCACTGCGCCAAACGAAAAGGGGCGGGGAATAGACTAGAAAGAACGTCAGGGGCGGGCGGAGTTAAACGCATGCGCAGTGTGTATAAAGCGTAACACACATTTGTCTTACGTACGATCTGTGAGCAGAGGAAGGAGCATCAGAGACGCTGATCGTGCTAACGAAGGTAGGATCTAAACTTGGGCCTATACTGCTTCGAAATGGAAGCCTATATTGTAACAAGATTAGGGGAGTTTTGCCTGACATTAGGGTTTGTCTTATGTTGTGTCTTGCAGAGAAAAAGGGATGGCTTCAATGACCACAATTTCCTGCCCCTGTTCATAGACAAGTACAGGGAGCTGCCCTGTCTGTGGCAGGTCAGACACCCACATTACAACCATAAACAGAAGAGGCAGGCAGCGCTGGAGAAACTGCTGGAGTTGGTGAAGCCGGTGGTCCCCACAGCAACCATCCCTTATTTAAAAGCTAAAATTGGTGGCCTGAGGAGCACTTATCTTAGGGAGCGCAAGAAGGTCACAGATTCCGAGAGGTCCGGAGCTGCAGCAGATGACGTTTATGTCCCCAGGCTGTGGTACTACAAGAGACTGCGATTTCTGTCAGACCAGACTGAAGTCAGGGAATTCCTCTCCACTCTTCCTTCCACGCTTCCTTCCACCCCAGCTGAGGCTTCCGATGTCCAACCTGGGCCTTCCAGCCAGGAAGAAGTGGAGGAGCCCAGCTGGAGTCAGGTATAGCATTGTTCTACTGATTTCTGGTCAATAAATAAATGATGTTTATTAGATGTTATTATTGATAACTAATTGCTGATTAAAAAAAGTGTTTTACATATCAATAGACAGTAGTGGGCACCCAAAATTGGGCCAAGAATGAAAACTGCTGGGCTCAGAAGGATAGTCTGTTATATTTGTTAACTTTCAATTTGCAGCAGTCAGGAGGTGAAAATTGTGTGTGATTGATGGAAAAAATACTAAAACTATGTCCCTTTTTCATACACAGGAAGACCTCAGCCAGGTTGAGGCTGTGGAATGTGGCAGTCAGGAGGAGGCGGTTATTAGTGGCAGCCAGGAGGAGGCGGGGCTAAGTGTCAGCCAAGAGAAGCCTGGGACCAGTCTCAGCCTGACTGAGTCTCAGTTTCCTCCCCTCCGCCTGCCATACAAAAGGGCCAGGAAGGCCACTCCCAGTCCTGTGCAGGATTCAGCATACAGGCTGATCCAGGAGGCTTCGGCGTCCCTGAGAGCCTTCCCCAGTCCTGAAGAGGCCTTTGCCTGCATGGCTGCCACAAAATTGCAGGGCAGGAGGGCCAACGCAGGCTCTGTGAGGACCTGCTTTATAAAGTGCTACGTAAGGGGGAGAGTAGGGAACTGACACCCAAGACGGATGTCATTGAGATGGACCATCCTCCTCCTCCTCCTGCTGCCACAACTCCACAGCCAAAGCCTGGAAGGAAGCGTGGAAGGAAGACCTGAGAGTGATGACCCTGGGTTCAGTCTGGTCTGACAGAAGATGCAGTCTCTCGTATGACCACAGCCTGGGGACATAGATGTCATCTGCTGCTTTCCAGATCTCTGGGACTTCTGGACCAGACTGCCCTCCCTAAGATATGGACTCCTCAGGCCACCAATTTTGCTTTTAAATAATTGATGTCTGCCCTGGGGGACCAAGGCTTCGCCAATTTCTGCAGTTTCTCCAGCGTTGCCTCCCTCTTTGTTTATAGTTGTGACCCCTTAATTAAATTTTTTTTGGGAAATTCTACTCTCCTGTGTGTGTTTTCATCCAAAAAAGACAGTTTGTTGGTGACGATTCAGGTACATTTCTAAAAACATAAAATGTGAAAATAACAAGGGACAACAACACCAAACAATCTCCTACAGATTAAATACAACAACATATAATGGTGTTGTGGGAACTTGTCACAAAAAACACACAAACATTTTCGGGAGTACAAATCAAAATCACCAAAAAACAAAAAAAAATAGAAACACAAAAAAAGATTCTACATTAAAGGCAAAAAAAACAAAAAATATATCAAAAAATATGTTGTCAGATGTGAGAAATCAAAATATATTGAGGGAATCCAGATAAATAGTAACAAAATAAGTTTGTGAGAAGTTTGTGTGAATATGAGCAGCAAAACTACTTAATTCTTGTCACATTATAAAGAAGAAGAGATTGCGCTGTATTAAACCATTTTTGACATTGCAGCGTGACGAAAGTGCTGTATCCATTGCGAACGCTAAGTTTACCAGAACGAGCTGTCCCGTGTCGGAATTTCTTCTGAGCATGCGTGGCACTTTGTGCGTCGGAACAGGCCACATACGGTCGGAATTGACGCGATCGGATTTTGTTGTCGGAAAATTTTATCTCCTGCTCTCCAACTTTGTGTGTCGGAAAATCCGATGGAAAATGTCCGATGGAGCCCACACACGGTCGGAATTTCCGACAACACGCTCCGATCGAACATTTTCCATCGGAAAATCCGACCGTGTGTACGGGGCATAAGTGATCATATTCTCTCTGTTTTCAGCTGCATAAGAGCTGGGGGGAGAAGAAGAAGCAGCAGCACACTGAGCTTCCCAGTGAATGGCTGTGCAGCGGGGGCGTCAGGACAAGTCTGATCAATGTATTCTCCTGCTTGGTGCTCAGTTTTTAATAGGAAAGCAGAGGGACTGGCAGGAACACCAGGAATTTCACACAAAGGAAGCAATACAAAGAGAACCGGATACTTTCTCATACAAGTACATGGCACAGCAGGCACAAATCAGGAATATGAAGTTTTGGGGAAACAAACTCTTTAATACATTATTTAGGCCTGTGACTAACCTTACTTGGCGTTGAATATCTAAACCCTAGAACAAAAATGTTATATGTTGCAATATATCAGTCTGATGTTGTGACTGCACTAGTTTTCTTTTTTGCAGGCTTCTTTTCTACCTGGTGATTCTGCCAGTAACACACCTCCTCTCCTAGGGTGACAACACTCACTCACAGTGCTGTATCTATGGTGGGGTAGCATTGTCACCCTAGGGCAAGAAGTGTGTTAGGACTATAAAACACATCTCTCCTCACCTCTATAATATAGGGCGGTGTGCTTTTCAGTCCACCAAGAAGTCAAGTGTACAGGAAGTCAGGAGCTTACTGAATGTTTTTCAAGATCAACATGTACGTTTTGCACCAATGGAAGAGATAGAAAAAACTCTTTTATGCTGTGTACCAGCCTTTCTCAACCAGTGTGCCGCGGCACACTGGTGTGCCGTCAGAGGTTCTCAAGTGTGCCATGGGATCAGGGGAGAGAAGGGCTGTCAGATGAGCCCGATCTCCCGATCCCCTGCCGAACTGTACATCGGCACTGTGAGAAGCTCCGTCAACCTCAGCAAAGTGAAAGTAAATTGCAGGGGAGTGTGCTCTGCTCTCTGCTTCCCCCTACACTGCAGTACCTGGCTGAATGAGGAAACTTGAAAGGTACTGTGCTAGAAGCTAGGTTCGTTTTAAAAGGGCTTTATACATGTCTCTGTGTATGTGTGTGCATGTGAGTGTCTGACTGTCTGTCTGTGTGTGTGTACGTGTGCACATGTGTCTGTATGTGTGTTTGTACATGTGTGTGTGTGCATGTGTATGTATGTGTGTGTGCATGTGTATGTATGTGTGTGTGCATGTGTCTGTATGTGTGTGTGTGTGACAGGCGGTAAAGAGGCATTATGTTGCCTCCTCACCACCTGTTTTAATGCAGCATCACTACACCGCAACCGTGCAATGTACACAGTTGCAGGGTAGTTGCAGTTCAGCCCCATTCACCCTGGGTATACCTCCAGCTGCAGCCACAACATGTGTACACCCTCAGCTGTTGTCTCTGCAGCTAAAGGGGAAGAATTTGGGGGTGGTAAAAACAGCTTAACCATGTGCTTTTACCACCCCTCCAACCCGACATGTGAACAAGCCCTTGGTTCACATCTGTGTTGCTGCATGCTGCGTGTAGGGCAGCCCATTCATTTCAATGGGCTTCCCCAACCACAAAAATTCAGGGAAGGAAATCCCCAACCTTTTTTTTTTTTAAATTGCACTGCACCAAAAGCACCCCACATTTTCCAATGTGTAAGGTACCATTAAGAATTAATGGCACCCCTAAAGAGCAGAGCATTTGTCTGTGTGTCAGGAACGAGTGCGATTTTGCGCATGTTCCGCGACACACAGTAACGTGAACTAAGCCTTGGACTGGGGTGCCTCAAGACTGAAAATACTTTTTAAGGGTGCCCCGACTGGAAAAAGGTTGAGAAACACTGCCGTGTAAACACGACATGATCACACCAAAGTCTGACGGATTTGAACGTGATGACGTACAACCGAACAAGAATAAGGAAGTTCATAGCCAGTAGCCAATAGCTGCCCTTGCGTCCCTTTTTGTCCATCGGACTAGCATACAGACAAACGGATTTTTCGACCGGACTTGAGTCCGTTGGAAAGATTTGAAACATGTACTATTTCTAAAGTCCGTCTGATTTTTCGACAGCAAAGGTCCGATGAAGCCCACATACGATCGAATTGTCCGGCGGATAAGTTCCGTCGGACCTTTGCTGTCGAAAAGTCCGCTCGCGTGTACACGGCATAAGTGTTGTATTTAACAAACCAAAAAAGAACAAATAAGAGAAGTTCATTTTCGGGACTTACATACGCTTTAACGTTTTTGTTACCCCAAAACGTCATATTCCTAATATGTGCCTGCTGTACCATGTACTTGTATGAGAAAGTATCCTGTTCTCTTTGTATTGCTTCCTTTGTGTGAAATCCTTGGTGTTCCTGCCAGTCCCTCTGCTTTCCTATTAAAACTGACCTCACTAAACAGGAGAAAATAGCGAGGTCAGTTCTCTAGCTGTGCTGTGAACTCAGCCTGCTCTCCTCCAATGATCAGACCTGTCCTGACATCCCCCCTGTGCACTGTCATTGGGAAGCTCAGTTTGCTGCTGCTTCTCCTCCCCCAACTCATATGCAGCTGAGAACAGAGGGAATGCGATCACTTATAAAAAGGGGAAAAAAGGTATTTATAATGTATTTTATATCTACCGTATATATCGGCGTATAATCACGCGCCGACGTATAACACGCACCCCAAGTTTAGGAGGGAATTTTAAGGAAAAAAAACTTTTAGGAGGGAAGTTTAAGGAAAAAAACTTACATTTAAATGCCCATCAATGCAGCCTTATCAGTGTCCATCTGCAGCCTTGCCCAGTGTCTTTGCAGCCCTGTGTCATTGCAGCCTTTGCGGCCTTGTGTCATTGCAGCTACAGGTATTTAAAATTGGCGCCGATCATCGGCTGTGTCCGCCCTGTAGTGCGCAGGCGCTGAGGAGACTCCAAAAATCTCCGAACATCAACAGCTGATCGTGAGCCGGTGCCAACATACACAAAGCTGAGTGTACTTGGCTAGTCTCGGCTAGTCTCGGCTCCTCTCGCAGTCCCGCCCAGTCCCGCCCCTATGATGGACATAACACAGGTCCAATGGTGGGACTGGGCGTGACTGTGAGCGGAGCCGAGACTAGCCGAAACTAGCCGAGTACACTCAGCTTTGTGTCTGTCGGTGGTGCTCGCTCCACTCCGCTCACGATCAGCGGACATCGGCGGGGATCGGCGTATAGCACTCACCCACGATTTTCCCCTGATTTTAAGGGGAGAAAAGTGCGCGTTATACGCCGATAAATACAGTATACAAAAATGTTTTGCCTTCCATTTCTATTTTAAACTGAATGGGTTGTTTTACAAGGTGATCCATTACAATCACTTTAACCACTTGACGACCGCCTCACGCCGATGTACGTCGGCAAAGTGGCACGGACAGGCAAAATCACGTACATGGTACGTGATTTGCCTTCCGCGGGTGGGGGGTCCGATCGGACCCCCCCCCCGGTGCCCGAGGCGGTCGTCGTTTGTCCAGCGGCGATCGGTGGTGAGGGGGAGACCATCCGTTCGTGGCCCCCCCCTCGCGATCGCCGCCGGCCAATCGAATCATTCCTTTGCTGCTGTATGCTAAACAGCAGCAAAGGAAATGATGTCATCTCTCCTCGGCTCGGTAATTTCCGTTCCGGCCCGAGGAGAGAAGACATCAATGTGAGTGCACCAACACACACACACACAGTAGAACATGCCAGGCACACAAAACACCCCGATCCCCCCCCCGATCGCCCCCCGATCCCCCCCCCCCAATCACCCCCCCCCCCCCCCCCGTCACAAACTGACACTAGCAGTTTTTTTTTTTTTTCTGATTACTGCATAGTGTCAGTTTGTGACAGTTACAGTGTTGGGACAGTTACTGTTACCCCCCTTTAGGTCTAGGGTACCCCCCTAACCCCCCCTAATAAAGTTTTAACCCCTTGATCACCCCCTGTCACCAGTGTCACTAAGCGATCATTTTTCTGATCGCTGTATTAGTGTCGCTGGTGACGCTAGTTAGGGACATAAATATTTAGGTTCGCCGTCAGCGTTTTATAGCGTCAGGGACCCCCATATACTACCGAATAAATGTTTTAACCCCTTGATTGCCCCCTAGTTAACCCTTTGACCACTGATCACCGTATAACCGTTACGGTTGACGCTGGTTAGTTTGTTTATTTTTTATAGTGTCAGGGCACCCGCCGTTTATTACCGAATAAAGGTTTAGCCCCCTGATCGCCCGGTGGTGATATGCGTCGCCCCAGGCAGCGTCAGATTAGCGCCAGTACCGCTAACACCCACGCACGCAGCATACACCTCCCTTAGTGGTATAGTATCTGAACGGATCAATATCTGATCTGATCAGATCTATACTGGCGTCCCCAGCAGTTTAGGGTTCCCAAAAACGCAGTGTTAGCGGAATCAGCCCAGATACCTGCTAGCACCTGCGTTTTGCCCCTCCGCCCGCCCAGCCCAGCCCACCCAAGTGCAGTATCGATCGATCACTGTCACTTACAAAAGACTAAAACGCATAACTGCAGCGTTCGCAGAGTCAGGCCTGATCCCTGCGATCGCCAACAGATTTTTTGGTAGCGTTTTGGTGAACTGGCAAGCGCCAGCGGCCTAGTACACCCCGGTCGTAGTCAAACCAGCACTGCAGTAACACTTGGTGACGTGGCGAGTCCCATAAGTGCAGTTCAAGCTGGTGAGGTGGCAAGCACAAATAGTGTCCCGCTGCCACCAAAAAGACAAACACAGGCCCGTCGTGCCCATAGTGCCCTTCCTACTGCATTCGCCAATCCTAATTGGGAACCCACCGCTTCTGCAGCGCCCGTACTTCCCCCATTCACATCCCCAACCAAATGCAGTCAGCTGCATGAGAGGCATTTTCTTTATGTCCTCCCGAGTACCCCTACCCAGCGAACGCCCCCAAAAAAGATATTGTGTCTGCAGCAAGCGCGGATATAGGCGTGACACCCGCTATTATTGTCCCTCCTGTCCTGACAATCCTGGTCTTTGCATTGGTGAATGTTTTGAACGCTACCATTCACTAGTTGAGTATTAGCGTAGGGTACAGCATTGCACAGACTAGGCACACTTTCACAGGGTCTCCCAAGATGCCATCGCATTTTGAGAGACCCGAACCTGGAACCGGTTACAGTTATAAAAGTTAGTTACAAAAAAGTGTAAAAAAAAAAAAAAAAATATATATATAAAATAAAAAAAATAGTTGTCGTTTTATTGTTCTCTCTCTCTCTATTCTCTCTATTGTTCTGCTCTTTTTTACTGTATTCTATTCTGCAATGTTTTATTGTTATTATGTTTTATCATGTTTGCTTTTCAGGTATGCAATTTTTTATACTTTACCGTTTACTGTGCTTTATTGTTAACCATTTTTTTGTCTTCAGGTACGCCATTCACAACTTTGAGTGGTTATACCAGAATGATGCCTGCAGGTTTAGGTATCATCTTGGTATCATTCTTTTCAGCCAGCGGTCGGCTTTCATGTAAAAGCAATCCTAGCGGCTAATTAGCCTCTAGACTGCTTTTACAAGCCGTGGGAGGGAATGCCCCCCCCCCCACCGTCTTCCGTGTTTTTCTCTGGCTCTCCTGTCTCAACAGGGAACCTGAAAATGCAGCTGGTGATTCAGCCAGCTGACCATAGAGCTGATCAGAGACCAGAGTGGCTCCAAACATCTCTATGGCCTAAGAAACCGGAAGCTACGAGCATTTTATGACTTAGATTTCGCTGGATGTAAATAGCGCCATTGGGAAATTGGGGAAGCATTTTATCACACCGATCTTGGTGTGGTCAGATGCTTTGAGGGCAGAGGAGAGATCTAGGGTCTAATAGACCCCAATTTTTTCAAAAAAGAGTACCTGTCACTACCTATTGCTATCATAGGGGATATTTACATTCCCCGAGATAACAATAAAAATGATTAAAAAAAAATAAAAATGAAAGGAACAGTTTAAAAATAAGATAAAAAAGCAAAAAAATAATAAAG
This sequence comes from Lithobates septentrionalis, assembly GCA_037952835.1. Taxonomy (NCBI): domain Eukaryota; kingdom Metazoa; phylum Chordata; class Amphibia; order Anura; family Ranidae; genus Lithobates; species Lithobates septentrionalis. The sequence goes on from JBBDGP010001418.1 coordinate 865,579, forward strand.
AAAAAAAAAAAAAAAAAAAAGCACCCCTGTTGCCCCCTGCTCTCGCACTAAGGCGAACGCAAGCGACGGTCTGTCGTCAAACGTAAACAGCAATTGCACCATGCATGTGAGGTATCACCGCGAAGGTTAGATCGAGGGCAGTAATTTTTGCAGTAGACCTCCTCTGTAAATCTAAAGTGGTAACCTGTAAAGGCTTTTAAAGGCTTTTAAAAATGTATTTATTTTGTTGCCACTGCACGTTTGTGCGCAATTGTAAAGCATGTCATGTTTGGTATCCATGTACTCGGCCTAAGATCATCTTTTTTATTTCATCAAACATTTGGGCAATATAGTGTGTTTTAGTGCATTAAAATTTAAAAAAGTGTGTTTTTTCCCCAAAAAATGCGTTTGAAAAATCGCTGCGCAAATACTGTGTGAAAAAAAAAAATGAAACACCCACCATTTTAATCTGTAGGGCATTTGCTTTAAAAAAATATATAATGTTTGGGGGTTCAAAGTAATTTTCTTGCAAAAAAAAAAAACTTTTTCATGTAAACAATAAGTGTCAGAAAGGGCTTTGTCTTCAAGTGGTTAGAAGAGTGGGTGATGTGTGACATAAGCTTCTAAATGTTGTGCATAAAATGCCAGGACAGTTCAAAACCCCCCCAAATGACCCCATTTTGGAAAGTAGACACCCCAAGCTATTTGCTGAGAGGCATGTCGAGTCCATGGAATATTTTATATTGCGACACAAGTTGCGGGAAAGAGACAATTTTTTTTTTTTTGCACAAAATTGTCACTAAATGATATATTGCTCAAACATGCCATGGGAATATGTGAAATTACACCCCAAAATACATTCTGCTGCTTCTCCTGAGTACAGGGATACCACATGTGTGAGACTTTTTGGGAGCCTAGCCGCGTACGGAACCCCGAAAACCAAGCACCGCCTTCAGGCTTTCTAAGGGCGTGAATTTTTGATTTCTCTCTTGACTGCTTATCACAGTTTCGGAGACCATGGAATGCCCAGGTGGCACAAACCCTCCCAAATGACCCCATTTTGGAAAGTAGACACCCCAAGCTATTTGATGAGAGGTATAGTGAGTATTTTGCAGACCTCACTTTTTGTCACAAAGTTTTGAAAATTGAAAAAAGAAAAAAAAAAGTTTTTTCTTGTCTTTCTTCATTTTCAAAAACAAATGAGAGCTGCAAAATACTCACCATGCCTCTCAGCAAATAGCTTGGGGTGTCTACTTTCCAAAATGGGGTCATTTGGGGGGGTTTTGTGCCACCTGGGCATTCCATGGCCTCCGAAACTGTGATAGGCAGTGAAGAGTGAAATCAAAAATTTTCACCCTTAGAAATCCTGAAGGCGGTGATTGGTTTTCGGGGTCCCGTACACGGCTAGGCTCCCAAAAAGTCCCACACATGTGGTATCCCCGTACTCAGGAGAAGTAGCTAAATGTATTTTGGGGTGCAATTCCACATATGCCCATGGCCTGTGTGAGCAATATATCATTTAGTGACAACTTTGTGCAAAAAAAAAAAAAAAAATGTGTCACTTTCCCGCAACTTGTGTCAAAATATAAAATATTCCATGGACTCAATATGCCTCTCTGGAAATAGCTTGGGGTGTCTACTTTCCAAAATGGGGTCATTTGGGGGGGTTTTGTGCCACCTGGGCATTCCATGGCCTCCGAAACTGTGATAGGCAGTAAAGAGTGAAATCATAAATTTACGCCCTTAGAAATCCTGAAGGCGGTGATTGGATTTCGGGGCCCCGTACGCGGCTAGGCTCCCAAAAAGTCCCACACATGTGGTATCCCCATATTCAGGAGAAGCAGCAGAATGTATTTTGGGGTGCAATTCCACATAGGCCCATGGCCTGTGTGAGCAATATATCATTTAGTGACAACTTTTTGTAAATATTTTTTTTTTTTTTTGTCATTATTCAATCACTTGGGACAAAAAAAATAAATATTCAATGGGTTCAACATGCCTCTCAGCAATTTCCTTGGGGTGTCTACTTTCCAAAATGGGGTCATTTGGGGGGATTTTGTACTGCCCTGCCATTTTAGCACCTCAAGAAATGACATAGGCAGTCATAAACTAAAAGCTGTGTAAATTACAGAAAATGTACCCTAGTTTGTAGACGCTATAACTTTTGCGCAAACCAATAAATATACGCTTATTGACATTTTTTTTACCAAAAACATGTGGCCGAATACATTTTGGCCTAAATGTATGACTAAAATTGAGTTTATTGGATTTTTTTTATAACAAAAAGTAGAAAATATCATTTTTTTTCAAAATTTTCGGTCTTTTTCCATTTATAGCGCAAAAAATAAAAACCGCAGAGGTGATCAAATACCATCAAAAGAAAGCTCTATTTGTGGGAAGAAAAGGACGCAAATTTCGTTTGGGTACAGCATTGCATGACCGCGCAATTAGCAGTTAAAGCGACGCAGTGCCAAATTGTAAAAAGACCTCTGGTCCTTAGGCAGCATAATGGTCCGGGGCTCAAGTGGTTAAGCACCATGAATAAAGTGTTGGCATCATTATATTCAAAACTGATCAGATAGACAAATACACCTAAATTACAGCTCTAAATTACAAAACAAAAATTCCCTATACCCAAAATAGGATATTTATTGATCAGTCATGACTTTATGACCACTGGCAGGTTAAGTGAATAACATTGAATATCTCTTTACAATGGTATCTGGAGGTCAGAGGGGTATATTGGGCAACAAGTAAACATGTCCCCTAAGTTGATGTGTTGAAAGCTAAAAAAATGGTCATCACAGTTTGTTGTGTATGGGGCTATGTAGCCGCAGACCAGTCAGGTTGCCCATGCTGACCCATGTGACCCACCCAAAGTGCCTACAATGGACATCTGAGCATCAGAATTGGACCACGGGGCAATGGAAAAAGGTGGCCTGGTCTGATTAACCACTTGCTTACTGGGCACTTAACCCCCCCCCCTGCCCAGGCCAATTATCAGCTTTCAGCACTGTCACTCTTTGAATGACAATTGCGCGGTCATGCAACACTGTACCCAAATTAAATTTTTATCATTTTTTTCACACAAATAGAGCTTTCTTTTGGTGTTATTTAATCACCACTGAGGTTTTTATATTTTGCTAAACAAACCAAAAAAGACGGAAAACGTTGAAAAAAAAATTATGTTTCATAGTTTGTTATAAAATTTTGCAAACAGATAATTTTTATCCTTCATTGATATGCGCTGATGAAGCAGCACTGATGGGCACTGATAGGCTGCACTGGTGGGCACTGATGGGCACAGATAAGGCGGTACTGATGGGCACAGATAAGGCGGTACTGATGGCCACTGGTAAGATGGCACTGATGGGCCCTGATGGGTGGCAGTGATGGCCACTGAAGGGCACTGCTAGGTGTTACTGATAGGTACCACTGAGAGATGGCACTGATGGGCACTGATAGATGGCTCTGATGGGCACTGGTAGCTGACACTGATGGGCACTGGTAGGTCACACTGATGGGCAGCACTGTTGATGAGGCACTGATTGGTGACATTGATAGGTGGCACTGTGGGCACTGATAGGTGGCACTGTGGGCACTGGTAGATGGCGCTGGTGGGCACTGGTAGACGACACTGGTAGGTGGCACTGGCAGGTGGCACAGGTGGGCACAGATGAGCTGGCGGCTGCTCTCCTTGATCGGGACCAATGTCCCTCTGACAGCCGCCGGAGATTGGCTTTTTTTTCCTCCTCATGCTATCAGCGTGAGGAGAAAAAATATCCGATTACCGGCTCTGTTTACATCACATGATCAGCTGTCATTGGCTGACAGCTGATAATGTGGTAAGGAGTCGGGATCGACCCCTTACTTCGTTCTGTGATCAGCAGAGTCTCATAGACTCGCTGATCACATAGCGTGCCGCGCGCACCCTGCAGGGGGTGTACAGGCCGCTCGAGCACGGGAGGATGTCTATTGACGCCCTCCTGGCAAAGTAGGTCCACGCTGTAGCCGTCATTTGGCTATAGCGTGGATCTGAGGGGGTTAATTGTGTTTTTGTGCCCATGTGGATGGCTAGGTGCATGTGCGTTCCTTAACTGGGGAAGAGATGGCACCAGGATGCAGTATGGGAAGAAGGCAAACTAGAGGCGTCATTGTTATGCTTTGGCCAATGTTCTGCTGGGAAACCTTGGGTCTTGCCATTCATGTGGATGTTACTTTGACACGTACCATCTACCTAAATATTGTTGCTGATCAAGTACATCCCTTCATGGAAACGGTATTCCCTGATGGCAGTGGTCTCCTTCAGCAGGACAATGCACCCTGTCCCACTGCAAAAATGATTCAATAATGGTTTATGGAAAATAACAACAAGTTTGAGATGTTGACCCCAGATCTCAATCCAATTGAGCATCTGTGGGATGTACTGGAAAAACAAGTCCGATTCATGGAGGCCCCACCTCGCAATTTACAGGACTTAAAAGATCTGCTATTGATAGCTTGGTGCCAGATACCACAGCATACCTTCAGAGGTCTAGTGGCATCCATGCCTAGATGGGCCACCCCTGTTAGACATGCATTTATTAATGTATTAATGTCCAATGTGCGCATGTTATTGTGATTGAATTGTTAGTTCGAATTGTTCCTTACTGACTACCTTTAGGCAGATTTTAAAATATTTGTATGGGTTATGGTTGTGCTAAAAATGGATACATTTTTCTATTTATGGCTTTGGTTTACAGTTTTTTTATAATATAAAATTGGCATAAATGGAGCAGCATGGTTTTGTTTCTATTGAAAGATCTATTTGAGATAGATTTGGAGATTAAATGATTTTATATTATTTATATTATAAATTATATCAGAAACATGACATCAACTGTCTATAAAGACCAGTAGTCATAAAAGTGGCACAATAAAAGAACTGATCGTTCAGTCATCGGTAGGCATTAGCAGGTTGGCAGGCAACTATCAACAAAATTTTTTATGGCTCTTCGAGACAACAGGTGCAACATTTTTCATAATCATTTGCATCGCCACCTCCTCCCGCCACAATGGATGGGTCAATATCTCACAGCTGGAATCCCTAATTATATGTTTATTGTTTAGGGATACGGTCATTTCACAGCTGTGTTTTCACATTTTTTGTGTGATCTGCAGAAATAAGTCAGACTGCAGCCAGAATGTTTCTTCATATTGAGCCTAGGTTCACACTGGTGCGAGCAAAACACTGCATGTTATTCGCACAGGAATCGCACTGCATTCCTGCGCACATCACATGCGATGTCTGTGCAGTGCGATTTGAGGCATTTATTTTGTATGGCTCAAATCACAATGCATCTTCACCAAAATGGTGAAGGACCCTTTTTTTCCCCTCACTTGAATCACATTGCATATGCGTGGTTACGTGCGATTCTGGTTGTTTCGGGGTGTCTTTAATCTGACTTTGACACCCGCTGCAGGTCGCATGGATGCCATGCAATTGCCTTGAAATGCGATGTGATGTGGGCAAACGCAGCAAATATTGTGCGTTTCCCGCATCGCATCAGTTTGCACCAGGCATGAGCGTGTCTAAGCATAGATTTTTTTCTCCAGATGATGCTGAGCATACTCTAATGCCCTGTACACACGGTCGGACTTTCCGACGAAAAATGTGCGATTGGAGCTTGTTGTCGGAAATTCTGACCATGTGTAGGCTCCATTGGACTTTTTCCATGGGAATTTTAGAGACACAAAGTTTAAGAGCTGGCTCTAAAATGTTCCGACAACAAGCTCCGATCACACATTTTCCAATCGTGTGTAGACAATTCCGACGCACAAAGTGCCACGCAAGCTCAGAATCAAGCAAAAGAGCCGCACTGGCTATAGAACTTAATTTTTCTTGGCTCATCATACGTGTTGTACATCACTGCGTTCTTGACATTCGGAATTTCCGACCAACTTTGTTTGACCGTGTGTATGCAAGACAAGTCTGAGGCAACGTCCGTCGGAAAAAATCCAATGGATTTTGTTGTCGGAATGTGCGATTGTGTGTACAGGGCATTACAGTCTCTAAAGCGTTATGGCAGATTTATGGTCACAGCATACATTTATTTCATAACATCAGAATTATAACAACAATGCAAACAATAGTTATAGTTGACAATCCAATATAAGCTTACTTGAAAAATCTCCTTTCATGCTGTGAGTTCTACCTGTCTGCTGGTCGCTTCTTTCCACTACTTCCTGGATTCCCTTCATGCTTTTCCTTTGCTGTTTACTTTCCATTTTGAAGGACTACATATCCCAGAGTACCTTGCTGACTGCAAGCAGCGATTCCTGTACTTCCTCCTGAAACTCCTCCTATCAGCACCTCTGTAGTTCGGAAGGCACGCTCTGTGAAATGCCAATCACCATGGTTCTGGTTCTAGTGGGGTGAACTGGGGAAGTGTTAAATATTTCCAACACAATCTGCCACGTGGTCTTCTTTCCTGGGCCTAGACCCTAAGCATGGTTTGTTGAGCTGTAACTTTCCCGTGTGTAGGCCCTGGGGGTTACGTGCTGCAGAAGTCCAACTGTCTGAGAGTATTACTGAAAAAGCTGGACAGCTGAAAGTAAAGTGTTCTGTCTTGAGGAAACACTTGTTTCCCAGTGGATGAATGTGGTAAATTGCTACCTGAATCACAAGTCTACAGGTTAACCTTCTCAACTCTCCCACCTTAGAGGTCTACGATCAGGATAGCACTTGAGTCTCGATCTATAAGGAGCCAAAGTCCTAGGACATCAGCCAGAATAGCCTGCCTGAGTGAACAGAGAGAATAGCAAGGGTGTACAAAATTGGAATTAAGCAGTGTGTATTAGTGTTTATCCTGTGTCTCCTCAGCCTCCCCTCCATCCCCATTAGCATGCATTTGTTAAGGTCAATTCACAAAGTGAACAGCATCCATTGTTTATCTACCCTGCTGGAGAAGGACCAACCTTTGAAATGGATGTGCCTGGGGTATTCCAACATGTAAGTATACTGGAACATTTACAATGTGACCTATTTTGCCATCTAGTGGTTGTTTGCAATAGTTATATTAGCATAATTGGGCATTCCATTCCATTTACTGCATAAACAAGGAAATCCAACAAAGCAATACAGTGCCTTGCAAAAGTATTCACCCTCCTTGGCTTTTTGCCTATTTTGTTACATTACAGCCTTTAGTGCAATGCTTTTTTTTTTAATCTGAATTATATGTGATGGATCAGAACACAATAGTCTAAGTTGGTGAAGTAAAATTAAAAAAATATATACATAAAACTATTTTTCAGAAATAAAAAAAATGATAATTGGCATATGTGTATGTATTCACCCCCTTTGTTATGAAGAACATAAAAAGCTCTGGTGCAACCAATTACCTTCAGAGGTCACATAATTAGTGAAATGATGTCCACCTGTGTGTAATCTAAGTGTCACATGATCTATCATTACATATACACACCTTTTTGAAAGGCCCCAGAGGCTGCTACACCCAAGCAAGAGGCACCACTAACCAAACACTGCCATGAAGACCAATGAGCTCTCCAAACAAGTAAGGGACAATGCTGTTGAGAAGTACAGGGTTAGGTTATAAAAAAATATCCAAATCTTTGATGATCCCTAGGAGCACCATCAAATCTATCATAACCAAATGGAAAGAACATGGCACAACAGCAAACCTGTCAAGAGACGGCTGCACACCAAAACTCACGGACCGGGCAAGGAGGGCATTAATCAGAGAGGCAGCACGGAGACCTAAGGTAACCCTGGAGGAGCTGCAGAGTTCCACAGCAGAGACTGGAGTATCTGTACATAGGACAACAATAAGCCGTACGCTCCATAGAGTTGGGTTTTATGGCAGAGTGGCCAGAAGAAAGCCATTACTTTCAGCAAAATGGCACTTTTTGAGTTTGCGAAAAGGCATGTGGGAGACTCCCAAAATGTATGGAGGAAGGAGCTCTGGTCTGATGAGATTAAAATTGAACTTTTTGCCCATCAAAGAAAACACTATGTCTGGCGCAAACCCAACACATCACATCACCCAAAGAACACCATCCCCACAGTGAAACATGGTGGTGGCAGCATCATGCTGTGGGGATGTTTTTCAGCAGTCGTGACTGGGAAACTGGTCATGGTTGAGGGAAAGATGGATGGTGCTAAATACAGGGATATTCTTGAGCAAAACCTGTACAACTCTGTGTGCGATTTGAGGCTAGGACGGAGGTTCACGTTCCAGCAGGACAATGATCCCAAACACACTGCTAAAGCAACACTTGAGTGGTTTAAAGGGAAACATGTAAATGTGTTGGAATGGCCTAGTCAAAGCCCAGACCTCAATCCAATAGAAAATATGTGGTCAGACTTAAAGATTTCTGTTCGCAAGAGCAAACCATCCAACTTGAAGCAGCTGGACCAGTTTTGCATGGAGGAATGGGCAAAAATCCCAGTGGTAATATGTGGCAAGCTCATAGAGACTTATTCAAAGTGACTTGGAGCTGTGATAGCCACAAAAGGTGGCTCTACAAAGTATTGTCTTTAGGGGGGTGAATAGTTATGCACACTGACTTTTTCTGTTATTTTGTTCTATTTGTTGCTTGCTTCACAATAAGAAAAAAAACATCTTCAAAGTTGTGGACATGTTCTGTAAATTAAATGATGCAAATCCTCAAACAATCCATGTTAATTCCAGGTTGTGAGGCAACAAAACACGAAAAATGCCAAGGGGGTGAATACTTTTGCAAGGCACTGTATGTCACCATTATCTGTCTTTGTAAAGTGCAGTCAGGCAGAAATAAAAATATCTGCTATTTTATGTTTTTCAATCTATGCAGACCCCACTATATTTTTTATTAGCCTTTGTCTACCAAGGCTCCAGAGAACAGTAGGGTTCCTCCAGGGGTTTCTAGGGGTTCCTTGAGCAATGGGCAACGTCTGGCTCTCATATAAGTTCCCACTGACACCGTTGACCTTTGAGCTATCTGTAAGAAGGAATTCTTCCCTCTGACCACAAATGTAAAAAAGCATTTTTTCCACTAACCATCATGCTGCTGTACTATGAGCTGTAGATATAATAATTATCAGCAGGGGTTCCCTGAGACCATAAAGTTATTTCATGAATTACTTCATGTTAAAATACTTGAGAAAGGCTGCTCTATACCAGTATCATCAATCTCCTATTTCAGTGGTTACTAAAGCAATTGCCCTGTGCTATACAAGAAACCCCTTGGTCAATATCACCAGCACACCATGTTGAAGCAGTGACATAGTTACAAACATTTTTGATCTCAACTGAGATGACATTTTGCAATTATACAAATGGTAGCGAGACTCCTGCGACATCTGTCTTGACAACAATATTGAGTGCAAGACAACATGAAAAATGTGGGGCTTTCGTGCAGAAAGAGGGACACTTGGCAACCATGCAGTATATGTGTGCTATTCAAACATCAGATGAGACAATTGTTTAGATAATGTTTTATATTTTTAGGCAAATCCCACCACTGCAGCCCCTGAGATATGCAGCTCAGTGGTTTAGTAGGTAGCACTATGGTTGTCAGTTTGAATTTGAATTTTCATGTTCCTCCCTCACTTCAAAGACATGCTTGTAGGTTAAAGCCTGTGACGAACCGCCTGGCACCCAGCCTGGGTGCTTCTGCCAAGATAGAGCTTCATCCACTCTGGAACCAGGAACCAGGTATTATAGCTGAGCATTGCACTGAAGAATTAGACGACGCTAGCTTAGGTGCAAACTGGAACTCACTTTATTGTAAACTCACACAGAATATATACTACACAAAATCAGATATGAGCTTGATCACATTATCCTAAACCATGCAAACTTTAAACAGTAATACCGTCAGTACATCCAACACTACATCTAATAAGCAACTAACATAAACATAAACACATAAACATCCCAATAGTTTGGCAACGAGGTGAAGTGGACACAATACTAACAGACATATAAAAACAATAGGTGACTCAATTAACAATGGGGATTCACACCTAGGAGGCATGTAATGGGGAATTATACAATAAGAGAAACTTACCCTAATAAACTGATTACACATAACAGCAGGAGACACCAGCATTGGGTTGTTTGGAGCTGATCATAATCTTTTTTAGTCTTTAAACTTAGAGTCTCTGAGTCTAGGAGGGGGGTTGAAGCAATCAATGCTGCTGGTTTCGGCACAGATGCCCTAAATCTGTATCCAGGTCCTAGGTTCCCAGAGTCTGTGTATTTTCAGAGAGACATGGACCCGAATCTAAAGTTAAACCACTCCAAAGGTCCCTGTCAATAACCATGAAATCAGGCCGAGACAGAGGTACAGTTGAATCACACTTGTTTAATAATAAAAGTAAAAAGAACAAACATAGTCAAAACATAGCCAAAGTTCAGTAACCGGAACGGATAGTCAGCCAAGCCAGAAGTCAGGGATCAATGTAGTGGAACAGAAAGCAGGATCTGGAGCCAGAAGGGATGTCAGCAAAGCAAGTCTTTGAACAGGAACGCAGGAGATCGCCTCTGTGATATTGATCAAGGCAGAGATCTTAGCGACTTAAGTAGGCAGGACTGACGAGCAGAATAGCATCGACAGCTGAGTAACTGTGGAGAGATAGGAGCTGGCAATTAGACGACAGCTGAGCGGCCAGCTCTGAGGAGGAAGGGCTGAGCCCGGCCCTGACAGTCCCCCAGGCACACACATCCCAAAGAATAGAGCCCCCTCAAAAGCCAGGGCCCATAGTCAGGAGGGCAAGAGCCTACCCTGCTGTACCCTCTAAAAGCCTCTGTCCCAGTTGAGTCTGTCACAATCTCCAGGTTTTTTGTGACTTAATAGTTTGCGCTGTATGTTAGCAGCAGTACAGCGAGTTCCCATCCCACTCCTGGGACAAAATCAAGTTGGGCTGAGAACTGCTCAGCCATTAACAGGAAGCTCTGTATTTCATCATTGACTATAAGGCTTCTTCTGATGGTTGAGGTGGGGATCGTGACATCATCCATCCACCTCCTCACCTAACCAACCAGAGGAAACCCAGTATTCATTCAAAAAAAAGCTTCCTGTGAATGGCTAAGCAGCTTTGAGCCTAACGTGAATTTGTTTCGATATGGGTAGGGATGGGATGGGTACTTCCTGTCCCGCTGATTCTACATACAAATTATACAGTGCTGACAGAAGGCACAACAATTATTGGAGCAAATAAATTGTTTGGACCAGCTTGGTCTAAACCAGAGGTGTCCAACCTTTTGACCTTCCTGAGCCACTCTGGAAGAAGAGGAATTGCCCTGGCCACAAAATATACTAACCATAAGGATAGCTGATGAGCAGAAAAAGTCAGCCAGATCACAAGTTAACTATCACTGACATAGATAATGTACCAATCTGAGTAATAAAACTAAATTTTTTGGTAATATTTTTTATTATAAAAGTAAAAGAGGGCAACAAAAACAAACTCATCAATATCTGGTTCGCTAGATGTAGCAGCATTTCTAAATTAATTCTCAAGGTGCTCATTCTCCTCATGTGATTCATCTTTCAAAATAGTTGCTCACAAATATATTTGCTTCTGAAAACTGATGGCATGGGAAGATAAAACCTATAAAAGTCTAGTAGAGAGACACTGTCAAATTTTTCTTGGGCCGCATGTGTTCGCTTAGCGTTAAACTAATTTTTACAAAAATTCCCTCACAAAAATTAACATTTTTTACCTACGTTTACGATTTTGTGTTGGGCCACATTCATAGTTGTCTAAGGCCGTATGGGGCCCTTGTATTCTAAAGTCAATATTTAAAGTCATAAGAAATCTAGAGTTAAGCCTCGTACACACAATCTGACTTTCCGACAGGAAATGTTCGATGACAGGCTGTTGGCGGAAAAGCCGACCGTGTGTATGCTCCATCGGACAATTGTTGTCCAAAGTACAAACACGCATGCTCGGAAGCAAGGACGAGCCAGAATCAGTTGGTCTTGTAAACTAGCCTTCGTAAAGGAGAATTAACATTTGTGACGTGGCAAATTAGGAAATCTCGAAATGCAGCACACATTCTCTTCATTTATAACCACTTCCCGGCCGGCGCACGCCGATGTACGTCGGCAGAATGGCACGGCTGGGCAAATGGACTTACAGGTACGTCCATTTGAATTCCCCGCCGTGCCATTACGTGCGCGCCAATGGCAGCGCACGCGCGCCGGCCGGGTGCTCCGTGAGTCGGGTCGCGGGTCTCGCTGACTCTATCGCCGCGAGGATCCCCACGATCGGCTCACGGAGAGGACGAACGGGGAGATGCTGATGTAAACAGCATCTCCCCGTTCTGCCTAGTGACAAGTGTCACTGATCACTGCTCCCTGTCATCGGGAGCAGTGATCAGTCTAGTGACACACAGAGCCCAACCCCCCTACAGTTAGAAAACACTCCCCTAGTACTGATTAACCCCTCCCCGCCCCCTAGTGATTAACCCCTTCACTGCCAGTGTCATTTACACAGTAATCAGTGCATTTTTAATCGCACTGATCGCTGTATAAATGACAATGGTCCCAAAAAAAGGGTCAAAAATGTCTGACATGTCCGCCATAACGTCGCAGTCACAATAAAAATCGCTGATCGCCGCCATTACTAGTAAAAAAAAAATTATTAATAAAAATGCCATAAAACTATCCCCTATTTAGTAAACGCTATAACTTTTGCGCAAACCAATCAATAAACGCCTATTGTGATTTTTTTTTACCAAAAATATGTAGAAGAATACATTTCGGCCTAAACTGTGGAAAAAAATGTTTTTTTATATATTTTTGGGGGATATTTATTATAGCAAAATGTAAAAAATAATGCATTTTTTTCAAAATTGTCGCTATTATTTTGTTTATAGCGCAAAAAATAAAAATCGCAGAGGTGATCAAATACCACCAAAAGAAAGCTTTATTTGTGGGAAAAAAAGGACATCAATTTTGTTTGAGAGCCAAGTCACACGACCGCGCAATTGTCATTTAAAGCGACACAGTGCCGAATCGCAAAAAGTGCTCTGGTCAGGAAGGGGGTAAATTCTTCTGGGGTTGAAGCGGTTAATGGGATAATAATGAAGCTGCTTTGCTGGTGATACTGATGGAATTTTCAAAGGCTTTTTTTCTAGTGATATCAAGAATAATATTATTATGCTTTTTTTTTATTTTTTATTTGGGCAACTTACCATAACACCATTATCCATTATAGTTTTTAAGATCAAAAGTACAACTATGTTGGTGTCCCTTGTTAATTTTACATTGTATTTTTTAAAATGTAACTGCCTACTCCCAAACTGTCATTTGAAGTAAAACACATAGCCAAGTATTATTCTCCACAATTTTTTTATTGTGCATTAAAAAAAGAAACCAAATAAAATTAGACATGCTATCTGCCAATAGAACTTAACCAGAAAGTGCATTCTATGCATCCAAAAATATAGAAAATATACCAAATCAAATCATTATTCAACCCAAAAAATAATGTCAAAGCAATAACTCCAAGGCCAATAATAAATAAAACGTTATCTCCTCCGATTCCGCAACATGTCTGGTTGATGAACAGAAACAAACTGAAAAGTCGAAATGAAAAGTGAGAAATGAATTGTGTGAATCAACACTCACCAAACTTCTACTAACACGAAATTAGCAGAAGGAGCCCGAAGGGTGGCGCTAAAGAGCTGAAAAACAACGTAGTACATCACTACGTTCGTATTTGTTTGCCCACAATTGTGTGCCGTGTGTATGCAAGACAAATTTGGGCCAACGCCCTTTCGGAAAAAAGTCCTCAGTTTTGTTGGCCAACAATCCGATCGTGTGTACGAGGCTTTTGGCTTTAATTGGCTCCTGTCTAAATTGGCCCTAGTATGTGTATGTATGAATGTGAGTTTGGGACCTTAGATTGTAAGCTCCTTGAGGACAGGGACTGATGTGAATGTAGAATATACAGTATCTCACCCCTCACATTTTTGTAAATATTTTATTATATCTGAAATAATTACAATTTGCTACAATGTAAAGTAGTGCGTGTACAGCTTGTATAACAGTGTAAATTTGCTGTCCCCTCAAAACAACTCAACACACAGCCATTAATGTCCAAACCGCTGGCAACAAAAGTGAGTACCCTAAGGCTACTTTCACACTGCAGCTCCAGGCCATTAGTGCTAAAGTGCCGATCATTTTTGGGGCACTTCTGCTGCGCTTTTCAACCGTTATCGGGGTGCTTTTAACCCCAAAGAAGGGGATAAAAGCATCCATGTTACGGAGCTTTCAAATCGCTTTTAAATGGGCAGAGTGTTTTGGGAGCGCTGTATACAGCTTATACAGCGCTCCCAAACTGCCCCAAAGATGCTGCTTGCAGGACTTTTCATAACATCCCTCAAGTCACACTGAAATGAATGGGAGGCGGTTTTCAGGTGTTATTTAGAGGCTATTTCTAGCGCTAAAATGCCTGAAAACCGCCTCAGTGTGAAAGGAGTCTAAGTGAAAATGTCCAAATTGTGCCCAAAGTGCCAAAATTTTGCAGCACTGCCTTAACCCTCTTGGGCATGGAGTTCACCAGAGCTTCACAGGTTGCCACTGGAGTCCTCTTCCACTCCTCCATGATGATATCACAGAGTTGGTGGATGTTAGAGACTTTGCGCTCCTCCACCCTCCAACAGATGTTCAATAGAGTGTAGGTCTGGAGACATGCTTGGCCAGTCCATCACCTTTAACCTCAGCTTCTTTAGCAAGGCAGTGGTCATCTTGGAGGTGTGTAATCATGTTGGAATACTGCCCTGTGGCCCACTCTCCAAAGAGAGGGGATCATGCTCAGCTTCAGTATGTCACAGTACATGTTGGCATTCATGGTTCCCTTAACCTCCCTGGCGGTAATCCCGAGTGTGGCTCGGGGTTAAAATTTCAGTCCCATTAGCGGTAACCCCGAGCCACACTCGGGATTACATCGCAGGATCCTGGTGTGGCTTTACTTACCTTGTCCCCAGGATCCTGCGATGTCCCCCGCAGTGTCCGTGAGCTCTGTCCTCCTCCGAAGCCTCTCCTTGCCAGGCTCCGTTCCCTGCGAGCGTCGCGACGCACGGGGGCGGAGCCTGGCGGCAAATTCAAAAAATTGTAAAAATCATAACACATACAGTACTGTAATCTTACAGATTACAGTACTGTATGAAATGATTTCACATCCCTTTTGTCCCCAGTGCTTTGGCCCATGCCCTGCATGCAGTTTTATGTGATATATACTGTTCTTTCTGCCTGGAAACTGGAGATTGTCCATAGCAACCAAAAAGTGTCCCTTTACGTCAAACGTGGCTTTAGACCAGCTAGAAAAAAGCGATAGTAAATTAGAACACTTGCAGAATTGAGCGATAGTGAATCGTGGGGAAATTTATTTTATTATTATTATTATTTATTTTTATTTTATTTTTTTATTTATCATATTATAATTTATGTTTTTGTGTTTCAAACTTTATCATACCTGAGATATCTACTAGACTCTTGTTTGGACAGATTTAAGTGTGTTATTGTTAAGAATTACAGACCTACAATATAAAACGCCAAATTTCCATGCAAAATAATTGTACCGCTTTCAGCACCTAAAATCCGAAAGAATCATACCGCCAGGGAGGTTAATGAACTGTAGCCCCACAGTGCTGACAGCACTGATGCAGCCCTAGACCATGATACTCCCACCAACCATGCTTGACTGTAGGCAAGACACACTTGTCTTTGTACTCCTCACCTGGTTGCCGCCACACACGCTTGACACCATCTGAACCAAATAAGTTTATCTTGGTCTCATCAGATCACAGGACATGGTTCCAGTAATCCATGTCCTTAGTCTGTCTGTTTGCTGGCTTTCTTGTGCATCATCTTTTTTTTTTTATAAAAGAACATGTTTATTGTCAACAAAAAACAACATACAAATAGAAGAAGCATGTCATGTCATCAGCATCAGTGGTTATGAGCAGTACAAATATTCTATCTTGCATTTCCATCATTGTTTACATCGGATTAAGAGGGTAATGGTGCGTACAACTTTTGGGCATTATACCTTGGTTAGCCATTTACATTGTAGTGTTAATAGAAAATTGGGCATTTCCCAAGAATTTCTAACTAGGGTAGAGACAGACGTATCCGCTATATTCTTGCAGGTATACCTTAGTGCTTATGTAGTACAGGTATTATCGTTGGTTAGCCATGTGCTCCATATTTTATGGTACTTTTTGGGACAACCCCTATGTCTGTAGAGTACCTTTTTATATGGCAGGGAAGCATTCACCTCTCTCAACCAGTCCTGGATAGAAGGAGAAATGGTTCTCAACCAGTGTTTGGCAATTAGTTTTCTAGCACTAAAGAGTGTTTCACTGAGAAGTGTATCTAGGGACCTGGACAAGGTGTCTGGGAATAGGC
Source organism: Lithobates septentrionalis (assembly GCA_037952835.1). Lineage (NCBI taxonomy): Eukaryota > Metazoa > Chordata > Amphibia > Anura > Ranidae > Lithobates > Lithobates septentrionalis. The sequence continues at coordinate 881,962 of JBBDGP010001418.1, forward strand.
CCAGTAGGCACGGTCTTGGGTCTAGTTGTAGTGGTGAGCCCATATGGTCATGGAGGAATTTTACAATCTGCGTCCAGTATTCACTTATTACTGGGCATGACCAGATCAAGTGAAAAAAGGAACATGGGGTGCCTAGGCATCTGGGGCAATTTAGGTTCTGGTTTGGAGAGAATTTGGCTATTCTGGCAGGTGTGAGATAGGACCTATGGATAATGTAGAGTTGGGTCAGGCGTTCGGGTAGTTTAGGTGAGGTTTTCCGTACATTTTCCAATATAGTGTCCCAGTCAGTGATGTCTATTTGGCCGAGGTCCATCTCCCACTTGAACCTAGCTGTGTTTACTATTCTGGACGTGGTGTCAGTACGTAGTGCGGTGTATAGGTTGGATATTAGTTTTTCTGGAGAGGAGCCTGTGATGATATCCACCAGTGGGAGCGTCTGCGGGTTGGGAAAGCCGTTTGCAAATTGCGCCTGAAGTGCGTGTTTTAGTTGCAAATAGCTAAATTGCATGGTAGCTGGAAGGTCAAACTCCTCACAGAGTGTTTGGAAGTGTCTGACCCCAAATATGTTGATAACCTGGAAGAGGAACACTATGCCCCTTGCAGCCCACCTGTTAGCGCCCTGCAGGGTCAGTAGTTCCCTCATGAGGGGGTTGTGCCATAGAGGTGTGTGTGAATGGAAAGAATCGGTGTTGGACATTTTGACCGCTTTTCCCCAGACATAACAGTGCTGGTGTAGCAACGGGTGTCGCACCTTATTTGTTCGTCTCCTGCGCCCGTTTCTGAATAGAACTTGTAATGGGGAGTGCATGTCATCATTCGGTCTTTCGCATACCAAAGTTTGGTATCTGAGTTCGTCGGTCTTGTGAATATGATAGAAATGAGAGAGCTGTGCGGCTACATAGTAGGTGTGTAGGTCTGGTATGGCCGCTCCGCCTGACGAGGTTGGATTTTTAAGTGTGTTCCAAGCAAGTTTGTGCCTGCTGGACCCCCAAACGAAAGTGTTGATGATTTGATCCATCTTTTTGAAGATTTCCAGTGGGATTAGCACTGGGGAGTTCCAAAATATGTACAAGAGTTTTGGCAGGAGTATCATTTTAAATAAATTGATTCTCCCCATTACTCCCAAAGGGAGTCTGGCCCAGGATTGAGTGCGAGATTTTAGGAGGGGAAAGAGTGGTTCGATATTGTTTGCTATGAAGTCATTGAGATCTCTTGTAATAGTCACGCTCAGATATTTAATTGAGGCCACTCTTTGTAGTGGTAGGGAGGCCGCATGATGAGGGGGGGGTGAGTGGTCAAGGGGGAGAATCTGTGATTTGGACCAATTCATAGTCAGCCCCGAGTGCTCTCCGAACGCCCCGATAATGTCGAGGACTTTTCGGAGTGAAGGGCCAGTGTCCTCTAGATATAGGAGCATATCGTCGGCGTATAAACTCAGTTTTTCTGTTAGGGGTCCTTTGGTCAGTCCTCGTACGTTTGGGCTTAGTCTGAGTGAAATGGCCAGGGGTTCCACAGCCAGGGCGTAGAGTAGCGGGGACAGCGGGCATCCCTGTCTGGTTCCACGGCCGAGGGGGAAAGGGTCGGATGTGTGTCCATTAACTACCACTCTAGCCAGGGGGGAGTAGTATAGTATTTTAACCCATTTGATAAACTTGGGCCCGAATCCGAACCCCTTGAGGCATTCCCACAGGTACCCCCATTCCACCGAATCAAAAGCTTTTGCGGCGTCTAACGCCACCACCGCCCTGTCTCCTACATTCTCATGATCAGCTTGAATGTTTATGTATAAGCGTCGTAAGTTCATGGCTGTGTTCATGCCGGGCATGAATCCCGTTTGGTCCGAATTTATTAAGGAGAGGATATTTTGGTTGAGACGCATAGACAATATTTTAGCTAGGATTTTAATATCTGCTTGAAGGAGCGAGATTGGACGGTAGGATTCTGGGAGGTGGGGGTCCTTGCCTGGTTTGGGAATCACTATGATCACTGCCTGGCGAAGGGATTCAGGTAGGGTCTCGGTTTCGAATATATGGTTAAACAGTAGCAATAGCTCGGGGACAAGGATTTCCGAGTAGGCTGCATAGAAGTCGAGTGGCAGACCATCGCCCCCGGGGGCTTTCGCTGGTGCCAGGGATGCTATGGCGAGTGCTATCTCATCTAAGTTGAGAGGGGGCTTCTAGCTCAGTAACCTGAGACTCCGTCAGTTGGGGAAAGGGGATGTCCTTGAGAAAGGCCTGGGTCTCTTGTGTAGTGACTTAGACTTTCGAGGAGTATAGATCCATGAAATATGTTTGAAAGGCCTTTGCCACTGATGGAGGGTCTGAGTATGTGACAGAGTCCGGCCCATGGAGTGTAACCACCACTGGGGGACTCATGTCCTGACGCGCGAGGTATGCTAATAATTTGCCCGCTCGTTCACCTTGTTCAAAAATCCGTTGCTTCACAAAGAAAAGTTTTTGTTTAGCCTTTTCAAAGTGTAGCTGGTCTACAAGGCGGGTTTGGAGCTTGAGTGCCGATGCCCTTTCCTGTGAGGGGTCTTTTTGGAACTCCCCAGTGATCAGGTCCAGTCTAGCAGAGGCCTGGCACAAAATAGCTTTGGAGGAGGCTTTGGCTCTATTTATTCGGGAGGACAATATAGTGCGAACGTGGAGTTTAAATGCTTCCCATACCATACCCACAGGGGCTGTGTTCCTGTTAGTGTCAAAATAATATTTCCATTCACTGTGAATGTCCTCTTGGTCCTTTAGTGTAGCTAGCCAGAAGGGGTGCAGGCGCCAAGTATGGGGGCCACTGTTTGGGGCAAGTTTTAACGTGGCCCAGCATGGGGCGTGGTCTGACAGGGATCTAGTGTGGTATCCTGAGTCAGTCAGTAGGGGGATTAGGGTGTCTGATATTAGGATAAGATCAATCCGGGACATAGTAGAGTGTGTCGCCGAGAAACAAGAGTATATCGTGGTATTGGGATATTTGTACCTCCAAGTGTCAGTTAGTGAAAATTCCGTTAGTGTGCGCCCAAGTCTAGTGGTGTCCGGGGGGCGGGGATTTGAGTGTGTTTGTAGTCTGTCTATGCGGGGGTTGAGTACCATATTGAAGTCCCCTAACCAGATGCTTTGGATGTTGGGGTGCAGTGTCATAAACAATAAACCCTCTGTGATTAGGGTGGAGTTGTATGGGGGGGGAATATAAAATGCCATTATTAAGTACTGTACTCCGTTAAGTGTACAGTGTAGAAATATATACCTGCCTTGCGGGTCTGTACAAACCGAAATTATTGCAAATGGGGTGGTTTTGGCTATAAGAATTGAAATTCCCCGGGAGTGCGGAGTGTGGGTGGAGTGGAAAGCCCAGCCAATCCAGGGGCGCTTCAACGCTCGTTGAAGATGTCCTGTGGCATGTGTTTCTGCAAGGACTATAATGTCTGCTCTATAAGATTTAAGTATATTGAATATCGCCGTATGCTTGATTTTGTCTCGGAGCCCCCGGACGTTCCAGGAGAGAAATTTTACATTAGCCATAGTACCATATTGGCAAATATTGGAGGGTTGAGCATGAAATATTTTGGGGGCGTGCACCCCAGCCCACTCCGCACTTTGGTATACATCCCACCGTCCCCCTCATTGCAGGGGAAAGACTGTGCATTAACATTCTGAGACATGAAATAGCATCAAACATGTTTCTTAACTTAACATTGCCCTTTACCCCCCTCCCAACCCTCAGCCTCCCGAACTTGGCTGGGGTATATATCCCAAAACTAGTGCATTGACACAAAATTGAGCGCATATAGCTATCAGGGATCAAAAATAGGAAAAGAAAAGGGTAATGCACTTTTAAACGTACCCCCACCAGCAGGAGCCTATTTGGCAACGCCGGTGGCAGTATAACCAGCAACCTTTGGGTGCGAACAGATTCTGGATAGAAATCCAGCAATGGAGAACGTGTAACCTTTGCGGCCCACTACCGTGGGTGTGTCGCATTAACCTGAGCCTATGCTCCGCTGTGGCATCAGGGCTTAGGGTATTGTCACCAATAAGGAAAATCAAAAAAGAAATAAGAAAAACCCAAAAGGGAAAAAAGGGGAAACAAAATGAGGATATGTGTCCAGGGTTATGGAGTGGTCTTGAAGTACCCCCAGTGGCTGGGTGTGAGGATTCAGCGGTGGGATGAGGCGGTCAGTTCCATGTTCCAGATTGTGTGTTGTCACCAACTGCAGCATGTCCACTGTGGGGGCTGTCTATTGAAGTTATTTTACAGTTCTGAAGTAGGGCTAGTGGACGTTCTGAATGTTAGAACGACTTGGTGGCGGAAGTCTCGTAAGAGCTGTTTGGGGTCAGGGGATCGGGTAGCGTGTAATTGTTGGGCATGAGTCATTGTGGGACTATAGTGTTCCTGATCATCAATAGAAGAAGGCACTTACTTCAGGGTTAGGGCGATAGTGCTGTTATGCTGGGCGATTTCTTGCAGCGTCCTGGTGGTCTATCCAGTCTGAGGCCAAAGCAGGATCCTCAAAGAAGTGCACTCGGTCTTCTCCAACCACACGGAGACGAGCTGGGAACAGCATTGCATATTTAATGTGTTGCACACGTAGCCGGCGTTTGACCTCCGTGAAGCGTGCACGCTGCTTCTGCACCTCAGCAGAGAAATCCGGGAATGCTGATATAAATCCAGATTGAAAGGGAATATTACCCTTGAGCCTAGCCATTCGCAGTACAGCGTCGCGATCTTTAAAGTTCAGTAATTTTGCAATAAAGGTGCGGGGTGGTGCTCCTTCAGGTGGCCGGCGTGCCGGCATGCGATGGGCGCGCTCCACCACGAAGGTGGCGGAGAAGGTGTCTCTGCCATATGCGTTTATCAGGATTTTCTCCAGGAAGGTGGCAGGGTCTGTACCCTCCGCGCCTTCAGGCAGGCCGATAAAACGCAGGTTGGACCTGCGAGACCGGTTCTCAAGGTCGTCATGTTTCTGTGCTAGTTGTTGTAACTGTCTCTGCAGATCTTCATGAGAGTGCTGCAAGGGGTGTAAGATGTCCTCCGCCCGCCCTATCCTGGTCTCAGCTTCAGTGACCCTCTCCCTTAATTTAGTCATGTCATGTCTAATAAGGGATATGTCCACCTTAACTTCCTCAATTTTAGACGTTAGGGTAGTCTGGCATAGTGAAATAGCTTCCAGTACCTTAGCCGTTCCGTCTGCTGTGGAATCTGAGGGGGGTGCCGCGTGTGTTGTTGGCGCGGCGCCATCTTGCTCCTCTGTGTCCCGCTCCGTCCTTCGGTATCTGTCCAGAGAAGAGGAGCCAGCATTGTTTCTCTTTGGAGGGGACATGATCCGGAGTGTCTGCGCCGCCGGTACAGAGGGTTTTGGATGGGTTTCAGGCCGGTTTTTAGGTGCAGGATGAGGGTAGAAGGATCGCCACAAGCGGAGCTCCGGTCACACACGTCCTCTCACATTGCCGTCCAGGCCACGCCCCCCTTGTGCATCATCTTTAGAAGAGGCTTCCTTCTGGGACGACAGCCATGCAGACCAATTTGATGCAGTGTGCGGCATATGGTCTGAGCACTGACAGGCTGACCCCCCACCCCTTTAACCTCTGCAGCAATGCTGGCAGCACTCATACGTCTATTTCCCAAAGATAACCTTTGGATATGGCGCTGAGCATGTGCACTAAACTTCTTTGGTTGACCATGGTGAGGCCTGTTCGGATTGGAACCTGTCCTGTTAAATCGCTGTATGGTCTTGGCCACTGTGCTGCAGCTCAGTTTCAGGGTCTTGGCAATCTTCTTATAGCCTAGGCCATCTTTATGTAGAGCAACAATTCTTTTTTTCAGATCCTCAGAAAATTCTTTGCCATGAGGTGCCATGTTGAACTTCCAGTGACCAGTATGAGAGAGTGAGAGCGATAACACCAAATTTAACACATCTGCTCCCCATTCACACCTGAGACCTTGTAACACTAACGAGTCACATGACAACGGGGAGGAAAAATGGCTAATTTTCCCCAATTTGGACATTTTCACTTAGGGGTGTACTCACTTTTGTTGCCAGCGGTTTAGACATTAATGGCTGTGTGTTGAGTTATTTTGAGGGGACAGCAAATTTACACTGTTATACAAGCTGTACACTCACTACTTTACATTGTAGCAAAGTGTCAAATGAAAAAATATAATAAAAAATTTACAAAAATGTGTGGGGTGTACTCACTTTTGTGAGATACTGCATACAGTATATATATAAAGCGTTGTGTAAATTGTTGGCGTCATATAAATACCTATAACAAATACTAGAACTTAGCAAGTATGTGATTCAGCTTGATAGAAGCCACATAGGAAATACTGCATAGAATGTATTGGTTTTGAGTGGAGTTGGGATTACTGATCTTACTTTCCTTAGACCCCTCAGGCCCTCATTTGTTATCCAGTAGACCTCTGTTGCCTGTTGCGCACATGTTTTTTTACAGAGAATGGCTTTTAAAAATTCTGCACTGGCTCATTCTCGCACTTTATATTATGCTGTTTATCAAATTCTTACTCTAAATCTAATCTGCACACAAAGGCAATATCAGAGCCGCAAAAATGTAATTTTTTTTAGCGGTAATGAAAAGTCACAATCATAAGTCGTGCTTGGCTGCTGTATCCAACATTTATAATCTTAAAATTGTGTTTGTAAACTTGAGGATTTGAACTGATGGTATTGTTCTGCTCTAACCCTCTAAACTTAATACCACACTAAGTCATCTGTAAGCAGCAAAAACCTCAGTTCGAAACAACACACAATGGCAGATGATGGAACGGCAGACACAGAGGCGCCTGTGTTCCAAATGCTATAGACCAATCTACACTGATAGCAATAACTTATGGTATCAGAAGGAAAAATAAACCATGTGCTTATTTTCTTTGGTTTTATTGATCTCAATAGGATTCTGAAACAAGAGCTGAGCTTCAGTAAATATATACACTACCGTTCAAAAGTTTGGGGTCACCCAAACAATTTTGTGTTTTCCATGAAAAGTCACACTTATTCACCACCATACGTTGTGAAATGAATAGAAAATAGAGTCAAGACATTGACAAGGTTAGAAATAATGATTTGTATTTGAAATAACATTGTTTTTACATCAAACTTTGCTTTCATCAAAGAATCCTCCTTTTGCAGCAATTACAGCATTGCACACCTTTGGCATTCTAGCTGTTAATTTATTGAGGTAAGCTGGAGAAATTGCACCCCACGCTTCTAGAAGCAGCTCCCACAAGTTGGATTGGTTGGATGGGCACTTCTGGCGTACCATACGGTCAAGCTGCTCCCACAACAGCTCAATGGGGTTCAGATCTGGTGACTGTGCTGGCCACTCCATTACCGATAGAATACCAGCTGCCTGCTTCTGCTGTAAATAGTTCTTGCACAATTTGGAGGTGTGTTTAGGGTCATTGTCCTGTTGTAGGATGAAATTGGCTCCAATCAAGCGCTGTCCACTGGGTATGGCATGGCGTTGCAAAATGGAGTGATAGCCTTCCTTATTCAGAATCCCTTTTACCCTGTACAAAGCTCCCACCTTACCAGCACCAAAGCAACCCCAGACCACCACATTACCTCCACCATGCTTAACAGATGGCGTCAGGCATTCTTCCAGCATCTTTTCATTTGTTCTGCGTCTCACAAACGTTCTTCTTTGTGATCCAAACACCTCAAACTTGGATTCATCCATCCACAACACTTTTTTCCAGTCTTCCTCTGTCCAATGTCTGTGTTCTTTTGCCCATCTTAATCTTTTTCTTTTATTGGCCAGTCTCAGATATGGCTTTTTCTTTGCCACTCTGCCCTGAAGCCCAAAATCCCGCAGCCGCCTCTTCACTGTAGATGTTGACACTGGTGTTTTGCGGGTACTATTTAATGAAGATGCCAGTTGGGGACCTGTGAGGCGTCTGTTTCTCAAACTAGAGACTCTAATGTGCTTATCTTCTTGCTTAGTTGTGCAACGCGGCCTCCCACTTCTTTTTCTACTCTGGTTAGAGCCTGTTTGTGCTGTCCTCTGAAGGGAGTAGTACACACCGTTGTAGGAAATCTTCAATTTCTTTGCAATTTCTCACATGGAATAGCCTTCATTTCTAAGAACAAGAATAGACTGTCGAGTTTCAGATGAAAGTTCTCTTTTTCTGGCCATTTTGAGCGTTTAATTGACCCCACAAATGTGATGCTCCAGAAACTCAATCTGCTCACAGGAAGGTCAGTTTTGTAGCTTCTGGAAGGAGCTAGACTGTTTTTAGATGTGTGAACATGATTGCACAAGGGTTTGCTAATCATCAATTAGCCTTCTGAGCCAATGAGCAAACACATTGTACCATTAGAACACTGGAGTGATAGTTGCTGGAAATGGGCCTCTATACACCTATGTAGATATTGCACCAAAAACTAGACATTTGCAGTTAGAATAGTCATTTACCACATTAGCAATGTATAGAGTATATTTGTTTAAAGTTAGGACTAGTTTAAAGTTAGCTTCATTTAAAAGTACAGTGCTTTTCCTTCAAAAATAAGGACATTTCAATGTGACCCCAAACTTTTGAACGGTAGTGTATATATATATATGAAGAAATGCAGCAACACCAAATGCTCAAGCAATCATAAAACTTTTTAAATCCTCATAAAGTCCTGGTTTTTATACCCTCAAGGTTGGTGACTTCTGTTGCTCAGCTTGATGCAGAACTCCACCAAAAATCTTTAAAGTTAAAGATTTTATCACTCTATGGGCTCCCGTAGTGGAGGTTAACCCTGTTTATTTGCCATGGTGACCATTGTTACTAAGACAAAAAGTGATGCCAAATCCAAAATGTTACAGGAAATCTTCCATTTTAAACATCTGTCATTGTCAAAAGTGGAATTTTATTTTGCTTTAGGAAGGTTTCCACCCACTCTTCCTATGAGGGACAGTGAGGAATACATTTTAAACAGAGGTTCTAACTCTTCTCCACAAAGAAAAACATTTTTAGCTGGAATTGCACTTTGAACTATGGATGGTTTGGGTAGGTTCAATCCCCCATTGGCCTTTCTAATGTCTGTAACACAAGTCAGCAGATCTTCTACACCTTCAGATTTGAAGCTGAACACCAAGGCTGGGCTGTAAGCTACAGTCCATGGTTCCACTTTATGAGTGCATTCTCTATACAGTCATTTGAAGAACTCATAAGTTCAAAATTTGTGGTAATGGTTACGACCTTCTGAAAAATGATCCATGGAAGGCAATATAGTAGAGTCTGACAGGCGTTAAGAAATGCCTCTGCCACCTCTTGAATGCCTGATTGCAGGACAGCTTTGCAACTGCAAGTCAAGTGTTCTGTTTGCGTTTGCAGTGCTATAGGCTACAGTCCATGGTTCCCCTTTATGAGTGTATCCTCCATACACTAATTTGAGCGGGGTTTCAAATTTGTGGTAATGGTTACGGCCTTTTGAAAACCAATCTGTGGAAGGCAATATAGCAGAATATGACAGGCATTCAGGAGATGTCTCTGCCACCTCTTGTATGCCTGATTGCAGGACAGCTTTGCAACTGCAAGTCAAGTGTTTGGTTCGCGTTTGCAGTACAGCCCCATGGAACTCAATGGGTGAGTTAGACAGGCAGTGCTGCCTCTCAAACTCTGCACTCGGCCTTCTGAAAACCAATCTTTAGAAGGCAATATAGCAGAGTATGACAGACATTCAGGAGATGTCTCTGCCACCTCTTGTATGCCTGATTGCTGGACAGCTTTGCAACTGCAAGTCAAGTGTTTGGTTGGAGTTTGCAGTACAGCCCCATCTAACTCAATGGGTGAGTTAGACAGGCAGTGCTGCCTCTCAAACTCTGCACTCAGAGTTTAAAATGCTGAGGCCATGCCATGTGTGCAACCCTATCCAGCTGTATTGTTACAATTTCGGGTGAGCAGCTGGGGTAGCCAGAACAATGGGTGAGCCACATGTTTTTACCGTCCCCTGCTGCCCATCTGAAAGAGACCCAAGGGAGATGGTGAACAATTCCACAGTGTGCAGTATTAACCACTTGATTTAGTCAGCTGCATGCATGTGCCCTGCCCTAACATGAAGAAAATGGATTTCATTTTCTTAACCACATATGTTATAATCTGCATTTTTTGCTAGAAATTACTTTAACCTTTTGGTGCCTAGCGCACTCAAATATGCAGCCTCTCAGTGGCTGGGCCTTGTCACCTAGCGGCCACATGTTTGCATGCAATAGCGCTGACTGTGGCCGAGAGCGCGCACCTTGCGCACTCCTGGCACAGCCTGGGGACAAATAGGTCATCCACTGTTGCTCCAGATCTCTCAGAGTCCAGGACCTTGTTCAGCTCCTTTTTAAATGTACTCTGAAGGTTGGCTATCTTTTGCTTGACAAAGTTGGTGTCTACCCTGGGGTACACAGGTCTGCACAACTCTACCAGTTTCTCCAAAGCTGCCTTCCTCAGTATTTTATTTGAGTAGTCTTTACTCTTCACCCTCCAGAAACAGGGCAGCTTCCGGTACATGTCAATGAAATGGGGGAGAAATTATGGCAAAGTGAATTTATCAGTCATGATGATATGCTGCCTGCAAGACAGAACACAAGACAAGCCATAATGTCTAGCAAATACAAGCCGGCAACTCGACAGCTTTTTCCATAGAAAATTTTAATTGTAGCATTATAGCAGTAACATCATCCAAAATACTGATGCATTTCGGCCTAAGCCTTCATCATGCATTAGATCCGTTGAGAACAAAAACATTGTGTGTGTGTAGCAGACCCACAGCACACCATAATAGTTAGCTGAAGAAGATATTGTCACCTCATGTAGCAATCAAGGTACATTTGCACTATTGGAGCAAGTGTCCAACATAAAGCCCATTTTGGAACATTTTAGACATATAAGAAACACAGACAACAGTAGTTCAAATTAAATATGAGTTTATGATCTCAAAAAAATATTAGAAATGATGAGCTACAATTTGCTGCCAAGCCACTGCCCCTCTACCCACAAAATATTCAAGGTATTTCTGCCATAAATCTCGGGCAATTTGTGAGGGCAATCCAGCATGGACATTTTCAATAGCCGTCAGCACGCCCACAGACAGAGAAGCTGCAGCCTCTTCAGCTGGGCCTGCCATTGCAGGGTCCAAGTCACTTGGCAGTGAGGCTAGGTAGCTGGTAGCATTCCTCCTTAAAAAATGATGTAGGATACAGCAGCACAGGACCACATGGTTTGTCTTGTAGAGTGCCGGGTTGATTGGAGTCAAAAACAGCCTGAAACAACTCGATAGGATGCCAAAGGCATTTTCGACCACCCTTCTGGCACGAGAGCCTGTAATTGAAGATTCTCTGCTCCGGGGTGAGGTTTCTCATAGGAAACCGCTTCATCAGATGTTCCTCCAGAGCAAAGACCTCATCTACCACGAAAACAAAATTTAGGCCCTCAACATTCTCCTCAGCAGGTGGCAAGTTTAAGGTGCCATTCTGGAGCCAATTGTAGAACTCTGTCTGCATAATCACTCCAACAGAGTTGTGGCCGTTCTTCCCAACATCCAAATACAAGAACTCGTAGTTGGCAGACACTACAGCTAGCATGACTATGCTGCAAAAGCCCTTATAGTTAAAATAATAGGAGCCAGAGTTGGCTGGTGGTACAGTCCAGACATGCTTTCCATCAATAGCACCGCCACAGTTGAGAAAATCCCACTGCTGATGGAACTGGACTGCAACCTGGGCTGCAACGTCCTGCCATTGCTCTGGGTTGGAAGGAAACTGTGGATTAAAAAAATAAAAAATAAATCACTACTTCTGCACATAACATTGCAATCAGATTTGACACACAAAAGTGGAAGGTCCAACTTATCTGATTCCTCCTCCCCTCTGGTGGCCCATTAGACACATTTTAGGGGAGGGGGGGGGGTAATGGGTAGATGTTTTGGACAGGTAACCCTCTCCACTTCCATGAGAGCTGTTTGCATAAATAATCAATGATACTTTGGCCAGCCCTTCCTAACTTACACTATTTGCAGCCCAGTGGACAGGTAAGAAGTGTCATAATCTAAAAAACTGGATACACAACGACAATTTGCGTACCATTAGTATGCAAGACAAGATCCTGGCACACGCTCTTTTGACAAAAATCAGAAGCTCGGTCGGTGTGTATAAGGCTTAAAATTCACAGGACAACAAGACGATCGTACTATACCATTTTTGGATGTGGCATTATCACATAGTGGGGACAAAGTGAGAACCAATCTATACAGGAAACCATTGTCAGGTAATACTATTCTCAGAGCTGACTCTGGACACCCGAAACACACTATCAGGGGTAAAAAGAAAAGAAGAAAAAGAGGACGCACTAGCCTTGTGCATTATCCTTAAACATCTTTTTATTAAAAATAAGATAAAAAAATACTTACAAACATGTGGGAAAAAGTTCGCAATACAAACGATCTCCAGATGACAGCAATTAGTTGACTGACAAACACTCCAGATGGTAGCAAGGGAGACATCAAGGGCCACTGTCGGCTGACGCGTTTTGAAGGGATACCTTCTTCCTCAGAGACTAGCAGGGGTATTCCAGTGGGTCAGATGCTGAAGATTTTCCACATTTGCTCTGAGGAAGTGGATTATCAGTATGAGTGTGAACAGATGTGTCATTGCTTCACTCAGTGTGGTTATTCTACTGCTGATTTGAGCAGAGCGCTGGAGATCGCTGGGGCCACACCCAGGGAGAACCTCTTGAGGGGTAAGAGGAAAAGGGCTGGTAATTGTAGTGCACCAGTATTTTCCACAGATTATAGCATGGAATTTCACAAAGTGAGGAAAATTGTAGAGAAGTATATCCCAGTGCTATGTCAGGATGAGGTCTACACCAAAGTTCTTTAAAAGGGGATTAAAGTGGTGTCATGAGGAGCCCCCACTTTGGGACAGTCTTTATTCCCTAGTTATTTTTCATTGAAGAGACCCGGTAACACACACTGGTTAAGTTAAGCCTCAGAGGCAACTTCAAATGTGTTTCAAATGATTGTTCATTAGACATGTGCACTGCAGAAAAATTTGTTTGTTTTATTCGTTATTTTTTTTTTCTGGGTCATTTGTTATGATCGCAATTCGTAAATTTGCAAATTCGTAAGTTCATAAATTCACAAATTCTCAAATTTGTAAATTCACAAATTTGTAAATTTGTAAATTCGCAAATTCGTAAATTCACAAATTTCTAAATTCACAAATTCGTAAATGAGTAAATTTGCAAATTCATAAATTCACAAATTCGTGAATTCACAAATTTGTAAATTCGTAAATTACAAAATCTGAAAATAAGAAAGAAAATCTGAAAATTTGAAAGAATAACTAACTAACTAATAGCTAAGGAATTATGTGAAATAACGCCTAAACAAATAGAACAGAACTAATTAATAATAAATAATAATAATAAATTTGTTACATTCCATTCGATTAGATACGGAATTCGTTATTTCGGATAAATTCGTATTCGTTACATTCACTAACAGCCAAATTTGAAAGGAAAATCCAATACCTATAATTTAATAGTTAGTCATAGTTACGTTAAGTTATTATTAGTTAGTTATTATTTCAGATTTTTGGGGTAAATTCTAGAAATTACGAATTTACAAATTCTCTAATTTACGAATTCTTGAATTCACGAATTTTCGAATATTCAAATTTACGAATATTCGGAAACATGTGTTAAACGGGTTGTCGCTCATTTGTATATTTTTGAATTAACTAATTTGTCAAAATTTGTTAAAAAACTAATTTGGAGTGAAACTAATTGCACATGTCTATTGTTCATGTTTCCCGAGAATTATTGAGGGAGATACATTTAGATCTACCACAAGTGGAAGAGAGTATGATGTAAAATCTTTCATTAATTGCAATACAAACAATGTAATATACCTCATCACTTATATGTAATGTCCAGTATGTTGGAAGAACAACCAGGCGGTTACGTGACTGCCTGAGAGACCATGTATATGACACCTTTGAACCTAAGGATACACGGTGGCACGTCACTTCAATGAACATCATATAGGGAACACAATGGCCATCCGTGTACAGACTGTAGAAAAGGTTGGTACTCCCAGACGTGATGGTGACAGGTTTAGATCTCTCTTTAAATGTGAGTTTTATTGGATCTTTCATTTGCACACTAGAGTTCCAAAGGGGTCAAACTATGAGTGGCACCTTACTCATTTTTATGAATAAACAAGGGAGCTCTCAGTGCCATTTGGATGGTGTGTTGGTCTGTAACCTTGTATGGTAATGTGATATATATATATGAACACAGTGGCGTTTTAGTTTCAATAATTCTATGAACAGCCATTATGGTACCGGTGTTCATTTATATCACACAACATTAAACACACTATAATGAGCCAGTAAGTAGGTTTGTTATTATATCTGTGTTTGGTCCATACGGGGATCATTCCTTCTTCGTCCAACTGTACCATTTCTTTTGTCCAATTGTACCTTATGTATAGGGTTCCCAGGGGTCGGTTCTTGCTGGATTATTTTGATCTTTTTTTGATCTTTTTATTATATATTGTTTTTATGGATTTGTTTTTGTTTGTTTTTGAATTTTTGGACACTCTATCTCATCTAACATATTTTGTCGTTTTCCAAACCATTGTATTAAGGTGCTATAGGTCACCATTGGCTGTCTGGCGTGCTGTGAATGGCTTGTTTGGCCCTCACCCTTTCATAGGAGGAAATGACGTGACAGCCGATCATGGTGGTCACGTGGTCATAAGCCCCGCCTCCCGGCATAGCAAGCCTTAAAATTGCATGCGTTCATGAAATTGCAGAACCCTATGGTACCTACAATTCTTCATAGATGAGGATTTAAAAACCTTTACAGGTTATCAGTTTAGAGTTAACCATGGCATCAGAATTATTGCTCTCACTCTGATGGCTTTGACAATACCTCACATGTGTAGAGCAATTTATGTATACATGTGCCTGTGCGCTGTGCGTTTGCATTGGAGTGTGATGCAGGTGCATTTTTTTTTTTATTTACAGTTTATTTTTGAACACTTTTTATTGTTTCTTTATTTAATTTATTGCTATCATATGGGCAGGTGACAAGTCCTCTTTATAGAGACTCCCAATGTCTCTCTTGCCCTTCACACTGCAGCTAATCAAGCATAGATTAGGGCCCAACTTCAGAGCCCCGTAAAAGTGATTGGGCAGCTCTAGAGCCATCCAGATCACTTTTACCTAAAAGCTCTTCTTTGGCTCAAAATATCAATACCAAGCTCATGGCTGCATAAGCTGTGAACTTTAACACCTTGAAAACATATCTTGGTTACAAGACGTAAAGGGGGGAAAAAAAAAAAAGAAAGAATTTTCTTTGGCAGCTTATAGTTGCTATATGGACACACAGAGCCATAAATGAAGATGAAGAAAGAAAGGCATTTTTAAAGTTTTTGAGAGCAATACAAAGGTGTGTGTGGGGGGGATAAGCTAGGGTTTTCCTTTAAGGTCACTTATGTCTGCCCATGGAAGTTTAATTAGACAGTTTACAGGAAATGTAAGTGGCGACAATTATATATCTACGGGAAGCAGTGCCGATCCTAGGCGGGTGCACGGGGTGCAGTTCACCCAGGCGCCACAGAGGTGGGGGCGCTCAAGCGCCAGAGTGCTCCCCTCCCTCCTCCTCCTATTCTTGGTGTCCACAGGCCGCTCTCTCCATCGCCGCTGTGTTTCCTGCTTTAGTCCGTCCCCGCCCGCTCCATCCTCCTGTCAGAGGAGATCGGAGCGGCTCTCTCTGTTCGGAGAGAGACCCGCGCAGTGACGTCGTTGTGGGGCGGGGCGGTCCGTGCCGCGCGGCGTGGCGTACAGTGCCTGTCATTTATTTTTCTCCTCTGCGTCATGATCTTCTCCACCCGGGTGGCGCGGCTGCACGCCCGGGTGGGGTTTGCCCTGGGGGGGGTCTGTGGGGGGACTCGGGGAGTCTGTACTAATAGAGGAGGGGGGGTTTGTGGGGGGGAGTCTGTACTAATAGAGGAGGGGGGTTTGTGGGGGTGGGAGTCTGTACTAATGGAGGGGGGGTTGTGGGGGGAGCCTGTACCAATAGAGGAGGGGGGGTTTGTGGGGGGGAGTCTGTACTAATAGAGGAGGGGGGGTTTGTGGGGGGGGAGTCTGTACTAATAGAGGAGGGGGGGTTTGTGGGGGGGTCTGTACTAATGGAGGGGGGGTTGTGGGGGGAGACTGTACCAATAGAGGAGGGGGGGTTTGTGGGGGGAGTCTGTACTAATAGAGGAGGGGGGTTTGTGGGGGGGAGTCTGTACTAATAGAGGAGGGGGGGTTTGTGGGGGGGAGTCTGTACTAATAGAGGAGGGGGGGTTGTGGGGGGAGTCTGTACTAATAGAGGAGGGGGGGTTTGTGGGGGGGAGTCTGTACTAATGGAGGGGGGGTTGTGGGGGGAGCCTGTACCAATAGAGGAGGGGGGGGGTTTGTGGGGGGAGTCTGTACTAATAGAGGAGGGGGGGTTTGTGGGGGGAGTTTGTACCAATAGAGGAGGGGGGGTTTGTGGGGGGAGTCTGTACCAATAGAGGAGGGGGGGGTTTGTGGGGGGGAGTCTGTACTAATGGAGGGGGGGTAGTTTGTCCTGAAGGGGGTCTGTACTAATGGGGGGGTTAGTTTATCTGGGGGTCTGTACTAATGGAGGGGGGGTTTGTCCTGAGGGGGGGTCTGTACTTATGGAGGGGGAGTCTGTACTAATGGAAGGGGGTGGTTTTTGGGGGGGTCTACTCTGTACTAATGGAGGGGGGGTGCTTGGTGGGGGGATCTGTACTAATGGAGGGGGGGTGGTTTGTCCTGAGGGGGGTCTGTACTAATGGGGGGGTGGTTTGTCGGGAGGTCTGTACTAATGGAGCGGGGAGGTTTGTCCTGAGGGGGGGTCTGTACTAATGGGGGGGTGGTTTATGGGGGGTCTGTACTAATGGAGGGGGGTGGTTTGTGTGGGGGGGTTTGTACTAATGGAAGGGGGTAATTTGTCCTGAGGGGGGGTCTGTACTAATGGGGGGGTGGTTTGTCGGGAGGTCTGTACCAATGGAGGGGGGAGGTTTGTCCTGAGGGGGGGTCTGTACTAACGGACGGGGGGTCTGTACTAATGGAGGGGGGTCTGTACTAATGGAGAGGGGGTCTGTCCTGGGGGGTCTGTACTAATGGAGGGGGGGTCTGTACTAATGGAGGGGGGGTCTGTACTAATGGAGGGGGGTCTGTACTAATGGAGGTGGGTCTGTACTAATGGAGAGGGGGTCTGTCCTGGGGGGTCTGTACTAATGGAGGGGGGTCTGTACTAATGGAGGGGGGGTCTGTACTAATGGGGGGGTCTGTCCTGGGGGGTCTGTACTAATGGAGGGGTGGTTTGTCCTGTGGGGGTCTGTACTAATGGGGGGGGGTCTGTCCTGGAGGGTCTGTACTAATGGAGGGGTGGTTTGTCCTGTGGGGGTCTGTACTAATGGAGAGGGAGATCTGTCCTGGGGGGGTCTGTACTAATGGAGGGGGGGTTACCTGGGGGATCTGTACTGAGTAAGGTCTGTACTGAGGGAGGGGTTTATTCTTAGTGCGGGTTCTGCACTGCCGGAGGGGCAACTATAGTTGGTGGAAGGGGGGTGACCCCAACCCTAGTGAAGCCAATGCAGCTGCGGGCTCTCCTTTCCCCCCTTCCTCTCCTTTCCCCCCTCCCTCTCCTCCTGCGTGCTGCTGTACTAGTGAGCAGTGCTTGCCAGCACAGCTGCCCACTATGTTTCTTCCCCCGCCTTCATATCAACCAGGGAGGAAACAGAATAGAAAAAGGAGCAGAGAAGAGGATTGTGGGACATGTAGTCCCGAGGACTGGCAGCCCCACTGTAACACGGAAACTGCAGCTCACACAGCATGCTCAGCTGAATGGGAAAGAGAGAGAGAGCCAGGAGCCGGGAAAGCTTTCAAGGAAGTACACCCAGGACTCCAGAGGGAGAGGACAGTGCTGAGGGAACACCATCAGAGAGAGAACCCCGCTGCCCCGCGCCACCAGAGGGAAAGACACACAGCCTAGCGCCATCCCTGGCAGAGAAAGGAATGGAGTCATTGCAGGAATACAGATCTGGGTGCTACCCAGCGGAGTCACCATGGGCAATTCAGAGTGAGCTGACTCCTGATCAGAGGAACCGTTGTTGCTGTATCGCTGGGTCAGGTGAGAGGGCCGATCGGCCATTATGTACTAATGTCCATAGGAACTGCAGTCTCTGACCATCTCTTGTAACATGTCTGCAGTCTCTGATCATCTCCTGTATTATGTCTGCAGTCTCTGACCATCAACTGTACTATGTCTGCAGTCTCTGACCATCACCTGTACTATGTCTGCAGTCTCTGATCATCTCCTGTAGTATGTCTGCAGTCTCTGATCATCTCCTGTACTATGTCTGCAGTCTCTGATCATCTCCTGTAGTATGTCCGCAGTCTCTGACCATCTCCTGTATTATGTCTGCAATCTCTGAGCATCTCCTGTACTATGTCTGCAGTCTCTGACCATCTCCTGTAGTATTTCTGCAGTCTCTGGCTATCTCCTGTACTATGTCTGCAGTCTCTGATCATCTCCTGTATTATGTCTGCAGTCTCTGACCATCTCCTGTAGTATTTCTGCAGTCTCTGACAATCTCCTGTATTATGTCTGCAGTCTCTGACCATCTCCTGTATTATGTCTGCAGTCTCTGACCAACTCCTGTACTATGTCTGCAGTCTCTGACCATCTCCTGTATTATGTCTGCAGTCTCTGACCATCTCCTGTATTATGTCTGCAGTCTCTGACCATCTCCTGTATTATGTCTGCAATCTCTGGCTGTCTCCTGTACTATGTCTGCAGTCTCTGGCTGTCTCCTGTACTATGTCTGCAGTCCCTGATCATCTCCTGTATTATGTCTGCAGTCTCTGACCATCTCCTGTACTATGTCTGCAGTCTCTGACAATCTCCTGTATTATGTCTGCAGTCTCTGACAATCTCCTGTATTATGTCTGCAGTCTCTGACCATCTCCTGTACTATGTCTGCAGTCTCTGACCATCTCCTGTACTATGTCTGCAGTCTCTGGGCATCTCCTGTACTATGTCTGCAGTCTCTGATCATCTCCTGTACTATGTCTGAAGTTTCTGGGCATCTCCTGTACTATGTCTGCAGTCTCTGACCATCTCCTGTACTATGTCTGCAGTTTCTGACCATCTCCTGTACTATGTCTGCAGTCTCTGACCATCTCCTATACTATGTCTGCAGTCTCTGACCATCTCCTATACTATGTCTGCAGTCTCTGATCATCTCATGTACTATGTCTGCAGTCTCTGATCATCTCCTGTTCTATGATTGCAGTCTCTGACTGTCTCTTGTATCATAACTACAATCTCTGACCATCTCTTGTAACATGTCTGCAGTCTCTGATCATCTCCTTTATTATGTCTGCAGTCTCTGACCATCTCCTGTACTATGTCTGCAGTCTCTGACCATCTCCTGTACTATGTCCGCAGTCTCTGACTATCTCCTGTACTATGTCTGCAGTCTGTGACCATCTCCTGTACTATGTCTGCAGTCTCTGACCATCTCCTGTTCTATGATTGCAGTCTCTGACCATCTCCTGTTCTATGATTGCAGTCTCTGACTGTCTCTTGTATCATAACTACAGTCTCTGACCATCTCCTGTATCATGTCTGCAGTCTCTGACCATCTCCTGTACTATGTCTGCAGTCTCTGATCATCTCTTGTATTATGTCTGCAGTCTCTGACCATCTCCTGTACAATATCTGCAGTCTCTGACCATCTCCTGTTCTATGTCTGCAGTCTATGATCATCTCTTGTATTATTTCTGCAGTCTCTGATCATCTCCTGTACTATGTCTGCAGTCTCTGATCATCTCTTGTATTATGTTTGCAGTCTCTGACCATCTCCTGTACAATATCTGCAGTCTCTGACCATCTCCTGTACTATGTCTGGGGGTTCTTTCTAACAGATTCTCTAACAGAAGCCCTCTTTGTGTGCATCAGAGAGACTCCCCTCCAGGTCTCATTAGTGTACGCTCTTCCTGTATTTTTTTTATTGTTAAAAGATCATGGGAGGATCCTAGGGTAACAAAGACTTCTTAGGGGAGCATCTCTGTGTTTGAGTCATTGCCATAGAAACATTTGTAAAGAGGAGGAGTTGGTAAGATGACCACGCCCATGTGGGGGCGCCAGAAATATTTCTGCACCCAGGCGCCGGTGACGCTAGGATCGGCCCTGACGGGAAGGGGTCAGGTTTTGACCTGTGACAGCAGATATGCAAACGTTTTTGGCTCAAACCTTTTTTAACGTTTAATTTGCCATGTAATACAATTACAGTCCATTTAAACTTCTACAAATTTTACTAACAACCAACAATATGAATAGCTTCATATAGCTAGAAGCAAAAAAACGAGAGGAAGATCACGGGTTTCTGCACTGTCAAGCACTTCTACTGTTCATTGTGTTCAAAGAAGCTCATCTGATTATGTTCTGCTCATTGACTGCTGATTAGTTGGGAGTGCTGGGTGAGCAATAAAATAACAAACATGTCAAGCATTATCACTTCTGCTTGTGGATTTTGGCAGACTGATAAAAGACAATTTTATGCAATAAAATGATATGACTTCCCAGTCATAATAAAGTTTTTCTCATAAGTGGTGGAGGCCACAGTCAACAACTAAAATATTTAGTGTCTATATCTATATATTGTGGGAATTAACTCAAGTATACAGTAGTGCTTCCAATGAGGTAGTTTGCTCTCCAAATCTTTATTTTTGGGCCTTCTTGCCCACTTTTGTTTAAAAGAAGTTTATATAACACAAAAGGTTCACTCACACATGGGTTGTTCGCCTTTTCTCTGCCATCAGCAAATGCTTCGGCCTCTTGGCTTTCACTTTGCAGCAGCAGTGCGTAGACCCTTGTCTTCATCCTCCAGACAGAACTCAACCTCTCTAGTAGCCATACACCATCTCTATCCACTCTGTTGCAGCCACACAGACTCCTGGAGAGATGGAGCCTCCAGCTTCCTAGGTGGAGCCCTGAACCATTGTCAAAGTTCCTACTAGAAGGACTGTGCACTAGGGATGGGCGAACGGTTCGGCTCGAGCATAAGTTCGGGCCAAACTTTCGTGGTTCGGTCTTTTGGCGAACATCGACCGTTTGTTCGCCCCCCTGAACCGACCACAATGCATTGCGGCACTGAACAGTGCATTGCAAGCCGTGATTGGCTGAAGCAGTGAAAGCTTTAGCCAATCAGGGCACAGATCACTGTAATGCCCCGTTGGCTCAAACTTGTCTTGCATACACACGGTCACACAAAGTTGTCGGAAAATCCGATCGTTCTGAACGCGGTGACGTAAAACATGTACGTCGGGACTATAAACGGAGCAGTGGCCAATAGCTTTCATCTCTTTATTTATTCTGAGCATGCGTGGCACTTTGTGCGTCGGATTTGTGTACACACGATCGGAATTTCCGACAACGGATTTTGTTGTCGGAAAATTTTATATCCTGCTCTCAAACTTTGTGTGTCGGAAAATCCGATGGAAAATGTGTGATGGAGCCTACACACGGTCGGAATTTCCGACAACAAGGTCCTATCACACATTTTCCATCGGAAAATCCGACCGTGTGTACGGGGCATAAGAGTCATGATTGGACACTGTCATCAGGACTTTATCCAATCATGGCTCATTCCCGCCCCACAGTATAAAAGTATTCTTTCAATGGCAGCCATTTTCAGTGTGATTTTGACGTGGAGAGAAATTGACAAGGGCTCTGTTCAGTGCTATTAGTTAGTTAGTGTGCTATACTATACAATTTTGCTTCAATTGTCAGTGTAGAATATTAGTTTAGTGTCAGTCTAGAGTGTGAGTGTAGTGAGAAGGACCATCATTCAGCTTTGCATAGTGTGCAGCTAGAGTAGAGACAGCTCAGATAGTTTCACTGTAGTGCAGTGAGACCGTGTTATTCATACATACATTAGTGTAGAGTAGGGACAGCTCAGATAGTTTCAGTGTAGTGCAGTGAGACCGTGTCAGTGATCTTTACATTGGTGTATAGCTAGAGTAGGGACAGTTCGGATAGCGTCAGTGTAGTGATGGTTAAACCCCGTCTATTTGATTGCGTTACTGCCAGTTTAACGCCATTTACTTCTGTGTGCATTACTGCCAGTTAAACGCCATATCGTTTTGTGTGCGTTACTGCCAGTTTAACGCCATATAGTTTTTTTGTGCGATACTGCCAGTTTATTGCTATATAGTTTTTGTGCATTACTGCCAGTTTAACGCCATATAGTTCTGTGTACGTTACTGCCAGTTTAACGCCATATAGTGTTTTTGTGCGTTACTGCCAGTCTAACGCCATATAGTTCTGTGTGTGTTACTGCCAGTTTAACGCCATTTACTTCTGTGTGCGTTACTGCAAGTTTAACACCATTTACTTCTGTGTGCGTTACTGCAAGTTTAACACCATTTACTTCTGTGTGCGTTACTGCCAGTTTAACGCCATATAGTTTTGTGTGCGTTACTGCCAGTTTAACGCCATTTACTTTTGTATGTGTTACTGCCAGTTTAATGCCATATAGTTTTTTGTGCATTACTGCCAGTTTAACACCATATAGTGTGCATTACTGCCAGTTAAACGCCATATAGTTCTGTGTGCATCACTGCCAGTTTAACGCCATATAGTTTTTTTTGTGCGTTACTGCCAGTTTAACGCTATATAGTTTTTTGTGCATTACTGCCAGTTTAACGCCATATAGTTCTGTGTTCGTTACTGCCAGTTTAACACCATATAGTTTTTTTGTGCGTTACTGCCAGTTTAATGCCATTTACTTCTGTGTGTGTTACAGCCAGTTTAACGCCATTTAGTTTTTTGTGCGTTACTGCCAGTTTAACGCCATATAATTCTATGTGCATTACTGCCAGTTTAACATCATTTACTTATGTGTGCATTACTGCCAGTTTAACGCCATATAGTTTTGTGCATTACTGCAAGTTTAACGCCATTTACTTCTGTGTGAGTTACTGCCAGTTTAACGCCATATAGTTTTTGTGCATTACTGCCAGTTTAACACCATATAGTTCTGTGTGCATTACTGCCAGTTTAACGCCATATAGTTTTGTGCGTTACTGCAAGTTTAACGCCATTTACTTCTGTTTGTATTACTGCAGGTTTAACGCCATATAGTTGTGTGTGCGTTACTGCCAGTTTAATACCATATAGTTTTTTGTGCGTTACTGCCAGTTTAATGCCATATAGTTCTGTGTGCGTTACTGCAGGTTTAACGCCATATAGTTTTGTGCGTCACTGTATGTTTGGCGCATTATATTGCAGTATATTATAGTGTATCCCTGGCCCTTGGGAGTAATACGTGGCTGGGAGGATGAACTTCCAGTTGCTGTCATCCTGAGTGACCCTGAGGAGTCTGCTTCTCAAGCCTCTGCAAAATTGAAGTGCATGGGCAACCACATGCTTCAAAGCCTGCAAAAGAACCCAAGAATATGTGGCATAAAGGAGAAGGATGATTACTGGTTGGCAACCCTCCTTGACCACCGTTATAAGGGGAAGGTCTCAGAACTCATCCCGTCCCCACAGAGAGTGCAGAAGATACAATCTCTTGAGGACATGTTAAAGAGGATTTTATTGAACGTTTTTCCTGACTCCAGTAGGTTACAGTTACGTGGAAAACGTTGTTTAGAGTCTTCTGTTGGTCAATAGAGGAGCTTTGGAGAAGGCGTCCACCTAAGTGAGGCATTTCAGAATTTTTTAAGTCCTCGCCGCCCAGGACTGTCACCTTCCATATCCTATCGGCAGGGTCTGCATCACATGGTGGACGATTACTTCGGAGCCAAAACAGAGCTGGAGAGCTTTCCAGCTGATCATCCACTGACTTACTAGATCATGAGAATAGACCACTGGCCAGAACTTGCCCAGTATGCTATTGAGTTGTTGGGCTGCCCTGCATCCAGCGTGCTTTCAGAACGGGCATTCAGTGCTGCAGGAGGTTTCATTACTGATCATAGAACGCGTCTGTCCACAGACTATGTGGACCATTTGACTTTTATAAAAATGAATCAGTGCTGGATTACCAGCTATGAAGCCCCTGATGCCGATGTCACTGATTAAGTCTTTTTGGGATGTGGCATCTCTGCAGTACTTCGAGGCTGTCTAGCTTTGAGGGTGTTCAATCATTTCATCTGGAAGAATGTTTTTGGTATAGGTTTCATGGGCACAATTAACACCCAAAGACCAATTTTTCAGCACCTGTTTGACAGGTGCATATCATTGCAATTTTTTTGTCTTCATCAAGAGCCCCTCTATAGGGTTACGGTGGTACGGCGTCACCGACACCCAAAGACCAATTTTTCTGCACCTGTTTGACAGGTGCATATCATTGCAATTTTTTTTGCCTTCATCAAGAGCACCTCTGTAGGGTTACGGTGGGAAGGTGCCACCAACACCCAAAGACCAATTTTTCTGCACCTGTTTGACAAGTGCATATCATTGTAATTTTTTACAGCAAGGCCAATTCTTTCTTTCATCAAGAGTACCTCTATAGGTTTACTGTGGGAAGGCGCCACTGAAATTCAAAGACCAATTTTTCTGAACCTGTTTGCCAGGTGCATATCATTGCAATTTTTTACAGCAAGGCCAATTCTTGCTTTCATCAAGAGTACCTCTATAACACTGTACCCAAATTAAATTTTTAACACAAATAGAGCTTTCTTTTGGTGGTATTTAATCACCACTGGGTTTTTTTTTTGCTATTTTTTTTTTTAGCTAAAATGTTTTTCTTAGTTTATGTCAGAAAATTTAGTAAAAATGCTATAAATCTATCCCCTATTTTGTAGACGCTATAACTTTTGCGCAAACCAATCTATATACGCTTGCGATTTTTTTTACCAAAAATATGTAGAAGAATATATATCGGCCTAAACTGAGGAAAAAAAAATGTTTTTTTTATATATTTTTGGAGGATATTTATTATAGCAAAAAGTAAAAAATAATGCGTTTTTTTCAAAATTGTCGCTCTTTTTTTGTTTATAGCACAAAAAATAAAAACCGCAGAGGCGATCAAATACCACCAAAAGAAAGGTCTATTTGTCGGAAAAAAAGCATGTCAATTTTGTTTGGGTGCAACGTTGCACAACCATGCAATTGTCAGTTAAAGCGACGCAGTGTCGAATCGCAAAAAGTACTCTGGTCAGGAAGGGGGTAAATTCTTCCAGGGCTGAAGTGGTTAATTGCCTAGGCCTACAATTAAATATGATATACTTTCCTATCCATTTACTAATGTTAGCAGCATGAGGATTTAAAATAATCAGTATTGATTGAGAGGGTGGGAAAGTAATCTGCATAATTTGAAGAGTAACATAGGATTTAAAATTCATTGAATTTATAATGCAGTAATTATTACTATTCACACTTTGTCAATTGCCAAGAAGCAGCTAAGCCATGAGTCACAGCTACATGTATGGTGTAAGTATGCCCATTTGTGAAAGATCTGCTACAACAATGTAACTGCTTATTAGGATGGCAAAGCTGAGATGGAATATATAAAATTACCGGTATCATGTCTGAGGACAGTTCCAGGTTTTGAAGATGTGTTCCTGGGAATTCTGGTCTCTAAAAAGTTCCCTGATTTTTTATCTTAAATGATAATTTTAGCAATCGTAGTCTTTTCAGAACCAAAAACTTCCTGGAGTTTTGATCTCCTGTGACCCCCACTGCATTCAACAGTTCCCTCCACGGACCCTAATGCCGCGTACACACGAGCGGACTTTACGGCGGACTTTGCCCGGCGGACTTTTCGACGTACTTTCCGACGGACTTTCTGAATGAACGGACTTGCCTACACACAATCCACCAAAGTCCGTCGAATTTGTACGTGATGACCGGACTAAAACAAGGAAGTTCATAGCCAGTAGCCAATAGCTGCCCTAGCGTGGCTTTTTGTCCGTCGAACTAGCATACAGACGGCGGACTTTTCGACCGGACTCGATTTCAACGGATAAATTTTAAACAAGTTTCAAATCTAAGTCCGTCCAACTTTTGAACAAACAAAGTCCGCTGGAGCCCACACACATCGAATTGTCAGACGAAATCCAGTCCGCCGGGCAAAGTCCGCCGTAAAGTCCGCTCGTGTGTACGCGGCATAAGTCACTACTCTGCCCTGTAGAGACCTGGGGGTTGGTGGGGTTTAGACAAAGGTGGTTGACACTTCCAGAAATGTCCTTCCTAAAGTGTCTGCAGGGAACAATTTCTCTTCATCAAACTAAATCAACAGTCCTTTAATAAATGCATATATTTGAGGGCAAATAATTACTAGCACCATATTTCCAGCTTTTCAATCGCCTGTAAGATTCTACAGATCCTGAAAGTTATGTATTCATCCACCTCAATGAACCTTGAATAGGAAAAGAGAACAGTATATACCTAAACAGTGAAAGTGATATCAGTTGGGCACCACACTATATGGATGGCAGTTAAAATTATGCCCCCCTCTTTTCCTGTCTTCCGCTACAGACCCCCACAATGGAGGGTTTGGGCCCTTGGCTTGCAGAATTAACAATGTTTTTTTTACCTTACTTTTTTACCTTTGATTTCCTGATGAAGCTTAAATGTCAAAATTGTTGAAGTTAGCAAGCTCTACCTCAAACATTGTATTGATGCTAAAGCTGAAATATACACACTGAGCTTCAGATGGTCATATGCAATTTATGTAATAATAGCTTAAAATATATGTAAACTGCCTTATGAGGTAATGCTTCGAGGTATTGGTAGATCTATATTGTCAATCAGACACCGCATCAATGTACAACAATTGTTTATATGAGAATGCCTCATGTTTTTTTAAGAAAAATCAATGTACAATAAAACATTCTGTTTTTAATATACTAAACATATTGCCTATTTTTATTTCTGCATCCATAAAGTTCCACACTGTAATTCTGAATTTACAAGGTGTCCAGAAAATAATGAGAATGATATAAAAAAAAAACATTTTAATAAAAAATGTTACAATTGAACATGTCTCCTTCAAAGTATGCCCCTTGTGAGTGTACACAATGCTTCCAGTGATTTTTCCATTCACAAAATGAGAGCATGCTCTGTTTTCAGCATACAAAAAAGTGATCATCATTATCTTCGCAGTGTCTGATGGAATCCCATAGATGTTCCATGTGCACTGCAATTAAAATTTTCGTAGTGTGGATAACGTCCAAAGAGCCACCACGCCATCTCACTTCAATACTTCCAGGGATGCTATAGGACCTATGCAATGGGATTTCCAGGAAAGCTTTGAAGAATGGAAAAATTCCTGGGGATTGTTGTGTACACGCAAAAGGTGGTTGATTTGTTAAAGTGATTGTAAACTCCTTGTTTATTTTCTATTAGGATAACAAACATATTATACTTACCTGCTTAGTGGTTGTGCACAGAGCAGCCCGGATCCTCTTCTTCTCGGGTCCCTGGCTGGAGGTCTTCGCCCCTCCCTCCTGTCGAGTGCCCCCACAGCAAGCAGCTTGCTATGGGGGCACCAGAGCCGAGCTGCGGCTCCATGTGTCCATTCAGACACAGAGCCTCTCTCTCCTGATTGGCTAACTGAGTTTGATTGACAGCAGTGGGAGCCAGTGGCACCACTGCTGTGTCTCAGCCAATTAGGAACGAGAGTCCCGGACGGCCGAGGCGCTTGTGGACATCGCTGGATAGAGATGCATACAATGCATTAAGATTAAAAAACCTTTTGACTTTACAACCACTTTAAAGCTGGAGAGTGCAAAATCTGTTGCAGCTGTGCATGGTAGCCAACCATCTTCTAACTTTAGCTTGCTCAATTAAGCTTTGACAACAAAAAAAAACTGGAAGCTGATTGGGTTCTACGCAGAACTGCAACATATTTTGCACTCTCCAGTTTGGTGAATCAACCCCAATGTTCAATTGTAAAATGTGTCAACAAAATATAATTCTCTAAATACACAAATACATAAATAAATACACCTCGTATATACTTTGTTACAGCGATGTGGTGCGTTGCAGGGTGCCTTGAGCAACCATCAGTCCAGAGAAGGTATATGAGTAGGTAAATTTGAATTGCATTGCATATGGCACATCTATGGGATTCTACCAGACACTGTGAAGATGGTGATGATCCCTTCTGTGTATACTGAGAACAGAGGAAGCTCTCACTTTGTGTAGGATTGTAGATAGTACCTGATAATGTAGAAATTCTGCAAAAAATATGTTTCTCTTTTCCAATATTTTTCATTCATCCTTTCTATAATTGTTGCTATTTATCCAGAGGACTATTTTTTCTTTGCTAATGTAGCCTTAATCCTCTTAGCCAAATGAATGTTTGACTCAGTGCTCTTCAGAAGGCTTCTAAAATACCCATAAGTCACTGCCGCAATAATTCATTATTCCTTTATTGGAGATTTCATAAAGCTAAAAAGTACAAAGGCTGAATCCCTCTTCCTCCCAATACTTTGTCTTTCTCTGCATAAAATCAGCTTTGCAATGTAATTTTAAAAGCTTAGCAGATAGCCAGGCAAGCCGCGGCGCGTCTATTCATCCTACTTCTAATCTTGTCCCCGAACTTTAGCTGGGTCTCTTCTTTTAAGTGACTATGAAGTGATTACTGGACTGGTCTCCCCCTGCTGCATTAGAAAGAGACATGGGATCATTATGATTTATGTATCTGACACAATAAATTGCACATCGGAGACATATATATGCAAATGTGGAAGGCTGAGACAAGCAAGCAAGCAAGCTGCCCCACATAGGAGCATTAATAGGGTGAGTGCCACCTGCAGAAGTCCTTGACTCTTGATGACAGGTTGTTAAAGCCTAGATGCTTAGATCAAATTTAGCAGCATTAGCATGTGTTAGATACGTTGGCTATAACTCTATGACTAATTTGCATACCTCAAATTTTCAAATATATTTTTAAAGACATACAGTATATGTTTTTTTTTTCTTCATTACACTGGTTTAATAAAACCCTGGTCAATTTTGTACTATAGGCTGATAAATATATACAGTGGAGATGGAAAGTATTCAGACCCCCTTAAATTTGTCACTCTTTGTTATATTGCAGCCATTTGCTAAAATCATTTAAGTTCATTTTTTTCCTCATTAATGTACACACAGCACCCCATATTGACAGAAAAACACAGCATTGTTGACATTTTTACAGATTTATTAAAAAAGAAAAACTGAAATATCACATGGTCCTAAGTATTCAGACCCTTTGCTGTGACACTCATATATTTAACTCAGGTGCTGTCCATTTCTTCTGATC
Source organism: Lithobates septentrionalis (assembly GCA_037952835.1). Taxonomy (NCBI): domain Eukaryota; kingdom Metazoa; phylum Chordata; class Amphibia; order Anura; family Ranidae; genus Lithobates; species Lithobates septentrionalis. Next base: position 911,273 of record JBBDGP010001418.1, read on the forward strand.
ATCTTTGAGATGGTTCTACACCTTCATTTGTGTCCGGCTGTGTTTGATTATAATGATTGGACTTGATTAGGAAAGCCACACACCTGCCTATATAAGACCTTACAGCTCACAGTGCATGTCAGAGCAAATGAGAATCATGAGGTCAAAGGAACTGCCTGAAGAGCTCAGAGACAGAATTGTGGCAAGGCACAGATCTGGCCAAAGTTAAAAAAAACATTTCTGCCACACTTAAGGTTCCTAAGAGCACAGTGGCCTCCATAATCCTTAAATGGAAGATGTTTGGGACGGCCAGAACCCTTCCTAGAGCTGGCCGTCTGGCCAAACTGAGCTATCGGGGGAGAAGAGCCTTGGTGAGAGAGGTAAAGAAGAACCCAAAGATCACTGTGGCTGAGCTCCAGAGATGCAGTCGGGAGATGGGAGAAAGTTGTAGAAAGTCAACCATCACTGCAGCCCTCCACTTTTGGGGCTTTATGGCAGAGTGGCCCGACGGAAGCCTCTCAGTGCAAGACACATGAAAGCCTGCATAGAGTTTGCTAAAAAACACCTGAATGACTCCAAGATGGTGAGAAATAAGATTCTCTGGTCTGATAAGACCAAGATAGAACTTTTTGGCCTTAATTCTAAGCGGTATGTGTGGAGAAAAGCAGGCACTGCTCATCACCTGTCCAATACAGTCCCAACAGTGAAGCATGGTGGTAGCAGCATCATGCTGTGGGGGTGTTTTTCAGCTGCAGGGACAGGACGAATGGTTGCAATCGAGGGAAAGATGAATGCGGCCAAGTACAGGTATATCCTGGACGAAAACCTTCTCCAGAGTGCTCAGGACCTCAGACTGGGCCGAAGGTTTACCTTCCAACAAGACAATGACCCTAAGCACACAGCTAAAATAACGAAGGAGTGGCTTTACAACAACTCCGTGACTGTTCTTGAATGGCCCAGCTAGAGCCCTGACTGAAACCCAATTGAGCATCTCTGGAGAGACCTAAAAATGGATGTCCACCAATGTTTACCATCCAACCTGATAGAACTGGAGAGGATCTGCAAGGAGGAATGGCAGAGGATCCCCAAATCCAGGTGTGAAAAACTTGTTGCATCTTTCCCAAAAGGACTCATGGCTGTATTAGATCAAAAGGGTGCTTCTACTAAATACTGAGCAAAGGGTCTGAATACTTAGGACCATGTGATATTTTAGTTTTTCTTTTTTAATAAATCTGCAAAAATGTCAACAAGTCTGTGTTTTTCTGTCAATATGGGGTGCTGTGTTTACATTAATGAGGAAAAAAATGAACTTAAATGATTTTAGCAAATGGCTGCAATATAACAAAGAGTGAAAAATTTAAGGGGGTCTGAATACTTTCCATCTCCACTGTATATATATATATATATATATATACGGTATATATATTGTGAAACCAAGGATTACAGAGACCAGTTTGTAGAACAGTTGAATAAAGTGTCAGAAAGGGGTTTATAAATATAAAGAGAAAGGGGGGGGGGGGGGGGGTACCTGCGTCCTAACAGTTATATATGGAAAAATTGAGTTGAGGCTGCAATGGACTTTAATGGTACCATACAAACACTTGGGAAAAACTAAATAGATATAAAAAGTTGCATTTTTATTTAATTTACAAAAACATATTAAAAACATACGGTACATAGTTTTTTCAAAAGAAAAAATGGGTATGTAACTCTGTAAGTTCACAGATAAGGTGACACTAGAAAATCTGACATTACCAATTCACCCTATAACAACTGTGCATTTATGTGCACGACATGTTTTCGCGGAAATAGTCACCGCTTCTTCAGGAAATTCTTTTGTATATATATGATGTTATAGAACAGAGATCATTATCATACTACAAATAGAAGAGAAAAGAAACATTAATCAGAACATCAATAGAACATTTGAAGTCATTAATTATAATAGATATAACATGTGTGGTGACATCCCCCATAAGCTGCCTTACCCAGAGCAAAACCATGTGCAAAAGTCCAAAAGTGATAGACTCGCCCAGGCGGGTGTGGGGTCTCCCACAGAAAAAGGGAGGGAGGAGTATAACCTGTAGCCTGGTAAAGAGATTGAAAAAGATTATACAGTCAAAACTGATAGCTGATGACACACCGTAACAGTAGATGCAGCATTCTGGGACAGAGCCTCTCAGAGATAGGACTATAGAAACATTTAAATGGTTTTAACAACAGCCGTAATACACTGCAAAAAGAGGAAAAAATAATGAGGGTATATTTTTTTCCAAAAAACTACATGTATATGTGCATATATATATATATATATATATATATAGATCTAAAACTGAGAAAAGTAAATCCATGCTTTTACCTTAATGGTCAAATCTGCCATGATATATATATATATATATATATATATATATATATACCCCAAACACACCCCTAAGTTGACCACTGCCTTTCTAAAGAAGCTGAGGGTAAAGGTGATGAACTGGCCAAGCATGTTTCCAGACCTAAACCCTATTGAGCATCTGTGGGGCATCCTCAAATGGAAGGTGAAGGAGCATAAGGTCTCTAACATCCACCAGCCGTGATGTTGTCATGGAGGAGTGGAAGAGGAATCCAGTGGCAACCTGTGAAGCTCTGGTGAACTCCATGCCCAAGAGGGTTATGGCAGTGCTGGAAAATAACGGTGGCCACACAAAATATTGACTCTTTGGGACCAATTTGGAAATTTTCACTTAGGGGTGTACTCACTTTTGGCTGTGTGTTGAGTTATTTTAAGGGGACAGCAAATTTAAACTGTTATACTAGCTGTACACTCACTACTTTACATTATAGCAAAGTGTAATTTCTTCAGTGTTGTCAAATTCCACTCGCAAAATGCGAGTAGGGGAGTGAAATTTTTGAGGGCTGCTGTACACCCTATAGCCAAAATTGAAGACTAAACCTTGAGATGCACATCCTACCTAATTGGAACTTAATTTTTCATAAAGGCATTATATTCGCTTTCAAAATAATATGGTATTCTGAGAGTCCTTGCTTTTTATCCCGCAGGGCTATTCCCAAACACACCCACTGCGGTCCTGCTTTGCTTGAAACTTTTTGATACTTTGCAATTATGCAAGGAAATGTGCTTTTACTAAACAAAAATGTTGCATATACAAACTTATTACAGCTGTAAGAAGATATTACAGGACATGCAGAGTGTCACAACATGAATACACACACACACTATCCAGCATTTCTTGGCAAATTAGGATTGCCAACAGTATGCATGCAGTAAAGGTACACCAAAAATAACTTAACTTTTGTTATAGCTGGTCCATAATTTTCTCCTTGAACAGGACTTCAGGCACTATGTGTTGAATACAAAGAAGTATGTTGATTTGGTTCTCTTGCAGTTTAATTTTACCTTTTCCCAAGGTGAAGAACCCTTTCCAGTTTTTGATGCTGGCATTTTATTTGGAAAGTTTGTTTTCTATTTGTTAGCTATTCCAACATGGGCATAACACTTTCTCCTTTCATCATCTTCTTACATCAGTTTATCTAAGGGAAACATTGCCTAACTCCAAAGCCTAGATGGCAATGTAGTATTATACATGCCATGGGTTAAAAATGTCAAAAGGTCAAGCTGTTGTTTATCCTTATTGACATAGCTTGGCTTCATTGTTTGACAAAAGATCCAGGGGTCTCCAAACTACGGCCCTCCGTTTTTTCAGGGACTGCAATTCCCATCATGCCCAGTCATGTCTGTGAATGTCAGAGTTTTGCAATGCCTCATGGAATGTGGAGTTCTGCAAAAGCTGGAGGGCCGTAGTTTGGAGATCCTTGCGAAATGACATAGCTAAAAATACATACACTGCATGGCCAATCAATTACATTGCCCAAAATACCAAAATAGTATTTATTTCCCCAATGTATTTGAAGGTAGTGAAAATAGTCATGTTGTTTACTTCTGAAAAACAACAGGACATACATTAAAAAAATCACATGAGTGCTAGCAGGGTCATGACAGGCAACCAGTGCCTCTGCCTGACCACAGATGCTGCACTCTGATACTGGTCATGTCAATCTAACCTGCTGTTAGGTTAGGTGATAAGATGGCAGCCTGGTTTAACCACTTGAGCCCCGGACCATTATGCTGCCTAAGGACCAGAGGTCTTTTTCCAATTTGGCACTGCGTCGCTTTAACTGCTAATTGCGCGGTCATGCAATGCTGTACCCAAAACGAAATTTGCGTCCTTTTCTTCCCACAAATAGAGCTTTCTTTTGATGGTATTTGATCACCTCTGCGGTTTTTATTTTTGCGCTATAAACGGAAAAAGACCGAAAAATTTGAAAAAAAATGATATTTTCTACTTTTTGTTATAAAAAAAATCCAATAAACTCAATTTTAGTCATACATTTAGGCCAAAATGTATTCGGCCACATGTCTTTGGTAAAAAAAATGTCAATAAGCGTATATTTATTGGTTTGCGCAAAAGTTATAGCGTCTACAAACTAGGGTACATTTTCTGGAATTTACACAGCTTTTAGTTTATGACTGCCTATGTCATTTCTTGAGGTGCTAAAATGGCAGGGCAGTACAAAACCCCCCCCAAATGACCCCATTTTGGAAAGTAGACACCCCAAGGAAATTGCTGAGAGGCATGTTGAACCCATTGAATATTTTTTTTTGTCCCAAGTGATTGAATAATGACAAAAAAAAAAACCAAATATTTACAAAAAGTTGTCACTAAATGATATATTGCTCACACAGGCCATGGGCCTATGTGGAATTGCACCCCAAAATACATTCAGCTGCTTCTTCTGAGTATGGGGATACCACATGTGTGGGACTTTTTGGGAGCCTAGCCGCGTACCGGGCCCCGAAAACCAATCACCGCCTTCAGGATTTCTAAGGGTGTAAATTTTTGATTTCACTCTTCACTGCCTATCACAGTTTCGGAGGCCATGGAATGCCAAGGTGGCACAAACCCCCCCCCCCCAAATGACCCCATTTTGGAAAGTAGACACCCCAAGCTATTTGCTGAGAGGCATATTGAGTCCATGGAATATTTTATATTTTGACACAAGTTGCGGGAAAGTGACACTTTTTTTTTTTTTTTGCACAAAGTTGTCACTAAATTATATATTGCTCACACAGGCCATTGGCATATGTGGAATTGCACCCCAAAATACATTTAGCTGCTTCTCCTGAGTATGGGGATACCACATGTGTGGGACTTTTTGGGAGCCTAGCCGCGTACGGGGCCCCGAAAACCAATCACCGCCTTCAGGATTTCTAAGGGTGTAAATTTTCGATTGCACTCTTCACTGCCTATCACAGTTTCGGAGGCCATGGAATGCCCAGGTGGCAAAAAAACCCCCCCCAAATGACCCCATTTTGGAAAGTAGACACCCCAAGCTATTTGCTGAGAGGCATGGTGAGTATTTTGCAGCTCTCATTTGTTTTTGAAAATGAAGAAAGACAAGAAAGAACATTTTTTTTTTCTTTTTTCAATTTTCAAAACTTTGTGACAAAAAGTGAGGTCTGCAAAATACTCACTATACCTCTCAGCAAATAGCTTTGGGTGTCTACTTTCCAAAATGGGGTCATTTGGGGGGGGTTTGTGCCACCTGGGCATTCCATGGCCTCCGAAACTGTGATAGGCAGTGAAGAGTGAAATCAAAAATTCACGCCCTTAAAAAGCCTGAAGGCGGTGCTTGGTTTTCGGGGTCCCGTACGCGGCTAGGCTCCCAAAAAGTCTCACACATGTGGTATCCCCGTACTCAGGAGAAGCAGCAGAATGTATTTTGGGGTGTAATTTCACATATTCCCATGGCATGTTTGAGCAATATATCATTTAGTGACAACTTTGTGCAAAAAAAAAAAAATGTGTCTCTTTCCCGCAACTTGTGTCGCAATATAAAATATTCCATGGACTCGACATGCCTCTCAGCAAATAGCTTGGGGTGTCTACTTTCCAAAATGGGGTCATTTGGGGGGGTTTTGAACTGTCCTGGCATTTTATGCACAACATTTAGAAGCTTATGTCACACATCACCCACTCTTCTAACCACTTGAAGACAAAGCCCTTTCTGACACTTTTTGTTTACATGAAAAAGTAATTTTTTTTTGCAAAAAAATTACTTTGAACCCCCAAACATTATATTTTTTTTTAAAGCAAATGCCCTACAGATTAAAATGGTGGGTGTTTCTTTTTTTTTTTCACACAGTATTTGCGCAGCGATTTTTCAAACGCATTTTTTGGGGAAAAAACACACTTTTTTACATTTTAATGCACTAAAACACACTATATTGCCCAAATGTTTGATGAAATAAAAAAGATGATCTTAGGCCGAGTACATGGATACCAAACATGACATGCTTTACAATTGCGCACAAACGTGCAGTGGCAACAAAATAAATACATTTTTAAAAGCCTTTAAAAGCCTTTACAGGTTACCACTTTAGATTTACAGAGGAGGTCTACTGCAAAAATTCCTGCCCTCGATCTGACCTTCGCGGTGATACCTCACATGCATGGTGCAATTGCTGTTTACGTTTGACGACAGACCGCCGCTTGCGTTCGCCTTAGCGCGAGAGCAGGGGGCGACAGGGGTGCTTTTTTTTTTTTTTTTTTTCTTTATTATTCTTTTGCTTTTTTATCTTATTTTTAAACTGTTCCTTTCATTTTTTTTTTAATCATTTTTATTGTTATCTCGGGGAATGTAAATATCCCCTATGATAGCAATAGGTAGTGACAGGTACTCTTTTTTGAAAAAAATGGGGTCTATTAGACCCTAGATCTCTCCTCTGCCCTCAAAGCATCTGACCACACCAAAATCTAAGTCATAAAATGCTCGTAGCTACCGGTTTCTTAGGCCATAGAGATGTTTAGAGCCACTCTGGTCTCTGATCAGCTCTATGGTCAGCTGGCTGAATCACCGGCTGCATTCTCAGGTTCCCTGTTGAGACAGGAGAGCCAGAGAAAAACACGGAAGACAGTGGGGGGGGGGCATTCCCTCCCACGGCTTGTAAAAGCAGTCTAGAGGCTAATTAGCCGCTAGGATTGCTTTTACATGAAAGCCGACCGCTGGCTGAAAAGAATGATACCAAGATGGCAGGCATCATTCTGGTATAACCACTCAAAGTCGTGAATTGCGTACCTTAAGACAAAAAAATGGTTAACAATAAAGCACAGTAAACGGTAAAGTATAAAAAATTGCATACCTGAAAAACAAACATGATAAAACATAATAACAATAAAACATTGCAGAATAGAATACAGTAAAAAAGAGCAGAACAATAGAGAGAGAATAGAGAGAGAGAGAACAATAAAACGACAACTATTTTTTTTTATTTTATATATATTTTTTTTTTTACACTTTTTTTGTAACTAACTTTTATAACTGTAACCGGTTCCAGGTTCGGGTCTCTCAAAATGCGATGGTATCTTGGGAGACCCTGTGAAAGTGTGCCTAGTCTGTGCAATGCTGTACCCTACGCTAATACTCAACTAGTGAATGGTAGCGTTCAAAATATTCACCAATGCAAAGACCAGGATTGTCAGGACAGGAGGGACAATAATAGCGGGTGTCACGCCTATATCCACGCTTGCTGCAGACACAACATCTTTTTTGGGGGGTTCGCTGGGTAGGGGTACTCGGGAGGACATAAAGAAAATGCCTCTCATGCAGCCGACTGCATTTGGTTGGGGATGTGAATGGGGGAAGTACGGGCGCTGCAGAAGCGGTGGGTTCCCAATTAGGATTGGCGAATGCAGCAGGAAGGGCATTATGGGCACGACGGGCCTGTGTTTGTCTTCTTGGTGGCAGCGGGACACTACTTGTGCTTGCCACCTCACCAGCTTGAACTGCACTTATGGGACTCGCCACGTCACCACGTGTTACTGCAGTGCTGGTTTGACTATGACCGGGGTGTACTAGGCCGCTGGTGCTTGCCAGTTCAATAAAAAGCTACCAAAAAAACTGTTAGCGATCGCAGGGATCAGGCCTGACTCTGCGAACGCTGCAGTTATGCGTTTAGTGTTTTGTAAGTGACAGTGATCGATCGATACTGCACTTGGGTGGGCTGGGCTGGGCCGGGCGGAGGGGCAAAACGCAGGTGCTAGCAGGTATCTGGGCTGATCCCGCTAACACTGCGTTTTTGGGAACCCTAAACTGCTGGGGACGCTAGTATAGATCTGATCGGATCAGATATTGATCCGATCAGATACTATACCACTAAGGGAGGTGTACGGTGCGTGCGTGGGTGTTAGCGGTACTGGCGCTAACCTGACGCTGCCTGGGGCTGGTGCTTGCCAGTTCACCAAAACGCTACCAAAAAAACTGTTAGCGATCGCAGGGATCAGGCCTGACTCTGCGAACGCTGCAGTTATGCATTTAGTGTTTTGTAAGTGTCAGTGATCGATCGATACTGCACTTGGGTGGGCTGGGCTGGGCCGGGCGGAGGGGCAAAACGCAGGTGCTAGCAGGTATCTGGGCTGATCTCGCTAACACTGCGTTTTTGGGAACCCTAAACTGCTGGGGACGCTAGTATAGATCTGATCAGATATTGATCCGATCAGATACTATACCACTAAGGGAGGCGTATGCTGCGTGCGTGGGTGTTAGCGGTACTGGCGCTAACCTGACGCTGCCTGGGGCTGGTGCTTGCCAGTTCACCAAAATGCTACCAAAAAAACTGTTAGCGATCGCAGGGATCAGGCCTGACTCTGCCAACGCTGCAGTTATGCGTTTAGTGTTTTGTAAGTGACAGTGATTGATCGATACTGCACTTAGGTGGGCTGGGCTGGGCTGGGCGGAGGGGCAAAACGCAGGTGCTAGCAGGTATCTGGGCTGATCCCGCTAACACTGCGTTTTTGGGAACCCTAAACTGCTGGGGACGCTAGTATAGATCTGATCGGATCAGATATTGATCCGTTCAGATACTATACCACTAAGGGAGGCATATGCTGCGTGCGTGGGTGTTAGCGGTACTGGCGCTAATCTGACGCTGCCTGGGGCGACGCATATCACCGCCGGGCGATCAGGGGGCTAAACCTTTATTCGGTAATAAACGGCGGGTGCCCTGACACTATAAAAAATAAACGAACTCACCAGCGTCACCCGTAACACTTATACGGTGATCAGTGGTGAAAGGGTTAACTAGGGGGCAATCAAGGGGTTAAAACCTTTATTAGGTAGTTTATGGGGGTCCCTGTCGATATAAAACGCTGACGGCGAACCTAAATATTTACCTCCCTAACTAGCGTCACCAGCGACACTAATACAGCGATCAGAAAAATGATCGCTTAGTGACACTGGTGAGGGGGGGTGATCAAGGGGTTAAAACTTTATTGGGGGGGGGGGTAGGGGGGTACCCTAGACCTAAAGGGGGCTAACCCTAACTGCCCTACCACAGTAACTGTCACAAACTGACACCATGCAGTAATCAGAAAAAAAAAAAAAAACTGCTTGGTGTCAGTTTGTGACAGGGGGGGGGGTGATTGGGGGGGTGATCGGGGGGGGGGGGGGATCGGGGTGTTTTGTGTGCCTGGCATGTTCTACTGTGTGTGTAGTGTTGTGCACTCACATTGATGTCTTCTCTCCTCGGCGCCGGAACGGAAAATACCGAGCCGAGGAGAGATGACATCATTTCCTTTGCTGCTGTTTAGCATACAGCAGCAAAGGAATGTTCCCATTGGCCGGCGGCGATCGCGAGGGGGGGCCACGAACGGATGGCCTCCCCCTCACCTCCGATCGCCGGGGGACAAAACAGGACCGCCTCGGGCACCGGGGGGGGGTCCGATCGGACCCCCCACCTGCGGGAGGCAAATCACGTGTATGTACGTGATTTTGCCTGCCCGTGCCACCTTGCTGACGTACATCGGCGTGAGGCGGTCCTTAAGTGGTTAAAACAACCCATAGCTCCCAACTGTCCCTGATTTCGAGGGACTGTCCCTGATTTGGAGCAATGTCCCTCTGTCCCTCATTCCTCCTCATTTGTCCCTCATTTTGGTCTGATCTGTATAGTTGTAAATAAAATGCACTTTTTTATCTTTTAAAAAGTGTTTCCCAGTGCTAAACCTTTCATCGAATTTCTAAATTGTTGCATTTGCAAATTTTAAAAGTCAATATAAAGGAATAATAGTAGTAAAAGAAAAGCCCTTGTGGATTTAGTTAACTTTTTTTTTGGTTAATTCTCCTTTAAGGGGGTGTGGCAGGGGGCGTGTCCTATGCCTACATACGTTTGCTAATAGGTGTCCCTCATTCCCATCTCAAAATGTTGTGAGGTATGACAACCAAAAGTGGAATTTCACTCTCCCAATCAACATTATTTTTAATCCTTGCATTAGTAAATACAGTAGATAGGAAAGTATATCACATCTACTTGTTTTTTGTTTTGTTTTGTTTTTTAAATTTTTCAGTTATTTCCTGTTTTTTTGCCAAGGTAAATGATGTCAAACATGCCAGGAATCTTCAGGAGGGGAGGAGAGGAGGAGGGGTTTTCTCAGCTAAGCATATTCTCCTGCATGCAGGAGCTAAGGGCAGATGGATTCCATGAGGTTGAAAATACATGAATTATTTGCCTTACTCAAGATACCCACGGCCAGAAATGCTAGGGGGTGATTTCTCAACAAACTATAGTATAGTGACATGGATGGATGGGGGAGTTTGCTTTGAAAATTAATAATGAATTAAGCCCCAGGTGCGGCTTTAAATTAGCACTACTTCAACGTGATTTCAAAGCTGTACATCAGTGCGATTTGCACTGCCGATTTCATTGCGGCTTGCTAATTCATGCAACAGACGTCTATGCAAGTGGCAATGAAATTGGCAAAAAGTAATGCAGGAACCTTTTTCAAAGTCGCTGCGACATGAGTCCCCTCAAATTGAACAGTTCCATTGCCAACAATGGGGTGCGGCTTGTTATGCGATTTGGAACTGCCAAACCGCATGACAGATCGCACCGGTGTGAATGTTTTTGGTTTGTGGTGCTCAGATGCAGAGAAGATCCACTTTTTTTTTTTGTCAGGTTTAGTTCCACTTTAATTTTATACAGCTGCTATTGCAAATAATACACATGTAAGGGAAATGTGAAAATATCATTCTGAATTCCCCAAAGCTGATAAATAAAGAACACAGCAAAGTAATAACATGAAGGAAGAGCTGCTCTTTGGAAATGTTTCCCATTGTTAGAAACAGAATTCAATTCCCGCTAGACTCTCCAAATTTTATGGAATATTATTTTCTTTTACTAAACTTTAGGACATGAAAAGATAAAAAAAATCAGACAGAGATAAATTGCTTTAGGTATTGTATAGTTATAGGAGGGTTTTCACTGAAGTGATAATCTTGCTGGAGTTCAGGATGATGCCGCGTGTTTCAGGAAATATCTTGAGGACAGCCTCTATTTCGCGGTTATGCCAGAAAATCAGTAGAGTACAGGTGGGATTAGAAGATATAGAGCCTTTCTTTTTTTTTTCAAAAAAATAAAATACAAAAATAAAAAAGAAGATATAGAACTCATGTTATGTACAACGTCCAGGGGAAGTGTGTCTTCTGAGTTCAGGTTGTAGAGTTTCTGCAATTAATAAAAAAATATATGAAGAAAAATTGAGTAATTATAGTTAAAAAATGCAGCAAATGTTTGTAAAATGTGTTTAAAGAATTAAAGTGGCATTAAACTGTATGTTACCCTAAATATTTTATTTTCCTCCATCTGATGATCCTGCCAGTCACCCTTTTCCTTGTTCTAAACTGACCATACAAAGCAAAGAAGCTGATCTGCTCATGTGTGCTCATTTTTCATCCTCTGGCTGGCCATTCAGAGGTACAGGACACTGTGCAGACACATAGCATGCATGTATTGGGTAGTTTGTTCAGCCACCACACCCCCAGCCAATCACAGCCTGCCTCTGGCACACACGCTCTCCCAATCACTGCCTGCCTCTTGAACATGCTCCCTGATCAAGAACTGCTTCAGACTGAACAGACTTTGGACCTACCATCAGGAAAAAGACATGGATGGTCACATGATAGACATTTGTAACCCTGTAAAAAAGGTTAAAAAAGAAAAGATCATTTATGAAATTAAGCAAAAGCAGCTATGGTGCCTGTATAGCTATAACTGTATTAGAAAGCGCCTTTAATATTGTATGCTCACAAGTACTTCAAAGTAATTTTTAAGATGCTTACATTAGGACCTAAACGCTCTTGCTATTGTTTTGAAAGATGTCTCCTCTGTTCTTGCTCTGCTAAGGCCCCTTTCACATGTGCGGACCGTTCACATCCGCCTGTCAGTTTTTTCAGGTGGATCTGAACGATACAGCTCTATGGAGCATCGGATGTCAGCGGTGACATGTCTGCTGGCATCCGCTCCGCCCCGATCCGCTCCACAAAATTCAGACGAATGGATGTCCTACTTTCCATCCGTCTGGCGGATCGGATGAAAACGGACAGGCGGTCCGTAATCATCCGATCCCCCATAGAGGAGAGCGGTCTCTCTGAAAAGTCCGTCCCTGCACAGAGTGCAGAGACGGACTTATCGTCCGCTAGCTCAGCGGGGATCAACAGAGCAATCCCCGCTGAGCAAGCGGAGGAGTAAAAACGGACAGCCCCCTGTGAAAGGGGCCTAACTGTGCCCCTTATGTATGTACTAAGATCAAATTTCAGCAATGACATACCATTCAGGCAGGGGGAGCTCCATTAGCATATTTGTCACTTAGGAGACAGCAGCAGTGTCACTGCTGCTTCTCCATAAATACTGTGCTGGTGTGTTTGTTAGAATATAAAGCTCATTCCTGCCCCCCCCTCCAGGCTCCTGCATGGTCTCTCTTATTAGTGACTTAACTCTCCCCCCCTCCGATCACTAGTGCAGTGTGCTTAGAGAACCCGGGAGGCGGAGCTGAGGAGGAGATCATGTCGGGAGGAGGAGATCATGTCGGGAGGAGGAGATCATGTCGGGAGGAGGAGATAATGTCGGGAGGAGGAGATCATGTCGGGAGGAGGAGATAATGTCGGGAGGAGGAGATAATGTCGGGAGGAGGAGATAATGTCGGGAGGAGGAGATCATGTCGGGAGGAGGAGATCATGTCGGGAGGAGGAGATCATGTCGGGAGGAGGAGATCATGTCGGGAGGAGGAGATCATGTCGGGAGGAGGAGATCATGTCGGGAGGAGGAGATCATGTCGGGAGGAGGAGATAATGTCGGGCTGGCGCTGCTCACACTACATGCAGGGAAGAGGTGAGCTGAGAGTTTTTGTCTGAGTCTCCTAGGGTGGAAAGCGGACAGGATTTGTTTTGCAGGAGTTGCTGTGAAGGGTTAAGGTGACAGGAGGATCAGTTTGAACATATCTTCCAAGCCTCACAGCTCTGTCTATACAAACATCCCCCATCCTCAGTCCAGATAATGTGCAGTCATTAACCCTGTGTGGAGAATGTAAGCTTCTGATTGTTCAGAGCTTGGATAACATAGGGATATATGAATAGTCATACATTACCTTCACATCATCTGTACATACAGAGTGCTAGGAGCTGGCAGTGTTCATTGTTGTAAATATTAGTGGATGAGTACAATAGCTGTTGTTTTTATATACATCACTATTCCTCAGCCCTTAACTCCCCCCAGGTGCATCACCCCCCCAGACCACTTCATATATCCAACTGGCATCACCCCCTCCGCCAGGGGTGGACTGACCATTGAGCCCCTCGGGCACTGCCCGAGGGCCCTGGGCCACTAGGGGGCCCCATCAGGGTTGCCAGCCTCAGTAAAATCAGGGACAGTATGTAGAAATCTGTGTTTTTTTTACATCTGTCTGTGTATACTGTGTGATTGTATAATGTGTGTGTGTATACTGTGTGGCCCCATAATCTCCGATTGCCCGGGGGCCCCATGAGTTATCAGTCCGCCCCTGCCCTCCGCACTCCTCTCCTATACATACTACCCCCACCATCCCCTCCGCACTCCTCTCCTATACATACTACCCCCATCATCCCCTCCGCACTCCTCTCCTATACATACTACCCCCATCATCCCCTCCGCACTCCTCTCCTATACATACTACCCCCACCATCCCCTCTGCACTCCTCTCCTGTACATACTACCCCCATCATCCCCTCCTGACTCCACTCCTATACATACTACCCCTATCATCCCGCCTCACTCCTCTCCTATACATACTACCCCCACCATCCCCTCCGCACTCCTCTCCTATACGTACTACCCCCACCATCCCCTCCTCACTCCTCTCCTATACATACTGCCCCCATCATCCCCTCCTCACTCCTTTGCTGTACATACTACCCCAATCATCCTCTCCTCACTCCTCTCCTATACATACTACCCCAATCATCCTCTCCTCACTCCTCTCCTGTACATACTACCCCAATCATCCTCTCCTCACTCCTCTCCTGTACATACTACCTCCACCATCCCCTCCGCACTCTTCTCCTATACATACTACCCCCACCATCCCCTCCGCACTCCTCTCCTATACATACTACCCCCATCATACCCTCCACACTCCTCTGTTGTACATACTGCCCCCATCATACCCACCACACTCCTTCTGCCACTCTGCATGTTGCAGAGCTCGGTGCCTCTAAGCTTCGGCCTGCCACATTAATGTTGGCTCCCATGAGATAGCCATCTTTAAACCTGGGGGACCCATGATCTTCAATTGCCCGGAGGCCCCATGAGTTATCAGTCCACCCCTGGCCCAGACTGTGGCTACCCAGCAGGGTTGCTCACTGCAATTGTAAGCCAAGAGTGTCAACTTTGTATACTCTGATTTAAAGGGGGACTTTTGTGATTAACTCCATATGATAAGAAATGTTATTTATTCAAAAACTATATGTATAGTGTATACTACATAAATACATAAAAGATGCCTTGCATTGTACAGAGGTAATAAATTTAATGTACTACTGGGAAAAAAATTGCCGTGCGCTGCTAATGTGTTCAGGTTTGGCTGGAAGAAAAGGTGGCAACCCTACCTACAGTGCTTTGAAAAAGTATTCATACCCCTTGACATTTTCCACATTTTGTCATGTTACAACTAAAAAATTAATGTATTTTACCAACACATAGTGGCACATAATTGTGAAATGGAAGGAAAATGATAAATGGTTTTCAAATTTAAAAAAAAATAAATATCTGAAAAGTGTGGGGTGCATTTGTATTCGCCCCCCCCCCTCAATATTTTGTACAACCACCTTTCACTGCAATTACAGCTGCAAGTCTTTTTGGGGATGTCTCTACCAGCTTTGCACATCTAGAGAGTGACAGTTTTGCCCATTCTTCTTTGCAAAATAGCTCAAGCTCTGTCAGATTGGATGGAGAGTGTCTGTGAACAGCAATTTTCAAATCTTCAGATTCTCAATTGGATTTAGGTCTGGACTTTGACTGGGCCATTCTAACATATGAATATGCTTTGATCTAAACCATTCCATTGTAGATCTGGCTGTATGTTTAGGGTCGTTGTCCTGCTGGAAGGTGAATCTCCACCCCAGTCTCAAGTCTTTTGCAGACTCTAACAGGTTTTCTTTTAAGATTGCCCTGTATTTGGCTCCATCCATCTTCCCATCAACTCTAAACAGCTTCCCTGTCCCTGCTGAAGAAAAGCATCCCCACAACATGATGCTGCCAACACCATGTTTCACGGTGGGGATGGTGTGTTCAGGGTGATGTGCAGTGTTAGTTTTCTGCCACGCATTTTTTGCTTTTTAGGCCAAAAAGTTCAATTTTGGTCCCATCTGACCAGAGCACCTTCTTCCACATGTTTGCTGTGTCCCCCACATGGCTTCTCCCAAAATACTGGAAATGGGACTTCTTATGGCTTATTCTTTCTTTCAACAAGGGCTTTCTTCTTGCCACTCTTCCATAAAGGCCAGATTTGTGGAGTGCACAACTAATAGTTGTTCTGTGGACAGATTCTCCCACCTGAGCTGTGGATCTCTGCAGCTCCTCCAGAGTTACCATGGGCCTCTTGGCTGCTTCTCTGATTAATGCTCTCCTTGCCCGACCTGTCAGTTTAGGTGGACGGCCATGTCTTGGTAGGTTTGCAGTTGTGCCATACTCTTCCCATTTTCGGATGATGGAATGAACAGTGCTCAGTGTTCAAATCTTGGGATATTTTTTCTTTATAACCTAACCCTGCTTTAAACTTCTCCACAACTTTATCCCTGACCTTTCTGGTGTGTTCCTTTGCCTTCATGATGCTGTTTGTTCACTGAGGTTCTCTAACAAACCTCTGAGGGCTTCACAGAACAGCTGTATTTATACTGAGATTAAATTACACACAGGTGGACTCTATTTACTAATTAGGTGACTTCTGAAGGCAATTGGTTCCACTAGATTTTAGTTAGGTGTATCAGAGTAAAAGGGGCTGAAAACAAATGTACACTTTTCAGATATTTATTTGTAAAACATTTTGAAAACCATTTATCATTTTCCTTCCACTTCACAATTATGTGCCACTATGTGTTTGTCTGTCACATAAAATCCAAATAAAATACATTTACGTTTTTGGTTGTAACATTACAAAAGGTGGAAATTTTCAAGGTATATCAATAAGTTTTCAAGACACTGTAGATGTAATTTTTACTGGTGACATAGTTGGATCCTAGAGAGTGAGCTGTGCATATTTAAGTACAAATTTCACCTGTGATATGGTTTCTGGGGCGTGAGCTGTGTGTACCTAGATACTAATTTCACCGGTGACATGGATACTGGGGAGTGAAGTATGTGGGTTGCAGTATAGATTTCACTTGACATGTGACATCCATAATGGAGAGTGAGCTATATGTACTGGAAGGCGGCTCACTGCAGACATATATACGGGGGAGTGATTGGTGTATACCAGGGGACTCCAAACTTTCTAAACAAAGGGCCAGTTTACCGTCCTTCAGACTTTAGGGGGGCCAGACTGTGGCTATTGAGAGTAGGAAAGATCCCGAAGTCAGTGGGTAAAAAACACATCTTCGGTGCCAATGGAAAGGAGTCATTGGGCCCCATTGTTGGTGTCCTTGGGAGGAATTGTGCCCCATTGTTGGCGTCATTAGGAGGAATTGTGCCCCTTTATTGGCGTCAGTAGGGAAATTATGCCCCACTATTGGTATAAGTAGGTGAAATAGTTCCCCAAGAGCCTCCTGAGCCGCAGTTGGTGTATACCAAGGGACAAATTAGACTGGTGACGTGGACACTGGAAGTGAATTGCTTGTACTGAGGGGCAGATCTCACTGAAGATTTATCCTGGACTCTGTTGCCTCTTTATGCAGGAAATCAGTGATCTCTGAAAGTGCAATTTCTATGGATAGTAAAGTTTGCATTGGCTTTCTTTTTAGGGGTTTAGTGCTGTAATTCATAGCAACCAAAGAACATTACAAGATGGATTCATTTGATCTTCAAAGGGTAGTGCATTTTATACTTAGTGCTTTGCTATTTGTACTATTTTATTTATTTAATAAATGTATGTCATAACACACGAATAGTCCTAAAGCTTGGTATTTAGTTTGGATTAGGAAAAGTAAGAATATTTATGTTTCATGTGGATAAAAGCTTACATGTTTAATGTACATTGTTAAAAATATTGTGCTACGCATTCTCTGAATTGGTATGACTGCATTGGATATTTGCACAAGCTTTTTGTGTTATTAAATAGCAGTGAACTGCTTCTTAGTAATGTGTACTTTGTGTCACACTGGCCAAGAATTTTAAATTCTGCTGGATTGTAGCCATTGAAATTGCATATGAAACTCACATCACCAGTTCTGGATTAGGTACTTAAAGTGAAACTCCACCTTTTATACTCACTAAGATAACAAAGCAATTAGAGATAAT
This sequence comes from Lithobates septentrionalis, assembly GCA_037952835.1. NCBI lineage: Eukaryota > Metazoa > Chordata > Amphibia > Anura > Ranidae > Lithobates > Lithobates septentrionalis. Next base: position 929,073 of record JBBDGP010001418.1, read on the forward strand.
ATGTAAATTGTTCTCATGCATGTCAGGTCACAAATAATAAAAATATATGTGTAAACCCAATCACTAATATGTCTTATAAGCTTTAACATGTTACAGTAATTTCAGAAGTAATTTTCAATATTTTTAAATCTGAAGCTTTCATTAAAGAAGAATTGAATCAACATTTAAAAATATGTGAGCAGGCATCTCATTATTACAGAAGAGACATGCCATGCCAGGTTGGGGCTACCCAAGTGCTGCAAAGATATAGCAAACATGCAAGCATGAAGTTTCATCTCTATGGACCTGGAGCCACCATACAAGGTGAGCACACATATTTACGTGAGTATATAAAAGAACAACAAAGCAAAACAATTGCTCAGCTTAACCCCTTCATGACCAGGGTCAAAACAAACCTTAAAGTAATATTAAAGTCTTGTGGGGTTTTTTTGTTTAAAAATAACAAACATGTCATACTTACCTGCTCTGTGCAGTAGTTTTGCACAGAGCAGACCTGATCCTCCTCTTCTCAGGTCCCTCGCCGACACTCCTGGCCCCTCCATCCAGCTAAGTGCCCCCACAGCAAGCAGCTTACTAGAGGGGCACCTGGGCCAAGCTGCTGCTCTGTGTGTCCATTCAGACACAGAGCCACAGCTTTGCCCCACCCTCTCTCTCTCTCCTCATTGGCTCGCTGACTTTGATTGACAGCAGCAGGAGAAAATGGCGCCCCCCTTCCTCAGGTATATATATATATATACACACATATATATATATATATATATATATATATATATATATATATATATATATATATATATATATATATACACTATATTGCTTAAAGTATTAGGATGCCTGCTTTTACACGCACATGAACTTTAATGGCATCCCAGTCTTAGTCCGTAGGGTTCAATATTGAGTTGGCCAAAAGTTTTCCAAATCATTTGGTGGAGGGGGGATTATGGTGTGGGGTTGTTTTTCAGGGGTTGGGCTTGGCCCCTTAGTTCCAGTGAAGGGAACTCGTAAGGTGTCAGCATACCAAGACATTTTGGACAATTTCATGCTCCCAACTTTGTGGGAACAGTTTGGGGATGGCCCCTTCCTGTTCCAACATGACTGCGCACCAGTGCACAAAGCAAGGTCTATAAAGACATGGGTAAGCGAGTTTGGGATGGAGGAACCTGACTGACCTGCACAGAGTCCTGACCTCAATCTGAAAGAACACCTTTTGGGATGAATTAGAGTGGAGACTGCGATCCAGACCTACCTGTCCACATCAGTGCCTGACCTCACAAATGCACTTCTGCAAGAATGGTCAAACATTCCCATAGACACACTCCTAAACCTTGTGGACAGCCTTCCCAGAAGAGTTAAGGCTGATATATCTGGAAAGGGTGGGCCTACTCAATATTGAACCCTACAGACTAATGCTGGGATGACATTAACCACTTGCCGACCGCCGCACGACGATGTACGTCGACAAAGCGGCACGGGCAGGCAAAAGGGCTTACCTGTACGTCCCTGCCTGCCCGCGGGTGGGGGGTCCGATCGGACCCCCCCCCGGTGCCTGCGACGGTCGGCAAATGTCCCCCCGGCGATCGGTGGTGAGGGGGAGGCCATCCATTCGTGGCCCCCCCCTCGCGATCGCTCCCAGCCAATGGGATCATTTCCCTGCCTCTGTATTGTACACAGAGGCAGAGGAAATGATGTCATCTCTCCTCGGCTCGGTATTTTCCGTTCCGGGCCGAGGAGAGAAGACTGTAATGTGAGTGCACAACACACACACACACAGTAGAACATGCCAGGCACACATTACACCCCGATCCCCCCCCCGATCGCCCCCCGATCCCCCACCAATCACCCCCCCCCCCTGTCACAAACTGACACAAAGCAGGTTTTTTTTTTTTTTTTTTTTTCTGATTACTGTATTGGTGTCAGTTTGTGACAGTTAGTGTGTTAGGGCAGTGAATGTTAAGCCCCCTTTAGGTCTAGGATACCCTCCTAACCCCCCCTAATAAAGTTTTAACCCCTTGATCACCCCCCGTCACCAGTGTCACTAAGCGATCATTTTTCTGATCGCTGTATTAGTGTCGCTGGTGGCGCTAGTTAGGGACATAAATATTTAGGTTCGCCGTCAGCGTTTTATAGCGACAGGGACCCCCATATACTACCTAATAAATGTTTTAACCCCTTGATTGCCCCCTAGTTAACCCTTTCACCACTGATCACCGTATAACTGTTACGGGTGACGCTGGTTAGTTCGTTTATTTTTTATAGTGTCAGGGCACCCGCCGTTTATTACCGAATAAAGGTTTAGCCCCCTGATCGCCCGGCGGTGATATGCGTCGCCCCAGGCAGCGTCAGATTAGCGCCAGTACCGCTAACACCCACGCACGCAGCATACGCCTCCCTTAGTGGTATAGTATCTGAACGCATCAATATCTGATCCAATCAGATCTATACTAGCGTCCCCAGCAGTTTAGGGTTCCCGAAAACGCAGTGTTAGCGGGATCAGCCCAGATACCTGCTAGCACCTGCGTTTTGCCCCTCCGCCCGGCCCAGCCCAGCCCAGCCCACCCAAGTGCAGTATCGATCGATCACTGTCACTTACAAAACACTAAGCGCATAACTGCAGCGTACGCATAGTCAGGCCTGATCCCTGCGATCGCTAACAGTTTTTTTGGTAGCGTTTTGGTGAACTGGCAAGCACCAGCCCCAGGCAGCGTCAGGTTAGCGCCAGTAGCGCTAACACCCACGCACGCACCGTACACCTCCCTTAGTGGTATAGTATCTGATCGGATCAATATCTGATCCGATCAGATCTATACTAGTGTCCCCAGCAGTTTAGGGTTCCCAAACACGCAGTGTTAGCGGGATCAGCCCAGATACCTGCTAGCACCTGCGTTTTTCCCGTCCGCCCGGCCCAGCCCACCCAAGTGCAGTATCAATCGATCACCGTCACTTACAAAACACTAAACGCATAACTGCAGCGTTCGCAGAGTCACGCCTGATCCCTGCGATCGCTAACAGTTTTTTTGGTAGCGTTTTGGTGAACTGGCAAGCGCCAGTACCGCTAACACCCACGCACGCAGCATACGCCTCCCTTAGTGGTATAGTATCTGAACGGATCAATATCTGATCCGATCAGATCTATACTAGCGTCCCCAGCAGTTTAGGGTTCCCACAAACGCAGTGTTAGCGGGATCAGCCCAGATACCTGCTAGCACCTGCGTTTTGCCCCTCCGCCCGGCCCAGCCCAGCCCACCCAAGTGCAGTATCGATCGATCACTGTCACTTACAGAACACTAAACGCATAACTGCAGCGTTCACAGAGTCAGGCCTGATCCCTGCGATCGCTAACAGATTTTTTGGTAGCGTTTTGGTGAACTGGCAAGCGCCAGCGGCCTAGTACACCCCGGTCGTAGTCAAACCAGCACTGCAGTAACACTTGGTGACGTGGCGAGTCCCATAAGTGCAGTTCAAGCTGGTGAGGTGGCAAGCACAAGTAGTGTCCCGCTGCCACCAAAAAGACAAACACAGGCCCGTCGTGCCCATAGTGCCCTTCCTGCTGCATTCGCCAATCCTAATTGGGAACCCACCGCTTCTGCAGCGCCCGTACTTCCCCCATTCACATCCCCAACCAAATGCAGTCGGCTGCATGAGAGGCATTTTCTTTATGTCCTCCCGAGTACCCCTACCCAACGAACCCCCCCCAAAAAAGATGTTGTGTCTGCAGCAAGCGCGGATATAGGCGTGACACCCGCTATTATTGTCCCTCCTGTCCTGACAATCCTGGTCTTTGCATTGGTGAATGTTTTGAACGCTACCATTCACTAGTTGACTATTAGCGTAGGGTACAGCATTCCACAGACTAGGCACACTTTCACAGGGTCTCCCAAGATGCCATCGCATTTTGAGAGACCCGAACCTGGAACCGGGTACAGTTATAAAAGTTAGTTACAAAAAAAAAAAAAAAAAAAAAACACATACAAAAATATAAAATAAAAAAAAAATAGTTGTCGTTTTATTGTTCTTTCTCTCTCTATTCTCTCTCTCTATTGTTCTGCTCTTTTTTACTGTATTCTATTCTGCAATGTTTTATTGTTATTATGTTTTATCATGTTTGTTTTTCAGGTATGCAATTTTTTATACTTTACCGTTTACTGTGCTTTATTGTTAACCATTTTTTTGTCTTCAGGTACGCCATTCACGACTTTGAATGGTTATACCAGAATGATGCCTGCAGGTTTAGGTACCATCTTGGTATCATTCTTTTCAGCCAGCGGTCGGCTTTCATGTAAAAGCAATCCTAGCGGCTAATTAGCCTCTAGACTGCTTTTACAAGCAGTGGGAGGGAATGCCCCCCACCGTCTTCCGTGTTTTTCTCTGGCTCTCCTGTCTCAACAGGGAACCTGAAAATGCAGCCGGTGATTCAGCCAGCTGACCATAGAGCTGATCAGAGACCAGAGTGGCTCCAAACATCTCTATGGCCTAAGAAACCGGAAGCTACGAGCATTTTATGACTTAGATTTCGCCGGATGTAAACAGCGCCATTGGGAAATTGGGAAAGCATTTTATCACACCGATCTTGGTGTGGTCAGATGCTTTGAGGGCAGAGGAGAAATCTAGGGTCTAATAGACCCCAATTTTTGCAAAAAAGAGTACCTGTCACTACCTATTGCTATGATAGGGGATATTTACATTCCCTGAGATAACAATAAAAATGATTTAAAAAAAAAAATGAAAGGAACAGTTTAAAAATAAGATAAAAAAATAATAATAATAAAGAAAAAAAAAAAAAAAAAAAAAAAAAGCACCCCTGTCCCCCCTGCTCTCGCGCTAAGGCGAACGCAAGCGTCGGTCTGGCGTCAAATGTAAACAGCAATTGCACCATGCATGTGAGGTATCGCCGCGAAGGTCAGATCGAGGGCAGTAAGTTTAGCAGTAGACCTCCTCTGTAAATCTAAAGTGGTAACCTGTAAAGGCTTTTAAAGGCTTTTAAAAATGTATTTAGTTTGTCGCCACTGCACGTTTGTGCGCAATTTTAAAGCATGTCATGTTTGGTATCCATGTACTCGGCCTAAGATCATCTTTTTTATTTCATCAAACATTTGGGCAATATAGTGTGTTTTAGTGCATTAAAATGTAAAAAAGTGTGTTTTTTCCCCAAAAAATGCGTTTGAAAAATCGCTGCGCAAATACTGTGTGAAAAAAAAAAATGAAACACCCACCATTTTAATCTGTAGGGCATTTGCTTTAAAAAAAATATATAATGTTTGGGGGTTCAAAGTAATTTTCTTGCAAAAAAAATTATTTTTTTATGTAAACAATAAGTGTCAGAAAGGGCTTTGTCTTCAAGTGGTTAGAAGAGTGGGTGATGTGTGACATAAGCTTCTAGATGTTGTGCATAAAATGCCAGGAGAGTTCAAAACCCCCCCAAATGACCCCATTTTGGAAAGTAGACACCCCAAGCTATTTGCTGAGAGTCATGTTGAGTCCATGGAATAATTTATATTGTGACACAAGTTGCGGGAAAGAGACAATTTTTTATTTTTTTTATTTTTTTTTGCGCAAAGTTGTCACTAAATGATATATTGCTCAAACATGCCATGGGAATATGTGAAATTACACCCCAAAATACATTCTGTTGCTTCTCCTGAGTACGGGGATACCACATGTGTGAGACTTTTTGGGAGCCTAGCCGCGTACGGGACCCCGAAAACCAAGCACCGCCTTCAGGCTTTCTAAGGCCGTAAATTTTTGATTTCACTCTTCACTGCCTATCACAGTTTCGGAGGCCATGGAATGCCCAGGTGGCAAAAAAAACCCCAAATGACCCCATTTTGGAAAGTAGACACCCCAAGCTATTTGATGAGAGGTATAGTGAGTATTTTGCAGACCTCACTTTTTGTCACAAAGTTTTGAAAATTGAAAAAAGAAAAAAAAAATTTTTTTTTCTCGTCTTTCTTTATTTTCAAAAACAAATGAGAGCTGCAAAATACTCACCATGCCTCTCAGCAAATAGCTTGGGGTGTCTACTTTCCAAAATGGGGTCATTTGGGGGGGGGTTTGTGCCACCTGGGCATTCCATGGCCTCCGAAACTGTGATAGGCAGTGAGGAGTAAAATCAAAAATGTACGCCCTTAGAATTCCTGAAGGCAGTGATTGGTTTTCGGGGTCCCGTACGCGGCTAGGCTCCCAAAAAGTCCCACACATGTGGTATCCCCATACTCAGGAGAAGCAGCTAAATGTATTTTGGGGTGCAATTCCACATATGCCCATGGCCTGTGTGAGCAATATATCATTTAGTGACAACTTTGTGCAAAAAAAAAAAAAAAAAAAAAAAATTTGTCACTTTCCCGCAACTTGTGTCAAAATATAAAACATTCCATGGACTCAACATGCCTCAAAGCAAATAGCTTGGGGTGTCTACTTTCCAAAATGGGGTCATTTGGGGGGGTTTTATGTCATCTGGGCATTTTATGGCCTTCAAAACTGTGATAGGTAGTGAGGAGTAAAATCAAAAATGTACGCCCTTAGAAATCCTGAAGGCAGTGATTGGTTTTCGGGGCCCCGTACGCGGCTAGGCTCCCAAAAAGTCCCACACATGTGGTATCCCCGTACTCAGGAGAAGCAGCTAAATGTATTTTGGGGTGCAATTCCACATATGCCCATGGCCTGTGTGAGCAATATATCATTTAGTGACAACTTTTTGTAATTTTTTTTTTTTTTTTTTTTTTTGTCATTATTCAATCACTTGGGACAAAAAAAATGAATATTCAATGGGCTCAACATGCCTCTCAGCAAATTCCTTGGGGTGTCTACTTTCCAAAATGGGGTCATTTGTGGGGGTTTTGTACTGCCCTGCCATTTTAGCACCTCAAGAAACGACATAGGCAGTCATAAATTAAAGGCTGTGTAAATTCCAGAAAATGTACCCTAGTTTGTAGACGCTATAACTTTTGCGCAAACCAATAAATATACGCTTATTGACATTTTTTTTACCAAAGACATGTGGCCGAATACATTTTGGCCTAAATGTATGACTAAAATTGAGTTTATTGGATTTTTTTTAGAACAAAAAGTAGAAAATATCATTTTTTTTCAAAATTTTCGGTCTTTTTCCGTGTATAGCGCAAAAAATAAAAACGGCAGAGGTGATCAAATACCATCAAAAGAAAGCTCTATTTGTGGGAAGAAAAGGACGCAAATTCCGTTTGGGTACACCATTGCATGACCGCGCAATTAGCAGTTAAAGCGACGCAGTGCCGAATTGTAAAAAGTGCTCTGGTCAGGAAGGGGGTAAATCCTTCCGGGGCTGAAGTGGTTAAAGTTAAAGTGTGTAAAAAGCAGGAGTCTTAAAACTGTTGGTAATATAGTGTATATGTGGCACCCAGGTTTAAGACCTGCTTCACACCTATGTATTTTTGTCTGCAATTTCAGTTTTGCAGAAATACACTACAGTCCATTCAACATGGTTTCCTATGGGTCATGTTTACATCTATGCATTTTATGGAAAGGGCCAGGGACCTCTTTTTTCTGGTTTTTGGTTCCATAGCCTTCAATGGAAGTCATTGAAAAACAGAAGTGCATTGAAAAACGCAAAATGCACCTGGAATATGCATCCTGCATAGGTCTGAACCAGGCCTGAAGCTCACTTCCTAGATGCAGCATATATGTGTTATGTGGTCATAAAGTGGTTAATAAATAATTGATACCAACAACTGCATAAACCTATAATCAAAAGATTCTTGACTTTTTGGGTAGAGACTGGAATCTTAGATAACATAGTGATCTTGGCTAAACGCTGTGGTACTCATGGGATTGCTCCACCTTGCATGTCCTTTGTTATGGGTACAGTTATGGGTAGAGTCCCTTTACACAGGAATTGTTCCCAGTGATGTTCACACCTCAGATGTTTTCAGATGACATTGTGATGCCCGTTTTAAGCATGGCACCCTGTGCTCATACCCAGCTTTATGTAGTCTTGACAAAGAACTAGGGCCATGGTTGATTGGCAAAGAAGAAACCATCTTCAAATGTTTCCCATACTGGGCCTCTGAATTGAAATTGAAAGATTTAGTTGAGCTTAGTCTTCAAACGAGTATGCAAAATAAAACTGGGATTATAAACACACTAGTAGTCATAAATGATGCCTCTGATTTGAAGCACCCTCTCCAATTTCCGAGTTGTTTCTAATCACTAAGGTGATGATAACGAGCATCTCCAGCAGCCAGTGGCACTTTTTACTCCACAGGGCCTGATCTTTTCTTGTTAAGCAAAAATTAAAGTACCGCATGCGCCACTGTCATTATTTGTTTAGTATCTCAGCAGGCTCTGGCACTTCAGCTAACCATACATGTTAGAGGTTCTCTTATTCAACCCAACAGGCTGAACAAGAGCAATCAACAGATTACCCTGTCCATGCTAAACAGCACGGATGGAGCAATCTCTACTGCTGGCCATTGTATTCCTGGCTGTCAGACTACCCAAACAATGACTGCATCTTCCGGGGAATTATTTGTCTAACTCCTTTCTACTTTTTTTTTTTTAGTCAAAATTTGTCAAAATGGATAGTACCGACAGGGCCAACAACCACAGTTTAAATTTTGGCAAATTCAGCAAAATTCAGACAAATTCAAGCATCTTTAGACAGCCCAAACAAGATATTTTTAGTAGGATATGCTCACTCACCAATGGTGATAACAAGCATTTTCAATAAGGAGGGCATGACCACTCTTCTTTAAAACCCGATAGCAACAGGTATATGCATGGAAATTGATAGCTGATTGAATAATAGAACATGAGCGCAGATCTCTTTATGATTGGAAGGGAGCTATTTTTCCATGGCCTATATGTGATAGCATTTGTATGACATCCAAGCCCTTAATCCAGTGTTTCTCAACTCCAGTCCTCAAGGCGCCCCAACAGATCATGTTTTCAGGCTTGCCATTAATTTGCACAGGTGATTTGATCAGTTTCACTGCCTTAGTATTTACCACAGCTGTTTCATCTGAGGGATATCCTGAAAACATGACCTGTTGGGGCCCCTTGAGGACTGGAGTTGAGAAACACTGCCTTAATCAACAGTGTGACTTGTGTGGCCAACATACCAAAACCAATGACCTTGCTGTTTTTGTTAACCTCCCTGGCGGTATGATTATTTCAGATTTTTGATGCTGAAAGCAGTACAAATATTTTGCACGGAAATTTGGCGTTTTATATTGTAGGCCTGTAATTCTTAGGAATAACTCGCTTAAATTTGTCCAAACAAGAGTCTAGAAGACAAGACATCCCGGGTATGATAAAGTTAGAAAAACTAAATAAAAAATTCTAATATAATAAATAACTATAAATAATTCTAAGAAATAATAATATAATAATAATAAAAATTATTCAACAATGTAATCAAATCAAAAACACTGAAATTTGCTCAGTTGCAGAATTGTCGCTGTCATTACCTTTAGTGCTTGATGACGAATTTCCCCACCAATCACTATCACTCAATTCTGCAAGTGATTCTAATTTGTTATCATTGTTTTCTAGCTGGTCTAAAAGCACTTTTGATGTAAAGGGACATTTTTTGGTTGCTATGGACAATCTTCAGTTTCCAGGCAGAAAGAACAGTATATATAATATAGAACTGCATGCAGGACACTGGGCAGACCACTAGGGACAAAGGGGATGTGTAATTATGTGATACAGTACTGTAATCTGTAAGATTACATTATACTGTATCTATACTGTGTTTTTTACTTTTTGAATTTGGCGCCAAACTCCGTCCCTGTGCGTCGCAACGCTCGCAGAGAGTGGAGCTCGGCACTGTGAATCGAGCGAGACACGGCGGCTCGCAGATCACAGCAGGGAGACATCGCAGGGTCCTGGGGACAAAGTAAGTAACCTCTACATGGATCCTGCGATGCAATCCCGAGTCTGGCTCGGGGTTACCACTTTTGGTACTGAAAATCCACCCCGAGCCAGACTTGGGAATACCGCCAGGGGGGTTAATGGTCAATAATGGATGTTCAAGATTGCTGCCAAATTTTATTTGGTTTTCGTATGTTGGCCATGCAAGTCACACTGTTGATTAAAGTGGTTGTAAACCCTCCCACATAACCTTTGCACATATTAATCATCAGTGAATACAGTGCAAATCTCTGTGTGTAGATGTCACTATACCTCCTATGTCACCTGCGCTTGTGCATCTTCTCCCTGATTCAAGGCATGCTCTTAGTGCCGTAAGTCCATTAATAAGTATGCCGTGTCCATCATTTCCCCTCTCTGTGGCACTGCCCCGAGATACCGCAAGGTTTTAGTCCCATCAGAAGTGCCTGATACCCATGTGACTTTAATCGTCAAACAGGTCTGCTATAATAGGCGGGACCAGGGGCGTAACTAAAAATAGCAGGGCCCCATAGCAAAATGTTGTATGGGGCCCCCCTGCAAACAGCCCCCCCCCCACAGCTGCCCTAGTGTCATTACAGCGTGACCTGTGCCACATACAGCGTGACCTGTGCCCAATGCAGCGTTACCTGTGCCCAAAACAGCGTGACCTGTGCCCAATACAGCGTGACCTGTGCCCCATACAGCGTGACCTGTGCCCAATACAGCCTGGTCTGCCTGTGCCCCATACAGCCCCACCTATGCAGAGGAAGAGGCAAGCCACCCGGATCAGCAGAGAGCGGGATTGCCCGCTGTAATAGCTTTCATTTGAATTTCCTGTCTTCCCGGGGCTCATCGTCACATAGCCCCACCTCTTGGCCCGACGGCTTTGATGACGTCACATGTCCCGCATTGGATCGGTGTTCTGTCTATCAAAGGCACCGGGCCAAAAGCTATGTGACGTGAACCCCGGGAACACTGGAAGTTCTAATGAAAGCTCTTACATCGGGCAATTCAGCTCTCTGCTGATACTGACAGCTCGCCTCTTTCTTTCCTCTCTCTTACCCTGGCTGGGAGACTGTGCCGGCCGTGTTCTTATACTCACTGGGCCCCACTTGACTGCGGGCCCCATAGCGCCCGCATGGGTCGCTATGGTGGTAGTTATGCCCCTGGGCGGGACACGGTTGCCAAAGCAATCCCGGAGCTAGAACAAGGCTTGGCTAAGGAAGCATTGCGCATGCACGAGATTACAGCTAGGAATAAGAAGAAAGGGCGGAAAACCATACTTAAAATGGAGCTGGCTTATACCAAGAAGCACAGATTTTAAAACTGCTGGAAAAAAGTAAGAAACACACGAACGGGGGTTATTATACTGTAGAACATGTTATAATACATTATTATACAGGTTTTTTTTTAAACTGTATAAACTTTTAGCATCTGAGGGGCAGAGTTTACTTCCTCTTTAAGGGCTTGGATGTCATACAAATGCTGTTACATATACTGTAAGCCATGGAAAAAATAGCTCCGTTCCAATCATAGAGAGATCTGTGCTCATCCTAAGCGAAACATGTTCTATTATTCAATCAGCTATCAATCTCATTTGATGTCAAGTCATTTAATCACAATTCTTAACCAATTTAATATTCTGTCTTCCTCTACAAACAAAGATAATGAACACGCTGTACCAGTCAGGACTTGATTTTTATTTTTTCCAGTTAAATAGTGAGATAACAGAAGACTAAAGGTTATAATTGATAGAATATCCTTTGATCTCAGTCTGAGATTCGACTATTAATGGAATCAAACATACTCATGAATTAATCAATGCTGATTAGATGTTAAATATTTCAAAAGGTATTCCCCCTTTCCAGATGCGCTCTGTTTGCTTGGTATTAAATGTCATGTTGCTCAGTGATAAAGCACACAATGGTTTACAGGGAAGCTAAATTTGTCACCAGTCACCGAATACTCTTTTGTAGTTATATTTAATGTGCTTTGTGAACATTGCTTGTATTATTGAACAGGGTACATGAGATTTTCCTTTTATTCTGACACAACACTGCCAAGATATGTACCAATACTATGATTAATTAACATCTACAGATTTCAATTTATTGGAGTTCAGACACAATACTTGTTTGTCACCAGAGCGCTCTCTGCTCAATTGGGTATTACGCCTTCACTGCCAAACTGCTGTACCCCATTGAGGGGAGAGCTCTCTGGTGAGTGCATTAACATAGAGGAGCACTGAGTGGAGCACCTGCACTTTCAATTTGTTTACAAGCATGGACAAACGGTACCAGTCACTTTGATTGTGAATGTTGGTTTTATATCATTTCAACATACATGGACTGATTATTAAGTCTGTATTTAAAAGAGAAATCAGGCGGTAGGAGCCGCATTGGCTTGGATCTTTGCCCTCTTTTGGTATAACAGAGATTTGTGCCTGTAATGTGGATTTAAAGAACTTCCCCCCTGTGCCTAGGTTGTTATAAAGTCTGACCAGGTGTTGACCAAGTGAGGGGAGAAGAATCTTATAATAGGGGATTGTGAGCCCGTCTGGACCTGGTGCTTTACCCGATTTAGAATTTTTTACAGCAGTTTGCAGTTCGTTCAACGTGATTGGGTCTTCTAGTAAGGATTTTGCATCGTCAGGGAGGGTCGGCATGAGGGAGGATGATATGTATTCTATCATTTTATCAGGGGGAGTTTGTGTCTCCTTTAGATTGTATAGAGAGGAATAAAAGGAACTGAACTCCTGCACAATGTGTTGAGGTAGAGAGGTTTTCTGACCTTTAGGGGACATAATGTGGGGTATATATGAGGTCAGTTTCTGTTCTCGTAACGCTTGGGCTAGTAGTCTTCCGCATTTGTTCCCGGATTCGTAGTGTTTCCTTTTGCATACTTGTATTGCCGCTTTGGCTTTATACCTTAAGAGGTCAGTGATCTGTGTACGGACCGTGTCTAGTTCTACTTCTAGTTGTTTGGTGGGTGTTTGCTTATGACATATCTCCAATGTTTCTAATTTTTTAAGCAAAGTATTCAATTGTGCAACCCTTTGCTTTTTGAGTCGTGAGCCATGTTTGATGAGTATCCCCCTAATAACGGTCTTATGTGCCTCCCACACTAGCCCCGTGTCACAGTCAGGGGTGGTATTTGTGGAGAAGTAGTTACCTATTTCTTTAGTTACCTCAGCTAAAACTTCTGGGTCTTTCAGAAGTCCCTCGTTTAGCCGCCACGATGGTTTCTGTGTCGACCTCAGGTCTGGGAGAACCTACCGCAGTGTAATCGGAGCATGGTCCGACCATGTAATAGAACCTATAGAGGTCTCTTTAACCGCTTGTAAGTCCCTGTGGGGATCAGAAAATAATCGATTCTGGAGTACGTCTGGTGTGGTTTAGAAAAAAAAGTGTAGTCCTTTTCCCCGGAATGAAATAGGCGCCAAGCGTTAATCAGTTGTGAATTGTGTAGCGTCATACCGATGCGTTTGCGTAGATCTCGCGAGGTAGAGGACGTTCCAGTGGAAGTGTCCTCTGTAGGGATGAGAGGAACATTAAAGTCTCCCCCTAGTATCAAGTGGCCGTCTGAGAATTGCGATAATAGGTCCAGGTGTCGTTTGAGAAATCTGTCTTGTTGTGTATTGGGAACATACAGATTAGCTAAAGTCACTTTTGAGTCTCCTATCTTCCCCTTTATGAAGAGGAATCTGCCTTCCTTATCATACTTTACTTCCGTAAGAGACCAAGGGATTGTGGATGAAATTAGAATGGAGACCCCTCTAGATTTAGCCTCTGTGTACCTTGAGTGATATACCACCGGGAAGAATCTGTTTTGAAGTGTCGGTAAAGAGCCTTCCTTAAAGTGGGTTTCCTGCAAAAAAACAACATCAGCCCCTAGGCGTCTCATGTCATTAACTAGCATGCGTCTTTTCTCAGGCGTGTTTAGGCCCTTTACGTTAAGAGAGACTATGTTTATGGAGGCCATAATCGTGGGTGGTGGGTAAAATGCTATGCAAGGTCTAGGTGAAAGGGAGGGGGTGGGGGGGGTTGAGGGGGGGGGGAAGTAAGGGGTGAGTGGATAGGGTATAGAGCGGGTGCAGTAGAAGAGATTGGATAAGCTCAGAAAAGAGAGGAAGAGAGAATTTAAAGGGCTGTCACTAGAAAGTGCAGCTTAGTGCAAGTACTAAATTAGCCACTCAGGCTAGTACGCTCCCCAGACACTGTACTGGGAATGGAGCCTTGTCCTATGTGGGACGGTGGAAAGACAGGGCCGGGAAGTGAGCTCCCGAACCTCCCCCTCCACCCCCGGCTATCAGTGGTTTTTATATGTGCGTGCAAAGTGCCATTAGCAGTCACCTAACAGACTAGTGAGTTGTGACATTACTGGCATACTAACTGTTCAAATATAACCATCAGATGAGGCATGGTATAGCATACAATGGAATAAGATAAAGCGGAGCTCTCATGTCTAGAGCCCAAGGAACACAATTGCAAAACAAAAAGCATAAAAATGGTAACTCAGCAAGTGCAATAAAGCAGGACATATATCCCTCCCCATCCAGCTGCATATAAGATGGTTGAGCCAATTAGGGTGGATTAAAACGGAACTGTATTGTAAGGCGTATAGCCAACCTGGGCTCAACCCTGTCACATGCAGAGCAGGACATCGGGTTTGTGATTGATCAGTCCCGCACAGGGACGTGTCAGAGTGGTCTGACTCTTTCATGGCCGTTAACTTATAACTGGTAAGCATATGTGAAATCCCCCCTTCCCACCACAGCCTAAATCGTTAGTTCTTGGGTATCTATTTGTACGCTAGCGGTATGAGAGATACTCATAACTGCTAATTAGAACCTGATCATCCCGTCGTGCACGGTCTCTGTTGCGCTAGTTGTCCATGGCATGCTGATCTCTGAGTGCAAGGCGCCGAAGTGAAATGATGATTGTCGTTGGGGTCACATCTCCTGCCGTTTCTATGTCCCTCAGCCTCCGGCATCCGCATGGCCAGCATGGTTCCCAACAGCCAAAGAGGTAGTGTCTCTGAGTGCCCCAGATAAGCTTGTGCAGGTGGACGGGAGAGGACACGGAACAGTAGATAGGCGAGGACATGTCCCGAGATCTAGATCATAAAGGTTCTGCTGTGATTTATGTCCAGGGGTGGGGCGGATATCATTAGCAACTAGGCCTTTCAGGGGGTCCTTTAGTTCTCCACACCGTCCTTCATCTGGCGTACTGTACGCACTGGGGCTGGGAGGAGGGGGGGAGCCTGGGTAGAGAGGAATAGGACTAAAGTTTGTCTGACTTCCCCCCTCTCTCTAACTGATAATGAAGGCCATGGTACAAATCCCTGTGTGTGAGGACAAAGTACCTCTCAATCTGTCCTGGATGAGTCAGGCTGGAGGGGAGGGATGGCCACAGGCCTACTCACGCTGTTCTCCTTCGGAGGCCGTTCTGCATCTCCTTCTGTTCCTCTGGTGGTGGGGAGGGAGAGGTCTGTGTAGCCTCAGGGGACCCGATCGGCCTTGTGGACGTGGTAGGAACTGGAGCCAGTCAGGAACTTGTATTGGTTCTGTGTCCATGAACCGGAAGAGCGCCGGGAGGTCTTCAGCTCTTTGCAGGGAGAAAGAGCCTGATTCGTTGCGAAACGTTACAGACAGCGGATATCCCCATCTGTATGTCAGGCCTTTCTGCTTAGCGAGTTCCAGGAGAGGACGGAGGAGGGCTCTACGTCTCAGTGTGGCCCGCGAAAGATCGGGCAGTATTCTGGCCTGTTTGCCTCCCACCTCCACCTCACCAAACTCCCAGGCCCTGCGCAGGATGGCCTCCTTTTGTGTGTAGCGGTGTAGTCTGCATACTACATCTCGCGCTCTGCTCGGGTCTTCAGATCTGGGGCCAAGAGCGCTATGGACTCTGTCTAGTTCGATGGTGAGATCTGGGTCATCCAGTACGGTGCGGAATATTTCCCTGACTGTCTCCCCTAGGTTTTCCGCTGTTGTTTCCTCCGGGATCCCCCGGAGCCGCAGATTGTTCCTGCGACTCCGGTCCTCGATATCCTCCAGGTGTAGCTGTAGGGCAATGGCGGAGTCCCGGTGCGAGTCTCTTGCTTGTTCAAGCGCCGCTACTCTTCCCTCCAATGCAGACACCGAGGCCTCACCCGTGTCCATGCGATCTGCCAGTGTAGCCACCTCTCCTCGCACTTCCTGCATGTCTCGTCGGTGTGTCTCCTCCAACTTAAGGATGAGCGCCTCAATGTCCGACCGGGTGGGGAGGGCCTGCAGCAGGGCCCGAATGTCCTGGTCAAGCCTAATGGGTTCCGGAGATTGTGGGGATGCCATCGTGCCCCTCGTAGAACCTCCGTTGATAGCCGGGGAGTTGTTAATATCGTCCTGGGAGCAGGATGAGGCTGGATGTTCGCTCTGTCTGGAGGCCTTCTGCTTCTCGCCACGTGGTAGGCCTCGCGGCGCTGCTACTGTGGCTCCGGGAGATTTGCCTTGCAGGTGCATGAAATAGTGGCGGATCTCTCCTGGGCTCCTTCCAACGGGTGTCCCCCGTGTAGTTGCTCTTGTCCTGTGCCGTTTGGTTGGTATCATGCCTCTGGCAAAGTGGAAATAGCCGGGGTTTTCGGGACAGGCCGGGAGCTACGAGAAAAAGCAGCTTCACTCAGCCATGTCCAGGCCACGCCCCATGGACTGATTATTAATACCAGGACTTGATTACTCATAAACTGATTAGGATTACTATGATAGAGTTTTTTTTACCAGTTGTCACTTTATCAATTTGTTCATTTGATTTTAATTAATTTATTTAGTATTGACGGTTTTATATTTATTTACTTTGTGGATTGTTCACAAACAAATAGCACTTGTAACGTTATTGGAAGGAACACACTTGGATTGTCATATAATACATATTCATAGCACTTGTCACTTTTACCTAATGTGTATAATTTGTGGTATTACAGTTTATTAAATAGAGTACTTTGATAAGAAAGGTGCACAAGCACTAACACTTTAAAGCGGTGTTCCGCCCAACAAAAAAAAATAAATAAAAGCCAGCAGCTACACATACTACAGCTGCTGGCCTTTAACAATAGGACACTTACCTATCCTGGAGTCCAGCGATGTCGGCAGCGCAGCTGATGTTTCCATCAGCTGTCGGGTGCTGCCACCGCCATTGTGGGTAAGGGTACCCGGCAATGTAGCCTTACAGTTTCACGCTGGGAACCCTACTGCACATGCGTCAGGGAGAGGAGGTAGGAGGAGGGAGCTTTGCGGTGATGTCATGGGCCGTGGCCCGGACCCCTGGAAGTGGGAACAGGATACCTGTCAAAGACAGGTGCCAATGGGGCGTGGCTAAGCAGCAGATGTAACAGGACATGTTTGTCTCCCTCTCTGCCGAATATCCTGACACTGATCCTGTGGAACATATTATCAGGCCAAACCGGACTCACAATCCGAAGCATCTGTGCCCTGGGGATAACGCCACTCGATTGATACCCCTTAAAGACCGCTGTGATGTCTAGAAAGCCTAAATAAGCGAGGGGAGCTGTGGATGAAGCGTGCCAAGATGGCGCTGGCCCGCAGCGCTCCTCCAGGGAGAAATACAAGGAGGCCGCTCAGAAGCTCCTGTTTGGGGGAAGATCATACAAAGACGCCCTGAATGCTGCACCAAACACAGGGTAAGCCCTGGGGGCCTTTCGGAAGCGGTTGACACCGTTCCTTTGGAGGATGCAGGCGGATTGTCCCCAGAGTGGAACACAGTGAGTACTCCTAGAGAGTACTCCTAGAGACATTTTTACTGGGCCTCAAGCATCCTCCCCCCCCTAGCAGTGAGGAGCCAGAACCCACTCTTAAAGACATTTTTTCAGCTGTAACATCATGCAATCTGTCCATCGCAGCACTCTCTGATGAGATTAAAGGGGTGAAGGCTGAGATCTCTTATGTGCGTCATGATATACAAAAACTGAGGGAGAGGACATCTGCTCTGGAAGGCAGAATGAGCACAGTAGAGGACGAGATCGCTCCTATGCAAAGGGACTTAACCTTTAACTGTCACCTCACTGAACAGCATGCTGCACGTTTAGATGATTTAGAAAATCGCATGAGACGCAACAATGTCCTGGGCATTCCTGAGAAAGCGGAGGGTAAAAACCCTGTAGCTTTTATAGAGCAATGGCTTGTTTCCACGTTTGGCAAAGACGCTTTTTCCCCGCTGTTTGCCGTTGAAAGGGCGCAAAGGGTGCCCTCACGCCCTTTACCACCGGGCAATCACCCCCCTGCTTTTCTTTTCAAGTTACTAAATTACAAAGATAGGGATGCGATCCTTTCCAAAGCCAGACACATGAGTGGGAACATGGCGATCGATAACTCCAAGGTGTCTTTATTCCCAGACTTTTCTGCAGAACTGCAAAAGCAATGTGCAAAATTTATTGATGTTAAAAAAAGGCTTAGCCAAAGCATTTATGAGAGGGCAAATTATTACTGTAATGAATCAGATTAAAACAAATACAAAAGCTTGGGAGGCTGAGGTCTGCAAGACACTTAGGGATTCTCAAGATAAATATATCAACAACCCTACAGAAGATACAAAGAGAGTTTGGCTCGGTGCACAATCTATGTCCAGACAACTAGGTTTGCAGTTGGCTGAAAACAAAGTTTTTTTTCTACAACAGGCCCATTTTGAAAAGGGGGAGTCCACTGGGCACATGCTGGCCATTCTAGCGCATGCGCAGAACTCCACCTCCACAATCTCAGCCATACATGATGTGAGGGGTGTCATTCAAACGCAGACTGCCACAATAATACAGATCTTTAAAATGTTCTAAAGTGCAACCTACGGAGGGGGAACTAGAGGGCTTTTTAGAAAAATGCACATTACCTCGTTTGTCAGACACGGCCTTACATAATGCCCCACTAACTGAAGAGGAAATTGCTACTGCAATAGCACAAACTCACAACAACAAATCTCCGGGGGCTGATGGCCTTCCGTCCGAGGTCTATAAACGATATGCAGACACACTGTTACCAACCCTATTGAAGGTATATAATGAGGCACTGAAGGAGGGAACACTGCCTAATTCTATGAATGAGGCTATCATTATCCTACTATTGAAACCAGGCAAGGATGCTGCACTACCAGACTCCTACAGGCCCATATCTCTTTTAACGTCTGATGTCAAGCTGTTGGCCAGGGTATTGGCCACTAGGTTTGCACAAGTGATACACAAGCTTGTACATAGAGACCAGTCAGGGTTTATACCCATTAGATGTACAGACCAAAACATAAGGAGACTTTTTCTGAATATACAGATCCCTGCCTGTAATACCTGAAATAGAGCAATTTTCTCACTGGACGCAGCTAAGGCCTTCGACAGTGTCGAGTGGCCTTACCTGTGGAAAGTGCTGGACCATTTAGGGCTGGGTACCAACTTTATTAACTGGGTCAAACTATTATATGCCCAACCATCGGCCCGGATTAGGGTAAATGGGGAACTGTCTGAGCCTTTTCCATTGTTCCGGGGCACCCAACAGGGGTGCCCACTGTCACCCCTGCTGTTTGCCCTGGCCCTGGAACCTCTCATGTCCAATATAAGAGGTGACATAGTAGGATTTAGGCGTGCGACGGGTACGGATGTAGTATCATTGTATGCTTTATCTCGGTGACACGCAAACTCATTGAGTGCTGTGATGGCTCTCATCAAAGCCTTTGGTACTCTGTCTGGCTTTTCCATTAATTGGAACAAGTGTTAATGACAATAGACCCAACTACAGCCCCTCTGCCGGAATGCGTGGCAACGATACAGGTAGTGTCCTCGGTATTTCGGTATTTAGGCATACAAATATCTCCGGATGTTTCCCAATACTTATCCCTTAATTTACTCCTCTGCTTGCTAAATTTCGGGATAAGGCTAAAGCCTGGTACAAACTGCCTTAATCTGTAGTAGGCAGAATGAATCTCATAAAAATAGTGTGGGCTTCCCAATTGCTGTACATTTTTCATAACTCCCCAGTCTGGATTCCTCAGTCTTGGTTTGATAGGATTGATTCTCAGTTTCGAGAACTAATATATAACTAAAAAAAACAGCAAGAATTAGGTTATCAATGTTACAATATAATAAGGATGAAGGGGGACTAGCGGCACTTCACTCTAGAACATATTATCTTGCTTCACAGCTACAACAGCTGGGAGGCTGGGGAATAATACGGGAATAATGTGATGACATTACGGCTCTGGCGTGCTTGGAGGTGGGTTATTTGCACTTAGATCCTGGAGTTCCAACCATAATCCTTTAAAAACATGTCTGCTGGGGGCCCTGGATAATGAGTTGTTATCCCCCTCAGCACACACAGCGATTATTTGCTTGCTATATGTTGCTCGCAAATTAATTGCGCAACTCTGGATGACTCCCGGGGTTCCCACTAGGCGCCAGTGGGTTGAGCAGGTTAATCGAATGTTAATAAGGGAAAAACTGACATATCAGCACAGAAATGCACCCCGCAAATTTTCTACAATGTGGCAGGCCTGGCTGGAGGTACCTGGGCTTGCACCACATCAATTAGTTCAAGATAGACTTTTTACAATGCTAATGACCAAGAGAAATTGATTTAAACGGTGGGAAATGAATACTTACCTAAATAAGAAGTGCAATGACATTCATAAACTCTGGTGGGTCGGATGAAATACTAGGATGTGGCTTGTCCCCAGGGATCTGGGGGCATGCGGATCCAGTCTGAAATAGTTAAATGTTTTATTTTTCTTTATGGGAAAAAAAAAAAGAAAAAAAAAATTTTTTTTTTTAGTCTTCCAGATGGGTCGCTCCGTTGTACTCATTGTGCTTATACTCCTGCATTATTGTACACTACCTACAAGGTCTGTCTTATATCTAGAATGTTTGATACATAGTATGAATAAATAATGTATGTCAATACCTACATTTTCTATTATGGTATGTACTGTTCTGTATATTATGTATGTGACATGATGAACAAACAAAATAAAACTCTTTTTCTGATTTAAAAAAAAAAAGACAGGTGGCAATTGTGGCACCGGAGGGGGAGAAGAGACAAATGAGCGGAAATTCCACTTTTGGGTGGAACTCCGCTTTAAATACAAACATTCACAGAGCAGCGCCACGCCCACTATTTTCCCTGATTTCATCTGATAAAGAACCCTATCTAGGTAGGTGTTTCAGTGAAGGCAGCAGCTCTTATCATAGTACACACGTAACCATGTGCGCAGAATACCCCAAAATTTATCTTTAAAGCTTTAGGCTCGGTTCACACCTATGCAAATTGGATGCGGCTTTCTCCGCATCCAATTCGCATAGCAGTAGAATGTAACCGGCTCTCTATGGAGCCGGTTCACATATCTCTGGGGCGGCTGCGGAGCATCTTTGGCTCCGTTTCAGGGCTGAATTCAGGCAAAGATTTTGCCCTGATTTGTCTCTGGAATGGAGAACAGGGACGCACAGCGTTGCTTTGTGATCATCGGCCGTTTTAGGTGTGAACCGAGCCTTAGACAGCGATTGGAAGGATAGTTCAGAGTCTAGGATTACACCTAGGACCTTGCATGAGGGGACGAGTTGATAGTTAAGCCGTTGATTTTGACAGAGAAATCAGGGGAAGGGGCACGTGGAGGAGGAAATATCATGAGCTCGGTTTGGACAAAACAATAACTACAAATATATAAACAATAGTTTATAAAACTGGGTTGATAGTATCACCTCCTGCTATACAGGATTGTTTGCATTACCTAAGAGGAGTGAATTCTGGAGCTTCCACACAAGGTTTGGTGGGCCTGATATGTCCCCAACCAATTATTAGGCACGACAGAAAATAAAGTGGTCTAAGTCTTCAGACAGTTGGTCAGAGCAATCAATATTCAGTAGCATAGTTAGCAGACTGATCAATAGATCAGAAATAGACAATCTGATCTTAAGCAGAATCTGGGTTCTCTACAGGTAGGTATCAATGGCTGACAATAGCAAAGGTAATCAGAAAAAGTACAGACTAGCCTATAATAAACAGTTCAAATAACTCCCAGGATTACTCCAGGGTGTGAACAGACAGATGTCAGAGAAGTTGAGTCCTTGTCATAAGCAGACAGACTAACCTTTTAATCAGGTAAAGGATGAATGCCCAGCAGTCTGTTTAACATTTCTGATTAAGCAGGTGTGTGTGTACTGCAGGGAAATTAACTAATGCTGGGCAATGACCTGCAGATAGTAAAGACTTATGCCCCGTACACACGGTCGGATTTTTCGATGGACAATGTCCGATCGGAGCGTGTTGTCGGAAATTCCGACCGTGTGTGGGCTCCATCGGACATTTTCCATCGGATTTTCCGACACACAAAGTTGGACAGCAGGAGATAAAATTTTCCGACAACAAAATCCGATCGTGTCAATTCCGACCGTGTGTGGCCTGTTCCGACGCACAAAGTGCCACGCATGCTCAGAAGAAATTCCGACACGGGACAGCTCGTTCTGGTAAACTTAGCGTTCGCAATGGATACAGCACTTTCGTCACGCTGCAATGTTCAAAATGGTTTAATACAGCGCACTCTCTTCTTCTTTATAATGTGACAAGAATATAGTAGTTTTGCTGCTCATTATCACTCACTTCTCACAAACTTATTTCGTTACTATTTATCGGGATTCCCTCAATATATTTTGATTTCTCACATCTGACAACATATTTTTGTATATTTTTTTTTTTTTGGCTTTAATGTAGAATCTTTTTTTGTGTTTCTCTTTTTTTTTTTATTTATTTTTGGTGATTTTGATTTGTACTCCCGAAAATGTTTGTGTGTTTTTTGTGACAAGTTCCCACAACACCATTGATATGTTGTTCTATTTAATCTGTAGGAGATTGTTTGGTGTTGTTGTCCCTTGTTAATTTCACATTGTACTTTAGAAATGTACCTGAATACTCACCAACAAACTGTCTTTTTTGGATGAAAACACACACAGGAGAGTAGAATTTTCCAAAAAAATTTTTATTAAGGGGTCACAACTATAAAAAAACAAAGAGGGAGGCAACGCTGGAGAAACTGCAGAAATTGGCGAAGCCTTGGACCCCCAGGGCAGACATCAATTATTTAAAAGCAAAATTGGTGGCCTGAGGAGTCCATATCTTAGGGAGGGCAGTCTGGTCCAGAAGTCCCAGAGATCCGGAAAGCAGCAGATGACATCTGTGTCCCCAGGCTGTGGTCATACGAGAGACTGCATCTTCTGTCAGACCAGACTGAACACAGGGCAATCACTCTCAGGTCTTTCTTCCACGCTTCCTTCCAGGCTTTGGCTGTGGAGTTGTGGCAGCAGGAGGAGGAGGAGGATCGTCCATCTCAATGACATCCGTCTTGGGTGTCAGTTCCCCACTCTCCCCCTTACGTAGGACTTTATAAATCAGGTCCTCAGAGAGCCTGCGTTGGCCCTCCTGCATGCCCTGCAATTTTGTGGCAGCCATGCAGGCAAAGGCCTCTGCAGGACTGGGGAAGGCTCGGAGGGATGCAGAAGCCTCCTGGATCAGCCTGTATGCTGAATCCTGCACAGGACTGGGAGTGGCCTTCCTGGCCCCTTTTGTATGGCAGGCGGAGGGGAGGAACCTGAGACTCAGTCAGGCTGCGACTTGTCCCAGGCTTCTCTTGGCTGACACTTAGCCCCGCCTCCTCCTGGCTGCCACTAATCCCCGCCTCCTCATGACTGCCACATTCCACAGCCTCCTCCTGGCTGAGGTCTTCCTGTGTATGAAAAAGGGACATAGTTTTAGTATTTTTTACATCAATCACACACAATTTTCACCTCCTGACTGCTGCAAATTGAATGTTAACAAATATAACAGACTATCCTTCTGAGCTCAGCATTTTGCATTCTTGTCCCAATTTTGGGTGCCCACTACTGTCTATTGATATGTAAAACACTTTTTTTAATCAGCAATTAATGATCAATAATAACATCTAGTAAACATCATTTCTTTATTGCCCAGAAATCTGTAGAAGAATGCTATACCTGACTCCAGCTGGGCTCCTCCACTTCTTCCTGGCTGGAAGGCCCAGGTTGGACGTCGGAAGCCTCAGCTGGGGTGGAAGGAAGCGTGGAAGGAAGAGTAGAGAGTGATTCCCTGACCTCAGTGTGGTCTGACAGAAATCGCAGTCTCTCGTAGTACCACAGCCTGGGGACATAAACGTCATCTGCTGCAGCTCCGGATCTCTGGGAATCTGTGACCTTCTTGCGCTCCCTCAGATAAGTGCTCCTCAGGCCACCAATTTTAGCTTTTAAATAGGTGATGGTTGCTGTGGGGACCACCGGCTTCACCAACTCCAGCAGTTTCTCCAGCGCTGCCTGCCTCTTCTGTTTGTGGTTATAATGGGGGTGTCTGACCTGCCACAGACAGGGCAGCTCTCTGTACTTGTCAATAAACAGGGGCAGGAAATTGTGGTCGTTGAACTCATCCATTTTCTCTGCAAGACACAACACAAGACAAACCCTAATGTCAGGCCAAACTCCCCTAATCTTGTTACAATATAGGCTTCCATTTCGAAGCAGTATAGGCCCAAGTTTAGATCCTACCTTCGTTAGCATGATCGGCGTCTCCGATGCTCCTTCCTCCGCTCACAGATCGTACGTAAGACACGCGCGCGTTACGCTTTATACACACTGCGCATGCGTATAACTCCGCCCGCCCCTGACGTTCTTTCTAGTCTATTCCCCGCCCCTTTTCGTTCGGCGCAGTGGGGGAAGAGCACATGGCGGATAGACAGCAGGATCGTGCTAATTGTAGCAACGAGGAGGAGGAGGAGGAAAGGCCGGAGCCTGAAACGTCCCGATCCAGAAGGAGATTTAAGGACTCAAATATGTCCTTTGGGGAGATGTTGGAGATGGTGGACATCCTGAAGAAGGCCGCCTATGACGGGAAGTATGGGCCTTACCCCAACCCCAATGTCAGAAAGGCCAAGATCATGGTGAAAGTGGTTAGGAGTCTGCACCGGAATTTCGGGGTACGACGATCGAAAGATCAACTCAGGAAGCGGTGGTCGGACCTCAAATTATGAGAACATGAGCAGTACAGAAAGATCCGGAGAGTGCTGCAAAAAAGTAAGTAGTTGTGCTGTGTTCCTATTCTTTATGTTTCTTACGTTCGTGCTGCTCCATGTTCTTTTAGGAACTGTTGTACAGTTTAAAATGGCAACTTTCATGTTCATGGGCACATTATTCGTTCGGATCACACATTTTTATTTCGGACTATAAAATACCATTGTTTAGGCCATATGCATTTGGCCACCATTTTGAGGCCCTATACTTGGCTTCAAAGAATTGGGTTGTGTAGATGGCTTTGTTACTAGAATGAAATGCAAACTAGATTCTGTGTAAGGAGAGGACACTGAACAGCTGTTTTCACATCTGGACACTGGAGCACTAGTGTGGGACACAAGAACACCATTTTTATTAGGGGGGGCACACAGGTGCTCCAGTGTATACTATGGGGGGGGGGCTACATCTGTGAAGCTTGTACTAAACAGGTAAAGTATTGCAGCTTGACAAAGGACACTAATAAAATTACATCTTGGAACTCTGCTAAAATTGACAATTGTACCCCACTTCCAAGCAATGTTTCATATTTATAGTTCTGCCATCAAATATCTGTGTGCTAATTATACCATTTTGGTTTTACATAGGGGAGAAAAGACTCGGAGGACACCCCTCATCCGAGGAGACCAGAGCCCCCCTCTGGAAGAAGGGGAAATCCCCCCAACACAATCTGAGCAGGAGGAAGAAGACGTGGTGGAAATAGTCACCACAACAGGTGAGTGTCTGCAACCACAGGCTCAGGAAAGAGATGGATGGCGGCATTTTTTTGAAACCTAATTTGTTTTGGGTTTCCTCTCTTTTTAGGTGATCGTGAGGGTGTGGATCCAGATCCTTTCACATCCGAAAGTGCCCAGATCCTAATCGGGGAGATCATGGGGTGTAATTTACAATTGGAAATCATCAAGCAAAACATCAATGATGTTATTCCAAAATATAAAAACATCATTGATGTTTTGGGGCGAGTTTAAAGCCCCTCCAAATCACTTTCTTCTTTTGTGTGCTACAATGTGCGAAATGTTTTTGTGATTTTTCCCAAAGCCAAATTTGGAGGATGCACACAGTGTGTCAACATGTGCTATCTGCCATCACGGGAGATCAATGGACGCGTTTTGGGGGTGCAACCCCTTCCTCAATAATAAAGTAGCGGTGAGGAAGGGCTTTCTCCCCCAAAACACGTCCCTTGATCCCCCGTGATGGCAGATAGCACATGTTGACATTGTGAAATTTGTGTGCATCTTCCAAAATTTGCTTTTCCTGGGGTGATTTCCCCCCATCTGAACGCAATATCAAACCCAGTTCCTAAATACTGATGTCTGATATTGCCTTCCAGTTCTACCAAATGTGAACTTTGTAAGATCAAGATTTGTGTCTTTCTTGTTGGTTTTACACAGGCCTGTTTTCTAGAAAATGCACATTTTGATTTTGAATAATGACACCACACAAATTGGTATACAACAAACATGTCGGTTTGTCAGAAAAACCTTTGGTAAATGCACATGTGATTGTGCAGGTATTAAAAAGATTGTTCATCAAGAATGTGTGGATTATTGTCTCAACGCTACAACACTTTTGGGGTGATGTAATTGTTGTTTTATGAGAAAATGGGGGTAATTTCCTAAGGGCTAATCCACTTTGCACTACAAGTGCAGTTTCAGTGCAGTTGCAAGTGCACTTGTAGTGAAAAGTGTCTTTGCATTTAGTAAATAACAGCCAACAGTGCTTTGTAAGGTTACCCAATCACGACATTTTCTGGACTCCACACATTTCTGTCAGGGTCAGCTCAAACAAACACAAGCAGTAAATGTCCACAAAGAAGAGCCTGGGGGGAGATGCCTGTCGAGAACTTCAAGTCCTGCAGGCTTCTCCCTGTGGCCAAATACCGCAAGGTACCGACCAGCCTCTGCTCCGGAGTGATGGCTTGCCTCATGCAGGTATCCTGCCTGCTGATATAGGGGGTCAGCGAAGCCAACAAACGGTGAAACACGGGGTCCGTCATCCTGAGAAAGTTCCTGAAATCATCAGGATTATTCTCACGGATCTCACGGAGCAAAGGCATATGAGAGAACTGGTCACGCTGGAGCAACCAATTCTTGGTCCATGAACTCCTCCCCACCCTGTTCATGGACTGGACTTGTGTCAAGGTCAGGACCCCAACACCAAGCCCCCGCACAGCACAAACTCTACGAGGAGTACGCATACGAAACATGCCTAGAAAACGGTCGGCTGCTCAGAACGAAGTAACAGAACGCACTGAAGAACAGCAAGGCCTGTGAAGAGCGACCTGAAAACCAGTAACGAACGAACAAGAATACAATGACTACCTAAAGTCACGCGGAACTTGCTGCACGCACTGAAGAGCAGATACAAACCCACAAGCACAAACTGAACGGCAGAAAACGATCTGAAAGCCACGAGTCTGAAAAAGCGCGAATCGTCTCTCACCAAACTTTTACTAACACGAGATTAGCAAAAGGAGCCCAAAGGGTGCCGCGCTTGGTTCTGAACTGGCCTTTTCTAGTCTCGTCGTACGTGGTGTACGTGACCGCGTGGTTGGCGATCGGAAATTCCGACAACTTTGTGCGACCGTGTGTAGGCAAAAGAAGTTTGAGCCAACATCCGTCGGAAAAAATCCTAGGATTTTGTTGTCGGAATGTCCGAACAAAGTCCGACCATGTGTACGTCCTATTACTGTTTCTTGGAACTGCAAACTTTTTGTAAGAGAGCTTTCGAATGTAGCATTATATTGCAAGCTGACCAAGAGGCATGCAAGGTGTGAACCTGGTTATCACTTGGTATGTCAAGGTGGGCACAGAATGTATTTGTAAAACAATGGTCAAAAGCAAGGGGATCCAAAATGGTTCAAGTGAATATTAGGCCAATTATTAGAAGGGTACTGACTCACCAGACTCTGTTTAGGATCAGATTGTCTGTTCCTGATCTATCTATCAGTCTAGTAACTCTGCTATTGTAAATTGTTTGCTCTGACCAACTGTCTGATCACTTAGACCACTTTATATTCTGCCGTGCCTAATAATTGGTTGGGGACATATTGGACCCACCAAACTCCGTGTGGAAATTCCAGAATACACTCATCTTAGGTAATGCAGACAATCCTGTTAAGCAGGAGGTGATAATATCAACCCAGTTTTTTTTGTTATTTTGTGTGTGTGTGTGTGTGTCAGGGCTGGGCTCAGCCCCTCCTTCTCTGGCCGCTCAGCTGTCGGTTAATTGCCAGCTCCTATCTCTCCACAGTGACTCACCTGTTGATGATTTCCTGCTCGTCAGTCCTGCTTACTTAAGCCGTCCAGCCCAGATGATCGCTGCCTTCGCCTTGTCAACATCACAGAGACTCCTGCGTTCCTGTTAAAGACTTGCTTGGCTGACGTTCCTTCTGTCTCTAGATCCTGCTTGCTCTTCCAGTACGCTGATTCCTGGCTTCCTGACTTTCTGCCTTGTCTGACTATCCGTTCCGGTTACCAAACTTTGGCTATGTTCTGACTATGTTTGTTCTATTTACTTTTATTATTAAACAAGTGTGATTTAACTATACTTCTGTCTCGGTCTGATTCATGGTTTCTGACAGTGTGTGTATGTGTATATATATATATATATATATATATATATATATATATATATATATATATATATACACACATTTTAAATGTAAGCAACATATATAGACCACATTAGAAAGAGAGGTTTGCTTCATAGAAGTATTGTGTCTGAGCTCCAATAAACTGAAATCTGTAGATAATAATTAATCTTAGCATTGGTGCATACCTTGGCAGGGTGATGCCCTCAGAACAAAGACTAACGCTATAAGCAAAAATGTGGGAAAGAACTCACCAAGCTGTTCCAACACAGGGGCAAACTGCAGTCTCTCCTCCAAAAACCTCATTAATCATAGAAAAAAATCTCATTACAAGTAACAAGAACCGATGGTGGCCTGCACAACACAGGACAAAAATGACAATGGGACCCGTGAGCTATATTGCATTATACTCTGTCTATATCAGCAGGCTAAGTGTGAGTGTTGGCATGACTGTGACCCCAGGTTTATTTTAGATGTGACAACGTTGTCATTTTTTGCCCTGTGTTGTGCAGGCCACCATTGGTTCTTGTTACTTGTACTGAGATTTTTTTTTCTATGATTTTTGGAGGAGAGACTGTGGTTCATTGCAAATAAGCTATTGGCCATGTTGGGTATTTTTGGATTAAAACTATTTTATTCTTAAGATATCCTAAAGCTGCAGGCTCTGTCTATGGGGTTAATTTAGTAAAGGTAAATATTCTGTGCACTGCTCTAGTTCTGAGGGAAACAAGCAAGGAAAATAAAAAAAATGCATTTTTGCTTGCACATGGTAGGATGATAAAAATCAGCAGAGCTTCCCCTCATTTCATATCTTCCCCTCAGATATAGAGCAACTGCACTTAGAGTGCACTTCCAGTGCACAGTATATTTGTTTTTAGTAAATCAACCTCTTTGTGTCCCCTTTGGGCACCATGAGAAAATGCATGTTTGCTTAGGTGATTTGAAGGTGTACATATAAGTGAATACGTGTTTATTAAAAAAATAATTCAATCATTGAATCTTCCCTTCCTTTCCAAACAGAATGTCTATTAAAATCATTACGGACTTCCGGTTCCGGCGCCGCATGGAGTAGCTGCACCCTCGCACAGCTCCCGCTCTGAGGACACCAAAACGGCATAAAAAGCCTGCCCAGAAGCCAACCAACACCACCGGACACCTTGGGCATACTTACCCGCTTTATGGACCGATTCGTGGAGGTCCGCGGTTCCCGCTCCAATACGGCCCTGACGGCGCCGCCGGCCCAGCCGCAAATCGAGGCCCCGGCTTCGGCCTACACGGACCCTCACACAGGCGCGCAGCAGCAGCACTCGGCGGAGATGGAAGTAAGTGAAAGCACTGCTTCACACACTTCCCTTCAGGCATCTCCTGCCCAACCACAATCTCATGCCTCCTCTCCTCAAGCACCTTCCTCCCAGGCCTTCTCCTTGTCAGCCACGTCTCCACAGCTAGCCGGGGATCACAAAACAGAACGCATTGCACAAGCTGTAGCAGCACTTCTGTCCCCCATGATATCTGCATCAGTGGAAAAGGCTGTAAACGCGGGGATGAAACAGATAAAGGCCCAGCTAGGAGAACATAACACTAGGCTAAACGAGCTAGAACATCGCCAATCAATCATGGAAGAAGAGATGTACCAAGCTCAAGCCACGGAACAAGCACAAGACAAGACAAACCAATACATAATTCAAAAACTTGACGATCTGGAAAACAGATCCCGAAGGAGCAACCTGCGATTCGTGGGGATACCCGAATCGCTCCAAGCATCTGCCCTAACGGAATTCTGCTCTCAACGCATCCCAGAGGCGCTAGGCCTAACAGGCTCCTGCACGGTGGAGCGCGCTCACAGGATGGGTCTTATAGTGAAGAACGCAAAAACCCTCGGCCCATCATAGCCAAATACCTGAACTACGCTGATAAGGCTCTTATCCTCCAAAAATTCAGACAATCCCGCTCGCTTCAAATCGACGGGGTGAGGGTCCTGATTTTTGCCGACTATTCCATCGAAGTCTCCAAGAAACGCAAGGCCTTTCAACAGATATGCTCCGAACTCTTTAAACAACAAATCAAATTCACCTTAGCCTTCCCGGCCACCCTGCGCCTTAAGACACCAAGCGGGGACCAACTCTCCTTCCAGGAACCTTCAGAAGCAGAAGCCTACATGCGGTCCTTGTTCCCCAACGCGCAACAACACACCCCTTCAAAAGGCTCCCAACTCAACCGCTCTCTGGATCAAAGAAGCCCGCGCAAGGACTCTCCCAAGCGCTTCAGATCCTCCGTCCCGAACCAGCACCGCTTCACTGCCCGCTGAACGGAAACCAGCTTCTTCTCTGGTCTCAAAAATTTTGGACAGCAGATTCCTCTGTCCCCTCCCAGGTTCCTCCTATTCTACATCGTGCATCGACACGTAATGTATAATGTTGTTATATACAGCTGTTTTCTATGTTTCATTTTTCTAGGTTACATAGTAGTAGTACTTTTCTGAAATATGTTCTTCACGCCCTCCTGGCCTCACTGTGTACGGCTAACTACACTCCACCCCCCCTTCTTTCCCTCAAGACTATGACCCCTTGGTGCCTATACGAATACCTGGCTAAATTCCAAGGGCTCACTGGGGATATACCGCAAAGGTCCTGATATGGGAGTTGACCTACACAGTGACTCCATGCGGAAAAAAAAGCGAAGTTCTCATGTTTAATGGTTTTATTTGTGACACTCTCCTGTTTATTACTCCCTGTTTATGCTATGCCCCTCCCCCTCCTCCCTTTCTCCTCCATGGCCCTTACCAAATCAAGTGCACTCCAGGTTTCAATCTCCTCCCATATAATAACGTCATCCCCCCGGTCACAGCAGGTACATTACCACACCATACACATAATGTTAAACCAAACCTATATACACATACCCCCTTTCAACCCCCCCTAATATGAAAATAATCTCATGGAACATAAAGGGTCTCAGATCCCCCCAAAAGAGAATGAAAATCCTAAGGCATCTCAAACGGCTCAAAGCTGACATAGCACTACTACAGGAAACACACTTATCTGCCCCAGACTTTCACCGTATGCAAAAGCTCTGGGTAGGCACGGTTCTAGGCTCAGAGGCAGCTGGATGCAAAGCTGGCGTCCTCCTGCTCATACACAAGAATCTCCCGTGCTCAGTCCTCTCTGTGAACAAAGACACTCAGGGCCGTCTACTCAGGGCTCACGTCAGAATAGGCTCCAAAGAACTAGTAATAACTAATGTCTACGCCCCCAACAACCCAGGCAGACAATTCTACACTGAACTAACCAGTTGGCTTCTAAACAACACGCATCTCCCCCACCTGATCGGAGGAGACTTTAATGACACTCTCCATCAGATAGATGACAGATCCTCTCCGAAAGGACCTAAACAGGGCACGAACCCTCCAGCCCCCTCCCTCCTGGCCAGTACCATGGATTCTATCCACATTCAAGATCTATGGCGCCTATCCCACCCGACAGAAAGGGAATTCACTTTCTACCCTAACCCACACAAAATATTCACTAGGATAGACTACTTTTTCGGCTCTGACAATCTTCTCCCATTCCTCCAGAACTCCACTATTCACGACATAACCATCTCTGACCACGCCCCTATTGAGGTGACACTCGACAACCTAGATCTACCCCCACACCCCAACATATGGCGATTCCCGTCCTACCTGCACAACAACACGGACTTTCAACATTATATCTCACAAGCATGGGCAGAATATTCCTCAAACAACTCCCCACACATTCATGACCCCAATCTATTCTGGGATGCTGGAAAAGCATTCCTAAGGGGCCGTATCATATCATATGCAGCCTCCTACAAACGCAACACTCTTACTAAATACAAAGAGGCTAGCTCCCGCCTACATCAAGCACAACGAGAACTATACACTAAAGACTCCTCTGCCGCACGCTCTGAATGGCACGTAGCAAAAAGAGAATTTGACACCTGGGTAAACACCTTGGAAAAAACCAAGAAGGCCCATCTAGATGCTACATTTCACAAATTCGGAAACAAAGCAGGAAAACTTTTATCCAGATTATGCAAAGGCTCATACCGACCCACACACATCACATCTCTACGTGACGACACAGGCGCCATACACACCACCCCACTCCCAATTAACAAAGTCATGCAAAAATTTTACACTACTCTTTATGCCACAGATCCCATAGATACACAAAAAGCACGTGCCTTTCTCGAAAAAATAACTATACCCAAAATATCCCCAACACAACTAGAAGCCCTCAACGCACCTATCACTCTCCCTGAACTCTCGGTAACCATCCGGAACCTAACTCTCTAAGGCCCCGGGCCCAGATGGCTTCACCAGTGAATTCTACAAAACCCTACAACCCCTCCTGGAACCCACTCTTCTCCAAGTCTATCAGAGCATATGGTTAGGAGGTTCATACCTACAATCAGGGAACCAAGCCATTATAAAACTATTGGAAAAAAAAGGCAAAGACCCTCAGGAACCGGGTTCATATAGGCCCATATCCCTACTCAACCTAGACGTGAAAATCCTCTCAAAAATCGTTGCCACTAGGCTAGCAGATATTATGCCCTCTCTAATTCACCCCGCCCAATCAGGCTTTATCAAAGGAAGAACTGCCACCCTTAACATACGTAAAGTCATGCTAGCACTCGAACATGCACTCCATTCCCCAAACACTGATCATGCCATCATCACGTTAGACGCAGAAAAAGCTTTCGATAACGTCAGCTTCGACTGGTTATCCTTGACAATGTCAGCAATGGGCTTCACTGGTCCCTTCCATCATCTTATCACCGCCATGTACACAGCTCCAACAGCTAGATTAGTGGTAGCAGGCCTTCTATCAGAAGAAATCCGCCTCCATAAGGGCACACGCCAAGGTTGCCCCCTTTCCCCACTCCTCTTTAATATCGCACTAGAACCTCTTTCCAGATACCTAACATTATTAGCCCCCCTTCACGGTATAAAGATAGGCGCACATGACCTGCGTACATCCCTATTTGCAGATGATGTCCTCATATTTTCAGCTGACCCCACCTCCGATATGCTCACCATAAAAAATATATTCGACGAATTTCGCTTGTGCTCTGGTCTCCGTATCAACTACAGCAAAAGCGAAATTCTACCCATCGGTACCCACGCCCTACCAAAATGGACCCAGCACTCAATCTTCCCTGTTGCTAAATCCCATATCACCTACCTGGGAATAAAAATTGGAAAACTCCCTTCTTCTTTATATCACCTCAACTACCCTCCTTTATTATCAAAAATAACCCAGGAACTGAATATCTGGTTGGATCTGCCCCTCTCGCTTTTGGGAAGATGTCATTTAGTGAAAATGGTCAGTTTTGCTAGATTACTATACCCAATGCAAACTATCCCATTACTTCTCCATCATAAAGATGTGACTTCACTAAATAACTCTATATCTAAATTCCTTTGGCAAAACAAACGACCACGTATAGCTCTCAAAAAACTATATCTTCCCAGACGCGAAGGGGGCATCAGTCTCCCCCATATTAGAATGTACAACATAGCATGCTTGCTTAGAACTAGTCTAGACTGGATAACGCAATCCTCTCGCTACTCAAATTTTTCTTTGGAATCTGCCATGGCCCATCCCTACTCACTAGTAGCCCTCCTACACTGCAAATGGAAGGCAGTCCCTCTTCCCTACCAACATAACCTCCTATTAAGGGACACCGCAGTGGCATGGAGAGAAGCCCGGAAAACACTCAAGATATCCCCCTTTATGTCGGTTCACCTCCCGATTCAAGGAAACCCAGCTTTCCCGCCAAGTCTAGAACACAAACCTTTTGAATTATGGGAACAGAAAGGCCTAACTAAATTCTCCCTTCTCTGCAACATATTGACAGGTCAACCGTTACCTTTTGCCAGTATTGCGGAAACATTTTCTCTACCCTCAACACATATCTTCTACTATGGCCAATGCACCAGTTTTTTAAGGGAGGCGTGCAAACAAGTCGATAAAAGGTTCCAAACCAATGTTACGGACCAAATGATCTCGAATAACTCATACAACATCTCAGAAATTTACAAACCTCTTCTCAACAAATCCTCTCTACCCCCCTCATCATCTTCAATTAAAAACTGGAACAAAGACTTCCCGGATCCAAACCTAGTCGACAAAATCCTCCATGGACTCAATACTGTACAAAAGTTAACACCCAACGAAATATGGAGAGAAACACAGCTGAAAATAGCCCACAGAGCTTATATATACCAAAAAAACCTGGGGAATGCCCAGGAAAAAATTCCAAGCCTACTTACCACCAACTCGCAGACAACCAATTGACCTGTCTAACAGTATGCGTTAAAAACAGGGGTTCAGTCCGCACGCATTTGCAAACGCATGCGTAAGCCACAGAGCCACGTCACGGCACCCTGTAATCTGTGGTCCTAACACTAAAATTTGGGTGTCCCCACAGTGGAGGCACATGCATTCTAATGGATAAGTGAGGGCAGGTGGACTGAAGGGAGCCCACCCCTTCTTAAAGGTACAGGGCACACCAAACACCCAGCAGGTAGCACAATGGCTGCAAAGGTGCTGGTGCGTTGCTGGACCAGTACACACACCCACGTGATTGCAAAAAACTTGCCACCACCCTCACTTATAGCTGGCTATTGCAGTAAGAGGCATTGGAAGGCCACAAACAGATACCAAAAAAACCTGGGGAATGCCCAGGAAAAAATTCCAAGCCTACTTACCACCAACTCGCAGACAACCAATTGACCTGTCTAACAGTATGCGTTAAAAACAGGGGTTCAGTCCGCACGCATTTGCAAACGCATGCGTAAGCCACAGAGCCACGTCACGGCACCCTGTAATCTGTGGTCCTAACACTAAAATTTGGGTGTCCCCACAGTGGAGGCACATGCATTCTAATGGATAAGTGAGGGCAGGTGGACTGAAGGGAGCCCACCCCTTCTTAAAGGTACAGGGCACACCAAACACCCAGCAGGTAGCACAATGGCTGCAAAGGTGCTGGTGCGTTGCTGGACCAGTACACACACCCACGTGATTGCAAAAAACTTGCCACCACCCTCACTTATAGCTGGCTATTGCAGTAAGAGGCATTGGAAGGCCACAAACAGATACCAAAAAAACCTGGGGAATGCCCAGGAAAAAATTCCAAGCCTACTGACAACCAATTGACCTGTCTAACAGTATGCGTTAAAAACAGGGGTTCAGTCCGCACGCATTTGCAAACGCATGCGTAAGCCACAGAGCCACGTCACGGCACCCTGTAATCTGTGGTCCTAACACTAAAATTTGGGTGTCCCCACAGTGGAGGCACATGCATTCTAATGGATAAGTGAGGGCAGGTGGACTGAAGGGAGCCCACCCCTTCTTAAAGGTACAGGGCACACCAAACACCCAGCAGGTAGCACAATGGCTGCAAAGGTGCTGGTGCGTTGCTGGACCAGTACACACACCCACGTGATTGCAAAAAACTTGCCACCACCCTCACTTATAGCTGGCTATTGCAGTAAGAGGCATTGGAAGGCCACAAACAGATACCAAAAAAACCTGGGGAATGCCCAGGAAAAAATTCCAAGCCTACTTACCACCAACTCGCAGACAACCAATTGACCTGTCTAACAGTATGCGTTAAAAACAGGGGTTCAGTCCGCACGCATTTGCAAACGCATGCGTAAGCCACAGAGCCACGTCACGGCACCCTGTAATCTGTGGTCCTAACACTAAAATTTGGGTGTCCCCACAGTGGAGGCACATGCATTCTAATGGATAAGTGAGGGCAGGTGGACTGAAGGGAGCCCACCCCTTCTTAAAGGTACAGGGCACACCAAACACTCAGCAGGTAGCACAATGGCTGCAAAGGTGCTGGTGCGTTGCTGGACCAGTACACACACCCACGTGATTGCAAAAAACTTGCCACCACCCTCACTTATAGCTGGCTATTGCAGTAAGAGGCATTGGAAGGCCATAAACAGATACCAAAAAAACCTGGGGAATGCCCAGGAAAAAATTCCAAGCCTACTTACCACCAACTCGCAGACAACCAATTGACCTGTCTAACAGTATGCATTAAAAACAGGGGTTCAGTCCGCACGCATTTGCAAGCGCATGCGTAAGCCACAGAGCCACGTCACGGCACCCTGTAATCTGTGGTCCTAACACTAAAATTTGGGTGTCCCCACAGTAGAGGCACATGCATTCTAATGGATAAGTGAGGGCAGGTGGACTGAAGGGAGCCCACCCCTTCTTAAAGGTACAGGGCACACCAAACACCCAGCAGGTAGCACAATGAACCTCCTAACCATATGCTCTGATAGACTTGGAGAAGAGTGGGTTCCAGGAGGGGTTGTAGGGTTTTGTAGAATTCACTGGTGAAGCCATCTGGGCCCGGGGCCTTAGATAGAGTTAGGTTCCGGATGGTTACCGAGAGTTCAGGGAGAGTGATAGGTGCGTTGAGGGCTTCTAGTTGTGTTGGGGATATTTTGGGTATAGTTATTTTTTCGAGAAAGGCACGTGCTTTTTGTGCATCTATGGGATCTGTGGCATAAAGAGTAGTGTAAAATTTTTGCATGACTTTGTTAATTGGGAGTGGGGTGGTGTGTATGGCGCCTGTGTCGTCACGTAGAGATGTGATGTGTGTGGGTCGGTATGAGCCTTTGCATAATCTGGATAAAAGTTTTCCTGCTTTGTTTCCGAATTTGTGAAATGTAGCATCTAGATGGGCCTTCTTGGTTTTTTCCAAGGTGTTTACCCAGGTGTCAAATTCTCTTTTTGCTACGTGCCATTCAGAGCGTGCGGCAGAGGAGTCTTTAGTGTATAGTTCTCGTTGTGCTAGATGTAGGCGGGAGCTAGCCTCTTTGTATTTAGTAAGAGTGTTGCGTTTGTAGGAGGCTGCATATGATATGATACGGCCCCTTAGGAATGCTTTTCCAGCATCCCAGAATAGATTGGGGTCATGAATGTGTGGGGAGTTGCTTGAGGAATATTCTGCCCATGCTTGTGAGATATAATGTTGAAAGTCCGTGTTGTTGTGCAGGTAGGACGGGAATCGCACAAAATAAAGGTACCTAGCTGCTGGACAACCCTCCCGGGGAGCGGGGCAACACTAACCCTTACATATATAGCCCACTTGGCCAGCGGGGACCCCGGGAAAGCCGACGATTATATCCGGACCAGATTGCGGCCTAGGCCTACATGAGGTGAACGGCGGCCATTTTGGCACACCTGTTTTTCCTGCCTGTGTAGTGTGCATGAGCTACAGCCCTGGTGTCCCCTCTTTAACAGCCTCCACTGGGTTTCCCTATACCCTGCGGGTCACAACCCCAGATTGCCATCAGCTCAAGAGGTGGGGAGGGATCGCACGCACCTGCCTTGTAAAAATAACTCCTATCCTTGGAAACTCTGGGGGCTACAGGGCCCAGGACAGCACTTGTCTTTAATCAACCAGCAAGTCAGTTTGCTACATTAAGTTTGGAGGTTCTCTGGGTGTCACCTGGGACCTTCGCAATATGTCACCAACTAAGGCACAAAAGGCAGCGGCAGCAAAACTTGATCAGTACCGCCGACTAGAAAAGGAAGACATGGAGGAGGAGGGAACAACTGAGAAAGCTGGGGCGGGAGAAGGAACTGCGGGTGATACTGACAAACTCCTTGAAGTAATCACCTTCTGTAGAACCTCTCTCACAGCACAAATTGAGGAGGTCAAGATGGATATCTCCCTTATCAGACAGGACTTTCAAAAGCTCAGTGAAAGAGTGAAAGAAACTGAGACCAGACTGGGCGAGGTGGAGGATGCTATTCCACCCTTACAAACATCCTCAGACCGCGTGCAAAGGCAAATACAGCAACTCCTTATAAAGCAAGATGATATGGAGAATAGGCTGAGAAGATGTAATATACGCCTGATAGGTCTGCCGGAAGGGTCTGAGGGTAAGGACACTTCCACCTTTTTGGAACAACTACTGATCACTACTTATGGAAGAGAAGTCTTTTCCCCTATGTTTGCGGTAGAGCGGGCACATCCCATGCCAGCAAGACCCCCTCCACAGGGAGCTCCTCCCCGCACGTTCATAGCTAAACTCCTTAACTATAAGGATCGGGACACTGCTTTAAGAATGGCAAGAGAGAAAGGCAATATCCCAGTTGGGAATGTTAAGGTGGCCATTTTCCCAGACTTCTCGGCAGAGGTACAGCGTCGTCGTCAGAGCTTTACGGAGGCCAAACGCAAGCTAAGAAATCTGCAATACAAGTACTCCATGCTTTTCCCAGCCCGTCTTAGGGTGGATCATGAAGGGCGTGCGGTTTTCTTCGAGGATCCAGAGGAGGTGATCTCTTGGTTGGAACGACGAGTTAATCCTTAACAAGCTGATTGTTTAAGTCCCACTGATAACGTGACTGCGACCAGGAAATGTCTCCAACCAGTGCAAGTTCAAAGCACAAATCCTGATTACTTACAGCACAAGAGTCAAATTACCCTCCGGGGCTCCGGAGAGAGGAAAAAGTCATACAACCAACATGCATCGTGCAGCGAGACTTTACCCCACACAGTTCTGGGAAGCAGCACCATGTGCATTGGAACCCTATCCGGAACTTAATAGTTGCAGTTAAATGGGAACAAGAGGATCGAGAGACCGTACTGCACTTTCTGCAAGCGATATGGATGATATTACTTAATCTATTTAGTGTCCGGAGACTGAACCAATTGTTCTACATTCCATTGCTCACAAAGAAGTTAGAATGTTTCCCAGATAACAACCAGTTCAGGGATTATGCCCGCACAAGTTTGGGTCAGTGTAGGGCAGGGAGGGGGGAGGGGGTTCAAATGTTTTTGGTTCGGTTAAATTTGAATGTGCATACTTATAATAGAAAAGAGGTAACGTTACAGGTGCCGGATCTATGGGAAAGTACATATGTGTCGTGTCACAGGTGTCTGAGACAGATATCTCTGAAAGTTAAAAATCTGTGTGCCTTATACAGAAAGAGCAAATTGTTTTATATAAATGCTTTATTAATGGTTAAAAAGTTTGGCCTATGGCATCTTTGAAATTTCTTACATGGAATGTGAGGGGCCTGCGTGAGAAATTTAACATTCCTGAAGAAGCAACATGCTGATATAGTAGCACTAGTGGAAACACATATTGAGGGAAGTGTTCAGCTGGCGCTCCGCAGGCCTTGGGTTGGATGGGCGTACCACTACACCCACACATCACATTCCAGGGGAGTTTCTGTATTAATAGCTAAATCAGTGCATTTTGAATTATGCGAGTTAACTACTGACCCGAATGGCCGTTATGTATTTATTCATGCCAAAGTACATGGAGAACCCTCGCTTATAATGGCTTTTTATATACCACCTCCATTTAATGTATCCATGGTCAAGGAGGGTATATCATATATGACCCGTCATCCAAATATAGCAGCGGTCTGGCTAGGGGATTTTAATGTTACTTTAAATCCGGCTCTAGACAGGCTACAGTTGACATCAACGGCTCCCAATGCCCCCACTAAAACTAAATTCTCTAAACTTATCTCCACCTTTCATTTGATAGATACATGGAGACATAAATTCCCACTGGTTAAGTCATATTCATGCTTCTCGTCCTCTCGTGGCTCTATGTCCCGTATAGATTTTATACTTATCCCCCGCAGGTTGACTCCAAGATTATCGGAGGTAATGTTTTGCCCTAGAATACTGTCGTACCATAGTCCTTATTGGATTACAAAAAAAATGCCTCTTTGCTTTGAGAATGTGGTTTGAGTATCTAAGCCCCCAAAATGCTCTGGCCATGAAAGGGTTAAATGAAATAAATTAAAGTCATATGGTGATAAAGAAGTAAGCTGCATTTTATATTAAATACCCCAGTGGCTTCTGCTCTAAGCCGGTCTTTTCACTTGTATTTTGTACCTTTTTTCTTCCCTATTACAAGTCTTCTCATTGTACTTTGTCCCATCATGTAACACAGTGCTAATTGGCTGAAATAATTATGCAGCAGCTATAAATTTGATGATAATTAGCTTTAGCTCTGGTATTCTTCAGAAGTACATTAAAATGAAGGTGAATGTGTCATGACACAGGCTTTGCGGCTGGAAGCTTTTCAAAAAATGAGGGCAGCTTGGCTTTTTCTATAGTGACACAAAATAAATGAAGTAACTCTTAACAGTTTTTAATAAGGAACTGGTCAATTATTTTAAAGAAGAGTCATAATGACAAAAGCTTCTCTGCTAATATACTAAGGGAGCCATTTATGTATCATTGTTTATTAATGGTTATTGGTTTAGGAGAGCTGCTGTATTAATACAAATTAACAGCTACAAAGATGATTTACTAAAGGACTAATATTTATAGTAGTTTGTGTTGACTTTGAATGCCCTTTTAATTAAGGTAAGTATTCACTAAGCTCAGTTTGATATTTAAATGGTCAAAATGTTTTATTAAGCTTTGAATAAAGCAGGGAAGAGTTAGAGTCTCTGTTTTGATTGGTTTGGATTGTTGCCTGTGTCCCTGTTGGGGGAGATTTCACCACACTTTACGCCAGGACAGGAAATAATAGAAAATCCCTCTAACAGAGGCACAGAAATAACAAAACCATATATCCTGCTGTCAAAAAGGCAGCATACATGTGGTAGTAGTCCCTCCTACTCTTAGCCGAAGGATCAGTGCATTACTATAAAGTGTTTGTAGGCAGGTGCCATTAGCCTTCCCACCTGTAGGTGGCCTAGTGTCATGAGTGCATAGGAAAGGGGATCCTCGTCAATGAGACTTCAGCAACCATCTTGGATGAGGGAACTTTTTAATTAAAGGACTCCACATCATTCTGGCGTGCTTCTGGTGAGTGAGCAGTCAGGCACAGGAACCTTCTTGTGAAGGAAAGTATTAAGCATAGGGAGAGGTTCAAGGTGAAAAGGGATAGTTTAGGGCGGACTCCTTATTCATTACTTTTACTCTGGTGATTGGTACAGAGTAGGGATGAGCTTCGTGTTCGAGTCGAACCCATGTTCGACTCGAACATCGGCTGTTCGACCGTCCGTCGAATTGCGAACGATATGGGCCGTTCACGCCAAATTCGTGTGGCGCGTCACGGCCCATAATTCACTGCGGCATCGCAGTGCATTGCTGGCTGATGATTGGCCAAGCATGCACTATGACCCGCATGCTTGGCCAATCACAGCGCCGTCAGTAGAGAGAGCTGTAATTGGCCAAAGCCAGGGTGGCTTTGGCCAATTATGGCTCAGGGGATTTAGTACACACCCCACACTATATAAGGCCGCCTGCACGGCGGCCCTGTGTAGTGTGTGTTCCGGTGTGCTGAGAGATAGAGAGAGAGAGAGAGACAGTGTCATTTGATTTGAGTTAGATAGATTAGGCAGAACAGTCAGTCAGTTAGCTGCACTTACAGTGTATTGTGTATATATATGCATCCCAGGTGTTGCATATATATATATACACTGTATTCAGTTTAGCTAGATCCGTTCCTGTTATCTTCTATCTAGACTATTTAGTGCAGTGTGTCCTGCTCACAGTGTTCAGCTAGATCCGTTCCTGCTATTTACATTCAGTGCAGTGCGTCCTGCTCACAGTGTTCAGCTAGATCCGTTCCTGCTATTTACATTCAGTGCAGTGCGTCCTGCTCACAGTGTTCAGCTAGATCCGTTCCTGCTATTTACATTCAGTGCAGTGCGTCCTGCTCACAGTGTTCAGCTAGATCCGTTCCTGCTATTTACATTCAGTGCAGTGCGTCCTGCTCACAGTGTTCAGCTAGATCCGTTCCTGCTATTTACATTCAGTGCAGTGCGTCCTGCTCACAGTGTTCAGCTAGATCCGTTCCTGCTATTTACATTCAGTGCAGTGCGTCCTGCTCACAGTGTTCAGCTAGATCCGTTCCTGGTATTTACATTTAGTGCAGTGCGTCCTGCTCACAGTGTTCAGCTAGATCCGTTCCTGGTATTTACATTCAGTGCAGTGCGTCCTGCTCACAGTGTTCAGCTAGATCCGTTCCTGCTATTTACATTCAGTGCAGTGCGTCCTGCTCACAGTGTTCAGCTAGATCCGTTCCTGCTATTTACATTCAGTGCAGTGCGTCCTGCTCACAGTGTTCAGCTAGATCCGTTCCTGCTATTTACATTCAGTGCAGTGCGTCCTGCTCACAGTGTTCAGCTAGATCCGTTCCTGCTATTTACATTCAGTGCAGTGCGTCCTGCTCACAGTGTTCAGCTAGATCCGTTCCTGCTATTTACATTCAGTGCAGTGCGTCCTGCTCACAGTGTTCAGCTAGATCCGTTCCTGGTATTTACATTTAGTGCAGTGCGTCCTGCTCACAGTGTTCAGCTAGATCCGTTCCTGCTATTTACATTCAGTGCAGTGCGTCCTGCTCACAGTGTTCAGCTAGATCCGTTCCTGCTATATACATTTAGTGCAGTACGTCCTGCTCACAGTGTTCAGCTAGATCCGTTCCTGCTATTTACATTCAGTGCAGTGCGTCCTGCTCACAGTGTTCAGCTAGATCCGTTCCTGCTATTTACATTCAGTGCAGTGCGTCCTGCTCACAGTGTTCAGCTAGATCCGTTCCTGCTATTTACATTCAGTGCAGTGCGTCCTGCTCACAGTGTTCAGCTAGATCCGTTCCTGCTATTTACATTCAGTGCAGTGCGTCCTGCTCACAGTGTTCAGCTAGATCCGTTCCTGCTATTTACATTCAGTGCAGTGCGTCCTGCTCACAGTGTTCAGCTAGATCCGTTCCTGCTATTTACATTCAGTGCAGTGCGTCCTGCTCACAGTGTTCAGCTAGATCCGTTCCTGCTATTTACATTCAGTGCAGTGCGTCCTGCTCACAGTGTTCAGCTAGATCCGTTCCTGCTATTTACATTCAGTGCAGTGCGTCCTGCTCACAGTGTTCAGCTAGATCCGTTCCTGGTATTTACATTTAGTGCAGTGCGTCCTGCTCACAGTGTTCAGCTAGATCCGTTCCTGCTATTTACATTCAGTGCAGTGCGTCCTGCTCACAGTGTTCAGCTAGATCCGTTCCTGCTATATACATTTAGTGCAGTACGTCCTGCTCACAGTGTTCAGCTAGATCCGTTCCTGTTATCTTCCTACTGACAGGCAGGCTTGTCTGGTTACAGTATATAAAGCTACCTGAAGAAAATTACAGGTGTTCTTTTTGATCCTATTAGTACCACGGTCAGGCAGCTAGACTATTTACATTTAGTACAGTGTGTCCTGCTCACAGTGTTCAGCTAGATCCGTTCCTGTTATCTTCCTACTGACAGGCAGGCTTGTCTGGTTACAGTATATAAAGCTACCTGAAGAAAATTACAGGTGTTCTTTTTGATCCTATTAGTACCACGGTCAGGCAGCTAGACTATTTACATTTAGTACAGTGTGTCCTGCTCACAGTGTTCAGCTAGATCCGTTCCTGTTATCTTCCTACTGACAGG
Organism: Lithobates septentrionalis; assembly: GCA_037952835.1. Classification (NCBI taxonomy): domain Eukaryota; kingdom Metazoa; phylum Chordata; class Amphibia; order Anura; family Ranidae; genus Lithobates; species Lithobates septentrionalis. The sequence goes on from JBBDGP010001418.1 coordinate 973,062, forward strand.
CAGGCTTGTCTGGTTACAGTATATAAAGCTACCTTAAGAAAATTACAGGTGTTCTTTTTGATCCTATTAGTACCACGGTCAGGCAGCTAGACTATTTACATTTAGTACAGTGCGTCCTGCTCACAGTGTTCAGCTAGATCCGTTCCTGCTATATACATTTAGTGCAGTACGTCCTGCTCACAGTGTTCAGCTAGATCCGTTCCTGTTATCTTCCTACTGACAGGCAGGCTTGTCTGGTTACAGTATATAAAGCTACCTGAAGAAAATTACAGGTGTTCTATCCCAGCTTAGTGCAGCTACAGGCCATTAGTATGTCTGGAAGGCCAAGAAGGAGAGGCAGACAGTCACAAGCCAATAAGAGAGGGCAAGCAGGCTCTGTGTCTAGTGCTGGTCGTGGAGACGGTGCATCCTCATCAGCACGTGGCCATGGGACACGCTTGGCCTTTTTTTCGGCAGCTGGCCGTGTTGAGCCGCAACATGCGGAAGACTTGGTCGAGTGGATGACCAAGCCGTCCTCATCCTCCTCATCCTCTCTCACCCATGCCCAGGGTGCTTTGTCTGGCAAAGCAGCGGCCTCTTCCCTCAGCTCAATGTCATCAGTGACTCCTTCCCTAGCTCCACCATGTCCTCATGAGGATTCCCTCGAACTGTTTGACCACAGTGTTGGGTACATGCTCCAGGAGGATGCCCAGCGTTTGGAAGGCTCTGATGATGATACTGAGCTCAATGAAGGCAGTAACATGAGCACGGACAGAGGGGGTGCCCAAGAAGGACAGCAATCTGGCAGTCATGCTCCCCCTGCTGCAGCATACTGCCAGGTTTGCTCCAGTGATGAGGAGGGAGGGGATGATGAGGTCACTGACTCAACGTGGGTGCCTGATAGGAGAGAGGAGGAGGAGGAGGAGGAGGAGGTGGCACATCACCAACTAGGCAGGATGCCCTCCAGGGGCCAGCCTAAGGGCAGCACATTGACTGCATCACACCCCAAAGCTCCACATGTGCAGGGCGCTGCAGTCTCTGCGCGTTATTCAAAAAGTTCTTTGGTGTGGGCCTTTTTTGAGACGAGTGCATCAGATCGCACCGCTGCTATTTGCAACATATGTCTCAAGCGTATCTCGCGTGGCCAAAACATCTCCCGCTTGGGTACCACATGCTTGACCAGACATATGTTGACCTGCCATGCAGTTCGTTGGCAAGCGTATCTGAAAGACCCACACCAAAGAACAAAGAGGATCTCTCCTTGCTCCTCATCAGCTGAGATTTCCAACCCCACTAGACCTTCAGTCCTCTCTGAGACCTGCAGTGAGAGGAATGAAGGTGTAGAATTAGGTGTGTCACAGCCAAGTACTTGTGGGCAATCTGCTTTTGGTACACCGACGTCAGATTGTACCAGGCAAATTTCCCTGCCCCAGCTGCTGCACCGCCGAAAGAAGTTTGCTCCCAGCCATCCACATGCCCAGCGGTTGAATGCTAGCTTGGCAAAATTGCTAGCACTTCAACTGCTGCCTTTTCAGTTGGTAGACTCTGCCCCCTTCCGTGAGTTTGTGGAATGTGCGGTTCCTCAGTGGCAGGTACCCAAACGCCACTTTTTCTCACGGAAGGCGATTCCGGCTCTCTACCGGCATGTGGAAGGCAATGTCCATGCCTCGCTGGACAGGGCGGTCAGCGGTAAGGTGCATATTACCGCTGACTCATGGTCCAGCAGGCATGGACAGGGACGTTACTTAAGTTTCACGGCGCATTGGGTGACTCTGCTGGCAGCTGGGAAGGATGCAGGACAAGGTGCAGTAGTGTTGGAGGTTGTTCCGCCACCACGCCTCCAAAATGCTGATTGTGACACACCTCTCTCCTCCACCCCCTCCTCTTCTTCTTCCTCCATGGCCTCTTCCTCGGAACCAGCGGTGCTCCGTAGGCGTTCAAGGGGCTACGCAAGTACGCAGGCCAAAAGATGCCATGCGGTGCTTGAGCTGGTGTGCTTGGGGGACAGGAGCCACACTGGGGCAGAGGTTCTGTCAGCTCTGCAGGGGCAGGTTCAGAGGTGGTTGACGCCACGCCAACTTAAGGCAGGAATGGTGGTTTGCGACAATGGCACCAACCTCCTCTCTGCCCTCCGACAGGGACAACTGACCCATGTGCCCTGTTTGGCTCACGTCCTTAACTTGGTGGTGCAGCGGTTCTTGGGCAGGTACCCGGGCTTACAGGATGTCCTGAGGCAGGCCAGGAAAGTCTCTGTGCATTTCCGCCGGTCATATAATGCCAGTGCTCGGCTGACGGACCTCCAAAAGGAGTTTAACCTGCCCAAGAACCGCCTAATCTGTGACATGCCCACCAGGTGGAACTCGACGTTGGCCATGCTGCAGCGGCTGCACACGCAGCAGAGGGCCATCAATGAGTACCTGTGCGACTATGGCACCAGGACAGGGTCAGGGGACCTTGGTTTTTTTTCCCCACGCCAGTGGGCCATGATCAGGGATGCATGCACTGTCCTGTCACCATTCGAGGAGGCCACGAGGATGGTGAGCACTGACAGTGCATGCATCAGTGACACTGTCCCCCTTGTCCACCTGTTGGAGCACACGCTGCGTGGAATAATGGACAGGGCACTTGAGGCAGAACAGAGGCAGGAAGAGGAGGACTTCCTTAGCTCTCAAGGCCCCCTTTATCCAGACAGTGTTCCTGCGTGCCCGCCGATCACACAGGAAGAGGACGAGGAGGAGGAGGAGGAGGAGGAGGAAGATTGTGTCAGTATGGAGGTGGAGCCTGGCACTCAGCATCAGCAGTCTTTAAGGGATCAGTCCCAAGGAACACATGGACTTGTACGTGGCTGGGAGGAGGTGGCTGCGGACGTTGTTGTCCTTAGTGACCCAGAGGACTCCGGACCGAATGCCTCAGCAAACCTACGCTGCATGGCCTCCCTGATCCTGCAAAGCCTGCGTAAGGATCCTCGTATTCGTGGTATCAAGGAGAAGGACCAATACTGGCTGGCAACCCTCCTTGATCCACGTTACAAGGGTAAGGTTGCGGACCTTATCTTGCCATCGCAGAGGGAGCAGAGGATGAAACATCTTCGGGAGGCCTTGCAGAAAGGTCTGTGCAACGCGTTCCCAGAGACTGGGAGGTTACAAACTCCTGTTTCTGGACAACGTGTTGCTGAGGCTTCGGTCAGTCAAAGAAGGAGCGGTGGAGAAGGTGGCCGTCTGACCGATGCGTTCAGACAATTTTTTGGTCCGCAGCCCCAAGGTATGATCGGTTCCAGCAACCATCGCCAGCGTCTGTTTTACATGGTGCAGGAATACCTAGGGGCAAGATCAGACTTGGACACCTTTCCCACCGAAAATCCTCTGGGTTACTGGGTCTTGAGGATGGATCACTGGCCAGAGCTTGCACAGTATGCAATTGAGCTACTGGCCTGTCCTGCATCCAGCGTTCTTTCGGAACGTACATTCAGTGCTGCTGGAGGCGTGGTAACCGATCACAGGGTGCGTCTGTCCACTGACTCGGTCGATCGGCTGACCTTCATAAAAATGAATCAGTCTTGGATCACCACCAGCTACCAAGCACCTGATGCTGATGTAACTGAATAATTTTTTTCAGATCCCTTCAAAGACTGCCTATGCTGATGCTGAGTGATTATCCCTGAGTAATTATCCTCTTCCTCCTCAATCATCACGCTGATAGCTTGTAAGAACATTTTTGGTTCTGGGCGCCACCACCAGTGCCTAAGGCACAATTTTTCAGCCCCTGTATAACAGGGGCGTGTAATTACAATTTTTGATGTAATACTTTGCAGCACGGCTCGTTCCTGCATTCCAACTAGAGTGTCTGTGAGGGGTTGCAGTGTTGTGGCACCAGCACCAGTGCCTAAGGCCCAATTTTTCTGCCCCTGTCTAACAGGGGCGTGAAATTACAATTTTTGATGCAATACTTTGCAGCAGGGCTCGTTCCTGCGTTCCAACTAGAGTGTCTGTGAGGGGTTGCAGTGTTGTGGCACCAGCACCAGTGCCTAAGGCCCAATTTTTCTGCCCCTGTCTAACAGGGGCGTGAAATTACAATTTTTGATGCAATACTTTGCAGCAGGGCTCGTTCCTGCATTCCAACTAGAGTGTCTGTGAGGGGTTGCAGTGTTGTGGCACCAGCACCAGTGCCTAAGGCCCAATTTTTCTGCCCCTGTCTAACAGGGGCGTGTAATTACAATTTTTGATGCAATACTTTGCAGCAGTGCTCGTTCCTGCGTTCCAACTAGAGTGTCTGTGAGGGGTTGCAGTGTTGTGGCACCAGCACCAGTGCCTAAGGCCCAATTTTTCTGCCCCTGTCTAACAGGGGCGTGTAATTACAATTTTTGATGCAATACTTTGCAGCAGGGCTCGTTCCTGCGTTCCAACTAGAGTGTCTGTGAGGGGTTGCAGTGTTGTGGCACCAGCACCAGTGCCTAAGGCCTAATTTTTCAGCTCCTGTTCAACAGGGGCATGTAATTACAATTCTTGATCTAATATTTCACAGCAGGGCCCTGTGAGGGCTTACAGTGTTTTGGCCACAGCAACACCTAAGGCCCAAATTTCTGCTGAGTATATAGGGCAGGACCCTACTTTCAAACATCTAACTTACAAACGACTCCTACTTGCAAATGGAAGGAGACAACAGGAAGTGAGATGAAATCTACCCATAGGAAGGGAAATTCTCTCATGTAAGAGTTAATATGGGAAAACAATTTCTCCTTTCCACTGATGCTTTCCAATCCTTGTTCCACAAAAAAACCCAAATTTTCAAAAAACATTTTTCATTGGGACAAAAAAGTGAGGTGAAATCTTCTGAAGAGGAGGAAAGACGCAAAACAAATGTCACAGGGGTGATAACCCTTCCCTATGTTTTCCAAAAAGCTTAGAAAAGATTTTTTGGCTGGAGCTAAACACATTAAAAATGTTCAAAATTACAAACAGATTCTACTTAACAACAAACCTACAGTCCCTGTCTTGTTTGCACCGCCTGTATACTGCTGTTCAGAGTATATAGGGACCTTTCCTTATTTTAATTTGGGTGCGGGGTTCCCCTTAATATCCATACAAGACCCAAAGGGCCTGGTAATGGACTGGGGGGTACCCATGCCGTTTGTCTCACTGATTTTCATCCATATTGCCAGGACCCGACATGACATTAAACCCGCAAGCAGTTTTAAATGAGATTTTTTCCTTTAAAAATGACATTTGGTGCAGGGACTGTTCTAAACATGGGAAACACGCGTCACTTTACAGGCATACTATAGACACCCCCCAGGTACGATATTTAAAGGAATATTTCACTTTTTTGTTTTTACTTTAAGCATCATTAAAATCACTGCTCCCGAAAAAACGGCCGTTTTTAAAAGTTTTTTTTGCATTGATACATGTCCCCTGGGGTAGGACCCGGGTCCCCAAACCCTTTTTAGGACAATACCATGCAAATTAGCCTTTAAAATGAGCACTTTTGATTTCGAACGTTCGAGTCCCATAGACGTCAATGGGGTTCTAACGTTCGTGCGAACTTGCGGTCCGTTCGCGGGTTCTGGTGCGAACCGAACCGGGGGGTGTTCGGCTCATCCCTAGTACAGAGTAGGGATGAGCCGAACACCCCCCCCCCCCCCCCCCCGGTTCGGTTCGCATCAGAACATGCGAACAGGCAAAAAATTTGGTCGAACATGCAAACACCGTTAAAGTCTATGGGACACGAACATGAATTATCAAAAGTGCTCATTTTAAACGCTTATATGCAAGTTATTGTCATAAAAAGTGTTTGGGGACCTGGGTCCTGCCCCAGGGGACATGTATTAATGCAAAAAAGAAGTTTTAAAAACATCGTTTTTTTGGGAGCAGTGGTTTTAATTATGCTTAAAGTGAAACAATGAAAGTGTAATATTCTCTTAAATTTCGTACCTGGGGGGTGTCTATAGTATGCCTGTAAAGGGGCACATGTTTCCCTTGTTTAGAACAGTCTGACAGCAAGATGACATTTCAAAGGAAAAAAGTCATTTAAAACTACTCGCGGCTATAATGAATTGTCGGTCCGACAATACACATAAAAGTTCATTGATAAAAACGGCATGGGATTTCCCCACAGGGGAACCCCGAACCAAAATGAAAAAAAATTACGTGGGGGTCCCCCTAAATTCCATACCAGGCCCTTCAGGTCAGGTATGGACTTGAAGGGGAACCCTGCGCCAAAATTTTTTAAAAAATGGCGTGGGGTCCCCCCAAAAATCCATACCAGACCCTTATCTTAGCACGCAACCTGGCAGGCCGCAGGAAAATGGACGAGAGAGTGCCCCCCCTCCTGAACCGTACCAGGCCACATGCCCTCAACATTGGGAGGGTGCTTTGAGGTAGCCCCCCAAAGCACCTTGTCCCCATGTTGATGTGGAGTAGGGCCTCACCCTTGCCCAGTTGTTGTGGTACCTAAGATAGGCCCAGCCTAAATGTTGATTCCCATACACTAGTCCTTTCACTTTTTTGTCCTCGCAAGATTCACAACCAGTGCAAATTCCTTAACTGTCATATTGGGTGGTTACCCAGGCAGGTTCTTCCCCTCCTTTAACAAAGTCTCTGACCTTAGATTCTAAATGTTCCAATAAAGCAGAGATCCCGTTCTGTGGATCTTTTGGTTGGTAAACTGTCAAGTCCCACAAATAAAAGGCTATATTACTCTGACGTTCTCTCCTTGTCTAGATTTTTTTTCCAGCCTGCCTTCCAGGTTGATTCTGCTAGCTGCAGTATCAGTATATATATACATCCCAGCTTTGTGCAGCTACATCTCACTGCAGGCCATTAGTATGTCTGGAAGGCCAACAAGGTGAGGCAGACAGTCACAAGCCAATAAAAGAGGGCAAGCAGGCTCTGTGTCTAGAGGCAACAGCAGTGGTTAAGGCCCAATTTCTCTGCCCCTGTTTAACAGGGGCGTGTAATTACAATTTTTGATGCAATACTTTGCAGCAGGGCTCATTCCTGCACTCCAACTAGAGTATCTGTGAGGGGTTGCAGTGTTGTGGCACCAGCACCAGTGCCCAAGTCCCAAATTTTCAGCCCCCATTTAACAGGGGCGTATAATTACAATTTTTGCTGCAAAGTTGCTGGGGGCGGCGGTATTGTCAAAAGTTTTTTCACCTTAATGCATATAATCATTAAACCTGTCATAAATCTGCACCCAGAGGCGCCTCTCTCCTTGTGTTTTCTCAGAGCATTTCCAATACTGCAGCTCTTGTGGGATGTTCCTGGTCTGCAGTGGTCAGGACCTACCAAAAGTGGTCCAAGGAAGAAACACTGGCAAACCTGCGACAGAATCCTGGGCGGCCAAGGCTCATAGATGTATGTGAGGAATGAACGCTGGTTTTTGTAGTCTGATCTGATAGAAGGGCTACTGTGTCTCAAATTGCTAAAAAAAAAGTAAATGGTGGTTAGAAAGGTGTCAGAACACACAGTGCATTGCAGTTTGTTGTGTATGGGGCTACATAGCCGCAGACCAGTTAGGATGCCCATGTTGACCCATGTCCACACCAAAGCACCTACAATGGGTATGTGAGCATCAGTAAACCCTTTACAACCACTTTTTGCTACAGGTAAGCCTAAAATGATGTCATCGGCACATGCGCACTGAAGCAATAGCATGTACATGCCGTTGCTTCAGTATGTGTGCCACTGCCGGCGGCTCCCACGCGCCAATCACAGTGCCGGAGCCCGTGAAACCCAGAAGTAACTCCGGCAGTAACCTGCCGGAGAGGTGTACAGGGACCGCTGCAGGGGCTTCGATCTAAGGTAAGTAATTCATAATGAGCTAGTATGCGATGCATACTAGCTCATTATGCCTTTGTCTTGCAGGGTTTTTTTTTGGATCGTGGGTTTAACGCAATTTACTTCTGTGTGCATTACTGCCAGTTTAACGCCATATAGTTCTGTATGCATTACTGCCAGTTTAATGCCATATAGTTTTGTGCATTACTGCCAGTTTAATGCCATTTACTTCTGTGTGCGTTACTGCAAGTTTAACGCCATATAGTTCTGTGTGCGTTACTGTCAGTTTAATGCCATATAGTTTTGTGTGCGTTACTGCCAGTTTAGCGCCATATAGTTTTGTGTGCGTTACTGCCAGTTTAACACCTTATAGTTCTGTGTGTGTTACTGCCAGTTTAATGCCATATAGTTCTGTGTGCGTTACTGCCAGTTTAACGCCATATAGTTTTGTGCGTTACTGCCAGTTTAACGCCATTTACTTTTGTATGCGTTACTGACAGTTTATCGCCATATAGTACTGTACGTCACTGTACGTTTGGCACATTATATTGCAGTATATTATAGTGTATCTGTCACGTACCTGGTAGGTTGTGAGCCTGAAGTGCAGAGAAGGACCTCCCTTACAGCTCCCACTCCTGTTCCTCTGGAATGGAGACAGAAGGCCAGGAGTGAGGAGTGGTATGGGTGCCTGACAGGATCGACAGTCACCGGAAGTTCAGGAGTGGTGACACCCTCTGGGTCCAGAAGCTGAAGAGGACGCTGGATCGCAGAGAGGACCCGGAGCCACAGCAGATAAGGAAGCAGGTAAGTAAGCAGGTAAGTAAGCAGGACTGGAACCAGGAACAAAGCAGCAGGTAGTAGCCTGGAACGCTGGACTGGAACCTGGAACAAGCAGCAGGTAGTAGCCTGGAACGCTGGACTGGAACCTGGAACAAACAGCAGGTGGTAGCCTGGAACGCTGGACTGGAACCTGGAACAAGCAGCAGGTAGTAGCCTGGAACGCTGGACTGGAACCTGGAACAAGGCAGCAGGTAGTAGCCTGGAATGCTGGACTGGAACCAGGAACAAGGCAGCAGGTAGTAGACTGGAACGCTGGACTGGAACCAGGAACAAGGCAGCAGGTAGTAGACTGGAACGCTGGACTGGAACCAGGAACAAGGCAGCAGGTAGTAGACTGGAACGCTGGACTGGAACCAGGAACAAGGCAGCAGGTAGTAGACTGGAACGCTGGACTGGAACCAGGAACAAGGCAGCAGGTAGTAGACTGAAATGCTGGACTGGAACCAGGAACAAGGCAGCAGGTAGTAGACTGGAACGCTGGATACAGGTGTCAGACTGAGGGGTGGTCAAACAAGCCAGAGGTCGGTATCGGTCGATCAGCAGAGGTACCAGGAACAACACAGAGGGATGATCAGGCAAGCCAAGAGGGTCTGGTGCAGGCGGATAGCAGGATGGTCTAACAGGAAGCCGGGTCAATAGCAGAGTACACAGGTCAGATCAGGTTAAGGCACACGGAATGCTGTAGAGCAGACAGCGGGGATGGAGTGTGACAGGCCGGTTTAAATAGCCCGCCTGGGACTAGCGGGAGTGCGCGCGCGCGTGCCCGTGCGTGCCAGCACCCGTGAACGCGCGCGCATGCGCAGTGGAACCCGCGGCCGTGTCCCCCTGCGTCTGGATCGCTGATTATTGGCAGGATCTTCATGACATTGCCCCCCCCCCAAGGGGCAGCCTCCGGATGCCCCTTTGAAGGAATTTCTCCGGATGGGCTCTTTTAAAAGATTGTAAAAGATTTTCAGCATGAATATTATGCTCGGGTTCCCAAGAATTTTCTTCTGGGCCGAACCCCCTCCATTTTATCAAAAATTGATTTTGGTTGCCTCTTCTCCTATGGTCCATGATAGCCTCCACCTCGAATTCCTCCTCCCCATCCACAAAATTTGGATCAGGAGGATCCGTACTTCGGCCTGGAAATGGGTTAGAAACAGAGGGTTTGAGTAGAGACACATGAAATACTGGATGCACTTTTAATGAATCCGGAAGTTCAAGTTCGTATGCCACCTCATTAATCCTTCGCTTAACAGGAAATGGGCCAAGAAACTTGGGACCCAATTTCTTTGATGGGCAAGCCATCCTGAGATTTACTGTAGATAACCATACCTGGTCCCCGGGTGTAAGTAACAGCTCACCTTGTCTCTTCTTATCAAAAGTTGCTTTATTATACTCCTGGGTCCTGGTCATGGTCTCCTGCAAAACTTGATTGTTGGAAGTGAAGAAGTCCAACCTCTCCTGAACTGCGGGTACTGTGCACTCTGGAAGAGAATTAGGCAGAAAAGAAGGGTGGTAACCATAATTTGCAAAAAATGGGGTTTGTTTGATAGCGGAATGAATAGAGTTGTTGTAGGCAAACTCGGCCAATGGAAGAACAGAAATCCAATCATCCTGGGCAAATGAAGAAAAACAGCTTAAATATTGTTCAAGAGTCTGGTTTGTTCTCTCTGTTTGCCCATTAGTCTGGGGGTGGTAAGCAGATGAAAATGAGAGTTCAATCTTCAATGTTTTGCATAGAGACCTCCAGAATCGGGAGGTAAACTGTACCCCCCGATCTGAAACGATATTAACCGGTACCCCATGGAGCCTGATGACTTCTCTAATGAATGCCTGGGCCGTTTCTGTAGCTGAGGGAGTGCCCTTCATTGGGACAAAGTGGGCCATCTTCGACAACCGGTCTACTATGACAAAAATTGAGGTGAAACCCCCAGCCGGAAGTAATTCCACAATAAAATCTATAGAAAGCATCTTCCAAGGCCTATCTGGGACAGGTAATGGCTTTAGCAAACCCCATGCCTTGGTCCTGTGCCCCTTGTTTCTGATACAGGTGGTACAGGATTCAACAAATCTCCTACAATCATCACGTAACTGAGGCCACCAAAAGGTACGCTGTACCAGATCAGTAGTTTTAGCCACTCCAAAATGCCCAGCAAAAGCATGGTCATGACAGAGTTCTAGTACTGAAACTCGTAGTTCTTCAGGTATAAAAATCCTATTCTCGTGCCATAATAACCCATCCTTAACTTGGAGTTCTGGCCTAATGGAAGACCCCAATTCTGCGGAAGCCTGCTTAATCCGGGAAAGCAGATCTCCCTGAAGCAAAAGAAAATTCCCCGGGGACAGAATGGTGTCCGGAGGGGAAACCTCTTGGGGCTTTTGAAACATCCTGGATAGGGCATCAGGCTTGGTATTCTTGGAACCAGGGCGATAAGTGACATGAAAAGAGAACCTGGAGAAAAAGAGGGCCCACCTGGCTTGGCGTGGCTTCAATCTTTTTGCAGACCTCAAATACTCCAGGTTCTTATGATCTGTAAAAATTAAGACTGGATGAGCGGCACCCTATAGCAGATAGCGCCACTCCTCCAACGCGGATTTGATAGCCAATAATTCTCTGTCACCTACATCATAATTTCTCTCTGCCGTGGACAATTTACGAGAGAAGAAGGCCACAGGATATAACAGGGCCTTAGTTCCCTGTCTTTGGGACAACACTGCCCCTACCGCAATTTCGGATGCGTCCACCTCTAGTACAAATGGCAGAGAGGAATCTGGATGTTTTAGCACGGAAGCAGAGGTAAAAAGGCCCTTGAGAGTCTCGAAAGCCTTTTGAGCCTCAGCAGACCAGTGGAAACGTGTACCCTGTTTAGTTAGCTGTGTGATGGGTGTGATGATGGCTGAAAACCCCTTAATAAATTTGCGGTAGAAATTAGCGAATCCAATGAATCGCTGGATCCCCTTCTTATCTGTTGGGACTGGCCAGTCTAGTACTGCAGTGACCTTTTGGGGGTCCATCTTAATGCCCTTGCTGGAAATGATTAACCCCAAAAATTGAATACTTTCCTGTTCAAATTCACATTTCTCAGCTTTTGCATATAGACCGTGTTGTCGAAGTCGGGCCAATACACTTCTGACGTGCCTGCGATGGGATTCAAGGGAACAAGAAAAAATTAGTATGTCGTCTAAATAGACGATAACAAACAGATCTAGAAAGTCTCGTAAAACATCATTGATGAAGTACTGGAATGTAGCAGGAGCATTGCACAGCCCAAACGGCATCACAAGGTATTCAAAATGTCCATAACGGGTACGAAAGGCGGTCTTCCATTCGTCTCCGTCCCTAATACGAACCAAATTGTAGGCTCCGCGGAGGTCAAGCTTAGTGAATATGGTAGCTGTCCCAAGTCTTTGGAACAGCTCTGGTACCAGAGGAAGAGGGTAACGGTTCTTTACAGTGATTTTGTTCAGCTCACGGTAATCTACACATGGTCTGAGGGTCTTGTCTTTCTTTTGTACGAAGAAGATACCTGCACCTGCTGGAGACGTGGATGGACGAATGAAGCCTTTCTTTAGATTCTCATTGATATATTCTTTTAAAGCCCCTTGTTCCACTTCCGTTAAAGGAAATATTCTTCCAAAAGGTATCTCGGCACCGGGGAGTAATTCGATACGACAGTCATAGGCCCGGTGAGGGGGTAAGACCTCTGCCCCCTGCTTGCTGAATACATCTAAGAAATCATGATATGCAGAAGGGATGGAAAGGTGCAGACTATGATCTGTGTTTAAACAGAGCAAGGTAGGATTCTTCTGAGTGTCCTGAAGTCTACAAGACTGTTGGCAATATGGGGAGGAAAAGGTAATCTCACCTGTGATCCAATTAATGTCAGGATTGTGGGCCTGTAACCATGGCATGCCGAGGATTATGGGGAACATAGGTGAAGCGATGATATCTAGGCGTAACAGTTCTTGATGAGAATTGGAGATGGAAATGGGTATTGGAACAGTCTCTTGGGTAACAGGCCCTGACTTAATGGCTGTTCCATCAGCTAGATGAATGGAGAGTCCATGGGTTTTAGGCAACAGAGGTATCCGGTGTTGGGTAGCAAAAAGAGAGTCCATGAAACAACTGCAAGCACCAGAGTCAATAATGGCGGCTATTTGCAGGGTCTCTCCTGGAAGCTGTAACAGGAGAGAGAGAGCAAGGTGAGTAGTGTTCTTAACCAGAGGTGCAACATAGTCAGAGGACAGAGATAGGCACTTACGGAGTTTAAGGGGACAGTTCCTGACATAGTGCCCAGGTTCCCCACAATACAGGCACAGATTATTCACCCGACAACGTTGTCGTTCCTCCTGAGTAAGAGAAGGCCGCAGAACCCCTAATTGCATTGGCTCAGGTGGGTTAAATGTAGACATTGGTGGTGCTGGTGATGTATGATGGGGAACTTTAGGGGTAACCCAAGTTGGGCGAGAGGTTCCCATTGCTCTCTCAGTCCTTCGTTCTCTTAGACGTCGATCGATCTGGATGATTAGATCGATCAATGCGTTCAAAGTCTGTGGGGTACCCACCCTGGCCAATTCATCTTTCAGAGAGTCAGAAAGTCCCATTCGAAACTGATAGCAGAGAGCCGCATCATTCCAATTCGTGTCTACACTCCACTTTCCGAATTCCGCCACATAGTCTTCTGCAGCCCTGCAACCCTGCTGAAGGGTGTGCAAAGCCGCTTCTGCAGTCACGGACAGCTGGGGGTCATCATACAGCTGACCTAGTGCGTCAAAGAAGGCGGAAAGATTAGTCAAGGATACGTCCTTTTGCTCCAAGAGGCGGTGGGCCCAGGTTTGGGGGTCACCGGAAAGCAGAGAGATTACGTAGCCCACCTTAGTAGCCTCAAGGGAAAAGGTACGTGGCTGAAGAGCAAAGAACAGTTCACAGGAGTTGCGGAAAGCCCTGAATTTGAGGCGATTTCCGGAAAAACGTTCAGGCGTCGGGACCTTGGGTTCCTGAGGGAGCATCACCACTGTTGAGGAAGGCCCGACTGAAGGAGCAGAAGCGGAAGGAGCTCCCTGAGCCCCAATGGGATTAGACAAGGTTAACACTCGTTCCTCCAGCCTGGTGTATCCTTGCTGCAGATTCTTGACTGCTTCAGTCAATCCTGCCAGGTGTGCACAGAGTTCCTCCATGGGAGACGTTCCCTGCTCAGGCTCAGACATGGCTGTCTGCTACTGTCACGTACCTGGTAGGTTGTGAGCCTGAAGTGCAGAGAAGGACCTCCCTTACAGCTCCCACTCCTGTTCCTCTGGAATGGAGACAGAAGGCCAGGAGTGAGGAGTGGTATGGGTGCCTGGCAGGATCGACAGTCACCGGAAGTTCAGGAGTGGTGACACCCTCTGGGTCCAGAAGCTGAAGAGGACGCTGGATCGCAGAGAGGACCCGGAGCCACAGCAGATAAGGAAGCAGGTAAGTAAGCAGGTAAGTAAGCAGGACTGGAACCAGGAACAAAGCAGCAGGTAGTAGCCTGGAACGCTGGACTGGAACCTGGAACAAGCAGCAGGTAGTAGCCTGGAACGCTGGACTGGAACCTGGAACAAACAGCAGGTGGTAGCCTGGAACGCTGGACTGGAACCTGGAACAAGCAGCAGGTAGTAGCCTGGAACGCTGGACTGGAACCTGGAACAAGGCAGCAGGTAGTAGCCTGGAATGCTGGACTGGAACCAGGAACAAGGCAGCAGGTAGTAGACTGGAACGCTGGACTGGAACCAGGAACAAGGCAGCAGGTAGTAGACTGGAACGCTGGACTGGAACCAGGAACAAGGCAGCAGGTAGTAGACTGGAACACTGGACTGGAACCAGGAACAAGGCAGCAGGTAGTAGACTGGAACGCTGGACTGGAACCAGGAACAAGGCAGCAGGTAGTAGACTGGAATGCTGGACTGGAACCAGGAACAAGGCAGCAGGTAGTAGAATGGAACGCTGGATACAGGTGTCAGACTGAGGGGTGGTCAAACAAGCCAGAGGTCGGTATCGGTCGATCAGCAGAGGTACCAGGAACAACACAGAGGGATGGTCAGGCAAGCCAAGAGGGTCTGGTGCAGGCGGATAGCAGGATGGTCTAACAGGAAGCCGGGTCAATAGCAGAGTACACAGGTCAGATCAGGTTAAGGCACACGGAACGCTGTAGAGCAGACAGCGGGGATGGAGTGTGACAGGCCGGTTTAAATAGCCCGCCTGGCACTAGCGGGAGTGCGCGCGCGCGTGCCCGTGCGTGACAGCACCCGTGAACGCGCGCGCATGCGCAGTGGAACCCACGGCCGTGTCCCCCTGCGTCTGGATCGCTGATTATTGGCAGGATCTTCATGACAGTATCCGTGGAGTGTGTCTGTGTACTGTAAGTACTCAAATTAAAGTGCACCAAACACCTCTTTACATTGATTAAAGTGCATCCACGTACAGATTTCAACTTCTTCTTTACATTTGCTTATAAGCACTGCCCCCTGCCTCCCAATAATGTCTGGGAGGACAACAAAGAGAGGCAGACGTTCCCATGGCACTGTAAGGGGGCCAGCAACAAATGTGTCCACAGTTAAAGGTGGACATGATGGTCAGTCCTCAGGCAGGGCATCATTTGCTCTGTTTAGTGAGTTTGCCCATGCTATCCAGCCACAGCATGCAAAGGAGGTGGTGCACTGGCTTACTAAACCTTCCTCATCCTCTGTCACACAAGCAGAGACAAGTGTGCAGTCCCCTGTAGTTGCCAGAGTGGATAAACCTGCCTCCTTGTCCACATCTATTCTTGCCATAGCCCCAACATCAGCCATTGAGGAGTCAGCTGAGTTATTTGACCACAGCTTCAGCCACTTGCTCCTTGATGATGTCCAACCACTACTGGATTCAGATGTTGGTTCTGAGGTTAAGGGTGACAGAAACATGAGCCTAGAGAGAGGGAGGAACACTGGTAGACAAATTGTCATTTATGTTCCCCAAGCCACAGCGTATTGCCAAGTTGTCTCCAGTAGTAATGATGAAGATGGAGGAGATGGAGATGATGATGATGAGGTCACTGATGCGACTTGGGTGCCAGATAGTGCAGAGGAGGAAACTGAAGGTGAGGCAGCACAACCCCAAGGAGGCCGACATCAAGAAAGAGTAGAGAGCAGCCACCCTCTTCCATCACATTCTGTAGCTGTTATCTCCTGACCCACTCCCCAAAGCTCAGCTGTCTGGGCCTTTTTCAGCACATCTGCAGCAGATCGCACTGTTGCTATCTGCAAACTGTGTCTCAGGCACATCAAACATAGCAAAAACACCAACCATAAGCATATCATTGCAATTTTTTTTGCCTTCATCAAGAGCACCTCTATAGGGTTGCGGTGGGAAGGCGCCCTCGACACCCAAAGAGTAATTTTTCTGCACCTGTTTGACAGGTGCATATCATTGCAACTTTTTGCAGCAAGACCAATTCTTGCTTTCATTAAGGGTACCTCTATAGGGTTACTCGACACCGAAAGACCAATTTTTACGCACCCGTTACTTCTATACAAAGTCAAAGTGACACCAGAATGTATCCAAAAAATCTCTAATCTTGTTCACGGTGCACTACATTGTGGCCTCATCATGCACACTGACTCCTCAGCTGTTAATGAGCAAAATAAAGGCAGCCTGTAGGGAAAATGTCATTTTTTTGGCTTTATAAATGCAATTATTGCTGCAGCAGATTCTAGACATGGTACAGATCTGCCACATTAGAGGTAGACTAAGGGGACCACCCAGGCACTATATTGGAAGGAATTGTTCATGTTTAGGCTTTCACTTTAAAAATCAAAAAATCACTGCTCATTTAAAAATGAAGTTTTTCACAAACTTTTTTTTTATTGATACATGTCCCCCAGGGCAGGACCCAGACCCCTATAACCATTGTATGCCCAATTACTTGCATATAAGCCTTCACAATTGGCACTTTAGATTTTTGATGTTCGGGTCCCATTGACTTTAATGGGATTCGTTATTCAGGTCTGAACTTTTGCGGTGTTCGGAAGTTCTGGTGTGAACCGAACAGGGGTCTGTTCGTCCCATCCCTAACTATGAGTAGCTAGAGACACTGTGCGCAATTGCTGCACATTCAACCAGACGCATCTCAACATCATTGACATCTGGCACAGGGGTGTCAGCAGAGAGGATAGACAATACAGCCTGTTATTTGTCCTTTTACGGCATATTCCATAACACTACAGCTGATTTTGTCAGGAAAGATGAAGCTTACTCACTTTCTTGAATTTGCTTAAGCTTCCCTTCCTAGTGTAACTATTGGTCTACCACACGTATGCTGCCATGTTGGCACCAAGAAAACTAAACATGATATGATACTTACCTCATAATTTGCCTTTCCCAGTTTCAATCAATGCAAGCATATTGACCCCACCTAGTTCATTCCTAACAGTGAATGGGCTGTTGTGTCCACGCTTTATAGCTACTGGTCCTGTGGGTGGAAGTAGGCTGGGCTACTAACACTTGAATGCTGCCATGGATTGGCACCAGCAAAGGCCAATTGCAAGGTAAGTATGAGACAATTTAAAAATTTCAGTAAAGTAAGGAAGAGTTAGAATTTGTTTTTATTGCTGTCTGTGTCTTTGCCTGATGACACCAACACCTCCAATTTCTTGTGCAGTCTTCACAGGAACAAGGTGGTCATAAAGAGATATAAACACCTGACAAAAATCTTATCTCTTTCACAACTTCTCCTCTCCTCTTTTCTCCTTCCATCCTCTCTTCCTTCTTATGACACTTACTTCCTTCCTCTTTTCTTTTCCTCTTTTTTTTGCCTCTCCTCTCCTCTTCTCTTTTCTCCTTCTGTCCTCTCTTCCTTCTTATCACACTTCCTTCTTTCCTTCCTTCCTCCCTTCCTCTTTTCTTTTTCCTATTCCTCTTTTCTTTTCCTCTTCTCTTCTCTTCTCTCCTCTACCCTTCTCTTCACATTTCTCCTTCTGTCCTCTCTTCCTTCTTATCACACTTCCTTCCTTCCTTCCTCTTTGCTTTTTCTCTTTTATTTTCCTCTTCTCTGCTCTCCTTCCGTCCTCTCCTCTTCTTGCTCCTTCCGTCCTCTCCTCCTTCTTATCACACTTCCTTCCTTCTGTTCTTTTTTCTTTTCCTATCCTCCCCTCCATTCTCTCCTCTCCTTCCTTCCGTCTGTCCTCTCCTCTTCTCTTTTCTTCTTGCATCCTTTCTTCCTTCTTATCACACTTTCTTCCTTCCTCTTTTCTTTTTCTCTTTTCCTCTTTTCATTTTCTCTTCTCTCCTCTCTTTCTGTCTTCTCCTCTCCCCTCCCCTCCTTCTATCCTCTCTTCCTTCCTTTTTCCTACTCAACCCTCCCTCTGTCCATCTCTTCCTCCTCTTCCTCTCTTCCTATCATCCTTCCTTCTCACCTTTCTCTCTCTCTCTTCCTTCCTTCCTTTTCTCTTTCCCATCTTTTCTGCTTTCATTTCTTCCCTTTTCTTTATTCCTCCCTCCCTTCCTTTCTCTCTCTCTCTCTCCCTCTCTCTCTCTCTCTCTCTCTCCCTACCTTCCTTATTCCCTCCCCCTTTCCTTACAATACACATTATGCCAGGAATACATCCTGGCTGAGAATCCTCAGCTAGGCTGGCGATGACAATGGATTTAAGATACTATTGTCAGATTATTTTTGATGCATCGGTTGAAAGAACACAATGATGATTATTTCAGTGGGGTGATAGAAAGGGCAGCGGGAAAATGATGAAGTGCATCCATAAACAAGACGGAATACTCGGTGGATTGATAAAAGCTAAAAAAAAACTTCAGAAAGTGTTATTTATGAGTTAGGAAAGTGAAGGAAGTTTTTAAAAGTAAAATTACACAATCAAAAATCAGACTGCAGACAGAGGAAGCCTCGCGCAGACTGAGTTACGACTAATGAGTATTTTAGGAAGACAGCTGAGGACTACCTGGGAAGAATGTAATTAAAAGAACCCTTTCAATCCACTTAAACAGAGAATGAAAAATCAGAAGTCTGTGAAATAGCTTGACTGTGCCTTTGAAACAAAGCAGTCTGGATAGGTCTGATATCCCCATCTGTCAACTGAATGTTTTTTAATTTTATTTTATTGGATAAATGCATTTAAGAAAGAAGAGATAACTTCTAGGAGGTTTTTGAGGTGTCAATAAGTCATATAATGTACACGAAAACAAATTTACAATTTATATCAAATATCTGTAGCCGACAGTGGACTACAAGTATCTGCATTGCAGACCTATTTTTGCATTTTACACTGCTGCTGTGTCCCTCTAGTGTTGGGCTAGTAACTTACATCATCCCCCTGTGACAAGTGAAGAGCATTGTAGGAATTGTAGTATCTTGAACAGAAATTTTGGACTATGGAACTATTATTGGACCACACTTCCCATCAGGCCACCTGCTACCCAGGAAGGAATGCTGGGAAAGATAAAAAAGAATCTCTTTTTCCCGGGCGCCATGAGGTGAACACATCCCTGCTGCTGTGCGAGAGGACTGCAGCCTGCCAAGCGGCGACCCCAGACCGGCCCAAGCGGGTCCAACGCAGCTTTCTACTCAGGGGACATCACCGCAGAGTCGCTGTATCAGCCGGATCAGATGACGTACAGTTCCTGCAGCCAGTCAGTCATCTCCGATCATTTGTCAGGGGGATGACTATTCCGCAATGACTCTTCAGGAGAATCCTACGCTGTTCTTCAGTTGGTGAGAGGGCTTCTGCATACCTCCCAACTTTTTGAGATGAGAATGAGGGACACCTATCAGCAAAAGTATGCAGGCATAGGACACACCCCTTGCCACGCCCCCTTAAAGGAGAATTGTAGAACAAAACAAGATTGGTTAAACCCACAAGTGCTTTTTTTTACCACTACTATTCCTTTATATTGGCTTTTGGAATTTACAAATGCAGCGATTTAGAAATCAGATGAAAGGTTTAGTGCTGGAAAAAAAAACTTTTTGATAGCTAAAAAGTGAATTTTTATATACATCATTATAGATACGACCAAAATGAGTGACAAATGAGGAGGAATGAGGGACAGAGGGACATTGCTCCAAATCAGGGACAATCCCTCGAAATCAGGGACAGTTGGGAGCTATGCTTCTGCCCAGTAAATACAAACCCTGCCTTATTACATTGCATACGAACACTGTATACAGACATCTTACCCCTTCTAATTACTTTAAAAATGACGGCTAGTCAGATTGAGTTGTTCTTATCTGCCTACACGCCACTTGCTATATTCAGGATACAGTTTTCTTGAGCTCCAACTACCGGTGAAGACAATTGCAGGCCTTGCACTCTGGACATTGCTGTTTACTGCTATTTAAAGGGATCCAATTCTGATACTTATTAAACCTGGTCTCCCATTAGGACTTAAGGTAAAATAGGCTGGCCAGGGATTTCCTATTAGTGGTGTCATAAAATACAGTAATTACTAGTCCACTTCAGTACCATTCCTGCATGTGATTGCTGTCTGTGCTTATGTAAACTGTTATTCTGTAACTGGGATTTCCAGCTGTAATTCAATTGCTTTTAAGGATCTCCTCACTTCGAGCCTTGACTGTTCAACCAGAACTCATCTGACCTAAATCCTGTTATTTAACTCTCTTTCTGAACTAGTAAAATCAGAGAGTCTTTTATCCACAGTGTGTTGGTGTGTCATTTAACGGTATGACCAAAATGTCTGAACCCAGAGTGTCAGGTAGGCTGGAAAGTTCGCAGGGTTCTGGAGGGGCAGATGAACAGGTAATTCTAAGCAACCCCCAAGGGGGCAGTGCTACATATCTTATCAATAAAATTCACAAAGAGCTTTAAGAAGATCTTATATAACTACACAGAATGACCATCGCAATATGTTATTCCCATTATAGTGCCTGTAATAATTTACCAGGGAGTTATCAGAGCTTGTACTGTACACCAGTATTTCTCAACCTTCCTCAGTCATGGCACCCTAAAGTAAGCATTGGTGTGCACAGCCTATTGCATTAGTGTGTGCACCCCACAGCACAAACACACATGCGTGTATATCAGCAGAGCAGAGATTGGTGTCAGTAGGGTAGTGGACGGTGTAAGTAGTTTTTATTTATTTATTTTTTTATTATTTTTTACAATTTAATTTTTTTTTATTCATTTATTTTTTTTTTACAATTTTTTTAGGATCCCCATTGGGCGGCATCAGTGAAATAGCAAGGGTCAAAACAGAGAGAAAGGGACTGATGACAGAGCTTCCCCAGTCCCTATCTTTGAAGCCTCAGCTGCACTAGACAGTGAACAAATGGGAAGTACTCTTTGCTGAGTGGCTTCCTGTTCATTCACAACATAGTTCACTATGCTTCAGTTAAGAATGAACACCGGAGCGATCGATACAGATCACTCGTGTTCATTCATCCATTCTGAAACATCCCCCGCAGCAGCCAGCGGGAAAGTAAAAGAGGGAAACTGCCATCACTGCAGGGGAGAGACAGGCCCAGGGAGCAGGGGGAATCAGCACCGCACATGGTAATTAGGGTGTACCCAGGCACACTCAGCACACTCTGTGTGCATGCCTATGAAAGTAAGCAAAATCTCAAGGCGCCCCAGACCAAAATAGGGTTTTGTGTCACATCAGAAGCCCCCTTTAATATCACATTTCACATCAAAAAACAAAAAACGTGATTTTTTTTTATCAATTACCCCAAATTAAACCCATTCTCATGTGTTGAGATTAATTTTGATTTTGTTTTTTGCTTAACCAGTATTTTGTCAATATGTCAGTTATGGTGGGTTTGGCCCTGTCCGTGTCTGCCCATTGTCTGTGGGTGTTGGTGGAGATTTGGTTATAGTATCCACCTCACTTTCTATCCCTGTAACATCCGGGACCCCACAGAGGCCCCTCTTGATTGTTTAAGGTAAGATTTTCTTGCTCCCCACTCCCCCACCTCCCCCCCTCCTCTCCCCCCCAGTTTCCCCTTTCTCCCTCCCACCCCCGTCTTCCCCCCTTTTTTCTTCCCTTCTTTCCTTCCTATTTGGCCTTCCCGTTTCCCTCTCCCCTCTCTTCCTCCCTTTTCCTCTTTCCTCACCTTCCTTTCTTTCTTTCCACTAGTCTTTCCCATTGCCCTTTCCCCCCCCCATCCATTTCTCTCTTCCCCCTTCTTTACCTCCCCTCCCTTTTCTCCCCCCTTTTCCATTTACCCTTCTTCCCCCCCCCCTCTTCCCCTCCCCCCTTCCCTCTCCCTCCTTTCCTTTTCCCTTCCTTCCCTTTCCTCCCCTTTCCTCCCCCCATCCCTTCCTCTTTCCTTCTCCTTCCCTAGCCCCCATTTCTCTGATATCACCACTAAGTTTATTTTATCCCCATGATCACATAGGAGTCTGTTTTCTCTTGGGGGAACACGTAGTTAATCCCGCAGGATCCCCAGGCTTCTCCTTCACCGGACCAGCTGACAAAAACTACACATGGTGAATCAGCAGTCTTCTTGGTAGTTTTCTAGGTATGAATGTAGATGTTAGAATACAGCTTATGTTTATACTTATATTTTACTTGAGATAATTTGTCTCCCCTGCCCACTCTCTTTGCCCGTGACATGCTGTGGTGTATGTAACAAGCCCTATTAGGATACCGTTACAAAAATGTAAAGCAACATGACTCTGTATATTGAAAGTTTGTAATGTTTAATATTTCTTGGTAATAATATTATTTGTTAATGTTTACATACGTTATTTGTTAATAATATGTTTGTATATCTTTGCAGTTTATGTACAAATTTGTTCTCCAATCTAAGGCCCTGATGAAGCGGGACTACTCGTGAAACGCGTAGGCAAGTTTTCTTGATTCTTCAGTCAGAACCAGCACATCCTGGATAGACTTAGAGTAACTGTGATTTTAACCAGTTGTATTCAGCTTTTTTAAATCTAACCAATTGTATATGGAAATTAAAGATGGAAAAAGTCCCACCCCATTTTTTCTTATTCAGTAATAAAAAAAAAAAAAAAAAACGCAGTTCCCTTGGCAGAAGGGAATCCAATCAGAAACGCAAACCAGAAGGGTTTTTTTTCTGCCTCTAAACGCTGAGCTCAAAATAATCCTGTAATCGTCCTAATGTGCATGGACACATAGGATAAAATTGAGCTGCTTCTACAGGCAAAACACAAAACTCCTGTAGAAGTTGTGATTTTTAAGCCCGTGTGCATGGAGCCTAAGGCTGTCCATACACAGTGCAAATTTCTTTCTGGCAACCACGGTTTGTAGGAAAGAATTTTGCACGATTCCCCCATCAACACAGGCAATGTTGACAGGGAAATCAGCAGGAGAGGGCGGAGAAGCCACCCCTGCTGGAAGTGATTATTGCTAGCGGCTATAGCAGCTGCTAGTGATAATCGCAAGAGAATCCAGCAGGCTGGGTGTACCCAAGTTGTTCATTTAACTTTGTACATTCAGCCTGCCCATTAACTGTTCGAATCTCAGCTGGTTGCTGCTCAACCGCCCGAGATTCGAACCGCTGTATGACTGGCCTTAGAGAGGTCTATCCTGCCTCTAGCTAATAGACTGAACTTTTACATTCTCTATTAGTTCTATTAGCTCAACACTCACAGTTATCTTTTTTATCACTTGACCTTTTCTTTTAAATTGTAAGCTTTAACCAGCAGGGCCCTCTGATCTCTCTTGTATTGAATTGTATTGTAACTGTACTCTCTACCTCCATTTTGTAAAGACCTGAGCAATCTGTTGGCACCATATAAATCCTGTATAATAATAATAATAATAATTAGCTATTAGACAGTATTTAGTGAAGAGGAAACTTTTTTCTTGTTCATACATCACAGGACACAGAGGCTAACTGGTAACACTGGACACTGGTAACCCTAATTACAAAGTGAGTTCCTCCCCTATATAACCCCTCCCATATGGAGAGTACCTCAGTTTTTCGCCAGTGTCTAAGGTGATTGGTCACATTGAAGATGTGCTAAGAAGAAAGGGTCTGCGAGGACATACGAGCTATACAACCGGCCATACCTCGGGCCAATACTAAAACTCCTAAGATGGATGGTACCCGGGCCTCGTGATAAGAAGAAATTAGGTTTTGCCTGTAATGTCTCTCCTTGGAGGTCTGGGCTCTGGGATCCAGGCTTTAGTGTACTAATATAATAGTGGCACAAAAAGTTTCTGGCAGAGTCTTCTACAGGTCCAGGGAAGAGGATCCTGTGAGTAGGAACCCAGAGCCCTGAAGGTTAGCACAACGCTACCCGCCGTGATGGGTGAAGTCTGGAATTTCTCTGTTCTCAGCAGTTCTTGAGGCAGGGATAAGGTAAGTAAAGACAATCTTAAAAGTATACACATTATAGATTATCTTCTGTGAGTAGTTGTATGTCTTTCCACCACTAGAGGGAGTAAGAGACATACATGGTATACTTACATGCCTTCCAGGATACACGCCCAGTGAAACTGGTCTGTGAAACAGCTCACCTCCTCCGCTGCAGACTCTGCCACAGAAACATAATGGGGGGGATCCCATGCAGTTCGGGGGTCCCACACAGTCCTCTGAAGGTCTCCTTTCTCCCCCCTCGCCCCGGCCGCCGCCATGATGGCCCTACACGCATGCGCATGCAGGGAGCGCGCTTTTACAGCAGGGTCGGCCGGGAAGGAGGGGGGCGTGGTTGCGGCGCCATGCACGTGTGGCATGCATGGCGTGCCAGTGCGCAGGCGCAAAGCGGCCGTTTTTAAAAGCCCAAAGCGTCGGAGCTCCTGTAAGCGGTGGGACACAGAGCAGTGGGCAGTAAGCATGGATCGGATCCTGCCAAACCTAAGACACCTACTCAGCATCAGGTTGTGCAGTTTATAGTTAATGTTTATATTGTAAGACTATAGCACAACAGTGATTGCACTTTACACTAGTACCTCTGCTTTGCAGCTTAGGACTATGTCTCCTCGTAAGAGGGCTTCAGGGGGAGGTAAAAGGGGCACCAGAAAATCATTGCCTACATCTAGGGGTTCTGGACATGTCTGCAGGATACCATCCCCCCCTGCAAGACTGGAGGCAGCCTCACAGGATGAGTCTGTACCCCTGTCAGGTTTTGCAGCCTCTCCCAATGTGTCAGTCCCTGTTTATGTCACAGAAGACGCTTTAAAGGCTGCATTGGATGGTTTAGAAGAAAGGATTACTACCTTTGTCACAGCTTCTTTAAAAAATAGCAGAAAAAGGGGCAGATCCCCTCCCTCTGCTTTGGGTTCCCTATCGGATGAGCATTCTGATAATGAGGAAAGATCCCTATTTGAGGATAGGGATGAGGTGCAGTCGGGCGAATTAGGGGAAGAGGAGAAGCTCTCTTCTACCTGCCAGGCCCTCAAAGCACAGGTGCAATTTTACACTGAATTGGTGCATACCACATACAGATTG
Organism: Lithobates septentrionalis; assembly: GCA_037952835.1. Lineage (NCBI taxonomy): Eukaryota > Metazoa > Chordata > Amphibia > Anura > Ranidae > Lithobates > Lithobates septentrionalis. The sequence continues at coordinate 998,029 of JBBDGP010001418.1, forward strand.
CCCTCTGCTGAGGCTGTCATTTCCCCTGTTTCCCCACAGGCTGCGTACGCCTTCCCAGCTCATCCTTTACTGGATGAATTGTTGTATGAGGACTGGGGTCACCCAGATAAACTATTTTCTCCTCCTAAAAGGTTTTCTATGCTTTATCCGGTGAAGGAAAGTTTCACCAAGAAGTGGGGAGTCCCAGACATAGGTGCGGCTGTTTCTTGTGTGAATAAGAGCCTGACCTGTCCTGTGGACAATGCTCAAGGGTTTAAGGATCCAACTGACAAAAAGCTGGAAACTTTATTTAAAGCTTCTTTCTCTGTGGCAGGCGCTGTAATCCAGTCTACGGTTGCAGCAATTGGCATGTGCCAGTTCCTCAAGGAACAAATGAAGCAGGTGCTTAGCCTCCTTTCCACTGAGGAGGCCAAGGTTTATGCAGAACTTCCTAAAGCCTTGTGTTTTATGATTGATACCATTATGGATTCTGCTCAGCAAACATCTCGCCTCACTCCCCTGCTGGTACACATGCGCAGGTCCCTTTGGACTAAGCATTGGGCAGCTGAAGCCTCATGCAAAAAGTATTTAACTAGGTTCCCGTTTTGTGGAGAACGCCTGTTTGGGGATGATCTGGACAAATATATCCAGAAGATTACCGGGGGTAAAACCACGTTGTTACCGGTCAAAAGAAAGAATAAATGTCCTTCATTTAGACATTCTCTGTCCCCAGCCCCTGGAGCCTCATCCTCCAGGCAGTGGCGACGACCTCCCCAGTCAAATTCTAGGGGAAAGGTCCAAAGTCAAGCCCAAGGGCAAAAGAAACCTTGGGGTCCAAGATCTGGTAAACAGAACCCCAAGGCCTCCCTATGAAGGGGCGCCCCCGCTCGGCCGAGTGGGGGAAGGCTGCTGCAGTTTGCAGGCGCCTGGCAGGAAGAGATTCAGGACAGGTGGGTAGACTCCACGGTATCTCTGTGCTACAAGCTAGAGTTCCAGGAGCTTCCGCCATCTCGTTTTTTAAGATCAAGAGTCCCCAGGGACCCAGAAAAAAGAAGACCCTTACTTCTGGCCTTAGAACGTCTGTTATCCCAAGGGGTAATTATAGAGGCGGCACCGGAAGAGCAAAGCTTAGGGTTCTACTCAAACCTCTTAACGGTTCTAAAAACGAAACGGAGATGTCAGACCTATTCTGGATCTAAAAGACCTGAATCAATTTCTAGACATTTGTCCTTTCCGCATGGAGTCTATCTGCTCAGTAGTCTCCACCCTTCAGGGGGGAGAATTTCTGGCATTAATAGACATCAAAGATGCGTATTTGCATGTGCCAGTATTTCCTGCTCACCAAAGATTCCTAAGGTTTGCGGTGGATCTGCGCCACTTTCAATTTGTTGCTCTGCCTTTTGGTCTTGCTACCGCTCCTCAAGTCTTCACAAAAGTTCTAGCCCTGCCCCTAGCAAATCTAAGGGCTCAGGGCATAACTCTGACAGCATATCTGGATTATCTGTTACTCATAGAACAGTCCATAACTCGCCTAAACCACAATGTGCTCTGCACAGTAAAGTACTTAGAGTACCTAGGCTGGTGAGCGGATCCCACCATCTCCTCCGCCTCCTACGCAGACTTATCCGCTTCATCCCAGAAGAAGACAAACCGGCAGTTGTGGGAACAATCATCAACTCCCGACTCGACTATGCAAATTCGCTCTACATAGGACTACCCCAATATCAGCTTGCGCGCTTACAACTCATTCAAAACACGGCGGCAAGACTGTTAACAGGAAAAAAAACCTGGGAATCCATTTCCCGTTCCCTAAAGAGCCTACACTGGCTAACCATAAAGAATCGGATCAAATTCAAGACCCTCTGCCTCACCCACAAATGCATACAAGGAAATGCTCCGCTATATCTTCAGGAGAAAATAAAACACTACACACCCAATCGCAGCCTTCGATCAGCTAACCAAAACCTCCTCATCATTCCAAAATATCGCTACAAAGCAAAGGGAGAACGAAGATTCGCAGTCCAAGGACCTCGACTATGGAACGCTCTTCCGACCCACATCCGCATGGAAGAAAACCATCAAGCCTTCAGGAAAAAACTAAAGACCTTCCTTTTCTAAGAAGCTGGCAACAGAGAACGCATTCTAGCGCCTTGAGGCGATTTAGTTTGCATTTGCAGCGCTCTACAGATCCTTCATTCATTCATTGGGTCCTCAATCTAGAGAAATCCTCCCTGCAGCCCCTAAAAAGGCTGGAGCATTTGGGTATGGTCAAAGACACAGTCCAAAGCAGAATGTGCTTACCCAGATCAAAGGCCAGGACCATAAAAGATTTGGTCCGGGTAGTCTCAGCAAGGAGAAATCCCTCCATCCGACTATGTATGAGACTGTTGGGGAAAATGGTCACCTTTGAGGCTGTCCCTTACGCGCAGTTTCACTCAAGATCTTTACAAAGCAGCATCCTCTCTGCTTGGAACAAGTGAGTTCAAGCCTTGGATCTTCCAATGCGCCTATCCCCAGGGGTGCGCCAGAGCCTCAATTGGTGGTTACGGACCAAGAATCTTCTAAAAGGAAAGTCCTTTGTCCCAGTTACTTGGAAACTCGTAACCACAGGTGCCAGCCTAATGGGCTGGGGAGCAGTTCTGGATGAAGCTTCCACCCAGGGAAGATGGTCCAGAGCTCTTGCCCATGAACATTCTAGAGATTCGAGCAATTCGTTTAGCCCTCAAGGTCTGGACTTTCAGACTACAGGGTCATCCTGTCCCCATACAGTCCGACAATGCCATGGCTGTGGCTTATATCAATCACCAAGGAGGCACCAGAAGCCTGGATGCCCAAAGGGAGGTGAATCACATTTTTTTCTGGGCAGAAAGGCATATTCCTTGCCTATCTGTGATCTTTATTCCAGGGGTAGAAAATTGGCAAGCGGATTTTCTAAGCCGCCAGCAGCTGTGTCCAGAAGAGTGGTCTCTACACCCCGACATATTTCAGACCATATGTCAAAATATGTCAAAATTGGGGTACCCCGAATGTAGACCTGTTTGCGTCCAAGTTCAACAAAAAAACGGACAGCTTTGTGTCAAGAACAAAGGATCTGCTAGCATGAGGGTCAGATGCCTTAATGATTCCGTGGGATCGGTACTCTCTGGTCTATGCCTTTCCTCCAATTCCACTTCTTCCGTAGTTCCTTTGGAGGGTCAAAAGAGAAGCAAAGTCAGCCATTCTGGTGGCTCCGACTTGGCCCAGATGACCTTGGTATGCAGAGATCGTGAAGATGGCAGTGGAAAGACCTTGGATTCTTCCACTGCGTCCAGATATGCTTTCACAAGGTCCAATATTCCATCCTGCTTTACAAAGTCTGAATTTAACGGTGTGGCTGCTGAGACCCACATTCTGAAAAGGGCTCTCGGAATCAGTCCTTTTCCTGGTGAACTCAGGGGGTGGCATCCTAGAAAGTATGCCATTAGCAGCATTCTCGCTTTTCTTCAATTAGGTATTGAAATGAGGCTGGCTTTGAGCACTATCAAGGTCCAGATCTCGGCCTTATCAGTATTCTTTCAAAGGCCACTTGCCTCACATTCTCTGGTCGGGGCCATTATTCAGGCTTGAATCCGCCAGTCAAATCTCCTGTGTGCCCATGGAATCTGAATTTGGTTTTGTCCGTTTTGCAAGAACAACCCTTTGAACCATTGCACCATACTTTTTTAGTTCTTCTGACTAAGAAACTGGTCTTTTTGGTAGCCATTTCCTCGGCTAGAAAGGTATCATAATTTGCAGCTCTTTCTTGTAAAGAGCCTTATTTGATTATTCACAAAGATAGGGTGGTGTTGCGTCCTCACCTGACTTTTTATCTAAAGTGGTGTCAGGATTCCATCTGAATCAAGATGTGGTCCTACCGTCCTTTTTTCCAGATCCGCAGTCCGCGGAAGAAGAGTTGTTACACTCTCTAAATGTTGTAAGAGCAGTCGGTATCTATCTGCAGGCAACTGCTCAGATACAAAAGACTGATTGTCTGTTTATTCTGCCAGAAGGCCCCAGAAAGGGCCAGGCAGTGTCAAAATCGACTATTTCTAGATGGATTCGTCAAGTTATTATTCAGGCGCATGGTATAAAAAAGAAGATTCCTCCTTTTCAGGTTAAGGCACACTCAACCAGAGCAGTTAGTGCTTCATGGGCAGTGCGTCACCAGGCCTCCATGGCTCAAATCTGCAAGGCTGAAACTTGGTCTTCAGTCCATACATTCACTAGATTCTATCAGGTGGATGTAAGAGGGCATGAGGATGCCGCCTTCGGGCGCAGTGTGCTGCAGGCAGCAGTATAGATCCTCTTGTCCATTGGCGGTCTGTGTATTTTCTGATCTGTGTCTCCCTCCCCTCAATTTGGGCATTGCTTTAGTACATCCCACTAAGTAATTACCAAGCCTCTGTGTCCCGTGATGTATGAACCACAAAATAGGATTTTTAAATACAGCTTACCTGTAAAATCCTTTTCTTGGGAATACATCACGGGACACAGAGCTCCAGCTCCTCTTTGGGATTATACGTTGGGGTACTTATTGCTTTTCTACAAAACTGAAGCACTCTCCATATGGGAGGGGTTATATAGGGGAGGAACTCCCTTTGTAATTAGGGTTACCAGTGTCCAATCACCTGAGGGTACTATCTAACCCACTAAGTAATTACCAAGCCTCTGTGTCCCGTGATGTATTCCCAAGAAAAGGATTTTACAGGTAAGCTGTATTTAAAAATCCTATTTTTAAATGACTGTTTGGGTGGGTGCAGATTTTTCACTTGCTCCCAGTACCAGCTTGAGCCTTGCTCCAGTTGAGTGAGAATGAGTTATCAACGCTACACTCCATGTGATGAGATCAGCGGTATCTATCTGTCATTACTAGCACTGCATGAAAGTAAGGAAAACAATCTTATTCAGGTCCACTATTCGCAGTACATCGCAAGGATTTTTTTGCATACTAAACTGAAGAGGCTTAGCGGCTTCTGTTTTGCGCATACTGATGTAGGATTTGCCATGCCCTTTCTCAATCTGACTGATAAGGGGGGAGTCTGTGTTTAATATGTAGCTGTACCCCCATAGGGGCTGCTGAAATGTTGGATTGTCTGTCATCCTGCCCAGCCCAGCATTCACCTCTCAGACACTCAGACATTGAACAGTCCATATGCTTTGTTTGTTTTATTGAGGGGATTGAACGTGGATGGGGTAAGAGAAATATGGGATGCCCAGTAGAATTGGTAGCACCTGCTTAGGACAACTATATACTTTGTACAGAATTCATATATTTATAAAAATATGAATTCTGTACAAAATGTCATTCTTACATATACATTTTTAGGCATATTTTTTAATATATTCCTCCCCTTGATATATATGATTACTTTTTTTAATTGATCCAGATCATGCACTTTTAGCTTGATTTTTGGCCTTTTTTAGCTCAATATGTGCTCTGCTTTGCATCAGCTGTCAACCTTTGCAAGCCCCACTTTTTATTATCTCCTATTTTTCTGAAATTCTTTATCCCATTGCTTTGGGTCCGCTGACCGTTGTAGTTCTACGGCCACTGACGTCATGCCCATGAAAGTGTATTTAATGATGTTCTCCTCCAGAGAACAACAGGCCAGTAGAAGGAGCTGTGAGCTCCAAGCGTGTATCCTTTCATTCCACAGAGACAGTCCTGACCCCTTCCTCCCACCCCGTGCTGGTGACGTAATTTCCGGATCCACATCGGAAAAACGGGCGTGGTTTATGTGAAAAATGGGTGTGTCTTAAATGGCCGTGGCTCAAAGGGCGTGTGGTTAGAGTCTGAGATGAATGAGGGATGGAGAGGGAAAAGGGGGGAGAGGGATGGAGGGACAGCAGCCCCAGATCCTACACAACAATGGAAATATGTGTATTGCAGAAAGTTTAATAATCAGCGGATAAAGATACTTCAAACACCTGGTGTTAGCACTTCAATCACCATGCTTGTTTTAGTGTCAGGATGATTGAAGTGCATTATTTCTATTATTACATTGTAATATAAAATGAAATCTTCAACACACCATAATGCCGAATCAGTGGGATCCCTGAGCGTTTAACCTGCCGTCCGTCCTTGCCTCAGGTGCCCCCAGCAGAGTCCGTCCTTGCATCAGGTGTCCCAGCAGAGTCCGTCCTTGCATCAGGTGCCCCCCAGTGGAGCCCCCCTTACATGAGATGTCCCCAGCGAAGCCCCCCTTACATTAGGTGTCCCCAGCAGAGCCCCCCCTTACATCAGGTGTCCCCAGCTGTGCCCCCTTACATTAGATGTCCCCAGCGGAGCCCCCCCTTACATCAGATGTCCCCAGCGGTGCCCCTCCTTACATCAGGTGTCCCCAGTGGAGCCCCCCTTACATCAGCTGTCCCCAGCGTTGCCCCCCTTACATCATCCCCAGCCCTTTTTTTCATTTTTTCCTTTTTTCCTCTGTTTCTGCCATTTCTGCCTTTTTCCAGTTCTCTCCTTTCTATTGCTGTTTTCTTCCCGTGGCTTGCCTCCCGTCGGAAAATGCATCCGACGAACTGCGCATGTGCAGTCTGACGTCACGCCAGCTGATCGGGAAATCAGCTGGAGTGACGTAACATAGGAGGCATTATCCGACGGAGGGCACTCATGGACGTTACACCGCCTCCGCCTCTTGTTCTTGGTCTTCGGTAAAATGGCAGCCTCCGCCGGCCGCGGACCTCTAGCTGAGGCGGCGGGGAGCCACGAAAAATCGGGAAAAAAAGAATTTCCCGGAACATTTACCGGGAAATGCTAAGATCGTGAAAAAGGTCCAAATCCAGTGAATGTCCCGGGAAATTTGGGACAGTTGGTAAGTATGCACTTAGAGAGGCCCCCCCCCCCCCCTTGTTTCTTCTACCTGTTTTGCAGAGTTTCTGGGCACACTCTGAGGATGGCTGCCTCTTTTTAAATCACCCCCTTACCGTGTTTCAACTTTGTTTTACCTAAAGACTGACTAATCAAATGTACATTATTACAATCTAAGGGCATTGCCTCCTGGAGCGCCAGATACCCAATTTACCTTCACTTAGTGAGAGCTCGGTCCCTGTGCTGCGAGCGCATTGTGAAGCATATAAGGGTGCCCCATGGAAGAAGACCCGCTTCTGTGAGGCCACAAATATACAGTATGTATACGGGGAAGGGGTTAAACTGCTGACACATTGATATTAAATATAGATTGTTTAAGTGCAATTGATCCTTGCAAAAATGTATTCTTCTATGATACTTCCAGTTCTGATTTTTCTTTAAAAAAAAGCTGCTAAATACCTTATTTTGGCTATTTTGTTAAGAGATCACATGATCTTTCCCTGCTGGTTCCCATCTGCAGGGAAAGATCTGTGGGAGGAGCCTTTAGCAGTCCCTGTTAGTTCCGACCCCTCCCAGCTAGGATAGGAACACTCTAGCAGTGCCTGTTAGTTCCACCTACCTATTGGCTAGAAACATGTCAGCATTGAGCAAGACTGTGTACTATGAATACGCCTGCAAATATGACTGTTTAGTCATGTTGGCTGCCTAGAACGGGACCAAGGAAAAAGTGAACAGCTAGCCTGATCACTTCCACCAAAGCATGGGCAGTAAAGATGGCAATGGACGATCCATAGGACACAGGCAAGGAGGTAGCGCCAGCAATTGACATAATCAACAAGATTTTTACTACTATCATAGGCAGGGGGTGTGCCAGGTGTGTCTGGGCACACCCTAATCACTATGTGCAGTGCCGATTCCCCCTATTGTCCAGCCCCCCCCCCCCCCCCCCGTTGGCTCCCACCCAGCAGGGATGCTGGCTTCCCTCCTCTCCTCTAGGCTGCTGCAGGGGATGTTTCAGGATGGAGAACGGGGCAATGGGCTAGTAAATGAAGACAGTAAATGAACACAGTAAACACACTCGCTCACTGTGTCCATTCATAACTGAAGCATAGCAACACTCTGTTTACTATGCTTCCATTTGTGAATGAGCAGGAAGCCGCTCAGCACAGGGCACCTCCCATTTGTTTATTGCCCCATGCAACTGAGGCTGCAGAGAAGGGCATGTGTGTTTGGGCTTTGGGGTGCACACCCAAATGCAATAGGCTATAATGCACACCTATGATTACTATACACAAAACAAATGTAATAATGTATACATCATTACGTATGCAAAATATACCATACAATACAATAAAAATACAATGCAAAATAGCATGTAAGGACATTTTTAAAGATTTTGGGTTTAATGATACCTAATGCCGCGTACACACGGTCGTACTTTTCGTCTACAAAAGTCCAACGGACGCTGACGGACTAAAGCTGGCTGGTAATCCGATCGTGTGTGGGCTTCTCCGGACTTTCAACGTACTTTTTTAGCCTCAAATCCGACGTACTTTAGATTTGAAACATGCTTTAAAACTTTCCGACGGACTCGAGTCTGGTCGAAAAATCCGCTCGTCTGTATGCTAGTCCGACGGACAAAAACCCACGCTAGGGCAGCTATTGGCTACTGGCTATGAACTTCCTTATTTTAGTCCGGTGTACGTCATCACGTAAGAATTCGACGGACTTTTGTGTGATCGTGTGTAGGCAAGTCTGTTCGTTAGAAAGTCCGCCGCAAGTCCGTCGAAAGTCTGCCGGAAGTCTGTCGGAAGTCTGTCGGACAGGCTGTCTGACTTTTGTAGACGAAAAGTACGACCGTGTGTACGCGGCATTAGTTATTGCAAAACTCTACAATCTGTAATTACAGAATTTGGGTACAGATAATAAAGTCAGGCACTGCTTTTTTAATTGATAGTTTCCATTTAATGAATACATTTTCTTATTCATCATTCTGGGGCTTTTATTAAAACCAAGTACAAGAACAATAATGTATCAAGCTCTGCGTAACTTTTTACCTCTGACATTGACTTTGTTTAATTACCAAGCCGAAAACTTTTAAGATAAGACAGGTGAATAATTAAATCCATCTTCAAATGACTTAACCATCTTGTAATGGTAATTTACTATGCATCTAAAGAGCTGGAAAAGCACAGAACCTATTTTAGATGACTCTGATTGGAATGATTGAAATGGTTCTTGCAATACATTTATTTGTTTAGTGAATTGTCCCTGGTAAGTTTTATCACTCTTTTATTAGTACTGCCTCACCTGCTGGCCTATCATTAATTATTGCTGCACAAAAATTAAAGGACCATTAATGAGTAAAAAAAAAGAGAAATAAAGTCAAATGAACATGGCCATGGCCAGCTTTAACATGCCCATAGCGGTTCCCCGAGAACTCCCGGAATACAACAGTCACCAAATTCCTCATTCCACCCTACATCTCACAAAGCAATGCTTGGGTTCTGTACAACCTATGTCATGGGAATTTCCACGCGAAAGACAGGAGTGTATCTATGGTCTGATTAAAGTGGAGTTCCACCCAAAAATGGAACTTCCTCCCCCCCCTCCGGTGTCACATTTGGCACCTTTCAGGGGGGAGCAGGGAGCAGATACCTGTCTAATACAGGTATTTGCTCCCACTTCCTGGCATAGATCACCGTGGTGCTTGCAGGGACCTATGCCACTTTGGGCGCCTACCCCGTCCTCCCCCCAGGTCCCAGAACACAGCAGGGACCTGAGAGGACGCGCAGTGCGACTCGCGCATGCGCAGTAGGGAACCAGGAAGTGAAGCCGCGCGGCTTCACTTCCTTATCCCCTTACCGAGGATGGCGGTGGCAGCAGCCGAGAGCCGAAGGACAGGTCCTTAAGCACATCGCGGGCTCCCTGGACAGATAAGTGTCCATATATTAAAAGTCAGCAGCTGCAGTATTTGTAGCTGCTGGCTTTTATTATTTATTTTTCAGCAGAGCTCCGCTTTAACCACCTCAATACAGTGCATTTACACCCCCTTCCTGCCCAGACCAATTTTCAACTTTCAGTGCTCTCACAGTTTGAAAGACAATTACTCAGTCATGCAACACTGTACCCATATGAAACTTGCGTCCTTTTTTTCACACAAATAGAGCTTTCTTTTGGTGGTATTTAATCACTAGTGGGTTTTTTATTTTTTGTGCTATGAATATAAAAACACCGTACATTTTGTGAAAAAAATGCCTTTTTCTTTGTTTTTGTCATAAAATTTTGCTAATTATTAATTTTTCTTCATAAATTTTGGCCAAAATTTATACTGCTAAATATCTTTGGTAAAAAATTAAAAAATGATGTATATTATTTGGTCTTTGTGAAAGTTATAGAGTCTACAAACTATGGTGCCAATCACTGAAAATTGATCACATCTGATCAGGCCTTCAGTACATCAGGTGAATCTCATTTCTTGAGACACTAATGCCCCGTACACACGGTCGGATGGAAAATGTCCGATCGGAGCGTGTTGTCAGAAATTCCGACCGTGTGTGGGCTCCATCGGACATTTTCCATCGGATTTTCCGACACACAAAGTTGGAGAGCAGGAGATAAAATTTTCCGACAACAAAATCCGTTGTCGGAAATTCCGATCGTGTGTACACAAATCCGACGAACAAAGTGCCACGCATGCTCAGAATAAATAAAGAGATGAAAGCTATTGGCCACTGCCCTGTTTATAGTCCCGACGTACGTGTTTTACGTCACCGCGTTCAGAATGATCGGATTTTCCGACAACTTTGTGTGACCGTGTGTATGCAAGACAAGTTTGAGCCAACATCCGTCTGAAAAAATCCTAGGATTTTGTTGTCGGAATGTCCGAACAAAGTCCGACCGTGTGTACGCCCTATAACAAGTCAGGAAAGTACAAATACCCCCCAAATGACCCCTTTTTAGAAAGTAGACATTCCGAGGTATAATTTTTTCCCACAATTCTTTGCAAAATGAAGATTTGTTTTTTACAAAATTGTCATATTATCAGGTTATTTCTCACACAGAGCATATGCATACAACAAATTACACCCCAAAATACATTCTGCTACTCTTCCCGAGTATGGCGATACCACATGTGTGAGACTTTTAGACAGCCTGGCCACATACAAAGGATCAACATTGAAGTAGCACCTTAAGCCCTGGTTCACACAGGGGCGGCACGACTTGCAGGTCGCCTCCGAGGCGACCTGCACACGACTTCCACGGCGACTTGCAAAACGACTTCTGTATAGAAGTCTATGCAAGTCGCCCCCAAAGTAGTACAGGAACCTTTTTCTAAGTCGGAGCGACTTGCGCCGCTCCTATTAGAACGGTTTCATTGTACAGAAGGGGAGGCGACTTGTCAGGCGGCTAGGTCGCCTGACAAGTCGCCCCTGTGTGAACCGGCACTAAGTGTTCTACGAGCATAAATGACACATCTCATTTCTCAACCACCTATTACACTTTTGAAGGCCCTGGAGCACCAGGACAATGGAATTGCACATAAAATGACCCCATTTTGGAAAGCAAACACCCCAACGTATAATCTATGAGGCATAATGAGTCTTTTAAATGGTTCATTTTTTTTCCAGAAGTTTTTGGAAAATGTGGGAAAAAATGAAAACACATTTTTTTTTTACACAAAGTTGTCAATTTATAAGATATTTCTAAAACATAGCATGTGTATAGCAAACATTACACCCCAAAATACATTCTGCTACTCTTCCTGAGTATGGCGATACAACATGTGTGAGACTTTTACACAGCCTGGTCACATACAGAGGCCCAACATTGAAGTAGTACCTTCAGGCGGTCTAGGAGCATAAATTACACATCTCATTTCATTCCTACCTATCACACTTTTGAAGGTCCTTAAGCACCAGCCCAGTGGAATTACCCACAAAATTACCCCATTTTGGAAAGCAAACACCCCAACGTATATTCTATGAGGCATGGGCTGCAAATAGGTACTCGGGTACTCTGATGGGCTGTAGATAGGTACTCGGGTACTCTGATGGGCTGGAGACAGGTACTCGGGTAACTTGATGAGCTGCAGACAGGTACTCGGGTACTCTAAAGGGCTGGTGACAGGTACTTGGTTACTCTGATGGGCTGGTGACAAGTACTCGGTTACTCTGCTGGGCTGGTGACAGATACTCGGGTACTCTGATGGGCTGGTGACAGGTACTCAGGTACTCTGATGGCCTGGTGACAGGTACTCGGGTACTCTGATGACCTGGGGACAGGTACTCAAGTACTCTGATGGGCTACAGATAGGTACTCGGGTACTCTGATGGGCTGGTGACTGGTATTCGGGTACTCTGAAGGGTGGTGACAGGTACTCAGGTACTCGGTACTCATATGAACTGTGACAGGTACTCATATGGACTGTGACAGGTACTCAGGTACTCATATGGACTGTGACAGGTACTCGGGTACTCATATGGTCTGTGACAGGTACTCAGGTACTCATATGGACTGTGACAGGTACTCAGGTACTCGGGTACTCATATGAACTGTGACAGGTACTCAGGTACTCAGATGAATTGTGACAGGTACTCGTGTACTCAGATGAACTGTGACTGGTACTCATATGGACTGACAGGTACTCAGATGAACTGTGACAGGTACTTTGATGGGTGGTGACAGGTCCTCTTTATTGGAGGGGGGCAATCAGTGTGATTGGTGTACACTGTAAGCGGTAATGAGATGTTACCACAATCTCCTTCTCACACACGATCGGTGTGTGAGGAGGAGAGCCCGGTAACATCTCATTACCGCGGTTTGTTGACATTTAGTGATCGGCTGTGAAAGGATCACAGCCGATCACGTGGTAAACAGCCACCGGCCAATGGCTGTTTACCAGTGTCGGTGACGAGCATTGTTCCCGGGAACATGCCGCCACCGACGTGCACATGCAGCGAGCTCGCGATCGTGTGCATGCGATATGCAAAGTGGGGCGGTACCACTTGTGATCGGCAGTGATGAAGTCGTACGTGGTAAACAGTCATGCCCAATAGCTGTTCACCTCCCTCGGTGGCGAGCGGTGTCTCCGTGACACGGCGCCACCAAAGGTACAGTGATGCGTGCACACGATCGCGTACATTCCCTGTTTGAATGGACGGACGTCATATGACGCCCGCCCAGAGCGAGAGCCGCGCCGCCTGGGCCGGCAGGCGGCAAGCAGTTAATGAAAGAGACTAGCAGGGATATCTTCAGAGCTACTATATAGAACTAGCTTTTTACAGTGCCTTTTGTAATGTGCCATGCATTCTTTCAGTGGTGGTCCACTATTGATTTAGCCCTGGTTCACATCGATGCAATTTGGTAAGCGATTTGACATGTCAAATTGCATGCCAAATCAGCAGTAATTGCTGGTAATGGCAGCGTCCGAATCGGTGCAACGTCACGCCGATTCCCAAAAGTAGTTTTTGTACTATTTTTGGCGATTTAGGGGTGCGATTTCCATTGACATCTGTGCAGAAACCCGCACAGATGTCTCTGAGATCGCTTCCAAAGTCGGGACTGACATGCAGGAATGAAATCTTTGTGAATTCAGCTGAACTCGCACAATTTCATTCCCGTGGTCAGTGTGAACCAGGGCTTACCTAGCATTTTAAAAAGTTACACCACCCCAAACACTTTCAATTTTTTTGTAGATGATTAAAGGGTTTAACCACCTGACTGTTCTTTTCTATCAGTCATAGAAATGGTTGGTGAGATCTTCCCTAAGTTCCCATTCACCCTAATAGAGTTTTTGTTTATTTCAATGCAGAGAAGCATGTGGTTGCCTAAGGAGGAGGTGGGGGAAGATTTGTTTGCTCTGATTGGGAGATCTGAGTATGTATTGTTGAGACATTAGACATGTGTGACCTTGATAAAGAAAACCTACATTTCCTCAAATGTCAGCATTTACCTTGCCTTAGGTTTGTTCTGTGCAACCTATTGCATGAGCTTTACCACATGGGAAACAGGAGTGTGTCTAGGGTCTGATTTAATGAAGGAGGTACCCAGGGATATCTTAAGAGCTACTATACTATATTGCCAAAAGTATTGGGACGTCTGCCTTTACACGCACATGAACTTTAATGGCATCCCAGTCTTGGTTCATAGGGTTCAATATTGAGTTGGCCCACCCTTTGCCGATATAACAGCTTCGACTCTTCTGAAAAGGCTGTCCACAAGGTTTAGGAGTGTGTCTATTGAAATGTTTGACCATTCTTCCAGAAGCGCATTTGTGAGGTCAGGCACTGATGTTGGATGAGAAGGCCTGGCTCACAGTCTCCGCTCTAATTAATTCTAAAGGTGTTCTATCGAGTTGAGGTCAAAACTCTGTACAGACCAGTCAAGTTCCTCCACCCCAAACTCACTCATCCATGTCTTTATGGACCTTGCTTTGTACAATGGTCCAAATCATTTGGTGGAGGGGGGATTATGGTGTGGGGTTGTTTTTCAGGGGTTGGGCTTGGCCCCTTAGTTCCAGTGAAGGGAACTCTTAAAGTGTCAGCATACCAAGAGATTTTAGACAATTTCATGCTCCCAACTTTGTGGGAACAGTTTGGGGATGGCCCCTTCCTGTTCTAACATGACTGTGCACCGGTGCACAAAGCAAGCGGCCACCTGCAGGAATCAGTTGCCAATGTTTGTAAATGCTGCCTGTCCACACTGTATGCCACCAGCAGCAACTATCAGTGGGAACTGTGAAGTTTGTACACTGTAAAATCAATGGCTGGCGCCACTGCTGTTTTCATGTAACCGCTTATCTAAACATAATAATAGAGCCTACAACCAAGGACAGCCAGTGTGCGTCTGGGGTCAGATTTTCTATGGAGCTTTAGCAACACACAAACTGGCCACATTTAATCTTCCAGTTTGTACATACAGATTGTTGCTGCGTCCAGAAGTAATAGAATCCTCTCAAAACACAGAAAACTATTCACTGCTGTTCGGCTGTCTAAACGTAACCTAAAGGCCTATTTGTTTTTGTTATCTGCAGCCTTGGATTTATTAATTACTATTTCCTAACTTGAGATGTTCTAAAACTCAGGTGAAGTGCATTTCATGAAAACACAAGTTATGCATTCATGTATGTATACTATCTACACATATATATTTTTTATATCATGGTACATATCATTATATTTTTTAGAGTGGTGAGGATTCTGAAGTTTTTCCTATTTTCCACGCTCATCCTCATTTTAGCACGCTAATTTGGCCTGCTTATCGGCTGTTCTCGTGGTCTGGGGTGCTTGCCCCTGCCTCAACCCCGGGGCTGACATTATATTGGACACCCCCCGTCTTTCTTTTAGCAGCTGGGCCGTCATATATTCCATGAGCTGACATGTAAGTGTTAGACCCTTTGTTTTTTTCAACATCTTCCCTTCTTTGTTTAACATAGGGAATCTACATTAATACACAATCTTTTACCATCTATACTTATAGATATCTTTGACATTACACTCCTAACGAGAGGACGGATCCTCGAAACACGTAGAATTCTTTTATGTCAAAATAGTCAGATTTTTTTACAACTTATATTTATCATGTATAAATAAACAGTTCATACTCATAAATATATGAGTATATATTTATGAGTATATATTTATACTCAGCTACTCATAAATACTAAATTGTAAATACAACAATTAATGAAGACGTGACCTATTTAAACATTCAAATCCATGAAAAAGTGATCAATCAAATATGTGACAAAGAAGAGCGATCCACCATTCTTGTGCAGAAATCCAAATAAAAAGTGCTTGTGCAATTCTCCACCTGTGTCTTAGGCTGCTCAACTCGCGGTTTGACTCCTGTTTCACCAGCGGGTCAAACAAAACAGTTGCCCTCTGGGGATATCAAGATAGACTGGAGCGATATCGGCACTGGAGATCCTCTATTCCATACACATCCCCCGCCTGGTAAGAAAGCTTTCTGTGAGTACAATGATGGGCATGTATATGAAAGAAAATAGGGAAATCTAGTGCTCTCCGTATAAATAATGAATTTCCATAAAAAGCCAGCAAAACATACTCACAAATGTGGCACTATAAGCCATGCTGGCTGTATGAGCATGGATACAATGTAAACGTGATGGCCGTGGTATGACGTCAGCACATAGGCTCCACCCCCTAAACGCGTGTTGTCAGACGTAGACTTCTTCAGTAGGGGTGAGGCTAGAGATGTCACTCCACTATTAAATAGACCCAAATGCAAGCATTACGCAGCAGCAGCTAATCAGCCACCAATGCACCTTCCCACCCACTTCCCACTACAGGAATTTGGATGGCCCAGGAATGGGAAATAAGAACTTAACTCAGGGGGACACCTATACCGAGGTGAAACTCCCATGTATTGCAAAGCCCACCTGCTAATAGCAATCACATCACGGCCATCTGAACATAAATCATAATTAATAGTTCATCATCAATACATAAATAAAGAGAATAAATCTAAAGGAAAAAAAAAAATATATATATATATATATAAGAGAAACAATATAAAATAAATCTAAAAATAAAATAAAATTAAAATAAATATAAATAAAGATAAAATAAAAACAATAAAAATATATATATATAATATATATATATATATATATATATATATATATATATATATATATATATATATATATGAATAATAAAATAAAAATAAAATTATATATATAAAAAAATCAATTCAATGAAAAAACATAATAATGCCTATTTATATCGTGAGTGACCCATAAAAAGCTCAAAATGCTAACAATTGAATAATTGAATAGATAAAGACATATTAATCAATCACCAGGGGTACTCACTAGGTAGATACCTATATCCTTACATAAAACATATAGAATACATCAAGCACCATTCATCTATCACATAAAGTAGTTGAGATCGAAGTCGATGTTGAGGCCCCCGAGGATGGAGAACCTTGGCCTCAAAAATCCAGGAGGATTCCCTTCCACTCAACTGCCTTAAAAAGTTACCCCCCCCCCCCCCCCCCACGCTTATTCACAAACTCTATCTCCCAAAATTGAAGAGAAATGGGATTTTTATCATGTACTAGCTTAAAGTGCTTTGACACATTGTGGGTAACCACCCTCTTTTTTATGTTCTTGATATGCTCTTTTACCCAAATATGGAGGGCCCTGGACGTACGCCCTTTATACTGGAGCCCACATCCACATTCAAGCATGAATCTAACCCCCATAGTAGAACACATGATCAGATCCTTGATTTGATAACTCCTTCTAGTACTGGTTGCAAGGAATTATTTTTCCTAACATGATTTCTGGCATGACGACATGCCAGACATCTCCCACATGCATGGAAACCTGCTAAAAAACTAAACAGGGTGCTTTTCCCACGCATGGGGGGATCTATCACACCAGGGGCTACCTTGTCTTTCAAGGTGGGGGCTTTTTTATATATGACCCCAGGATTGCCAGGCAAAACTGGGCCCAATTAATAATCCTCTCAACCTGCCTAAACTGAACATTATAATCAATTACCATTCTAAATTGAAAATCTGTGTTACCTCGCTGTTTCCCTTCTTGTAATAATAACTGCCTATCCATATCTAACACTCCCCTTTGGTCTTTCTAGATGGAAAGAGGTTCATAGCCCTTTTCAATGAACTGATTGGCCAAAACGTCTGATTGTAGAAGATAGTCCGATTCATCAGAGCAATTCCTCTTTACTCTGATGAACTGGCCTTTAGGAATATTATTAAGTCAAATACTAAAATGACAGCTGTCTATTGGGAGATAGCAATTCCTGTCTGTGGGTTTACAATAATTCTTAGTACGTAGAAATCCCTGGTCTTTAACCAGATCAAAGAACATTACTTAATTTTCACTCACAATCTAGGATAATACAATATCTTTGGAATTATTATTAATTTTTACCATAGATCTATCAAAGGACAATCCATTCAATAAGTAAGTCATCAATGCACCTCTTGTAAGTGATCAACTCACTTGGTCGTTCACAAAGTACATCTAGGGGCACACTAGGGGCAAACCTGGCACACATAGCAACCCCTTTAGTTTGTAAATAATAATTTTCCCTATACCAAAAATAATTATGTTTCAAACTAAATTTGAGACATTTGAGAATAAACTTCTGATGATCGTCAGTCAAATCTGAACTCCTAAGGGCCCATCTAACTGCCCTAACCACTTCATCGTGCCCAATGGTGGTAATAAGCGAGCCAACATCAGCAGGGGCTCAGATACAAGGCCCTAGATCATCCAAAGATTCCAGAAATTGTATAAAGATGATGTGGTTGCTCGACCTGCAGATAAGGATGGGGGGGGGGGGTTGTTACTATGAGTAAACAGTATTATCAGGAGGAGATGGAGAGACAGTTGTCTGACTTGGATACTTATGCATTGCTGAGTAAAAACCCCATGCTTGAGTTTAAAAAGAAATTGGAATTACTGGTGGAGAAAGGAGAAAGCAAAGGTATGCTTACGAAGAAAGAGGCATTGTATGTTAACCCAATAGCCCGTAGAACGCCCATTATTTATTTTTTGCCTAAGACACACAAAGACCCTATTAGACCTCTGGGAGACCGATAATCATCGGCATTGAATCGATCTGCTCGAGGTTGGGCCAATATATAGATTATTTTTTACAGCCGTTAGTGGCACAGATTGAGGCCTATACCAGGGATACCAAACATGTTATACCATTTGTGGAATCTCTGGAGGATCTAGAACCTTGTATCTTAGCCACTGCTGATGTTGGCTCACTTTATACAATCATCGGGTGCGATGAAGAGGTTAGGGCAGTTAGATGGGCCCTTAGGAGTTCAGATTTGACTGACGATCATCAGAAGTTTATTCTCAAATGTCTCAAATTTAGTTTGAAACATAATTATTTTTGGTATAGGGAAAATTATTATTTACAAACTAAAGGGGTTGCCATGGGAGCCAGGTTTGCCCCTAGTGTGGCAAACCTTTTTTTGGCCTGTTGGGAAGCAAGGGATGTACTTTGTGAACAACCAAGTGAGTTGGTCGCTTACAAGAGATACATTGATTACCTACTTATTGTATGGAAGGGGGGCAGGTTGTCCTTTGATAGATTTATGGTAAAGGTGAATAATAATTACAAAGATATTGTATTATCCGGGACTGTGAGTGAAATTTAAGTAATGTTCCTTGATGTGGAAACGTTTAAAGACCAGGGACATCTACGTACTAAGAATTATTGTAAACCCATAGACAGGAATTCCTATCTCCCAATAGACAGCTGTCATCTTAGTATTTGGCTTAATAATATTCCTAAAGGCCAGTTCATCAGAGTAAGGAGGAATTGCTCTGATGAATCGGACTATCTTCTACAACTGGAAGTTTTGGCCAATCAGTTCATTGAAAAGGGCTATGGACCTCTTTCCATCCAGGAAGACCAAAGGGGAGTGTTAGAGATGGATAGGCAGTTATTATTACAAGAAGGGAAACAGCGAGGTAACACCGATTTTCAATTTAGAATGGTACTTGATTATAATGTTCAATTTAGGTTGAGAGGCTTATTAGGCGACATTGGAATATTTTGGAGAGGGATAAAATATTGGGCCCAGTTTTGCCTGGCAATCCTGGGTTCATATATAAAAAAGCCCCCACTTTGAAAGACAAGGTAGCCCCTGGTGTGATAGATCCCCCCATGAGTGGGAAAAGCACCCTGTTTAGTTTTTTAACAGGTTTCCATGTCACCATGCAGAATTAATGTTAGGAAAAATAATTTTTTGCCAATTTCTTTTACCAGTACTGGAAGGAGTTATGAAATCAAGGATCTGATCATGTGTTCTACCATGGGGGTTATATACATGCTAGAATGTGGATGTGGGCTCCGGTATATTGGGTGTACGTCCATGGCCCTCCATATTTGGGTAGAAGAGCATATCAGAAACCTAAAAAGGGGGTGGTTACCCATAATGTGTCAAAGCACTTTAAGCTGGTACATGATAAAAATCCCATTTCTCTTAAATTTTGGGGGATAGAGTTGGTGAATAAGCATTGGGGGGGGGGGGGGGTAACTTTATAAGGCAGTTGAGTAGAAGGGATTCCTCCTGGATTTTTTAGGCCAAGGTTCTCCATCCTCGAGGCTTCAACATCGACGTCGATATCAACTGCTTTATAAGTGATAGATGAATGGTGTTTGATGTATTCTATATGTTTTTATTTAAGGATATAGGTATTTACCTAGTGAGTAATAGCGTGATAATAGCAGCAATGAGGAGGGCGACGAAAGCCTAGAGCAAGGCAGTTCCTGATCCAGGAGGAGATATAAGGCCTCAAATATGTCCTTTGTAGAGATGGTGGAGATGGTGGACATCTTGAAGAGGGCCAACTATGATGGGAAGTATGGACCTTACAGCAACCCAAATGTGAGAAAGGCCAAGATCACGACTAAAGTTGTGAGAAGTCTGCACAGGAATTTTGGGATACGACGATCCTAGGAGCAATTGAGGAAATGCTGGTCACACCTGAAATTGAGGGAGCAAGATCAGTACAGAAGGATCAAGAGAGTGCTACAAAAAAGTATTTGTCATGTGTTCCTATTATTATTATTACTTTAGTGCTGCTCCATGTGATTTTATTTACTGTTGTACAGTTTAAAATGGCAAGTTTCAGGTTCATGGGCACAGTAATCGTTCGTAGTAAACATCGTTCGTTCATCCACTAATACAATGTTTTTGGCAGATTCTGGTTAACTACATTTGTTCATGCCTATTTGTATTAAAATAAGTTTAGTACATTGTTGTCTAGATAGGTTTGTAACTAGAATGAAATGCAAACTAGATTCAGTGTAAGGAGAGGACACTCAGCAGCTGTTTACACATCTGGACGCAGGAGCACTAGTGTGGAACACCAGAACATTCTTTTTAGGGTGTCCCACACAGGTGCTCCAGTGGATGCTAGGGGTCTCTCCATGTGTGAAACTTTAATAACAAAAAAGTTAAGTATTCCAACTTTAAAAAGGGAAAAAAAACATGTTTTCAGCTTGGAACTCTGCTAAAACAGACAATTGTACAACACTTCCAAGCAATGTTTCATATTCCTATTTCTTGCCCCAAATATCTGTGTGCTAAGTATACTTTTTTTTTTATTCACATAGGGGAGATAAGAATCTGGACATCTGAGGACACCACGAATCCCACTACTCGTGAAGAAGGGGAAATCCCCACACACATGTGGAGAGAGAAGTTCATGAAGTGGGTGAAATAATGACCACAACAGGTCAGTGTCTGAGACCACAGCTTCAGGTGATAGATGTATGCCTGCATATTTATAATACATGGTGTGTTTTTTTTATTTTTAAGTGATGTGGATGTTGGAAGAAGAAACTGATTTCAACAGTGCAAGTGCATAGATTCTCATCGCTGAGATCATGGTGTGCAATTAGGATTTAGAGATGGTTAAGCAAAACATCAATGATGTCCAAAAGAAAAATGACCAACATCATTGATGTTTTAGGCAGAATCTAAAAACAACAACAATTGTAAAATTGCTTGTTGTATTTTATATTTAAAAAAAAAATCAGTAATTTGAAAGCCAAATTTTGAAGATGCACACAGTGTGTCAACACGTGCTATCTGCCATCATGGGATATTAATGTACGCGTTTTGTGGGTGCAACCCCTTCCTCGCAACTAAAGTAGATGAGAGGAAGGGGTTGCACCCCCAAAACACGTCCATTGATCCCCCATGATGGGAGCTAGCACATGTTGACATTAGGCATGGGATCAGGAAGTAAATATACATTTTGACTCCAAATTTGTGTGCATATTCAAAATTTGGCTTTTACAGGGTTGAGATCACCTCATTTGATAAAGGCAAAATCAACACAGTTATGACATACTAATGTTACATATTGCCTTCACTTTATCAAAGTTGAACTTTGTAAGTTCCTGAGTTGTGTATGTTATGGTTTTAAACATGCCTGTTTAGCCAAAAAAGGCTATATCTACTGTCAAACATAAATGTTACAAAACCAATTTTGGTTTGTTAAAAAAAACCTTTTATAATGCACATGTGAATGTGCTTTGAGTAAAATGTTTTATACTCAACAATGTGTGGCTTCTTCTTTCAATGCTCAATACCAGTTTTTGGAGTAAGTTGGTGTAGTTACAGTAG
Source organism: Lithobates septentrionalis (assembly GCA_037952835.1). Classification (NCBI taxonomy): domain Eukaryota; kingdom Metazoa; phylum Chordata; class Amphibia; order Anura; family Ranidae; genus Lithobates; species Lithobates septentrionalis. The sequence continues at coordinate 1,020,002 of JBBDGP010001418.1, forward strand.
CAATGGGGGTTATTTACTAAAGGCAAATCCACTTTGCACTACAAGTGCAGTTTCAGTGCACTTGCAGTGCCATTTTAGGGACTGCAAGCAATTAATTAATGGAGTTGAAAAGGATAATTATTTTTATCAATTAATGCATTACATACATTAACAACAAAAACAAGGTGTGTGTGTAGCGGACCCACAACATAATAGCTGAAAAAGAGATTGTCACCTCATGTATCAAATAAGTTATGTTTGCACTATTGAAGAAAATGGCCAAAAATAAAAGGCCATTGGAGAACCTAGGAGACAGATAAGAAAAACAAGCAGTAAATCAAATGAAATATGAGTTCAGTTTCTAAATTTGTTTTTATTTTAAACATGTTTATAGATTCCCTGGCATATCAATGGCCCCCCTACCCGCAAAGCACTCTAGATACTTTTGGCGAACTTCGCAGGCGCTTTGGGGGGGCAAGCCAGGACGGCCAGGTTCAAGAGCCGTCAGAGTTGTTTGATCCGGTAATAAGCCGGCCTCAGTCCCAACTGAGGCCACATGGTTTGATGCATTTTTTCACAAAAAGTTATGTAATATGCAGCATGCAAAAACCATGTGATTGATTTTATATTCCGCCATGATGATAGCTGTGAGAAATAGGCAGAACCGGCTGGCCATTATTCCAAAGGCATTTTCCACCACTCTTCTGGTAATTAAAACCCTCTGGTCTGGGGTGAGGGTCACCATCGGGAAAGTCCGCTGAAGATGGTCCCCGAGCGCAAAAGCTTCATCTGCAACGAAGATGAACGGGAGTCCCGCCAGATTATCTTCAGGAGGTGGCAATTTCAAGCTTCCATTCTGGAACCGTCTGAAGAACTCTGTCTGAGAGATGACTCCACCATCCAACATCTTTCCCACTGCTGGGCAAACTGGGAGGCCACAGTCTGCCATTCCTGTGGGTTTGAAGGAAACTGTGGAGTCAAACTAGAAAAAAAAATAGTACTTTTGCACATAAACATTGTAAGCAGATTAGACACAAACATTCTTCGCCAACATAAGTATAACATTTCTTGAAATTAGTATTTAGAGAAAAAAGTATAAGGTCCACTTACCAGATTTCCCCCTCCCCCTTTTAGGGGGGGATGTTCTGGACAGGTCACCATCTCCACTTCATTGAGAGCTGAATGCATAAAAAATGTGGGTTACTTTGGCCAGCCCCTCCTTACTTACACTATTGGCAGCCCACTGAACAGGTAAGAAGTGTCATAATACAAAATTATGAATACACACTGTACAAATTGAAGCACATTTTTACATTCTGCAATTACCTATCAAGATAATAGGAGAAGAAAACTTTAAACAGTACCATTTGAAAGTATTCAGGCAGGCCCTTGCACTACATGCTTTGGTGAATTCACCCATAAATATGACCACAAAAGAGGTAGGTATAGTGTGTATGGGTTTGGCAAAGTCAGCAGATAGAGGATTAGTATCGGCTGACTTAGCGGTTGGGGGGGAGGGAGGGTTCCAAATGAGTTTGGGCCCCAAAAAAAAGCCTCTTGCACTCTGCCTGAATTTAAGGACAACAATAAAACATTTGTACACATTTAAGGGGGTGTTTAAGGTAAGCACTGCAATGTAGGTGACAAAATACATTTTTAAGTGACTAGGATAGGTGTGTATGAGCCCATGATAGCATGCTGGGGAGGTTAGTGAAGGCAAATATGCATGAAGGAAAAAAATTTGAATTAAAAGCTTCCAGCATGCATGAGGACAAAGAGGATATTCACAGCATATTACAATCATGGTAAGTAAGGAATAATTAAATAAATACAATACATTAGCAAACATTAAATACATAGAATGTGATGGTAAAGGATAAAACTTACCTTAATATAGTCCTTCTGCAGGTCTTGTATGATGGCAGAACAGGTCTCTGGAATAATGATTCCCAGAGCCTGGGGGGAGATTCCAGTCGTGAACTTGATATCCTGGAGACTTCTCCCCGTCGCCAAATACCGCAAGGTGGCGACGAGCCTCTGCTGGGGAGCGATGGCTTGCCGCATGCAGGTGTCCTGCTTCGTAATATAGGGGGACAGCAAAGCCAACAGACGGTGAAAAACGGGGTCCGTCATCCGGAGATAATTCCTGAAATCATCAGGATTATTCTCCTGGATCTCCTGCAACAAAGGCATGTGCGAGAATTGGTGACACTGGAGCAACCAATTCCTCGTCCATGAACTCCTCCTCGCCCTGTTCATGGACTGGACTTGGGTCAAAGCAAGAACTCCAACACCAAGCCCAAGCACAGCACGAACTCTACGACGAGAACGTACCCGCAACATGGCTTGAAAATGGTCGGCTGGTCAGAACAAACTAACAGAACGCACTGAAAATCAAAAGAACCTGAGAAGAACGATCTGAAAATTAGAAACAAGCGGACAAGAAAGCACTGAAAAACAGAAGCGAACTATTAAATAGAACACACTGAAAGGCAGTAACGAACTGACAACATGCACTGATGAATAGATACGAACCCACAAGCACAAAATGACAAGCAGAAACCCAACTGAAAAGCACGAGGCTGAAAAGCGCGAATCGTCTCTCACCAAACTTCTATTAACACGAGATAAACACGAGATTAGCAGAAGGAGCCCAAAGGGTGGCACACTGGCTATTGAACTTCTTTTTTATAGTCCAGTCGTATGTGTTGTACGTCACCGCGTTCTTGACGTTCGGAATTTCCGACAACATTTGTGTGACCGTGTGTATGCAACACATATTTGTGCCAACATCCTTCAGAAAAAAAGGTTTTGTTGTCGGAAAATCCGATCGTGTGTACGGGGCATTAGACAAAGGTGGAGGATTGCACAAGCACTTTTGTATTTGGATTTCTGCACAAGAATGGTGGACCGCTCTTCTTTGTCACATATTTAATTGACCAATTTTTCAGGGACTTGAATGTTTGAATAGTTCATGTCTTCATTAATTGTTGTATTTACACTGTAGTATTCATGAGTAGCGCAGCACTGTTTATTTATATATTTATATTTGAGTGAAGTTAAACACTTTGAGCTGATAGCAGCTACTTTCTATTGATTTTTTTGTCACTTAGGCCCCTTTCACACGGACGGACCGTCTATCCGTTTTTCTTCCATCCGTCAACGGATGACAATGCATTCCTTTGGGCAAATGGATGACCATGTGTTACCATCCGTTAACCTCCGCTTCCGTTTCTATCCATTATTTTTAACATACAAGGCTACATCCAGATCCGTGAAAATGGATATTAACTGCCGTTAACGGACAATCTTCGTCAACATCCGATCAGTTAAGATCCGTTTTGAAGAAATCATTTTTTTTTATTATTTGTGAACTCAACCTATGACCCAGGTAGTAGTTGGACAATAGGAAGTACATCCCCAGTACATCCCCAGTACATGCCCAAGGAGAAATATGCAAGAGATGTCAAATACGACAAACAATGTCACGATGTCCCAAAAATTGTTGGAATCCATTGCACAATGCAGATAGCACACACAAGGACAAGGACAAAGGAAGGACACAGCAAGGACAAGCCACTCACTGAAAACTGCAATGCAGCATGGGAGGAGCAATGCTTTCTGGGTAATTTCCTTAAAGGCACAGAAACTGCTGTGAACGGATCAAAACGGATAAAAAATGGATGAAAAAACGGATGTAAACCTGTATATTAACGGATGGAAACTGATATTAACGGAATGGATGACGGATGAAAATGGAGATTAATGGAACAGAAGACGGATGAAGCAACGGATAACTGATACGTTTTTAACGTGGCTAAACTGATGGTGCCTGTGCGTATGAGGCCTTATATCTATTTATTTAATATTTGATTGCGCTGATTGAATTTATTATTATATTTATCATGTACCCGTTCACAAATGCCATCATGTATCCATATATTATTATTTTATTGTTATATGAATGTCGGCTTCCTATGGAATTTGTTTCAATAATTGCATCATGTATTTGGAGAACATTTTTTATTCTGTTTGTATAATAAATCCATTTCTATTTCATATTTTTTTTTTTTGTACCATTACTTTATTTGTGTCTGACCTCACACAAAGTCCCATGACCTCAGTTCTTTGCATACATACAAGTTATGTAGAGTTCAATGATAACACACTTAAATCACATGTAAAGTGCACTTAAAGCGCACTGCACAGATGGGAACCAGGCCTTAAAGACACTCACAAAGAAAAAAATGCTGATATATAGCTGGTGCCTGAAAGGTAATGTTGGGGGGATACATCGCCATATAAAATTTTAGTGGTGGGTACATTTTTTTTTAATAATAGACAAAATAATAATCAATTAGATCTACATATATATATATGTATTACAAGTGCAGATAAGCTTTCAAGTGTATGTACCCAAAAGAAAGTGCAGAGAATGGTAGAACTCTTTAAAGGAAACCCATAACAAAAGAAATATGTAGGCTATCCTTTGCTAAACTCTCCTTCTGAAAATGCTAGTTGCCTGGCTTTCAGGCTGGTCCACATGCTTCATTGATTTCCATGTCATTACCTGAAATCTGAATTGTCCTTGTTCTTGGCCACTGATTAGGAATTTACCAAAGCCCAAAAAAGTCAGACAATTGGCCTATTGTAAAGGCCTCCTACATATTTATTTTAGATGTGTGTATAGTATAGCAGTATTTTTTTGTATTTTGGATAGTGTTGGCAATGGTTAACCACTTGCTGTCCGCCCCATATCTTTTTTACTGCTACTGAATGGCAGCTGTGCACCGGATCACATAAATATACACATATGTGTGATCCGGCTCTCCAGGGTAGGGGGTGTGCATGCGCACTGCGGGCGCCTTGCTCCCACTGTGATTATACACAGCTGATCAGGGGGTACCACGGACTTGATGTCCTCCGGTACCCGCCAGTCATTCGTTACACAGGCAGAACAGCAGTCTGCCTATGTAAACAAGGCAGATTGCCATTCTGTCAGTAGGGAAGGCATGGATTCTGTGTTCCTGCAAAGCAGGGACATAGATCCTTGCCTTCCCCTAGTAAAAGCACCTCCCATAGTACACAGTAACACCAGCTAGGCACACAGTTAACCCTTTGATCACTTTGATCTGGCGACAACTGTAATATTTTGGACTTCCTTTCACTTTCTGCCTCAGGGATAATGGTCATAAAGACAACAATAAAAACACAACAGAGCTTCTATCCTTCATCCGCTATCCAAAACTTTAAGAAAAAAATGGTTTTTCTCTATAGATACACTAACATTAATAATAATAAGAGCAAACTGTGGGCTTTTTTGTGATATTTACACTACATATTGGTTGCCTGCAAATTCTTAAAACATTTTCACAGGTTTCACCTAAAAAATTATTTTAATGACTTATTTGACCATTTGGCAAAACAAAGATACTTCATTGTAATGTATACATGATTCATTCCTATATACTCCTCAGAGAACATACAAGTGGCAGCCATCTGGTCTTGCCTGCGGTGCTGCTTTATTCAGAGGTTACATATCTGCAGGCGTTGACACCTTCCAGAATCTTAGATCCCAGATTAAAATAATTAATTGCAATAATACATCACACGCATTAAGCCCAGCAGATGTGTGTTTTTGCCCTGCGTTCAGCTACAGAAGAATTCTTTAATTATATTACTATTCAGTTTGGAAAAGATACATATTTGTATTTACGAGCATATGGTGTAAAGACATATTTAGTAGTAGTTAATCTGGCCATAGACAGGTCTTTTTTTTTTTCAGCCAAGCAGATTCCTCCATCCACCCCTTTGGCTAGTGCCAGGACACTGTGTACTGACAGTGGGACCCGCCTTTATACTTACACTATATTTCCGAAAGTATTGGGATATCTGCCTTTACACGCACATAACCTTTAATGGCATCCCACTCTTATGCCCCGTACACACGGTCGGACATTGATCGACCATTCCGACAACAAAATCCATGGATTTTTTCTGACGGATGTTGGCTCAAACTTGTCTTGCACACACACTGTCACACAAAGTTGTCGGAAAATCCGATCGTTCTGAACGCGGTCACGTAAAACACGTACGTCGGGTCTATAAACGGGGCAGTGGCCAATAGCTTTTGTCTCTTAATTTATTTTGAGCATGCGTAGCACTTTGTGCGTCGGATTTGTGTACACATGATCGGAATTTCCGACAACGGATTTTGTTGTCGGAAATTTTATAGCCTGCTCTCAAACTTTGTGTGTCGGAAAATCCGATGAAAAAAGTCAGATGGAGCCTACACACGGTCAGAATTTCCGACAACACGCTCCGATCGCACATTTTCCGTCGGAAAATCAGACCGTGTGTACGGGGCATAAGTCTGTAGGGTTCAATATTGAATTGGCCCACCCTTTGCAGCTATAACAGCTTCAACTCTTCTGGGAAGACTGTCCACAAGGTTTAGGAGTGTGTTTATGGGCAGAGGCGTTGCTAGGGGGGTGCGGGGGGTGCAGCCCGCACCGGGTGACACCCACTAGAGGGGTGACACCCTCCCGAAGGTGTGGAAAGCACTGGTATTTTTTTTTTAATCAGCTGACCCGATCATCACCCCGCACTCCGCAGCCTGGTTGAAACACACACCTCCAGCGCCGTGGCGGCGCTTGGTATGTCAGTGTGAGCGTGCTGCGTGTCGTCCTTCTTCCTCCTCCTACTGAGCCAGCCTGAGCCTGTCACATCTCATCTCTCACACTGCACTGCAGAGTGAGAGATTACGTCACTGACTGTCTTACACACACTATCTCCGCCCGGGCGGCGCGCTGCCCTCCGCTCTTCTCTCCAGACCCCAGCCAGCTGCTGCCAGATTCGGAACAGGAGGGGGGGGGGGTGTGTGGAGGGGGTTGTTGAGTCCTGGTATCCTCCTCTGGCTCGAGCTCAAGGGGTGAGGTGAGGCCGACTCCGAGGGGGGTAGGGTGGTTGCCATGGTACCGACACGCCACCAAAGAGCTGGTGTGGGAGAACTCTCACTGTCTGGCGCCCTGGCTGACCTGTGCTGTGTGCAAGTATGATAAGGAAGGGGGGGGGTGCAAGGTGGTCTGCTAGACACAGCTATAGTTATATATATATATATATATATATAGTGTAATATAGCTGGTCCAGACGCCCCCCCCCCCCCACCAGCTCACTCAGATACTGTGCCTATTAATATCTAATATAATATATCTGTGTCCAGCAGCACCCCCCCCCCCTTATCACACAGACAACACTCACTATATTATATTAGCTGACTGAGCCACCAGAACCCTGAGCTGGTCTGATGATGATGGGGGGGGGGGGGGTGCTGCTGGACACAGATATATTATATTAGATATAGGCACAGTAGCTGAGTGACACACCCACCCACCCTGACTGAGCTGGCCTCATGGGGGGGGGGGGGGGTGCTGTGTCCACAGTCACCAGGTACTGAGCGGAGCTGCCCTAAGCTGGTCTGATAAGGGGGGGTGTCTACAGACCACAGCACAGGTGTAGTGACCCACACCCACATCAGATCCATCCAGCAAGCAACACGCCGTGTCAGCAGATTACAGCATCTTCCCTGTGGTCATCCGATCCGGTCCAGCAAGCAACACGCCTTGTTGTCAGCAGATTACAGCTTCTTCCTTGTGATCATCCGATCTGGTCCAGCAAGATACACGCCGTGTCAGCAGGTCAGTTCCAAAATGCAAATCAAATCATCAATGCCAATGATGCCATTATCTGCTGTCCCCGGGGACAGACCCAAACCAGAGATCACCACACAGTGGATCGGATCTGTCCCTGGGGACAGCAGATAATGAAAAGTGTGGGGGCAGAGCTGCGATGACGTCACTCATCATGTTGGAGCCCTCGGTTAGGCCCCTTTCACACTGGGGCGGTGGGGGGGTGACACCATGTTATACCGCACCAGGTGACACCAACCCTAGTGACGCCACTGTTTATGGGAATGTTTGACCATTCTTCCAGAAGCACATTTGTGAGGTCAGGCACTGATGTGGACGAGAAGACCTGGCTCGCAGTCTCTGCTCTAATTCATCCCAAAGGTGTTCTATCGAGCAGTGGCGTATCTAAGGTATGGCAGCCATGGCAAGTGCCATGGGCGCCATGGGGGGGCGGCAAAAGCCGCCCCCGCACGAAAAAAAACCCCACTTGTCCGCCCACGGTTGCCTCCCGCACTAATGTAGCCCTCGGCACCACCGCTGGCCTGCTGGAGCGCAGCGCCGGCACGACAATTGCTAATATTGCTACTTGGCCTGGTGAGGGGAGTGACAGGCGCCCCATTAAGGCCGATGACTGGCCGGACCAGATCCACATAGGGTAGGGTAACAGTGGCGGAGGCGGAGCCTAATGCTCCGCCTACCCTCCTCTGTGCGACATGATCTTCTCCCCGGAGCGGGGACTGTGACTTGAGGTGAGGAGGAGAAGAGAGAATGGGAGAAGAAATGGATGACGGCGCGACGGGGAACCCCCAGCAGCAGCACCAAGGATAGCAGCCTAGTAGCAGCCAGGTACTACTTCTTGATCGTCATCATGTTTATGTGTGTGTGCCACATGCCAACCAGAAGCAAGCAGCCAAATATAGTGCTTGGTGGATTAAATACAAATGCATAGCCATAGATATCATAAACAGTAATAAAGTGATTTGTGAACAGCTGCTGTACAAATCACTTTATTACACTTTATTTATGATATCTATGGCTATGCATATTTATAATTTATTTAATCCATATTGAGCACTATATTTGATTGGCTGCTTCTGCTTGAGCCTGGCACACACGCACAAACGCACATTATGATGACTTAAAAGTTTAAAGTCATCACCAGTGGCAGCTGGTGCTCAAAATTTTTAGGGGGGGGCGCAAACAAACTGAAAAAAAAAAACATCAATTGCAGCCTCACTGTGCCCATCAACTGCAGCTACTGTGCCCATCAAACGCAGCCACTGTGCTATCAACGCCGCCACTGTGCCATCAACGCCGCCACTGTGTCATCAACGCAGCCACTGTGCCCATAAATTGCCACCACTGTGCCTATTAAACACAGACACTGTGCCCATCAAGCGCAGGCACTGTGCCCATCAAGCGCAGACACTGTGCCATCAAGCGCAGACACTGTGCCATCAAACGCAGACACTGTGCCATCAAACGCAGACACTGCACCCATAAATTGCCGCCACTGTGCCATCAAACGCAGCTACTGCAACCATCAATTGCTGCCAGTGTGCCCCATCAATTGCTGCCAGTGTGCCCCATCAATTGCTGCCAGTGTGCCCCATCAATTGCCACCAGTTTGCCCCATCAATTGCTGCCAGTTTGCCCCCCGCCCAGCACTTACATGTCTCGGGTCACGGCGCTGTCCTCCATGCTCCCTCCGAGTCCTCGATGTCTTCTCCCGTCCTCTTCTGCTATGATTGGATGCCTGGCGTCCAAACACAGTGCCTGCCGCTTCAGCCAGTCAGGTGACAGGTAACCAGACTCGGTGCACCTGATTGGCTGAGAGACGGGTCAGTGTTAGGGAAGCGATTTATTTGATTATCTAACACAGCACTACGTAAGCAGTGAACGCACAGTAGTGCGCCCGCTGTTTACCAATTTGGAAGCCTATTAGAGCCCACAGCTCTAATCAGGATACCTATTAGAGCCGACGGCTCTAATCGGGCACTTCCATAACACCCCCGCCGCTGTAATTCAGATGCCCGGCGCCCGACAAGGGGCCAGACACCTGAATAGGGGGCGGCAGCGGCGACAATATATAGGTTCATGCAATGCATGAGTCTATCTGTTGGAGATTGACGGGTGCAGGAGAGAGGGGGCAGCGCTCCTGCGCCCTCTATGGACGCACTACCACTGGTCATCACCATGTGCGATTGTGCGTGTATGCCAGGCAGAAGCGTGAAACTTCATGTACTGCAAACTTTGCGAACTTTGTTTAACTGCTTGCTTGCCTGCCCACCGCCAAATGATGGCGGGGCGGTGCAGCTCTTGTTCTGGGACGACGTCATATGATGGCATCCCAGAACGGCATCCCAAAACGGCCGCTCTCGCGGGGGCGCGCAGTGTGGTGATCGCGGCCGCGCCATGTTGCTACGATACGGCGCGACCCCGAGAGCTGCGTCCGTGGCTCTTTAACCATGTGATCGGCTGTGTCCAATCACAGCCGGTCACATGTAATCATGGAGATGCCAGTAATCGGCTCTCCCCGCCTCACACTGACAGAGTGTGAGGAGAGGAGAGCCGATCAGCGGCATCTCCTCACAGGGGGACATCTAGGGATGTAATCAGGGCACTCATTACAATAAATAAATACAGTGTCACAAAACAGTGCCCACCATTCCCCACCAATGCCAGCTATCAGTGCCCACCAGTGGAAGCAATCAGTGCCCACAAGTGCCACCAATCAGTGCCCATTAGCGATGCCAGTCAGTGCTGGCAATCAGTGCCGCCCATCAGAGCTGCCCATCAGTGTCGCCCATCAGTGCCACCCATCAATGCCCATAAGTGCCCATATTTACCGCCTACCTGTGCCGCCTATCCATGCCCACCAGTGCTGCCTATAAGTGCTCACCAGTGCCGCCTATTAGTGCCCATCAGTGCCACCCAACAGTGCCCATCAGTGCTGCCTATCAGTGCTCATCAGTGCAACATATCAGTGCCACCCATCAGTGCCCTTAAGTGCGGCATATTAGTGCCTCCTCATCAGTGCCACCTCATCAATGCCTCTCAGTTCAGCCTATCAATGCCAACCGGGCTGCCTCATCAGTGCACTTCAGCGAAGGCGAAAAATTACTTAGTTACAAAATTTACTGACAGAAAAAAAGTAAAAAACATTTTTTTTTCCAAATTTTTGGTCTTTATTTGTGTAAAATAAAAAACCCAGCAGTGATTAAATACCACCAAAAGAAAGCTCTATTTGTGTGAAGAAAATGATAAAAAATTTGCTTGGGTACAGTGTAGCATGACCGCGCCATTGTCATTCAAAGTGCGACAGCGCTGAAAGCTGAAAAATGGCCTGGGCAGGAAGGGGGTATAAGTGCCCGGGATAGGCAAGTGGTTAATGAGCAGGGGCGGACTGACCCATTGGGCACTGCCCGAGAGCCTGAGGCCAGTAGGGGGGCCCCATAAGAGGCTCTGCAAGACTGCAATACATACAGTCTAGCACGGGCAGCGGCTTTAAATAGATCTCTCACGGCGCGCTGCTCCCCGCCGGCCCCTCCTTCCCTCCCATCCACCCCAGGTGCTTGTACTGTATGTTACATCACCGGACGGACGAGAAGAGAGGAGGGGCCGGCAGGAAGCAGCGCGCCGTGAGAGGTCTTATTATTACAGGCATTAGATGAGGCTGTGTACTTTTTATTTTTTAAAGGAGTCTAGAGACACCAGGGCTGCCACCATCAGGGGAAGGGGGAGGAGGGGCAGCCAGTACAGATGTAGGGGGCCTGGGCTCCAACAGGACCACAGGAGGCCCCATGATACTCTCCTGGTCCCCCCACGTAGTGTCCTCCCCCCTCGCATCCCCCTGTGTCCCCTGTTCGCACTGCATCCCTCTCTGTCCTCATCACACTGTATCCCTCTGTCTGTCCCCAGGGTCCCTCTCTGTTCTTGTCGCACTGTGTCCCTGGCGTCCCTCTCTGTCCCCAGTGTCCCTCCCTGTCCCTGGTTATCTGAAAGATGGATTTCAAATGTTTTGAGAGGGGCGCAGTTTCCCTGCTTGCCATAGGCGCCATTTTCACTAGATACGCCTCTGCTATCGAGTTCAGGTGCAGACCAGTCAAGTTCTGCTGTCCCCCTGACTTGGCACTTGCTGAAGCTTTCCCACTTCTTCAACGTTCCCGGCTGGTGAGAAGACTGACTGCTCTGGTACTTCTTCAGGCTTACTCACAGTATTCCCTGGTGATTAGGTGGATGGTCCCTTAGTGGCAACTGCTTCCCCTTTACCTCCGACCTCGACCTTGTTCCCCATCTGGCTGAACCTCTGTAACTCCTTCTCCTGGATAGGCCTCAGGCACCCTAGCAGCCAGGTGACCCCAGGATAGGCCGCAGGCTTCTGGCTTAGCAACTTGGGACGACATAACACACGTCCATTCAGACAGCCATCCTGGTGGCACAGAACACCGATCACCTGACTCCACCCAAATAAATAGGCTCTCCCAGCAGGCCAAGTGACTAAAGAAACCCCTGCCTATTGGCTGAGACACCCCATTCATTCATAATCTGACCTTGCTATGCCCCTGTCAATCTAATGTCACCAGCAACAGTGCCACCCAGTGACAGAAGAGAAAAGGTGCAGCAACTCCAGAATTAGAGAGGGATCAGTGGATCGTCTAACAATTGCCCAGAACATGTACTATTTGGCAAGCTAAATTTGTGTGCAACCCTGCCTAAACACCAGGGTGCTACACATGTTTGTTATTTTAAAATAAAAAAATATTTGAGTTTACAAATGCTTTAAACAGAGCGTATTCGATCCTCTCTTTTTTCATGTTTATATTCTAATTCCGAGCATCAAAGAGATGGTGATATAGTGGAAGAGGAGATTTGACCAGATGCCGGTGGCACGCTGGTGGTAAGCAATTTTTCGTGGGCAGAGGCTGGTGTTCGCATTTCAATCATCATGGCACCATATGGTGTCAGGGTGATTGAAGCTCATTGTTTCTATTGTTACATTCTAATATATAATGAAGTGGTTCAACTCACCATAATGCAGAATCAGTGGGAGCCGTAGGCGTGTCACTTGCCACATCTCCTGCCACCAGATGCATCATGTCACTTGCCTGTCACCAGATGCAGCTTTTTAACTTGCCACCGTCACCTGCCACTAGATGTGGATTGTCACTTGCCACATCACCTGCCACCATTTTCAAATTGCCATGTCACCTGCCACCATTTGCAGATTGTCACTTGCCACGTCACCTGCCACCATTTGCAGATTGTCACTTGCCTTGTCACGTCACCTGCCACCATTTGCCGATTGTCACTTGCCACGTCACTTGCCACCATTTGCAGATTGTCACTTTCCACGTCACTTGCCACCATTGGCAGATTGTCACTTGCCACGTCACCTGCCACCTGATGCGGTTTGTCACTTGCCACGTCACCTGCCACCACTTGCAGACTGTCACTTGCCTTGTCACGTCACCTGCCACCATTTGCCGATTGTCACTTGCCACATCACTTGCCACCATTTGCAGATTGTCACTTTCCACGTCACTTGCCACCATTGGCAGATTGTCACTTGCCACGTCACCTGCCACCTGATGCGGTTTGTCACTTGCCACGTCACCTGCCACCATTTGCAGACTGTCACTTGCCACGTCATCTGCCACCATTAACATATTGTCACTTGCCACGTCACCTGCCACTAGATGTGGGTTGTCACTTGCCATGTCACCTGCCACTAGATGTGGGTTGTCACTTGCCAACTGATGGGGATTGTCACTTGCCATGCCAGCACTGGTCCATTTAGTGAGGGCAGGAGAGCAGAGATGCGAGTGGGGAGCGAGAGATGATGTAATCTCTCTGCTCCCGGCCGCACCTCTGACATTTAAGAGGCCCGCACTGTGAGGGTGGAAGAGCGCTAATGTGTGGTGGGCAGTGAGAGATGATGTCATCTCTCTGCTCCCCGTTGCACATTGCTCCCACATTGAAGTGGCCCGGCTGTGAGGGCGGAAGAGTGGTGACGTGGAGCGAGCGGAGAGATAGGATGTGATCCCTGCTCGTCCAACCGCTTGGCTCTGTCCTCCACCTCTAATGCCGCCTGCCCGCCGCAGCCGCAACCCACTGGCTAGGCAGGGATGCAAGAGACTTGGGGCTATGGGCTCCAGTCAGATTCAGGGCTCCAGCCTCGATAGCCACCCCCTGGCGACGCCTATGACCAGATGATCATTTGGATCTTTAACAAGGCAGCTCCATTGCTGGAGAGTGATATTGTTCTGATCAGGCTATATTTGACCTCCTGTAGTTTAAGAGGTCTACCAGAGAGGGTAAGCATCCAACTTTGCACCAGTGGCATCCCGTCCATACAGGGCGCAGGGGCGCCGCCCCCTAATCCATGCGCCTGGCCCCTAATCTACATCCAGATGCATGGATTCCATTGTTTTTTGTTTTTTTTAAGCACATGATTAAAAGCGAAATAATATTAGCTATTGTTTTCCTGATTCTCCTCCAGGCCAATCAGGAAGCTGGTCCTGAGACCTGATTGGCCAGGGAGTGGCCTTCCCATCTGCCAATCGTCTCCCGCATGGAGGGGTGTCGTTAGTTTGCACCAGCCGCCATTTCACATATTTGGTGAAGATGGAGGATAACAATGTAGCGGTTGAGTTTGAGACGAGACCATGATGCACGTACAATTTTAATTAATGTGCAATTTTAAATTATGAACATTGTGGCACTTTTTTGTGTGACATTTAATACACACATTGTCCTGGTGTGATATGCATCAAAGGACTAAAAATATCACAACGCAACATTGTATATATGCAAGGAATTTATGTTTGTGGGAAGGAGTGTAACTATATGTGAACACAGGGTTATCATCCTGTACATAGTAGCAAAGAGGGAGAATAGGTGTTGGGACTTAAGATATACCCCCATGTGCACAATAACATAGAAACAGATACCAATAACATACAATATGTCAAAAAGTATTTTTTATTTATTTTACACAATATAAAAAGCATATGCTGCTATCAATATAATACATTACAAACAAGTCTGTGCCTAAGGTCTGCTAGAAGGGTCACCGTGTTTCGCGGATCATCCACTTCGTCAGGAACAGTAGAGTTAAGCACATTGGGATTGATGAATCAAACAATTTAAAAACAGATCTATAACAAAAACAAACAAAATTATACATCATATCAAAAAATGCAAACATATTATTAGCGTGTTGGTACAGGTCAAATTATAACATGTCCCAGCACCCATTCTCCCTCTTTGCTACAACATGGTATATAGAGCTTTATTTACATTGTATACACTTATTGTTTTACTTGAGCGTAATTATATGTTATTTATGTTTATGCATTTATCATTTATTTGAATACAATTATTTGCAGTTAACAATAATTTATTTGTAAGTTTTTTTTTTTCTCATTTATAATTGTGGAGCTCTGCACTATAGGTTCTTCGCAATTGATCAAAAATATGTGTATATAATGTCATATGGGGAGCCTGGGATCATCAAACAATGGTTTGTAAAAGTAAACCGTCTTTATTGTACTTTCAAAAAAATCACCAAACAAAACCACTTTCTCCAACAAACAAACGCAAAACAGTCCATAACTATAAATGAATAAATAAAACATGTGCAGCTCTCTATGGAAATGATTCTCTATGCAGAATAATGTGTGCCGCTAACACAAACCAAGCAAAACGTGCCCCCCACACAAAAACAGAAGTGATCAACCAAATAAAAATCAAGCAAAAGTTTCTGTGTACAGTTTCAAAAGAATTCTTCCAAAAGTGCATTATTAATATCCACACATTGCCTTCAGTGCTCAAAACATGATGTTTAAAGTGGTTCTAGAAGCAGACAGTTTTATCTTAATGCATTCTATGTATTAAGATAAAAAACCTTCAGTGTGCAGCAGCCCCCCTAATACTTACCAGTCCCATCTCAATTCAGCGATCTTTCTCGAGAGCATTGGCTGCCTGGGACTCCCCCTCCAAATTGACTGAGACACAGCCATTGGCTCCCACTGCTGTTAATCAAAGCCAGTGAGCCAATTAAGTTAATCAAAGCCAGTGAGCCAAGCAAGGCTGAACCACGGCTCCATGTCTGACTGGACACACAGAGCAGGGGCTTGGCTGCCCCCATAGCAAGCTGCTTGCTGTGGGGGCACTCGACAGGAGGGAGGGGCAAGGAGCGCCGGCGAGGGACCCAAGAAGAGGAGGATCTGGACTGTCCTGTGCAAAACCAACTGCACAGAGGAGGTAAGTATAACATGTTTGTTACTTTTTAACAAAAAAAAAAAAACAAGACTTTAATATCATTATAATTAATATCCACACAATATCTTTGATGCTCCAAATGTGGTGGTCAAAATCTAACACCTTGTCCCTATACTATGTGTAATAATATGCTCACCTGGATCCAGACCTCTAGATCAGGGGTCTCCAAACTTTTAAACAAAGGGCCAGTTGGTGGCCAGTGATAGTAAAAAATGTCCTGACATCAATGGGAGTAAACAATGCCCCACCATTGGGATTCATGGGAGGGACAGTGCCCCATTGTTGGTATCAGTGGAAGGAATAGCGCCCCCATCATTGGGGTCAGTGGGAAGAATAGTGTCCTGCTATTGGTGTCCGTGGGAAGAATAGTGCCCCATTGTTGGTAACATGGGAAGGAATAGTGCCCCATCATTGGTGTCAGTGGCAAGAATAGTGCCCTGCCATTAGCATCACTAAGAGGAATAGTGCCCCAAGGGCAAGATAAAGGCAAGCAAGGACCACATCTGACCACATCAGGCCACAGTTTGGAGACCACTGCTGTAGATTATAGGAGGCCACATGAGCTCGTATACAACCACGCACCATATACTGGTCAATCAATATCCTCCACTCCTTCACCGTTCCAAAGCAACTCCCACCAGATACCTGGAAAATCCCCAGGAAGGAACACTCTTCCTTGTTTAGTCCTAATCAGCTTCGGGCAGTATGCATATCAAAGCATTGAGACACAGAAGAGATGCAGGATGCTAGCAGAATTTCTGTGTAATGCCGCGTACACACGAGCGGACTTTACAGCAGACTTTGCCCGGCTGACTTTTCCCGGAGGACTTTTCGACGTACTTTACGACGGACTTTCTGAATGAACGGACTTAACTACACACAATCCACCAAAGTCCGACGGATTTGTACGTGATGACGTACGACTGGACTAAAACAAGGAAGTTCATAGCCAGTAGCCAATAGCTGCCCTAGCGTGGCTTTTTGTCCGTCCAACTAGCATACAGACGAGCGGACTTTTCGACCGGACTCGATTTCGACGGACTAATTTAAAACATGTTTCAAATCTAAGTCCGTCCAACTTTTGAGAAAACAAAGTCCGCTGGAGCCCACACACGATCGAATTGTCCGACCAAATCCCGTCCGCCGGGCAAAGTCCGCCGTAAAGTCCGCTCGTGTGTACGCGGCATTAGATGTTTTGACGTCCCTAGGGTGATGTATGATATCTATACCACCTTACTGTTGCAACAGTTATCCTTTAGAGCTTTCGGACTCATAGCGGCTGTAATTTCCTTCCTCACTCAAGCAGGGGACTTGTGTATAAAATGTCTCAAGAACCCCAATAGGGGTGACAGGGTGATACATTAACACCCAACACATTTAAGGTTGCAGAACTATAATCGTACCTGGACTTCCTGCAACAACAGGTGTTGGCTATGTAGCTCATGATTACCGTTTGCAAGGTTATCTGTATGCTTATGTTCCCTAAGCTAAGTTCTCAATGTTACGGTACACCAATGTAAGAGTTATTCCTCTGTATAACAACAGACCTTTCTCAATAAAAATCTTTTTGAAAAAAAAAAAAGTCTCAAGACATCATACAGCTTCAAAACTGCCACAGCACAAGATCTTTCCTATGGCCATCACCTAGTCAATGGCAGCTTTGAATCTGCACCTCTCTGTTCAAAATTTTTAAAAATGCCACTAAGTGGACAGCCATAGGAAAGATCTTGCTGTGACAGTTTTGCAGCTGTGTGACATGTTGAGACATTTCATACAATAGTTCTGATGCATGAGTGAGGAAGAAAATTGCAGACGCTGTGCCTGTTAAAAGCTCTAAAGGACAGCGGTGGCACAGATATCAGACATCACCCCAGGAATGTCAAAACATCTTACACAGAAATGTTGCTAGTATCCTGCATCTCCCCCTGTGTCCCAATGCCCCAAAACTGTACACAGACACTTCTGGTTTGTTGATTTGTATTTGGTTGATCATATTACTCTGCAAATTTTTACAGAGCACTGCACATTTTTTTATTTATTCATTTCTTTTATTTTATGTGAGTGAAACACATAATTGTGCTAGATGGCTTTTTATTTATGTTAGGGAGGCTGTGCGGGAATACTTTTTATTATATTGTATAACTGTATATGTAGTTAGTAAGGTTGAATAAAGACACCAGTCCATCGAGTTCAACCTGAGCGAGTGTAAGTGCGTGTCTACAATTATCCCTATTTTTATTTAAGGTACCCATATATCGCACACTCAAATCGGTCCCTACCCTCAAGGAGCCCACAATCCAAGGTCCCTAACATTCATATACTAGGGCCAATTTTGGACAGAAGCCAATTACCCTACCAGCATGTCTTTGGAGTGTGGGAGGAAACCTACGCAGGCACAGGGAGAACATGCAAACGCCAGGCAGGTAGAGTGGGGGTTGGGATTTGAACCAGCAACCCTTATTACTGCTAGGCAAGAGTGCTACTCACTACACCACTGTGCTGCCCCATGTTGAGGGCATGCGGCCTGGTACGGTTCAGGAGGGGGGGCACTCGCTCGTCCCCACCCCCTTTCCTGACCAGCCGGGCTGCGTGCTCGGATAAAGGTCTGGTATGGATTTTGGGGGGGGGACCCCCACGCCGTTTTTTTGGTGTAGGGGGTTCCCCTTAACATCCATACCAGACCTAAGAGCCTGGTATGCTCAGCTCCCTGTCCTGGAGGCGACCTCCAGTCTAGTTGTACTTCGCGCTAAAGTCGCTCCAAGTCGCGCTGTGATTCATACTCAAGTCGTGTCCAAGTTG
The DNA here is from genome assembly GCA_037952835.1 of Lithobates septentrionalis. Classification (NCBI taxonomy): domain Eukaryota; kingdom Metazoa; phylum Chordata; class Amphibia; order Anura; family Ranidae; genus Lithobates; species Lithobates septentrionalis. The sequence goes on from JBBDGP010001418.1 coordinate 1,038,754, forward strand.
CCTCCCAATGTCGCGCTTTAAGTCGTGTTGCCCCTGTGTGAATGGGCCCTTATACAAGCTGTACACTCACTACTTTACATTGTAGCAATGTCTTCAGTGTTGTCACATGAAAAGATATAATAAAATATTTACAAAAATGTGAGGGGTGTACTCACTTTTGGGAGATACTGTATATGTGTATATATATATATATGACTCAACTGGTAGTACAAAGGACATGCAGGAACAATCCAAGGTGAGTTTTCTTGCATTTGTATTCAGCAAGGAAGCAAACACGTGCAGTTTCAATGCAGGAGGGCTTTGTACAGCAAGTCCATAGAAAAAAATAAACAAAACATCTGCTTGTCCAAGCAACAAATTAAAATCAAGTCGAGCCCAGTCTGGTGCATCCTAATGGGTTTTCCAAAACAAACAGGCAGCACATATGTACCTTTTTAGTGTTGTGACAGCAGTCAGCCTTTTCACTCAGCAGCAGACTCCCACAGCAGAGAGAGCAGGAACTCTGAGCATCAGTCAGCTCAAATATATAAAGTCCTGTGGACGGGCAGAACTAATAGTGAGGTCTGGCTACCAAGTAAGACGTAGATCTGGAATGGAGGCCTATTCCCACCCAGAGGTCTAGATAGCTTCTGGTATTTCAGAATTTCACCGAGTGTAGATGAAAAACCTAGATGACATACTCTATGTAGCGGGGACACATTTTTGATGTAACTTAATGTTAATGTTATATCTTATCCTCTGGCGCCATCTAGCGGCCAAAGTGCAAAAGGACTGAACCTTTATTTTCTTTTCGCTTTTCAAGTTGACCTGGAAGTTTTTGTTTGTTTATATCTGTACATTAACTTGACCTGCCCACAATGCACAGTGACTCCCATGATCCTTGGGGAGCAGAACTGCATTGTGGGAAGCTTATAAAAAGGCTGGGAGCGGCCATCTTAGGTCTCTTGGAGACGCATGGCCAGCCTGGGAGGATCTGTGTGAGGTCCCCAGCCCAGTGCGGCCTACCCTGTGCGGAGCAGAACAGCAGCCAGCGATACTGCTTCAGATCACAGCGTGCTGGAGCAGCAGAGTGATCATCCAAAGACCCTTGAAGGAGGTAACCGAGGACTCCCGGTTGTCTGTGAAGTGGTACAGCGTGACGGTGTGGCCACAGCGAACAAACTGAGATACTACGGAGGAAGAACCCGGCACACCAGAGCGGAGTTTCCTGACAGCATTGTCCTGATTGGGTGAGAGGGCTGAGGCCCACAAGTTTCTTGACGCACTTTCACACATCAGTTTACACAAGACAGAGTTGCTGGGACCCATAGTCCCACAAGAAAAGTCAAGAGGATTCAACACTAAGTCACTGCATCAAAGTTAGTTATAGCTCTGCTGCATCAGGACTTTGCTTTATAAATCGGGTTACTTTGTTAAGGAATCATTAACCCTTGGATTACAAAATTACCTTGTTGCTAGCAGAAGAAAAGAAGATAAAGAAGGACTGTTCAGTAACACATAAGGCCTTGGGTTATTGTACTATATCAGGGCGGTGTGATATTAAAGGAGGGAGCTCCCTAGTGTTGTATTATACTTAATCAAGTTAAACATTTGATTTAGTATAGCCTTAAGCGCGCAGGAAATAGGACAGTGCTTAGAGTGAGATACACTCACTCTAATAGGGCGTACACACGGTCGGACTTTGTTCGGACATTCTGACAACAAAATCCTAGGATTTTTTCCGACGGATGTTGGCTCAAACTTGTCTTGCATACACACAGTCACACAAAGTTGTCGGAAAATCCGATCGTTCTGAACGCGGTGACGTAAAACACGTACGTCGGGACTATAAACGGGGCAGTGGCCAATAGCTTTCATCTCTTTATTTATTCTGAGCATGCGTGGCACTTTGTCCTTCGGATTTGTGTACACACGATCGGAATTTCCGACAACGGATTTTGTTGTCGGAAAATTTTATCTCCTGCTCTCCAACTTTGTGTGTCGGAAAATCCGATGGAAAATGTCCGATGGAGCCCACACACGGTCAGAATTTCCGACAACACGCTCCGATCGGACATTTTCCATCGGAAAATCCGACCGTGTGTACGGGGCATAACAGTATCCTATTTACTTTGTTATACCTCTCATATATTACTTCAGACATTATACACCTGTATTGTACCTTTGTAAAGTTTAGTTGTCTGTCAGACTATGTTGGTCTGACAGTACAACCATTGTAGTTTAACCCTTCTAATACAACAACAGTAAATACGGTTATTATTAAAGTACAACTGTGTGAGTGTTGTTTTATTCTTCATCACCAGCCAAGAGGAGGGTAAGGTAACTACAAACAGGTATATTATATTGAGTATTGTGAACTTGCCTTTGTGATTTCGTTCTAACTGCACACTATTACACCACAGCTGTGTCAGGGGGACTGAGATATTCAAAGGGTTATAAAGCAGAGTACAGGCCCAAATAACTCAGCAGCTCCTTCGGGGGTTCGTGCTACATCTATATTGTCAAAAGTATTGGGACACCTGCTTTTACACACACATGAACTTTAATAGCATCGCAGTCTTAAGCCTCGTACACACGATCAGATTGTTGGCCAACAAAGCATCAGGCTTTTGTCCAAAGGGCGTGTGCCTGGATCTTTTCTTGCCTACTAACGGCACACAATTGTTGGCCAACAAACACGAACATAGTGATGTACTACATGGAATTTCAGCTCTTGAGCGCTACACTTTGGGCACCTTCTGCTAATGTCGTGTTTGGTGAGCATTGATTCTGAGCATGCGTGTTTGTACTGTGGACTTTAGTGTGATAGACTTGTGTACACACAATACGAAAATCTGACAACATCTGACAAATCTGACAACAAACCGTTGACCGCTGAAAATTTACTAGCCTGCCATCCAACATTTGTTGGCCGAAAGTTGGACAACAATTGTCTTATGGAGCATACTAACGGTCGGATTTAAGGCAAACAGTCTGTCATCACACAAATCCCTGCCAAAAATCCGATCGTGTGTACGAGGCTTAAGTCCGTAGGGTTCAATATTGAGTTGGCCCACCCTTTGCAACTTTAACAGCTTCAACTCTTCTGAGAAGGCTATCCACAAGGCTTACTAGTGTGTCTATGGGAAAGTTTGACCATTCTGCCAGAAGCACATTTGTGAGGTCAGGCACTGATGTTGGACAAGAAGGCCTGGCTCAAAGTCTCCTCTCTTATTCATTCCAAAGGTGTTCTATTGGGTTGAGGTCAGGACTCTGTGCAGGCCAGTCAAGTTCCTCCTCCCCAAACTCGCTCATCCATGTCTTTATGGACGTTATTTTGTGCACTGGTGTGCAGTCATGTTAGAACAGCAAGGGTCCATCCCCAAACTGTTCCCACAAAGTTGGGAGCATGAAAAGGTCCAAAACGTCTTGGTATGCTGATGCCTTAAGCGTTCCCTTCATTGGAACTAAGGGGCCAAGCCCAACCCCTGAAAAACAACCCCCCACACCATAATCCCCCTTCCACCAAATGATTTGGACCAGTGCACAAAACAAGGTCCATAAAGACATGAATGAGCAAGTTTGGGTGGGGCTTGGCCCCTTAATTCCAGTAAAGGTAACTCTAAAGGTATCAGCATACCAAGACATTTTGGACAATTTTATGCTCCCAACTTTGTGGGAACAGTTTGGGGATGGCCCCTTCCTGTTCCAACATGACTGCGCACCAGTGCACAAAGCAAATAATTACATCAAATACCAGACACAGTTGGTGACGTTTCAGGCTCCAGTAGATAACGCCCTTCCTCATAACCACATATCTGCAACTGGCAATACACATCATTCAGTATATATAGCTCATTAACATAGCCTGTTAATTAAATCATTGAAGTAAACTGGAATCAATTAATCCATACACAACACTATATTCTTATGTCCCGTACACACGGTCGGACTTTGTTCGGACATTCCGACAACAAAATCCTAGGATTTTTTCCGATGGATGTTGGCTCAAACTTGTCTTGCATACACACAGTCACACAAAGTTGTCGGAAAATCCGATCATTCTGAACGCGGTGACGTAAAACACGTACGTCGGGACTATAAACGGGGCAGTAGCCAATAGCTTTCATCTCTTTATTTATTCTGAGCATGCGTGGTACTTTGTCCGTCGGATTTGTGTACACACGATCGGAATTTCCGACAACGTATTTTGTCGTCGCAAAATTTTATAGCCTGCTCTCAAACTTTGTGTGTCGGAAAATCCGATGGAAAATGTCCGATGGAGCCCACACACAGTCGGCATTTCCGACAACACGCTCCGATCGGACATTTTTCATCGGAAAATCCGACCGTGTGTACGGGGCATATGTCATTCAATGAATTACTTTAGATAGCTGGAGCGACTTTCGGTCACAGGTGCATTTGATTCCTCACTAGGCAAAGACAAAATTAAAGATAGTATAACCCATTACTATCGCTACAAATCGATAAAAGTATGTATCTGCAAAAACATGTTACTGCAAAAATGTGTTACATAGGTATTTCTTAGAAAAAACATCAAGTTACTGAATATCTTTAAGACCCCTTTCACACTGGGGCGCTTTGCAGGTGCTACAGTGCTAAAAATAGCGCCTGCAAAGCGCCCTGAAAGAGCCGCTCCTGTCTCTTCATTTTTGTACGCTTCCGTGTTTCAATAGACTTCCGATGTGTAGCCAGTTTTTCCTCCAGATCCGTTTTAGTTTTGAAAAAATCCTGCTGTCCCAATAATTTAGACAATTGTTTTTCCAATTCAATAATTTCTTGTGTAATAGAAATGCGTTCTTTCTATAGAAATTCTACTGTCAACGTTATAAGATCAAAGGAGCATTTATTAATGATTTGTGTAAACCGTTTCTTATATTCTTCATCTATATAAAAAGTTCAAAGGGTGAGGTGCACTGAACGGTCTCCACTTGAAATCGTGCTAGAAATCTAGTCCTTCCCACGGACCATAATGTATAAACACAAAGAGGGTTTGCTGCACAAGAAAAATTTATTTCCGATGGAAAAGTTACATCAAATACCAGATACAGCTGGTGATGTTTCGGGCTCCAGTAGATAACGCCCTTCCTTATAACCACATATCTGCAACTGGCAATACACATCATTCAGTATATATAATATATATATACTGTGTATGAAAAACACTATCATTTTTATTTGAATCTATTTTGAAATTCTTCCTGTGTATAATAGCTCTGATGCAAGGTAAACTTAATTCATTAAACATAAGAAGAGAAGAAGCATCGCTGTAACAGCATTATAAGAAAAGGAGCCACATTTTTCTCCGGCATGCGATAATGACCCCGGGTGTGCTTTATGTAAAGTACAAGATGATGGCATAAGGCCGGTGGCATGTCAGGCATTTCAGCTGTCAAGGTAGCTTTTCACATTCCAGCAGCTTTCTTGAACAAACATAACTTCTGAGTCAAAGAAGAAATCTTCAGCATCAAATGAAAGGGGAAAAATGGAAGTCAAGGCAGGATGAGAAGAACCGCTGGAGCATTCTATGAGTCGATTTCAAACGCAGTAAATGCATTATTTAATAAAGCATTAGAAAGCATTAGAAAATCAAAGCAGCTTCGGGTTCAGAAAGTGGGAAACTGTTTATAGAGATTTTTTAAAAACAGAATTTCCTGTCTGCATGGTCCTTATAAATGCAGCAAAGAACGGGTGCAAAGGGAAAAAAATCACTGTAGGCTCAGTTCACAAGTCTAACACACCAGAAAAAGGATTCTTTTTTTTCTAAATAATAGTCTAATTATATTTGAAAACTACAGTCACACAGATGAAATAAGGATACATATCTATTTCTTAAAACTGACCTAAGCCTTAAGGCAGAACTAAACATTCCTATTATTTTCATCCAAGGAAGCTGGCATCTTAGCCTCTGTTTGATCTGCAATTTCCATGGTGCTGCACATGTGATCAGTTATGACATCAGCCATATGATGGTTTGGTTGAGAGCACAAGCAAATGTGACAGTAAGCATTCCCTGGAATGTGACTGGAATGCAACTGTTTTTTTAAACCGTTAAATTGATTGGTTCTGCTGTAACTGTCACATTTGCTTGTGCTCTCAACCATACTGTCAAGCCATCAAATGGCTGGAGTCATAACTGATTACATGTGCAGCATCATGGCAGTTAAATATCAAACTGGGGCCAAGATGGCAGCTTCCTTGGCTGAAAACAATAGGCGAGTTTAGTCCCACATTAAGTGTAAACCTCTCTAGTATATTAAAAACGGAACTGAAGTCCCACTGCAAAAAACAGTGAGCAGGCAGGCTTTTATTACCGCAGAGATATGTACTGTCTTTTATGCCTGAGCAGGAGTGACGTCATCCCACCAGCCAAGGAAGAGGCCCAAAGACTGGAACTCAGAAGAAGATGCTGGCGCAGGACCGTTCAACAGGCAGGTATGGAGACTTTAGTTCTGCTTTAAGACTGCACACCATCTATGCTGTTTAAAAAGTTCAGATCCGCGCTATAGCCAAATGATGGCTACAGCGCGGATCTACATTGCCGGGACTACGTCCATTGACGTCGTCCCCTTTCCTCGCTCACGGCGCGCACTTGTGAGCGCTAGATATAGACTAGAATATTCCGCGCTTAGGACGGTATGTAAAGGAGAACTGCAGCCCCCCCAAAAAAATGGACAGACACCGAAGTGTAATCCAAAGGCAAATAAAGAACTCTAGTGGGGAATGTGGCGCTGTTCATAAGGTGTGTATTGGTAGGGAGTGTATACTATTAAGATAATGATCTGAAAAGAACTATAAATAAATATAAAACAAAACTCTTCAGGTGCATATCTTATTTGTCAAGCATCACATGGTGTGAAAGGCAGAGGTGCAGAATGTGTGTAAGATAATCATAAAGAAAATACTTCCAATCAAAAAAATTAATATTAAATAGTACCAATAGGTGAGTGTGCGTTTTGGTGATGTGAGTAAGCAAAAATGCAAAAAAAACGCATAAAAATGTCAGAATAAAGCACAAATAACAACAATAGTGTGGTGAATAATAGTGCACCAAAATATTCATAAATCAAGTCCACATGATGTGAGTGTCCAAAACTAAAAAACAGTGTGGAAAATCTTGGCAATCCAAAAAAACTAAAAAATTATATTTCATAAAATATCTGTATAAGTGATGATCATGGTTTGTGACTCTTCTTCTGGAACCCCCACTTGTGTCCCCACTCACCGAAAGACCCAACCCCTGCAGGGGTAATGGGCAAGTGTAGATAAATCTCCTCCTGAAATCCGGTCAGTGTCTCCCTCTAAGGATCCGGGATCACCTTCCTGTTGTGTGTTGCCTCAATTCCTTTAGAATCGTCCACCACAGCGTTTCCGTATGTATGGAGAAAAAATGAGCCTCATAGTGTGAATCCAAAAAATAGGTTTTTATTATAGCCAGTCAGCTAATAAGGATAAAAACAAGTACAAGTGGCTAAAAACGACACTGTTCCGCCAGCTAAGCACAGCCGATGGAGGAAACAGTGGCAGGGCAGCGGCGTGCGTTCCACAGTCTCACAGCCAAAAACCGGAAGCAAACCAACGATAGGATGTGCAGCGACGTATGCGTACCAACGTGACCACGCCTTACGCGTTTCGTCATCAAGACGTCATCTGAGGCGCGAGCGCGCAACGGGGAAAATCTGTGTTGGCCGTGTCCCTTGGACACAGCCAATCACAGATCACTGTAAATGGCAAATCACTGCGGCCGTTTACAGCGCGATCACCGTGGCCAATAAAAGATCATCTCATATGTAAACATATGAGATCATCTCTCATTTCCGGCTCTCTCTCCTCACACAGAGACAGCGTGTGAGGAGAGAGAGCTTCTGTGAACAATTGTGAGTGAATTCTGCAGTAGAAAAAACACTGTGCCCAAACAGTGCCCACAGTGAAAATTAGCATCTATAGCTAGTGCCATCTGTGCCCACCGGTGCGCATCAATGCCCACTTGTGCTATCAGTGCATCATCTGTGCCATCTGTGCCCGTCTGTGCCCATCTGTTCAATCAGTGCGTATCTGTGCAATCAGTGTGAATCTGTGCCACCTCATCATTGCCCATCTGTGCCACCTCATCAGTGCCCATCTGTACCAATCAGTGCCCATCTGTGCCGCCTCATCAGTGCACATCTGTGCAATCAATCAGTGCACATCTGTGCCACCTCATCAGTGCCCATTTGTGCCACCTCAACAGTGCCCATTTGTGCCACCTCAACAGTGCCCATCTGTGCCACCTTAACAGTGCACATCTGTGCAATCAATCAGTGCACATCTGTGCCGATTCATCAGTGCCCATTTGTGCCACTTTATCAGTGCATATTTGTGCCTACCTGTGCTGCCTCATTAGTGCACACCTGTGCACATCTGTGCTTCTTCATCAGTGCCTATCTGTGCCACCTCATCAGTGCCCATCTGTGCCACCTCATCAGTGCACCTCATCAGTGCATATCTGTGCCCACCTATGCCGCCTCATTAGTGCACATCTGTGCAATCAATCAGTGCACATCTGTGCTGCTTCATCAGTGCCCATCTGTGCCGCCTCATCAGTGCCCATCTGTGCCACCTCATCAGTGCCCATCTGTGCCGCCTCATCACTGCACATCTGTGCCACCTCATCAGTGCACATCTGTGCGATCAGTGCCCATCTGTGCCGCCTCATCAGTGCACATCTGTGCCATCAATCAGTGCACATCTGTGCTCATCAGTGCCCATCAGTGCAGGCTTAGCACACACCTGTGCAGTCTCATCACCACCAGCAACCAAAAAAAGTCCAAAAAAAGCTTTTCTGCCGAGGAGGCATACCAAATTCTTTCCACGGCCGTTGAGAGCAACAGGGAGCTCTCTTTTTCGGATTCCCTTTCAAATTCGGATTCTGAGTCTGAAATTATGAGCCAGTCCTCAGTAGTGGAACACTGACAGACTCAGAGGAGGAAGATATTCAGCCCGCCAAACGAAGGCGTTCTGGTGAGGAGGCAGTGGCATCCACCAGCACCACGGTGCCATTCACCAGCAGCGCAGTGCCATCCACCAGCACCGCAGTACCTCGGCAAGAAAGGCCAAGTACCAGTGGAGTGTCACCTCAGCCTCAAAGGGTTAGGACCCATGCCAGCCTTCCCTATGCTCTTTAGAACCCCTTGTGGCTTCCTCCTAATTCAGGAGAAGCTAACATTCCCCCTTTCACTGCCCAGCCAGGAGTCCAGGTGGACACGGAGAATTTTACCCCAATCAATTTTTTTTTATTTAATTTTTACAGAGGACATGTTGGCGTCAATTGTGGCTCAGTGCAACCTGTATGCACAGCAATTTATTTAGCAAAATCCAACATCATATTATGCCTGTCCCTATGAGTGGAGATACCTAACAGTGGAGGAGTTCAAGGTTTTTTAGGGCCTCACATTTAATATGGGACTCACCAAAAAAATGTATTGCGTTCCTATTGGTCAATCCACCCCATCCACCACATGCCGCTAATCTTCACAGTAATGCTCAGAACCAGGTATCTAATGATCATGAGGTTCCTGCATTTCAGTGACAATACCCAGTGCCCTCCCAGAAATGACCCAAATTATGACAGGCTTTACAAAATTCGGCCAATACTAAATTATTTTTCTGAAGTATTCCCCCAGCTGTTTACACCGGACCAACACATATGTGTGGATGAGTCCCTTGTTAAATTTAGCGGCAGGCTTAAAATTAAGCAATTTATCCCTAGCAAAAGGGCCCGCTATGGGGTGAAGGTGTACAAATTATGTGACCGAGCCACAGGCTACACATATTCCTTCATAGTCTATGAAGGGAAGGACACCCAGCTGCAGCCCCCTAATTGCCTGGACTACTTGGGATCCAGCGGGAAAGTTGTTTGGGACCTCATATACCCCCTACTGGAGAAAGGTTACCATTTATACGTAGACAACTTCTACACATCTCTTCCCCTGTTCCACAACCTTCACCGGAAGAAGACGCCAGCATGTGGCACAGTAAAAAAGAACCAGAAGGGCTTTCCTCAAAGTCTTGTCAATAAGAAGTTGAGAAAAGGAGAAATGGCAAGTCTGCGAAACAAGGAGATTCTGGCAGTGAAGTGGAGGAACAGAAGGGATGTCTACATGTTGTCTTCCATCCACAATAACACCTACGTGGAAATCCCCAGAAGGAATGGCCCCATCCAAAAACCAACATGCATCCATGAATACAACTTGTTTATGGGGGAGTCAATGACCAAATGCAAGAACCATACCTTGCCACAAGACGGACATACCATTAGTATAAAAAAGTAGCAATTTATTTTTTTCAATTGGTCATATTCAATTTCTATATAATTTCCTGCAACTCCACCCAAAACCCCCACCCTTCCTTCCTGTCCCCATTCTGTCCTGAACGAGGCCCTACTTCTGCTGCCTGTAGGACTTACTACCGTCATGTCTCTGTCTGTCACACTGACCGCAGCACATGGACCATGTTCCTGCCTATTACCAGAACCAATATTTTTGGCACTGCTGACAATATCTCTGCCTGCACTGACCCTGGACTGTATATGGACAGTATCCCTGCCTGCTGCCTGAAAAATTGTGTTCGCTGTTGCTGACCAAGTCCCTGCCTGCTGCCTGGACCAGTGCTATCCTCCTGTGGACAACTGTGCTACTAAAACCACAGGTAATCTTTTGTTTACCCTTTGCTCAGCATAATGTATTTTGGGGTGTAATTCTTGGCATGTGCATGCTATGTGTCCCTGGAACACCTGACGGTGTTTCTTGCATGTTGGATCTCTGTATGTGGCCAGGCCGTGTAAAGGTCTCACACATGTGGTATTGCCATACTCAGAAGGAGTGGCAGAATGTATTTTGGGGTGTCATTTTTGCTATGTAAATGCTATGTGTTGGAAATATCTTATAAACGGACAACTTTGTGTAAAAAAAAAAAATGCGTTTTCATTTCTTTCCACATTTTCCAAAAACTTCTGGAAAAAAAATGAAGCGTTCAAAAGACTCATTATGCCTCATAGATTATACGTTGGGGTGTTAGCTTTCCAAAATAGGGTCATTTTGTGGGAGTTTCCATTGTCCTGGTGCTCCAGGGCCTTCAAAAGTGTAATAGGTGGTTGAGAAATGAAATGTGTAATTTATGCTCGTAGAACGCCTAAAGGTGCTACTTCATTGCTAGGCCTCTGTATGTGGTCAGGCTGTGTAAAAGTCTCACACATGTGGTATCGTTATACTCAGAAGGAGTAGCAGAATGTATTTTTGGGTGTTATTTTTGCTATGTAAATGCTATGTGTTGGAAATATCTTATAAACCGACAACTTTGTGTAAAAAAAAAAATGCGTTTTCATTTTTTCCACATTTTCCAAAAACTTCTGGAAAAAAAATTATCAGTTCAAAAGACTCATTATGCCTCATAGATTATACGTTGGGATGTTAGCTTTCCAAAATGGAATCATTTTGTGGGCGTTTCCATTGTCCTGGTGCTCCAGGGCCTTCAAAAGTGTAATAGGTGGGTGAGAAATGAGATGTGTAATTTATGCACCTAGAAAGCCTGAAGGTGCTACTTCAATGTTAGGCCTCTGTATGTGGTGAGGCTGTGTAACAGTCTCACACATGTGGTTTTGTTATACTCAGGAGGAGTAGCAGAATGTATTTTGGGGTGTTATTTTTGTTATGTAAATGCTATGTGTTGGAAATATCTTATAAACGAACAACTTTGTGTAAAAAAAAAATGCATTTTCATTTTTTTCCACATTTTCCAAAAACTTCTGGAAAAAAATGAACCATTCAAAAGACTCATTATGCTTCATAGATTATACGTTGGGGTGTTAGCTTTCCAAAATGGGGTCATTTTGTGGGCGTTTCCATTGTCCTGGTGCTCTAGGGCCTTCAAAAGTGTAATAGGTAGTCAACAAGTTAGATGAGTAATTTATGCTCCTTGAACACCTGATGGTGCTCCCTGCATGTTGGGCCTCTGTATGTGGCCAGGTAGTGAAAAAGCCCCACACATGTGGTATCGTAATACTCTGGAGGAGTAGCAGAATGTATTTTGGGGTGTCATTTGTGGTATGCACATTCCATGTGAGAGAAATAAGCTCTTACAATGACAATTTTGTGAAAAAAATATAAAAAGTAAAATAAAATCTTAATTTTGCAAAGAATTGTGGGAAAAAATGACAACTTCAAATAACTCACCATGCCTCTTACTAAATACCCTGGAATGTCTACTTTACAAAAAGGGGTCATTTGGGCGGCATTTGTACTTTCCTGGCTTGTTAGGTTCTCAAGAAATGAGATAGGCCTCAGTACATCAGATGTGATCATTTTTTTATGATTTGCACCATAGCTTGTAGACTCTATAAATTTCACACAGAGCACATAATATCCACTAATTTGGGTTATTTTTACCGAAGATATGTAGCCATATAAATTGTGGACAACATTTATGAAGAAAAATTGCTAATTTGCAAAATTTTCGGTCTTTTTTCATTTATAGCGCAAAAAATAAAAAACCCAGAGGTGATAAAATACCACCAAATGAAAGCTCTATTTGTATGAAAAAAAGGACAAAAAAATAATTTGGGTACAGTGTTGCATGACTGAGTAATTGTCATTCAAAGTGTGAGAGCACTGAAAGCTGAAAATTGGTCTGGGCAGGAGGGGGGTTTAAGTGCACAGTAAGCAAGCGGTTAACCCTTTGACTGGTTTTCATTCTAAAGGTTAGCTCCCTTGTCACCTCCTCCCATGCTCGCCTCCAGGACTTTTCCAAAGCCTCTCCAATCCTATGGCATGCCCTACCCCAATCTGTCCGCTTATCTCCTACTCTAGTAGCTTTTAGGCGATCCCTGAAAACTCTTCTCTTCAGAGAAGCCTACACTAACCACACCTAACAACTGTTTTTTCATTTTCTCCATCAGCTCACCCTCCACAATTATTACCTTTTGTTTCCACCTGACCCTCCTTTCTAGATTGTAAGCTCTAACGAGCAGGGCCCTCTGATCCCTCCTGTATTGAATTGTATTGTAAGTGTACTGTCTGCCCTCATGTTTTAAAGCGCTGCACAATCTGTTGGCGCTATATAAATCCTGTATAATAATAATAATAAAGGTGCCTATAAAAATCAGATGGCTACATGCACAGTCTTAACCAGTAGCACCGAATAAGAGGCCTCAGACACATCTGAGATATAAACATGCAGTATCAAAGATCAAGGGTTTTGGGATTTTAAAGGTGCAAAAGTACAATGACAAAACTAGAAAAAATATACAATTTTATTTGAAAAGCATTAAAAACAAAAAACATTTAAAGACATAAAAAAACATGTCCGATGTGATCATACAATAAATACATAGGTAGGTGCAGACTGATTAGATCTCTACATGTTTTGTCAAACCAAGGGCTTCTTCAGGAGATTTATTGTCAGGCACTGTACATAGGATCACTAGAGAGTCAAAAATAGAAAAGAGACAAAACTATTTTACATACAACACAGATATCAAATGTGAAAATACATCAAAAATGTCATTTTCTAGATTAGGCAAAGAGATCGAGCAGCAAACCTGGGTGAATTAATTACCTGTATGTTCAATGAGTAAGTCTAAAAGTTTTATATAGGCTCCAGAGACACAGAAATCTCGCTATACCCTCGGACGACAGCGCCTTGTGACGTCCGACGTCTCACAAAACAGGAAAACCGCTGCCATGATGACAATAATGTCCAAGGGAAGGCCTAGTGAACCCTAACCCTATGCCTACCCACAATTGCGCCTTTGATGGTAAAGTCACAGAATGTCAATAGAGATCAAGGCAAAAGCAGCTGGCAATTGGCACCACCTAGTGTAGTCCAAAGAAATGGACAAACAACAAAGATGACGCCCCAGGCATCCGTATGGTCACCTAATCCAGATTCTATCCCCAATATTAAATTTAGCAACTAAACACCTATGTGTGAAAATATCTCAAAAATGAGAAACACCATAGGTAACTTTCAACAAAAGCAACTCTCGAGCCTAATGATGTTGACCTTATTATAAACCATATCCAACATACAGAGGTATGACTCATACAGGTATGGTGCTCAATAATTAAAAGAACTTTGCCAATCCAGGTTACATGTCAGTAACAAACAAAATTATACCATTGAAAAGGAAAAAATATACAAAATCAATTAACGAGAAATTAATCTCATAAATAATGGCTGAGCTTAACCTATAAAATAGGCTTAAAGGGAATGAATCCATTTGGTCTCATGTTGGAGGAGAATTTTGTTCACATTTCCTCCTCTTCCATGTATGGGCTCATGCTCAAGAGTAAAGGATTTCATCTTTGATACTTGAAAAGAGTGGTAGAGTCCCATATGCTTACTGATTGGTGTCTCCATTTTCTTCTTCGATACAAGCGACACATGGTCCCTTATTCGATGAAAAAAAATGCCTTTTGGCCTTTCCTACATAAAACGCCCCCCCTACATAAACCTGCCTATGTATTGTATGTTCACATCGGACATGATTTTATGTCTTAAAATGTTTTTTATTTTTTCTAGTTTTGTCGTACTTTTGCACCTTTAAAATCCCAAAACCCTTGATCTTTGATATGCTACGCCTATACAAGGGATGTGGTGCCAAGTGACTTAAAGATGCCCAGCAAAAATCTTTCTTCTTTGAATATAACAGGGTGGAAAACATTTATTTGACTGCTTGGATGGTCATCTGAGATCTATTTTTGTATATTTATCTTTTTTATTGATATAAATTGGTGTTTCACTGTATTTTTTGATAATGGCTACCTATAGAGGATTTTCTTTTGATGGCTTGATGGATAAAAGTCATCAGGCCCAGGGTGCTTCCTTTGGAGGCATCACATTGGATCATTTCTTCTTTACTTTAAAGAGATTGCTGGAGAAAAAAGCTTGTATATTTTGGAATAAAAGATATTTCCATAAATATATTGAGGATAAGATTGTTTCCTGAGGATACAAATTTTCCCAAACTTATTCAAAATTGAATCAGAGTTTAAGAGTGAGTGGGAAATCAATCTCCAATCTTGCGCTTTCTAAATTACGGAATCTCTCTGTCAACATTATTTGAAGGAGATTGAAATCATTGACAATGAGATTGAAAAGCTGTATTCAGACAATAGTGGTCTGATGACTGACACTACTTTTGGGGATAAGGAAACAGCCTTAGGGAAACATCTAGAAACCTTTGTGGCAGATATTCTATAAGAAGTATTATCGAGATAGAAGGGCTTAAGGCAAAATAATGATTCTAATCAAGATCCAAATGATTCTGATGAATCATCCTCATTTTCTGTTTCCTCTTCTCAAGCAGGATCCGCCCAGACACAAGCAACTGGTTCACAAAAACGTAAATGTTATCATCCGGCACCAAATATATTGGCTTCTAAATGCACCCCACATGATTCTACACGTCCAGGTCTTCGCTCTGAGAGCAAAACTTCATATCCTTTACTTTCTTCTACTACTCATGGTGACGGAATCTCTGTTCCTTCTGTATTCACACTTAATTATTTAGCAGCATTAAAAGGTAAGCCAAGTTCTGCCTAACACGATTTCGGGGGACTCACTTGTCACTCCCCCTATTGGGGATCTTCGCACAGTGCCAATTTTTTCTCCACAACCTATACCAGACCCAAAAAGATTTTCTTTTTTTTTTTTTTTTAAATCTTTTTATTTGAAATTTTTTTTCCATTACAACAAACATATAATAAGGTAACATGGGGTGTTATCATGAGAAAAAACACATTAATACCTATCCCTATATTATTATCATTCTAGTGTGCGTCAGTTCAACTCGCCCTTATGCTGTAGGCTTCGAGAATAGTTTTCTTCCTTTTACCCCCCATTCACTCTCCCACCCCCCATCCACTCCCCATCATGCACTTTGCCATACATTTTATTATTCATTCAACCATCCCCATCTCCCCAGAATATCCACAACCCATCCCTCCCATCAATCCAACCCCTTCCAGGTCCAGCCATGCTTTCCATATTTTTTCGAATTTTTGTAAAGTTACCCCTCTTCTTGTATATATATTTCTCTCTGCAGATCACCTCTCTAACTGCATTCACCCATTCTGAAACCGTCGGTGCTTCCTTTCTCTGCCAATACTGTGCGATAAGCTTTTTACTCTGAAACAGGCATCTGATCCTTGCTGTCTGTATATCCCTCGAGGCCACCTTATCCCCCGTTAATCCCAACAGGCACTCTCTCGCCTCTGCTCTCAATGACGTCCCAAACACCAGATTTATCCTTTCCACGACCCCTTTCCAATATATATGTAGTTTAGGGCATCGCCAAAACATGTGGATCAGGTCTCCATACCCTCCCCCACATCTCTGGCACTTTGAGTCGGGCCTCTTACCCCACTTAAATAATTTCAATGGTGTATAGTATGCCCTATAGGAAAGATAAAAATGGGACATCACCTGTGAAGGAGAGAGAGTGATCCTGAGCCCCAGCGACAGAACCTGCTTCCATTGATCATCGGACAGTGCTCCCACATCTCCCTCCCATTTGATCCTATTCTTGTTTTCCACCATGCCCCCCTGGGCTGATGCGTTCAGGCATCCGTACATGTCAGAAATCAACCCCTTCGTAGTATGTGCATCAATAAGCTTTCTCAAAGAGGTCATTTCTCACCACACTGGCGCATCCTTCCTAAATTGTGCCTTTAGGGCATGCCTGAGTTGCAAATACCTGTAAAAAGATCTATTAGAAATTGCATACTCCTCTACCAACTCCTTAAAAGATTTTAACCTCCCCTCTCTATATACCTGTGCCAGGCAATGGATACCCTGGCGGTCCCACTCCACAACGTATCCCATTTTTTTAAGCTCATTAAGGTTGTTATTATCCCAGAGTGGGGAAAATTCCGCAAAGCCAGTATATCCCAAAGTTCTTTTAGCTTGTACCCAAGCCTTAACCATCAGTTGGGTAGTGGGGCATTTAGTACCAAATGAGTCTGCCTCTAATGCCTCTGCGATCGTGTCATGGCCGATGTCATTCCACAAGATGCTACCGCCCACTCCTTCCTCCCATGGCCTATTACTGCCTCCCATTTGCTGCAGTTGGGAGGCCAGAAAGTATCCATACGGATCCGGTACTGCCAGGCCGCCCTTCACCTCTGGCTGTCACAACGTCCGCAAACTGATCCTGGCCGTCCCATTTTTCCAAATAAGTTCTCTAAACACACTGTCTATTTTTTTAAACCAGTGCTTAGGAATCCACACAGGGGAGTTCTGCAAAACATATAAAAGTTGGGGTAGCCAGACCATCTTGATCAGGTTGCAGCGTCCGACGACCGGGAGGGGCAGGCGACCCCACACCCGGCACTTCCGTTTTAATTTTTTCATAAGTGGGACTAAGTTACCGGATATATATTGTCCTGGATCACTGGTTATATTAATACCCAGATATTTCATTTGGCTGACTATTTTAACCTGGGACACTTGACAAGGAAGGGCTTCATTCAACGGATCTATAGGTAAGATTACTGATTTCTCCCAGTTAATCAACAACCCGGAAAAAACGCCAAATTCCTCAACTATCCCTATGGCTGTTTTTAATGAGTTCTGTGTATCTGCCAAGAACAGCAGGATGTCATCTGCATACATAGCTACCTTGTCCGTCCCCTTCCTTCTTTTAAATCCCTGCACCCCTTGTGCCGCACTCAGGGCTATCGCCAAAGGCTTAACTGCCAGGGCAAAGAGCAGGGGGGACATAGGGCACCCCTGCCTCGTACCCCTGCTCAGCTGGAACCCCTCCGAGCACTGACCATTGATCTTAACCCTAGTCCTCGGACCACTGTATAACAGCCTTAACCATTGGACAAACCCAGGGCCAAACTGGTATTCCGCTAGTACCTTCCACAAATAGTGCCATTCCAGGGAATCAAGGGCTCTGGCCGCGTCCAATGAAAGGACCGCTCTCCCCCCACTATTTTCCACAGGTATTTGCATATTCAGGTACACTCGTCTTATGTTCGTACTCGTAGATCTATTCGGGATGAACCCAGTCTGATCTGTATGTATTAGTTTGGAAATTATTTTATTCAGCCTTGCGGCCATTACTTTTGCCAAAATCTTCACGTCCGAACACAAGAGCGAGATAGGCCTATATGAGGTCATATCTATTGCATTCTTCCCTTCTTTCAACAGGGTTATTATTATAGCTTCTGACATGGACGAAGGCAGGACCCCATCCTCCCTGGCTCCGTTAAACACCTCCAAGAGTAGGGGCAGTAATACCTCCCCATATTTTTTGAATATTTCTATGGGCAGGCCGTCGGGGCCCGGTGACTTCTGGCCTGCCATATCTCCCACTGCAATCTGCAATTCTGCAAGGGTCAGTGGAGCATCCAGCATTTCCCTATCTTCACTTGTTAATGGGGTTATCCTTAACCCCTCAAAGAAAACCTGCATTTCCGCCTCCACATTTACTCTGTAAGAGCTGTACAACTTCTCAAAGTATGTCCTAAATTCACACAGTATATCGGGAGTGGTTTCTTTCATTACTCCATCCCCCCCTTATTTGCTGCTATTGTACCTAGGTGGCCGTTTGCCTTGATTATCAGAGACAGAGCCTTCCCAACTCGCTCCCCCTCTCCAAAAAAGCTCCGCCTCTGAAATAATCTCTTCTTTTCCAGCCCTTCCCAAGCACCCTACTGTACTCGTCCTGTCTCTCCACCCAGAGCTCATAGCTGGATTGGGATGGTGTATCTACGTACTGCGCTACTTTTACACTCTCTTTAGCTTTTTGTTCTTCTGCTTGGGATTGCTTTTTATTAAATGCGATTTTCTGGATTAGTACTCCCCGGAGATATGCCTTCAGGGAGTCCCAAACAACCCCCAATGAGGTCAAGCCCAGGTTTATTTTAACAAACTCCGATAGGCTCTCCTTCATTCTCTCCTCTTCTCCTATTAGATCAAGCCAGAAGGGATTGACCTTCCAGCTACCCCTGTTGTGGTGCTCTCCTACCTTCACAGCAGTAATAACAGGCGTGTGGTCCGAAACGGCCCTTGGCTCATACGTTATTTCCTCCACTACCTTTAATGCTTCCTCGTTTCCCAGGACCAGATCGATTCTGGATAAGGTGGCATGGGTCCTGGAGTGGCATGAAGATTGCTTCTCCCCAGGGTGCCTCCTCCTCCAGATGTCTACCAATCCTATTTCATATCCTTCACTTTCTTCTACTACTCATGGTGACGGAATCTCTGTTCCTTCTGTATTCACACTTAATTATTTAGCAGCATTAAAGGTAAGCCAAGTTCTGCCTAACACGATTTTGGGGGACTCACTTGTCACTCCCCCTATTGGGGATCTTCGCACAGTGCCAATTTTTTCTCCACAACCTATACCAGACCCAAAAAGATTTTCAATGCATCCATGATAGCACCCAAGACGGGAAACAAGACAGGTTCCAAGTAATTAATCTGTCTTCTTATTCATTGATGGAAGATCAGATCCACATTCTTCAGGGAAATCCAAATGTTTGGGCCTTCACTCAACAGGTAACAAAAGAGATTCAAACTACCAATTGGAAACGTTTCAGCAGATCATCCAATTTAAACCTAGCGCAACGTAAAGCTCTAACCTCCCTTAAAAATAACCATCAATCAATTATAAAACCCGCCGATAAAGGGGATAATATTGTGGTGATGAATATAGAAAAATACAAAGGTATAGTTATGGATCTTCTGCGGAACCGCCAATGGTATAGACCTATACCTCTAGCCCAGGTAAAATATGACCACACAAAATATCAAATCTTGATCTCTTGAGCTTTTGTTAAAGGTCTGATTGATAAAAAAACTTGTGAATTTTTCACAGTAAAAACTCCCAGATTGCCTACTTTATATGCTCTACCAAAGATACTTAAAAATACTGAATCCCCACCGGGTTGTCCAATTGTATCTGGAAATGTCTGCCTAACAGAGCCAGCCAGTTAGCTAATAGATGATTATCTACATCCTCATGTAAAGGCCCTGAGTTCATATATCCAGGATACAGTGGACCTCCTGAGATCCTTGGATGAATCTGTGTTCCGGAGAGAGCATGGCTAGTGGCTCTCGATGTTGAGGCCCTCTACAACTTGATTCTCCACGAGTTGGGGGTTCGAGTTGTGGAGGGATTTATCTCTGGACGAGGCCCTTGGGCCAGTACATACAATAGCTTCATTCTGGAGTTGCTGCGTTTCATTTTGACTAACAATATCTATATTTTTAATCACTCCCACTACCTCCAGGTGCAGGGTGTGGCGATGGGGACCAAATGTGCCCCACCTTACGCCAATCTGTACCTGGGGGGGTGGGAGTGTGAGATTTTCTCCTCTGATAAATTTCAGGAGTTTTTTGAGAAAGTGCTTATATGGTGCAGATTTGTAGACAATATCTTTATCGTTTGGACGGGAACAAAAGATGAACTTCTTTCCTTTGTGACTAAATTGAAGACAAACCACTATAATCTAAAGTTCAGCGTGACTTTTGACCAACAAGTTATACTTTTTGGATATTACTGTCTACGTTAACCCTGATGGAACCATAAGCTCTTCTCTTTTTAGAAAACCATCGGGTGGAAACACGATCCTACATGCCACGAGCTCTCATCCACAACCCTTAGTCCAGAGTATACAATCAGAGGCGGCTCTTTAATTAGGCAAATTAGGCACTTGCCTTAGGCCTCGCCCCCAGCAGGGCCTTGCGCTCGCCTAATTTGAGTGAAAGGAAATATCTGTCAGTGCGCAGCCCAAGCAAGCCGGCGGAGTGTGCGGGCGGCTGGCGCTGCACACAGACTGACGCCGCGGCCGCCTGTCTGAGCTGAGCCACCGGGTGCGCGGACGAGGGAGAAGAACACGCGTCATCTCGGCTGCTGCTTCGTCCAATAGCAGGCTCAACCGCCGCGGCGCCGTTCTCCTAGCCTCCCCCCCCCCACAGTCGGCGGCCCCAATGCATGGCGGGAGTTGTAGTTCTCCACAGCACAGACTTCAACTTGGCCCTCTGATGCCTGTGCTCTGCAGAGACTACAACTCCCAGATTGCACTGCAGGGCACTCAGAGAGAACATCACGTGCTTCTCTTGCTGCCTTTAGTAGGGGACCGATGCGAGGAGCAGGTAGGTACATCTCACTACATGCTATCTGTATCCTGTCTGTCTATGGTTTCATCATGGGGCACAGTGGCAGCATTTTATTAGGCACAGTGGTGGCATTTGATGGGACACAGTGGCATAATTTGATGGGGCACAGTGGCATAATTTGATGGGGCACAGTGGCAGAATTTGATGGGGCACAGTGGCAGAATTTGATGGGGCACAGTGGCAGAGTTTGATGGGGCACAGTGGCAGAGTTTGATGGGCACAGTGGCAGAGTTTGATGGGGCGCAGTGGCGGCATTTGATGGGACACAGTGGCATAATTTGATGGGACACAGTGGCATAATTTGATGGGACACAGTGGCAGAATTTGATGGGGCACAGTGGCAGAATTTGATGGGGCACAGTGGCAGAGTTTGATGGGGCACAGTGGCAGAATTTGATGGGGCACAGTGGCAGAGTTTGATGGGGCACAGTGGCAGAATTTGATGGGGCACAGTGGCAGAGTTTGATGGGCACAGTGGCAGAGTTTGATGGGCGCAGTGGCAGAGTTTGATGGGCGCAGTGGCGGCATTTGATGGGGCACAGTGGCAGAATATGATGGGGCACAGTGGCAGAATTTGATGGGGCACAGTGGCGGCATTTGATGGGGCACAGTGCCAGAATTTGATGGGGCACAGTGGCAGAATTTGATGGGGCACAGTGGCAGAATTTGATGGGGCACAGTGGCAGCATTTGATAGGCACAGTGGCTGCGTTTGATGGGGCACAGTGGCTGCGTTTGATGGGGCACAGTGGCTGCGTTTGATGGGACACAGTGGCTGCGTTTGATGGGGCACAGTGGCTGCGTTTGATGGGGCACAGTGGCAGAATTTGATGGGGCACAGTGGCAGAATTTGATGGGGCACAGTGGCAGAATTTGATGGGCACAGAGGCAGCATTTGATGGGCAAAGTGGCTGCGTTTGGGGCACAGTGGCAGAATTTGATGGGGTACAGTGGCAGCATTTGATGGGGCACAGTGGCTGCGTTTGATGGGGCACAGTGGCTGCGTTTGATGGGGCACAGTGGCTGCGTTTGATGGGGCACAGTGGCTGCTTTTGATGGGGCACAGTGGCTGCGTTTGATGGGGAACAGTGGCTGTGTTTGATGGGGCACAGTGGCAGCATTTGATGGGGCACAGTGGTGGCATTTGATGGGGCACAGTGGTGGCATTTGATGGGGCACAGTGGCTGCATTTGATGGGGCACAGTGGCTGCGTTTGATGGGCATAGTGGTAGCATTTGATGGGGCACAATGGCAGTATTTGATGGGCACAGCAAGGCTGCATTTGATTGGGCACAGTGGCTGCATTTTATTGGGCACAGTGAGGCTGCATTTGATTGGGCACAGTGGCTGCATTTGATTGGGCACAGTGGCAGAGTTTGATGGGGCACAGTGGCAGAGTTTGATGGGCACAGTGGCAGAGTTTGATGGGCGCAGTGGCAGAGTTTGATGGGCGCAGTGGCAGAGTTTGATGGGCACAGTGGCTGTGTTTAATGGAGCACAGTGGCTGCGTTTGATGGGGCACAGTGGCAGAATATGATGAGGTACAGTGGCAGAATTTGGGGCACAGTGGCGGCATTTGATGGGCACAGTGGCAGCATTTGATGGGCACAGTGGCGGCATTTGATGGGCACAGTGGCAGCATTTGATGGGCAAAGTGGCTGCGTTTGATGGGGCACAATGGCAGAATTTGATGGGGCACAGTGGCAGAATTTGATAGGGCACAGTGGCAGAATTTGATGGGGTACAGTGGCAGCATTTGATGGGCAAAGTGGCTGAATTTGATGGGGCACAGTGGCTGCGTTTGATGGGGCACAGTGGCTGCGTTTGATGGGGCACAGTGGCTGTGTTTGATGGGGCACAGTGGCAGAATTTGATGGGGCACAGTGGCAGAATTTGATGGGGCACAGTGGCAGAATTTAATGGGGCACAGTGGCTGCATTTGATGGGCACAGTGGCAGCATTTGATGGGCAAAGTGGCTGCGTTTGATGGGGCACAGTGGCAGAATTTGATGGGGTACAGTGGCAGCATTTGATGGGGCACAGTGGCTGTGTTTGATGGGGCACAGTGGTTGCATTTGATGGGGCACAGTGGCTGCATTTGATGGGGCACAGTGGCTGCTTTTGATGGGGCACAGTGGCTGCTTTTGATGGGGAACAGTGGCTGCGTTTGATGGGGCACAGTGGCTGCTTTTGATGGGGCACAGTGGCTGCGTTTGATGGGGAACAGTGGCTGCGTTTGATGGGGCACAGTGGCAGAATTTGATGGGGCACAGTGGCGGCATTTGATGGGGCACAGTGGCGGCATTTGATGGGGCACAGTGGCTGCATTTGATAGGGCACAGTGGCTGCGTTTGATGGGCCCAGTGGCTGCATTTGATGGGCATAGTGGTAGCATTTGATGGGGCACAATGGCAGTATTTGATGTGCACAGTGAGGCTGCATTTGATGGGCACAGTGAGGCTGCATTTAATGGGCACAGTGAGGCTGCATTTGATAGGCACAGTGGCTGCATTTGATGGGGCACAGTGGCTGCATTTGATGGGGAACAGTGGCTGCGTTTGATGGGGCACAGTGGCAGAATTTGATCGGGCATAGTGGCGGCATTTGATGGGGCACAGTGGTGGCATTTGATAGGGCACAGTGGCGGCATTTGATGGGGCACAGTGGCTGCATTTGATGGGGCACAGTGGCTGCGTTTGATGGGCACAGTGGCTGCATTTGATGGGCATAGTGGTAGCATTTGTTGGGGCACAATGGCAGTATTTGATGGGCACAATGAGGCTGCATTTGATGGGCACAGTGAGGCTGCATTTGATGGGCACAGTGAGGCTGCATTTGATGGGCACAGTGAGGCTGCATTTGATTGGGCACAGTGAGGCTGCATTTGATTGGGCACAGTGAGGCTGCATTTGATTGGGCACAGTGAGGCTGCATTTGATAGGCACAGTGGCTGCATTTGATGGGGCACAGTGGCGGCATTTGATGGGGCACAGTGGCGGCATTTGATGGGGCACAGTGGCGGCATTTGATGGGGCACAGTGGTGGCATTTGATGGGGCACAGTGGCTGCGTTTGATGGGGCACAGTGGCTGCGTTTGATGGGCACAGTGGCTGCATTTGATGGGCATAGTGGTAGCATTTGATGGGGCACAATGGCAGTATTTGATGGGCACAATGAGGCTGCATTTGATGGGCACAGTGAGGCTGCATTTGATGGGCACAGTGAGGCTGCATTTGATTGGGCACAGTGAGGCTGCATTTGATTGGGCACAGTGAGGCTGCATTTGATTGGGCACAGTGGCTGCATTTGATTGGGCACAGTGGCAGAGTTTGATGGGGCACAGTGGCAGAGTTTGATGGGGCACAGTGGCAGAGTTTGATGGGCACAGTGGCAGAGTTTGATGGGCACAGTGGCAGAGTTTGATTGGGCACAGTGGCAGAGTTTGATGGGCACAGTGGCAGAGTTTGATGGGCACAGTGGCAGAGTTTGATGGGCGCAGTGGCGGCATTTGATGGGCAAAGTGGCTGCGTTTAATGGAGCACAGTGGCTGCGTTTGATGGGGCACAGTGGCAGAATATGATGGGGCACAGTGGCAGAATTTGATGGGGCACAGTGGCAGAATTTGATGGGGCACAGTGGCGGCATTTGATGGGCACAGTAGCAGCATTTGATAGGCAAAGTGGCTGCGTTTGATGGGGCACAGTGGCAGAATTTGATGGGCACAGTGGCAGCATTTGATGGGCAAAGTGGCTGCGTTTGATGGGGCACAGTGGCTGCTTTTGATGGGCACAGTGGCTGCGTTTGATGGGGCACATTGGCAGAATTTGATGGGGCACAGTGGCTGCTTTTGATGGGCACAGTGGCTGCTTTTGATGGGCACAGTGGCTGCGTTTGGAGGGGCACAGTGGCTGCGTTTGATGGGGCACAGTGGCTGTGTTTGATGGGGCACAGTGGCTGCGTTTGATGGGGCACAGTGGCGGCATTTGATGGGGCACAGTGGTGGCATTTGATGGGGCACAGTGGCTGCGTTTGGGGCACAGTGGCTGCGTTTGATGGGGCACAGTGGCTGCGTTTGATGGGCACAGTGGCTGCATTTGATGGGCATAGTGATAGCATTTGATGGGGCACAATAGCAGTATTTGATGGGCACAGTGAGGCTGCATTTGATGGGCACAGTGAGGCTGCATTTGATGGACACAGTGAGGCTGCATTTGATGGGCACAGTGAGGCTGCATTTGATTGGGCACAGTGGCTGAGGTTGATGGGCACACTGAGGCTGCAATTGATGTTTTATTCCTGAATTTTTCAGTTTGTTTGCGCCTCCCCAAAAATTTTGAGCACCAGCCGCCAATGGATGGGATCATCATTGTGCTGCTTCTCCTTACTTGTTGAGGGCATGTACATTCCAGTGTGGGCTTCGAGGAAGGCCGTTGAATGAGGCTGGCTGTAGTTGAAACTGGAGGGCTTATTTTATTTAATGGGCTTTTTTTATTCATCTTGCTGCAGTTTTGCTTTCAAAATGAACGCCAGGCAAACAGCTATTCACACACATATGTGAAATGTTTTATCTACCAAAAGATTTATAATTCTGTGCTGTGATTTTTGTGATTCATATTCCTCTGCCAGACAGTACAGCCAGAATGGTGCACCACCTTCTCTATTACAGTTAAGTAATACAGCAGTGTTATTTACCTTCTCCCTAAACCTGCTGATAATGAAGAAGCATTACACTGATAAGTTATCCATGATGCTCATTCTGTTGTTATCGTGGTTGCGCAGTCTCTGACCGTCTCCTGTATCATTTTCTGCACAGTCTCTGACCGTCTCCTGTATCATTTTCTGCACAGTCTCTGACCGTCTCCTGTATCATTGTCTGCATAGTCTCTGTGCATCTCCTGTATCATTGTCTGCATAGACTCTGACCGTCTCCTGTATCTTTGTGGCGTGAGTGGGGCCTCATGTCTAAGTTTTGCCTAAGGCCTCACAAAGTCTAGAGCCGCCTCTGTATACAATACAGTCAATATCTTAGACTAAAAAGAAATTGTAGTCGCAGTGAGGACTTTGAGTATAAAGCTAGGGCTTTACAGTCTCGTCTGATTGACAGAGGCTATAGTCGGTCCTGTTCGAAAAAAGCTTACCATAGAGCAAAATTAAAAGACAGGGAGAATCGAATCCATTCAAAGAAATCTAAAAAAGATGATCAAAAGGCTTGTTTAATAACACGGTATGAGGGGGAACACAAAAAAATTCACCAAATTATTCAAAAGTATTGGCACCTTCTGGCCACAGATGAGGTGATAGCTAAGTATGTGAACCCATACCCTCAAATCACCTATAGGAGGTTTAAGTCTCTGAAGGACCAATTGGTCCACAGTCATTTGACCTAGTGTAGCAGGACAATCTCGCAGGGGCACAGCTCCATGCGGGAGATGCGACTTCTGCAGATTCATGATTAATTCAGTGGAGTTAGCTCTCCCAAATGGCACTATTTACAAACCATATTTCTATGCAAATTGCTAGTCGGTAGGAGTGGTCTACTACATGGAGTCTGAATGCGGGGCGTTTTATGTAGGAAAGAACAAGAGGCCTTTTTTTCATTGAATAAGGGACCATGTGTCGCTTGTATCGAAGAAGAAAATGGAGACACCAATCAGTAGACATATGGGACTCTGCCACTCTTTTCAAGTATCAAAGATGAAATTCTTTGCTCTTGAGCATGTGCCCACATATGAAAGAGGGGGAGATGTGGACAAAATTCTCCTTCAACGTGAGACCAAATGGATTCATTCCCTGGCTGCCGCCATTCGGGTTTGAATAAATTCATCGGCTTTAAGCCTTTTCTATAGGTTAATCTCAGCCATTATTTATGAGATTAATTTCTCATTAATTGATTTTGTATATTTTTTCCTTTTCAAATTATAATTCTGTTTGTAACTGATATGTGACCTGGATTGGCAAAGTTCTTTTGATTGAGCACCATACCTGTATGAGTCATACCTCTGTATGTTGGATACAGTTTATAATAAGGTCAACATAATTAAGCTCAAGGGTCGCTTTTGTTGAAAGTTACCTATGGTGTTTCTCATTTTTTAGATATTTTTCCACATAGGTGTTTTGTTGCTAAATTTAATTTTGGGGATAGAATCTGGATTAGGTGACTATACAGATGCCCAGGGCGTCATCTTTGTTGCTTGTCCATTTCTTTGGACTACACTTGGTGACGCCAATTGCCAGCTGCTTTTGCCTTGATCTCCATTGACATTCTGTGACTTTACCATCAAAGGCACGGTTGTGGGTACGCATAGGGTTAGGGTTCACTAGGCCTTCCCTTGGACATTGTTGTCATCATGGCTCCGGTTTTCCCCATTACGTGGGACATCGAACATCTCAAGTCGCTGTCTTCCACGGCTAACGCAAGATTTCCGGCGTCTTGGATGCCTGATGTCCCCTAATGTCCGGCGTCACTTCTAGTGCTGAACATCCGGTGTCTTTGATGTTCTCGTCTGTAACGTCAGACGTCACTTCCGGCGCGGTCTTGGGCATGCGCACTGGCTTCAACAGGCGTCTGCGTCTCCATACCCCGTCATTCCTCCCCATTGAAGGCGGAGGGGGGTATAAAAGGATACCAGCTACAAACAGCAGTTATAGTTCAGCATAGGAGGGGGAGAGGATACTTTGGTGACCCTTTTACGGCAGGTAATTAAGCAACCTTGTAGACAATATTCATCTGGTCTTATTGCTCGGTAATAGGGAGACTTATTTATATTGATTTGACTATTTGTTTTAGATTCAAAAGGCGGGCTTCGAGGAATTGGAGCTCTAATGAAGAAACGCTCGCTATGGTTACACCAATTGATCCAAATTGATTCATCCCTATGTCCCTGGAGCCTATATAATGCTTTTAGTCTTACTCATTGAACATACAGGTAATTAATTGACCCAGGTTTTGCATAATCTAGGAAATAACATTTTTGATTTATTTTCACATTTGATATCTGTGTTGTAAATGTAATGTAAATGTAAAATAGTTTTGTCTCTTAAAAAAAATCTTTTCTATTTTTTGACTCTCTAATGATCATATGTACAGTGCCTGACAATAATTCTCTTGAAGAAGCCATTGGTTTGGCGAAAAATGTAGAGATCTAATCAGTCTGCACGTGCCTATGTATTTTTTGAGATAGAAAGAAAACCCCCCAAAATGGTGGGACTTTAACGGCAACAAAAGTATAATAAATATATGTAATTTATTCAAAATATACAAAATACCATACACAAAGAATAACAATATATATATATATATATATATATATATATATATATATATATATATATATAAAAATCGATACAAAATTCATATAGAACCACTAAAAGCAATGATGTTGAGTGGTGGTGATATTCGTTAATTCGTCCAGACGGTCTGATGCGTTTCGGGACTACACACACGTCCCTTTATCAGGGGCAGGTCGTGGAACAAAATCACACTATACACTGAATTGGAATTAAGTATATTAGATACTATATAACATGAATAAATTGTTGCTTTAAAATGAGAGACATCCAGCATAGTAATCGCATAAAGAAACATACCCAAACAAATCACCATAAAATTCTCACTGCTGAAATCCTGGTGGCGACCATAAAAGAAACCACCACCCCAGAGCCTAGAAGAGCAAAGAGGTGGGCAGCAGGTCCCCCCTTATCCACATTGATCCACCCAATGGCACTGATCAGGGAAACATCACACGGAGGACCAAATAAAGGCTTGTACCCCAAGAGTTAATCAGGTTGGGATCTATAAAAATATGTATAAGAAAAGATATAGAAAATATATAGAGCTCAAATAGCCCAGTATTCGAAAAATGCTGTGAGACAAAAAGACAAAATTTATATAACAAACCAGCCCAATTAGACCTACCTCGATGGAGTCCAGAAAAGGAACACCTGGCAATAATCAGTTTAGTTGGAAATTGTGTGGATAGCTTTTAATCTAATGTAATCCAGCCGTGTATTTTCACAAGGAAATGCTCTACAGAGAAAGATAGCATAAGAAATGTGTATAGTCAGATAAAAACTAAACTAAAATTAAAAAGATTCCTAAACGGGATACACATTGCCATCTGTAGAGAGGGGGGATGGAGTGATATGCCACTCACAACCCACCTAATTATAGTAGTGCTAAGGGATAGTAATCCCAGACGCCAGACGACAGGGGATGACGGTCCCAGACGCCAGGAGTGAACCGTCCCGCCATCCACCGTACAGAGCAGTGACAGCACGCCGCATCTGGCGTGGCTTTAAATATACTAGTAGAGGCAGCGTGTGACGCACCTGCGCTCAATGTGCAGCGCAACCGCGTCACATCATCGCCGCACCACAAGCCGGCAAAAATCCGTGGGAACCAACTGCGCATGTCAGAAGTCACAGCCTAAACAAACCTGATAACCGCAGCAGTGCAATCCACAACAATCACATGCAGTGTGAGAGAGCCAAAAGAAAAAAAAAGAAAAAACACTCGGGAGAGCATTTAGAAAGAAGGGCTAGCCAACACAAGGGAAGAAAAAGGGGACGCCATATATCAAATGCCTCCAAAATGAGACACCACAAAGAATGCACCCGGGGGATCCTGAGCCACCACTGCAGGGCGCCCCCTGCAGAGCCAGACCAAAGAGTCAGCGCTACGAAAGGCGTGCTGCAACAGAGACCCACCAATGCATGTAAACGGCCAAGGAGGCGACCGGAAGCCGGATGGTGCCAAGGCATCCCAGCAAACCTGTCGCCCGACCAAGCCGCCAAAGAAAAGGCCCCCCAAGGAGAAACATCCCGGGAGGCCCACATGCGCCGGGCGGGACCATGGAGGACCAACACAGGATGTACAGCAATCACAGTAGCCGCCAGAGATCAAAGCAGGGAGACCCCAGAATCGAAGAGACAAACCCCAAATGGAACAAAAATGCCTTAGATTTAAATCAACAGGTAATAATATAACTGTAATTGATCAAACAGCATTCCACCTAGCAATAATCAGTATACAAAAACTACCATATTTTAAGGTAGGAATAAAGCATGCACTGATTAATAGCTGATGAATACGGAACAAAAAAATAAATAAAAAAAAGGGGAAGGGGGAGGGAAGTCATCGCACGTCAGAGATGAAAAATAAAAAAATTGTATATCTCTCAATCCCTCTCAAAGCCACCAGATAAAAAACCCTCCAAGAAGGGTCTATAACTAAGCTGTTCATTAAGCCCAGGGGGTGACACGGTTTCCAAGAAGACCTTGTTCCAGTCCCCACCCCTTCGGCTTGGATGAACCCTATCTAGGATCAAAAACTCGATCCTCAGGAACAGACCTTGATGTTTGTCAATGACATGTCTCCCAAGAGGGAGCTCTGGATTTGTTTTATTCATCTACGTTATATGTCTAGAGGCACATAGATGGAATTTAAGCTTGTTTTTGCCCACATAGGATTGTTGACATTGACAAGTAAGAAGATACACCACCCCCTCAGTCTTACAATTGAAAAAATTATGGGGTTTATAGGGTCATCTGTTAGGGAGAATAATACCCTGCCTGGTGTTCATGTAGCGGCAGATAGAACTTCCACCACAGGTAAAGGTACCCCTTCTCTTACATGGGTCTTTTCGAAACTCACCCACAAATTCACTTTGAACCAATTGGTCCTTCAGTGAACTGGCACGTCGGTAAGTAATCGCAGGACTTTCCGGTAAATAAGGACTCACTGTCAGATCAGCATGCAGCAAGTGCCAGAACTTACTCAAAATAGATCTGACACTTTGATGTTGGTTGTTATATTTTGTGATCATTCTGACAACAGGGGAATCATTGATTCTCCTCTGATGACAGAACAGTAGCTCACGTCTTGTCCGCTTATTGGCTCTCTTAAAGGCTTTTTTCAAGATAGAGTGAGAGTAACCTCTCAGCCGCAGCATCTCTCTCAAGGCCGCTGCTTCCTGTAGAAAAGATTCCTGACTTGAGCAATTGCGTTTGAGCCTCAAATATTGACTGTAGGGGATTGAACGAAGGAGGGGCTAAGGGTGTGAGCTGGAGGCATGCAATATTGTGTTTCCCGCCGTTTATTTACAGAAGAGTCCACTAGAGAGACTTCCATCTTTGTTTTTGGTAATAATGGTATCCAAAAATGTAACACTGATCTCACTGTAGGTTACTGTAAACTTTAAATTAAATGTATTTTGCTTCATTGCACAAATAAACTCCTCCAGCTTCACCTTGGACCCTTCTCATAGTAGCAAAATATCATCAATATAGCGGAACCAAGCCGCCACATGATGAACATGGGAATTAGTAGATTCACCGGACAGGAAAGACTACTCTCACTTCCCCAGGTACAGGTTCGCATTACGATGGGGCATACGATGTCCCCATCGCAACGCCCTGCACCTGGAGGAAGTGGGAGCCATCAAAAGAAAAAAAATTATGGTGGAGTATAAACTCCAACGCCATAATGATGAATTCACATACTTTTTTGTAATCTCTATGTGTCTGTAAGATCATATGTCTGATCGCAGTCAGCCCCAGATGGTGAGGAATGGAGCTGTATAAAGCTTCTATATCGATGGCCACCAGTAAGGCCTGCGGGGATAGATGCAGACCCTCCAAAAGGTGGATAGTATCTTGTACATAGGAGGGTAAATTCGCAACAAATGGTCTAAGATGGGTATCGACATACAAACTAAGGTGTTCCGTTATTGCCCCATTACCCGATACTATGGGTCTCCCTGGTGGTGATAACAGACTTTTGTGAACTTTAGGAAGACAGTAAAACGTTGGGATCCTGGGATATTTAACGCGTAAAAATTCCCAGGTATCCTGATCTATAATGCCCTGGGAAAAAACTCCATCCACTAACGCATAGAATTGGGTTTCAAATCTGGAAACACTTGCTCTGGAAATCGGTCTGTACCAGTCCGTGTTCGAAAGTATTTTATTGCACATTGTTTTATATTGGTCATTAGACATAATGACAATGTTGCCCCCTTTATCCGATGGCTTAATCGTAAGGGAGCAACATTTTTTTCGATTTTCCAGAGCAAGTTGTTCAGAATGAGTTACTCAACGTCTTTTTTATTTTGAATTTTTTGATCTCTGCTGTCACAGAGGAGACAAAAGCCATCAAGTTGGGGTTAGAGTTAAGGGAAGGGAATTTATTGGACTTATTTTTCAACTTTTTTAATTGAGGGGGTGGTGTATTCACTGTCATTTGTTCTTGTAAGAGAGATTCTATATCAATAGCATCAATTAGCTCAGATGAATCCTGCTCCTCTAAGAGGGATAGTAATTCATCAAGATCCTTCTCATATTGCACGGACGGTATATTTTGTTTATCCATGCTTTTAGAGTACATACTCTTAAGCAGTAATTTCTGTGCAAACAGATTCAAATCCTTGATGATCTCAAATGTGTCAAGGTTAGAATCAGGGAAAAAACTCAGCCCCTTAGATAACAATGCCTTCTCGTCAGCTGACAGTGTATAACTCGAAAGATTGACAATATTCATGTCATTAATGTCGGCTCCATGAGCCGGTACCGTATCTATGTTTTGGGAATCGGTGTAATGCCTTGTGGAAAAAACCTGCTTTTGCCTTCCTCGTTATTTTGAACCAAATTCCAACCCATACTAGATTGAGAAGATTGTACACCCATGTGTTGAGAGAGGGATACATTTTCACCTATAGTCCCAGAAGAACACATAGAAATGTCACCACGTGAGTTATAGTTACCCAACATCCCAAAGCCAGATGGAGTGGAGATGGTGAGTAGTCTGTGATCAGTATCTTGTGTGCATTAGAGGCCTCGCCAGACAATGCACATTTCGGTTTCTTCTGCCTATTCCTGTTACGATTATGGGAAGAAGAAGAGACAGAGGAATTAATGGAAGAATCAGAGCCCCTTTCAGCTGTGGATTTAGTCAAACCCTTAGTTCTAGAGCCTGATATACGATTACTAAGGTGCCATTTATAGGCTTTCCCTTCCTGGAACGACATTTTGTCGCGCCAGAATTTCTTATCCTTCTTATTTAGGATTTCAACAGTCACCTGATCAAGATGGGTCTTAATCTTCTCTTCATGTTCTTTTAATGCAGGGAGACTCTTAAAAGTTTGTAATTTGATATAGATAACATCAATATCTTTTTCAAGTGACAAGATACATATTTTATACTCCTCAATCAACATTTTCATCATATTGCATGTACACAGCTGTAAGTTGACTCTCTAATGATCATATGTACAATGCCTGACAATAATTCTCTTGAAGAAGCCATTGGTTTGGCGAAACATGTAGAGATCTAATCAGTCTGCACCTGCCTATGTATTGTATGATCACATTGGACATGTTTTTATGTCTTTTCAAATAAAATTGTATATTTTTATATCTTTAAAATCCCTAAACCCTTGATCTTTGATATGCTATGCCCATACAAGAGATGTGGTGCCAAGTGACTTTCAGATGCCCAGCAAAAATGTTTCTCCTTTGGATATAAACATGAACACAAGTTCACATCAGCCAAACTTGCAGAGAGGAGAGAGAAACAATAACAAGAAAAAATCCACCCCACCTTCTTGGCTATTGTAAGTCCATGGCTGATCAAACTGTCAGGTCACCTGAGACCAGGTGACAGATGCACTCCGTGGAAGTCAGGAGTGCACCGCTAAGGTAGTGGACCCTAGGACTGACTGCTGCGGATTGAACCCTGGGAGATTCAGGAAGCAGGTCTACTGGAACACTGACACAGATCCCACTGGGAGCTAGAGCATAGATTCCCCAGGGTGCAGAGTCTAAGAGCCAGCAGGTGTTCACCAGAGCCTCTAGTGGTGAGGATGGACTGCGCTGCAGTCTGGCTCCAGGTCGCGGCCCCCAGGGCCTCACAGCTCATGCTCACGGTAGACTACAGGAGAAGAGGTAGGAGGCAGCAGGCTGGAACAACAAGGAAAGTAAGGGATAAGCCAAATGTCAGGGCGACTAGTAGACAAGGATAAACATAACACGCCAAAGGTCAGGGTCACAAGCAGACAGGGATAGTCGAGAACAGGCCGAGGTCGGTAACTTGAATCAGACATAGGAAACACAGCAAGTACACACGAAAGCTAACACACAATGGTTGATCAGCAAGGTTGGCTTGCAATGCCCAGGTTAATATAGTGTTCCTAATTAGAGACCAGGGTGAAGCTATGCTGAGGTAAGATTATTTTAACAGTCAGGTGAGGGTGGCTGGCCTCTAAAGGTGAACACAGAAGGAAAGGTGAGCTGACAGACACACATTACTGCATAACCATGACAGCTATGCAATGACCAACAGACATACATACCTTCCCAGATCTGGGAGGTTTGGACAAAATGGAGGTTTGGACAAAAGTTCTCTTTTATGCATAGGTGATTTAAAAGCGCATAAAAAAACCTTCCCAGTCGTGTTACCCAATCTTGGCTAATCAATGCCTTCATATGACAAAGGGTTAAGTCCAAGCTAAAGTTAAAGCTTCATCTTGGACAAATTACCAAATGTTTCCAATATATAGTAACAGCTTATCAGTAGAGTCCAGCGCTAGATTCCCAGAAGGGTTGGTCTTTAGTACAGAGAATACAGGTACTGCAGAAGAATATGTAAGCACTGGATTTACATGAACAGGCTTAAGGTGAGAATTGGGTTTAAGATTAAAAAGATGGTTGGTGTGAGGAGACCCTTAGGGGATACTGCCAATCCTTTGCTGAATGTAGGGTCTCTCAGCAATTATAAAAATATAGAAAAATGTAGGAGCCCTAGTAACTAAAAGATGGCTGACTCTGCAAAACATTTTTTTTTACATGTTACTTTATGTGTCTTTGTGCAGATTTGTCTTTTTTGGTAAGTTGACGTTATATTGGCAAACAACTAAAACTGTTAACATTGCCTGGTCAGGTGGAGTACAGCATGGAGCTGCATATGGTACTAAAAGGGGCCCAAGCATGAACAGTGCAGTTAAACATCAAGATTGCTTGTGATCAGACATGTAAATTATAGATTGGTTGGTATATATAGGTTCGGATAAAGGGCAAGTTACTAAATCACATCATAGCTGCCATTCTGTTATTTGGTTTTGGTTACTACACTACACTACAGTTTAGTAACATGTTTTGGATTTTCACTGGCAAAATCAGGTCTCTAGAAAGTGATTTACAAAACTAAACTCTAAGCTCTGCTGCCCTACTCATCCCATACTGAATGTTTAAAAAATTATATTTTGGGGAAAGGCACGGGGAAAGTAAGACTATAAAGGTGAACAGAGCCTATAACACATATAAGACCACTGCCTTAAACTAGAGTTCCCCTATCTAAAATTAGTTTTTTCAAGTTGGCTGTAGCCAGCTTGAGCTTTTTTTATGTTATCAGGGTTTGTAAGGTTTCTCCTAAGCCCAAGGACATTGTTTGCTCTGGCTTGCTACTGTTGAGTGTTCTAAAACAGGTAGCGTGAGTAGATACAAAGTATTGAAATGAGAGTATATGTTCTGCCTCAGCTTATCACCTTGGTGTTTATACTAGTTATGTGGGCTGGAGAAGAGGCTTTGCATGGAGAAGATGAATCAGTGCCTTTGTTTAGAGATTATGTAGTGGTGGAGAGGTCCTTGCCTCCAAGGCTCTGCCTGGGGAAGGTGCAGCTAAGAGAGGTCAATCATTGCCTCCCAGCCCCTTTGACTTAAGGAGGAAGCCAGAGCCAAAAAAAGAGTGTTTGTTCTCCTAGCTGCCTGTCTGGACCTAGAGTCTCCCAAGCTGGCCTATGGTAGAGGAAGTCTACTAATAGAATGGAATTTTTGCTGTTGTTTTTGGGTATCCAGTTCTCCAAATCCCACTCTTCGTTAGACAATTGAGACAAAAAATTGCAAGAAAAGTCTGTCTGTCTGCTGCCGTCAAGAGTTGGAAAGTGTCTGGGTGCATCTACAGAGCAGATCACCAGAAGGCAGGCAGAAGAGCCTGTTAAAATCTATCAGCTCCTACAGGCTACTGTCAGGGTGCTATTCAAAATAAAAATTAGCATGTGCTGAAATAAAGACAGAAGAATAAAAATGTGCAGGTACTGAGGAAAAGACCTGGCATAGTTGCCAATACTTTACATGGTCATGCTCCTTTGCGCCCTATATAAGGTCAGTGGTTGCACTTTGATTTGCTGGATGAATTTCAGCTACCAGTACTCCTTTCTCCGGTGTTTCTTGTATTCTTTGGATTGC
Organism: Lithobates septentrionalis; assembly: GCA_037952835.1. Taxonomy (NCBI): domain Eukaryota; kingdom Metazoa; phylum Chordata; class Amphibia; order Anura; family Ranidae; genus Lithobates; species Lithobates septentrionalis. The sequence goes on from JBBDGP010001418.1 coordinate 1,075,158, forward strand.
TAGTTACAGACCCAGTTTGCCTCTGGATTTCCCTGCTGCCTGATCCCTGGTTTTGACCCCATCTTGCTCTAAGGGTTCTGCCTCTCTTGCTCTACCGTGCATGACCCTGGCTTGCTCCTGACTACCTTTCTGCATACTCCCTGGCTTGCCTTCCTGTGTATGACTTTGGCTCCCATCCTGATGCCACTTCAGTCCAGCCCTGCCAGCCTGTTCCTACTTCTTCCTCGGGTGCCACCTTGCCTGTGGTCACTTCCCTGGTTCCACTACACACCTGGGGCTACAGAGGTTCTGCCATCTGCCCTGACAGACCAGCTAACAGCTATCCAGTTCCACTGTGCTGCAAGCTGCTTCCAGCAGATCTAGCTAAATGGCAGCCGTGCTTCTTTGAGTCTATCACTCTCTGTTCTCACCTTCAGGCAGGGGCGGACTGATAACTCATGGGGCCCCCGTGCAATAGGAGATTATGGGGCCCCCAGGCAATCAGAGATTATGGGGACACACAGTATACACACACACAGTATACAATCACACAGTATACACATACATGTACACACAGTATACACATTGACAGATGTAAAAAAAAAACACAGATTTATACATACTGTCCTTGGTTTTACTGAGGCTGGCAACCCTGATGGGGCCCCCTAGTGGCCCAGGGCCCTCGGGCAGTGCCCTAATCGCTCAATGGTCAGTCCGCCTCTGCCTTCAGGGGTGCTTGGCACTTAGCCATGAAGGGGAAGCACTCCCGTCAACTCTGCCTCAAACCAGGTATGTGACAGCTACACATACAATTTGAGTTTCTAGGTGAATTGTCCCTTTAAAGGGTCCCACTGAAATATAGGACAATGTAAGGTGATTTAAAGCCCAATGAAGGCTTATAATGTGGTCTTTATAATCCTCTACTGATTTATGTTATGATTTTACCAGATTTTTGCTTGGACAATACCTTATTGAAAAAAATACTATACTATATGTCCTCAAACTCCAGTGCTCCATGCACTACGCAGATATAGTTGCGTAGCAGTCAAATCCTTCATCACAAGGGACCTCATGAAGACATGTAGTGCTGAAGAAAATCTGTTAGATAAGGAGAAAAGTGCAAAATGGTAAAACTCTGGTGCCTATTGCACGGTGTCATCTTATTTATACAAGCTGCACAACTGCTATATTATGGAAGAGTAAAATTACGAAAATGAAGGCCGAAACTACAATGACTAACTGCATATCTACCTCTGTGATTTCAATTGCACTTTCACTTTTCAACGTCTATAAAAAAATTACAACAATTTTAGGTAAATTATCTTTTTAACAGTTATATAAAAAGTGTAGAATAGCATAGCCCACATCACTGCACCACACTGCACATGCTAAACCATTCCTAAACTTTACAGAAGTTCCTAATACAAAAGTTTTTAATCAGAGCTCCTTTAAAAATAATTTGCTAATGTGTTTTTCTGAAAAATAGATGTAACAAATACTTTAAAGATCCAAGAACCGGATTCACTATGCTTTTTTACAGATTTGGGAAGGCTGTTGCCACGGCAACACTAAACTTCTCTATCATTAATGCATCCTGCATAAAAATTTATTGTTACCATATACAAAGATGCTATATACGTTATACTGTATGTGTACTTCTAAAGTGTAATTATTTCATACACTGCACATTTTCACAGCTAGCAATAATTTTACTTCTGTCAATAATTTCATACATAAATTTCCATCTAGATGGGAATGTAGAGAGGTGAATGAATTAATGAGAATATTGTCCACAGTCATCTGTGGTAATGGGCCGTGCACTTTCATAGAATCTCTCCAAAGGCAGACTCATTTAAAGAAGGGTTGCTTTGGAAAAGTAGGGCTATATATAAAAGGCATGCACTTTGATTATGCGAGGCAAAGCAACAGGATCTGTTTAATTCCCCACTCCAGCAGCAAACACTTATCTTTCCTTCACTCCCACACAACTCCATTCAGCCCACAGGAGCAAAGAAAATACTTTTGGATATGCAGAGCATGGCTTTTGGTCCAGTGCCATGGAAGTCCCCAGCCCTGTATAAGCTCTGACTAGAGCAGGGTTTCTCAACCAGGGTTCCATGGAACCCTTGGGTTCCACCAGAGGTTTCTAGGGGTCCCTTGAGCAATGAGCAATTTCTTCCTCTCTGATAAGTTCCCATTGACACCATTGATCTTTTTAGCTTTCTGTAAGGGGGTAATTCTTCCCAATGACCACAAGTGTAAGGAGCATTCTTCCTACTGACCAACACACTAATGTATCATGACTTGCGGATATAGTAATTGTAGCAAGGGTTCCTTGAGACCAGAAAGTTATTTCAAGAGTTCCTCTGTGTTGAAAAGGTTGAGAAAAGCTGGAGTAGAGCATTCTGGGTATTACAAAATAATTTCTTACCTTGGTGCCAGCGGCTGAACGGAGCAAGAAAGTGACAATGAAGTAAGTATATAGTGTTAAGGAGGTCAGCATTGAAGTGAACCTATTGCTTTGCACTAGACAGGCAAATCCTAGATTCCCTTTGAAGAAAAATTGTAGATGATTGTTGAAATTGTCATGTAAAGTGATCATATGAACCAATTATCAGTTCATTAACCACTTGCCCTCCGGAAGATTTACCCCACTTCATGACCATTTTTTGCGATGCGGCACCATGTTATTTTAACTGACAATTATTCAGTCATGCAACGCTGTACCCAAATAAAATGTATGTCCTTTTTTTCCCCACACATAGAGCTTTCTTTTGGTGATATTTGATCACCTCTGCAGTTTTTATTTTTTTGCGCTATAAACAAAAAAAGACTGAACATTTTGAAAAAAAAATATTTTTTTTTACTTTCTGCTGTAAAACACATCTAATAATATTTTTTTAAAAATCAAATGTCTTCATCAATTTATGCCAATATGTATTCTGCTACATATTTTTGGTAAAACAAAATTCCAATAAATATATATTGATTGGTTTGTGCAAATGGTATAGCATCTACAAACTATGGGATATTTTTATTTTTATTTTTATTTATCTGTTTTACTAGTAAATGTGGCAATCAGCGACTTAAAAACAAATTGACACCTAACTGACACTTTTGGGGACTAATACAGTGATCAGTGCTAAAAAAATATGCACTGTCACTATACTAATGACACTGGTTGGGAAGGGGTTAACAACAGGGGCAATCAAAGGGTTTCATGTGTTCCTAGCCAGTGCTTGTGTACTGTGGGGGAGGTGCTTTTACTAAGGGAAGGCATAGATCCGTGTCCCTGCTTTGCAGGAACACAGGATCAATGCTTCCCCTACTTGTTAACATAGGCAGATAGCCGTTCTGCCTGTGTACTGAACAATCAGTGGGTGCCGGTGGACATCGAGTCCATGGTACCCGCTGCTGGGCTGTGTGTGATCCCAGCGGGAGCGAGCTTCTGGCAGCGTGCATGTGCGCCCCAGACCTGGAAGTGTCGGATCACATACTAGGTACGTGATTCGGCAATAGGGTTGCCACATCATCCCTTTAATCCAGGACACATATGAATTACACAGGTTCTGAGGTTGATTTAATGCAGATAAGGCACCAAGTGAGTGCCACCTTACCACCTTAATCAGCCACAGAACCTGTTTAATTAATGTGTGCCCTGCATTAAAGGGATGATGTGGCAACCCTATCCAGCACAGCCGTGCTACTTTGCCACTGTATATCTAAGTTATACGGTCGGCAAGTGGTTAACAGCAAAGTGTGCAATGAACCCCCCAAAAAAAAAGCTTGTCAGAAACCATGAATCAGACTGAGAAAGGAGTACAGTTAAATCACACTTGTTTAATAATAACAAAAAAAAGTAAACAGAGTAAACGTAGTGAAAACATAGCCAGAGTTCAGGAACCGGAATGGATAGTCAGACAAGCCAAAACGTCAAGGAGCCAGAAGGAATGTCAGCCAAGCAAGTTTTTAACAGGAACACAGGAGAGCATCTCTAGAGATGTGACCAAGGCGAAGGTAGAGATCATCTGGATTGGACGGCTTAAGTAGGCAGGACTGAAGAGCAGGATCAACAGGTGAGTCACTGTGGAGAGATACGAGCTGGCAATTAGCCAACAGCTGAGCGGCCAGCTCAGAGAAGGAAGGGCTGGGCCCAGCCCTGACAGTACCCCCTCCTCAACGACCCCTCCCCCTCGGAGGACCACCAGGTTTGAGGGGAAAATGTCTATGGAAATCACGGAGGAGGGCAGGGGTATGTACGTCCACTATGTGGAGAAACTTTAGCTATGGGAGGGAGTCCAAGATGAAAGAAATCTGTGCAGCCAGCATCCAGTGTCTCCGTAAATGCTCTTTGTTGTAATAGCCAATCTCGCTGACCACTAGCAAGGCACAGGCCGCAGGCCTTCTTTTTTTTTTTTTTTAATCAACAAAAAGGTTTTTATTGATGAGAGAACACAAGGCATTACATGGTACATATTGCATCCGTATGACATATAAGGACATAGAAAGAAAGTACCAGGAGTCTTAATTCTCACAACAAAATAAAAGGGGCGTTAACTGTAGAGACAATACTGTTATCATACATTAAAAAATAAAGAAAAAAAGAAAAAAAACATTGTAACGGCCTAGTGCTCATTCAATGAAAAAAAAAACAAAATTAAAATAAATTAAATTAAAGGTAAAGTGTTAGACCAACCATTGATATATCACTAGGGGTTCAAACCTGTCAATCATGCAAATCACTCTTAGAATTGTCACACATCTTGTCATACATTGTAAGGTTCCAAGAACCGCGCCACAGGCCCAGTTATCCCATCAACAGCCTATCCAGAGCCAATTGTGGCGGTGCCACCTCTGGGGAAGTCAACCAACTCTGCCATATATTGGAAAATTTTTTGGGTGATTTTCTATGTTGATATGTGTTTTTATCCCGTATAAGAATAGCGTTGACCATTTGGATCCACTGCCCCTCCCTTGGGGTGTTTGCCGATAGCCACAAACGGGCAATCAGCTTCCTGACTAAGTATAAGAGTCTTGTGAGGGCAATGTATACAGAGGGAAGGTATAGGTCTTCATCTAGGCTACCTAGTAAACACACCAGTGGCTCCACCTCAAGCTGAACCTGGAAAACACTATTTATTCTGGTAACAACGCAATTCCAGTACCTCACTAGCTTGGGGCAACGCCAGAGCATCTGAATGAGATCCCCCGGGTGGGCCTGGCATTTGGGACATATGGGGGAATCAAGCCTGCCCATTTATGTAGCTGCACAGGAGTGCGGTATACCCTGTGCAGTATGAACAAGTGGGACAGTCTCTGTGCCGCTGATACTGATACCAAGGGGCCCACTCCCAAGATTTGATTCCACTGCTCATCATAATCGATGGGGCCAACGTCTCCCTCCCACCCTTTTCTACATGGTAACAGGTCAGGGGCCTGTATGTGTGATAATAGGTGGATATATATTGTAGAAATTATTCCCATAAATATTGGGACATCGCCACAATTCTAATCTTTTTGGCTCTATTCACCACCACAATGGATTTGAAATGAAACAAACAAGATGTGCTTTAACTGCAGACTTTCAGCTTTAATTTGAGGGTATTTACATCCAAATCAGGTGAACGGTGTAGGAATTACAACAGTTTGTATATGTGCCTCCCACTTTTTAAGGGACCAAAAGTAATGGGACAATTGGCTGCTGAGCTGTTCCATGGCCAGGTGTGTGTTATTCCCTCATTATCCCATTTACAAGGAGCAGATAAAAGGTCCAGAGTTCATTTCAAGTTTGCTATTTGCATTTGGAATCTGTTGCTGTCAACTCTCAATAGCTTCAAATTAAAAAAGACAGTCTGCAATTAAAGCACATCTTGTTCATTTTATTTCAAATCCATTGTGGTGGTGTATAGAGCCAAAAAGATTAGAATTGTGTCGATGTCCCAATATTTATGGACCTGACTGTATATTGAAAGCAGTGGCCTTTGGGGGACTGAGATCAGGGAAGACCCTTGGGTATGCTTGTTTCATGGGACGGAGGGTCAGATGGGCAAGTACAATGCCTCTTTGACGCCCATTCTCTTAAATGCGGCCAAAAGCTCAATACCAAAAAAATGGCAAGAGAAAGAAGGCCCAAACATTCGTGACTGGTTAATCAGGGTCAATGGAATCTATATCTTAGAGGCCGGCGACGCTGAAGATCCTTCGGCAGAGACAGAGGAAGTCCGGGAGGGAACAAAATGGGTGAAATGGTTAGCCTTTAAAAAAACATGGATGTATGCGGAGAAGTTCATATGAGGATGCACATATTAGAGAAGGTATTTCTGAGGGACCAGGGTGGGAGGGGAGAATCGGGGGGGTGAACTTGGGGGGCGGGGGGAAGGAGGGATAGGGGTATTAAGATATTATTTGGGTTAAGGAATAGCTGGGGTTCGCCCATATAATATTGGAATGTCAAAATAAGTTTTTTTTAAAAAGAAAACAAGAATATTATACCTTGCTACCATGATGTGATGTTATAATGGGAAGAAATGACCTAAATATGGTGATTTAAACCCTCTCATTGTAAAAGCTGAAGTAGCAGAAAAAAAAAAAAAGAAAAAAAAAAAAAAGAAAGCAGTGGCCTTTGAGTGCAAGGAATTCGCTCAGTAATTGGGTAAGCGGTTTTAAGACAGGTCCGTCGAGTATTTGGGTGAGGAATCTAACCCCAGGCCTTTCCCAAATCGTCCGGTTGGGTACCTTGGTCAAGTCTGTGTAAAAGCGGTTACGCCATGTAGGGGTCTGATGTAGATAGCTCATCAATCCCAATGTGGTCTTGACCCTCTTCCAGATTTCCATCAGTGACTGAACTGTGGGGCAAGTGGAGGGGACTTTAGGGAAGCCCCCTCTCCATATTAGATAGGGCAGTATAGTCTGTTTCAGGGCCCAGGAGGAGACCTCTGGAGGGATCTGACACCGTCCCGAGATCCCAACCCGTGAAATGTTGCATCTGAGCAGCCAGGTAGTACATTAGAGGGTGCGGAACCGCCATACCCCCTTGGTCCTTGGGGAGCTGTAGAGTGGCCAGTTTAATTCTCACCACCCCACCTCTTCATATGAGAGCTCTGAATTGCGAGTCCGAGGATGTATAACAGCTGCGGTGCCCAAATCATTTTTATGAGATTAACGCGACCGGTCACTGATAGCGATAATCTACTGCAGCTGGCCTGCTTCTGCTGGAACTTCCGTAGTATTAGTTTTAAGTTTAGCGCTATGTAGTCCTGTGTGTCCCCAGTCACCACTATTCCCAAGTATTTAAATGAGGAAACCACTTGTATGTGAGATAAATATTCCGGTAAAGGTGTCAGTAACGGATTCAGTGGTAGCAGAGCTGACTTATGCCAGCTAATGGCAAAGCCCGATAGCTGTCCAAACTGATCTATTAGGTGCATTACTGCTCTTAAAGAGTGTTCGGTTTCCCCCAAGTATAACAGGGTGTCGTCCGCATATAAGGAGATCTTTTCCTCTCCCTGTCCTCTGTGGAAGCACATGATGTCAGGGGAGGCCCATACCATAGCCGCCAGAGGCTCCAGTGCAAGGGCAAACAGCAGGGGTGACAACGGGCACCCCTGCCGTGTACCACGAAACAAAAGGAAGGCCTCTGATAAGGAGTCATTTATCCTCACCCTGGCCATAGGGCAGCGTACAAAAGCTGCACCCAGGAAATAAATGTATCTCCCTGACCAAAGCGCTGCAAAACCTCCCACAAATGTCGATGGCATTGGCAGCGTCAAGAGAAAAGATGGCTCTATTGCCAGGGTTGTCTACCAGAATTTGAACGTTAAGGAATAATCTTCGGATGTTCAATGCCGTAGATCTAGCCGGAATGAAGCCAGACTGATCAGAGTGGACCAGTCCTGACACAACTCCCAAAAGTCTAGTGGCTAATACTCTCGCCAATAATTTGACGTCTGCATTAAGCAGAGAGATAGGTCTATAGGAGTCCTGTTGTAATGGGTCCTTGCCAGCTTTGGTATCGCTATTATAATAGCCTTGTTCATGGAGGAGGGTAAACTACCTTCCTGAAGGGCATTGTTTAGGGCTTTTAATAGATTAGGTAAGAGAGTGTCCCCGTATTTCCCGTACGTTTTTGCGGGTAGGCCGTCAGCTCCTGGGGATTTATTATTAGCTATCTGTGCTACCGCCAATGACAATTCCTCTACCTTCAGTGGTGCATTAAGGGCAGCAAGTCCCTGTTGTGACACCTGGGGGAGGGAGCACTGGTCCAGAAAATGGGCCAGATCCTTGTGTGTGGGATGTACCTTAGATGTGTAAAGGTCCTTAAAAAAGTGTGAAAACACGTCAGGTATGTGCTGGTGGATGGTCTCTATATGAGTCGTGCTCTGCTGGGCTTTAGCTATCATAGCTAGTAGGTGACCTGTGTTTTCCCCTTCATCAAAACCTCTTGTTCTCTGCAGCAGTGGTGGAAACTTGTTGATACAGGGCCTGTGTTTCCTGCCATCTATGCTCCGACTCTGAAGAGGGGGCCGCAATGTACCTCTCCTCCGCACTGGCAGCCTCATCCATCACCAGATTCTCCCACTCTTTAGTTTTAGTTTTAATTGCATTAATCTGCTTGATGAGTAGGCCCCTAAGGTGGGCTTTTAGGGCATCCCAGATCACTGCAGGCCCGGCCGTGCCCTGGTTAAAACGCACAAACTCTGCCAGAGCCCTGGGAATGGGATCAGTGCTCATGAAGATTGTGAACCAGAAGGGGTTTACCTTCCTGAGCTTACGTTGTGGATTTGATGAGATTATTATATTAGCACTTACAAGGGAGTGATCCGAAATGTTACTTGGGGCATATTTCACAGAGTTAGTCAGTGCATGTGCCAAGTCATTAGTTAGACATAGATCTATGTGGGATAGGCATTTGTATGATGCTGAGAAACACGAATAACACTGTACAGTAGGATTCTGGTCCCTCCACAAATCTCACAGACCAATTTCCAGGAATCTAGCAAAGGGGGTGGGGCCACACAGCTGGGGAGCACTGCCAGGTCTGGATAGGAATTTATCTAGTTTTTTTATCCATTACATTATTGTAATCTTCCAGCACCCAAACAGGGAGGTTGGGGTACTATGCCATAAATTGGGCCAATTGTTTTAGACTGTTAAAGGAGAAGGGTGGAGGGACATAAATATTTGCAACTATACATGTCAGCCCTTCCAGTTAGCAGAGTAAAAAGATATATTGTCCCTGATCATCAATCAGGGAGTGCAGTAGTTGAAAGTTGGCCGCCCGTGAAATAAGTATGCTGATGCCTCTCGAGTAAGCTTTGTGCACAGAGTGGAACTAGGTAGGGTAACCACGGCTTTTGAGTGTAGATATGAGGTTGGCCTGCAGGTGGGTTTCCTGCAGGCATACCACTGAGGGCTTGTGAGCTTTAACCGTGGAGAAAAGTGCCACTCGTTTCACTCCATCACCCAGCCCCCTCACATTCCATGAAACTATAGAACAAACATTAGACATAGTAATGCATGTTGAAAATCATTGAAAGGAAGCCATGCCAGGTGCAGAGGTTCACCAAGGGGCGCTCCACATCTCCACCTGGCAGCTTTAGAAAACCTGGTGCTCCAGGGAGAGTACAGTAAAGGGAGTGAATATATCTGCCACATAGATACATCTCCGGTTGGTAGATCAGAAAAAGATATTAAACTATTCACTCCGCCAAAAGCAGGGGGCAGTGAGAACAAAAAAACACCACATAGTGTGAAACAGAAAACAAAAAAAGGATAGGGGTTGGAAAATAAAGTCCATGCATCCTGTAAACAGTAAGGAAGCTTGGCAGAAAAAAACATGTCCACACAGGACGAGTATGGGGGGGGGTCAGCGTCTCAGTTCAATTTTGATTCAAAGGGACTTGTGAGTCCAAAACAACAGTAAAAAGTAGTGCAAGTAGTATTCGTCTTCCTCTCCGCCTGTCAGGAAGGTTAAAGAGAAGGGAAAGCATTCCAAATCTCCTTATATGGCATCCACTTCACCCAGAAGAAAGAGGGAAAAGGCAAGTCCCTAGCAGGCCATAGGTGCTGGTGCTGTCTTGAGGGTGTGCTCCACACGCTTTAGCCACATAGACGCATTGGCAGGGTTATCAAAGAACTGTTTCGCCGTGAGCGGCGATCCTGAGTTTGGCCGGGCACAACATGGCGTATGCAACCTCATATTTGCGGAGACGCTTCTTAACTTCAGTGAACTTGGCTCTGCGACGCAGTAGATCAGCAGAGAAATCCGGGTAGAAAGATATGCGAGCATTATCTATTCTCATAAGGGCACCTCTGGTCCTGGCTTGATACAAAATGGCATAGTGGCCTTTAAAGTTCAGCATGGGCGAAAAAGAGTCTTTGCCAAATGTGTTAGTCAGCCAGTTCTCAATAAATACCACAGGATTTTTGCTCTCAGCCCTCTCTGGTATGCCTACCGCACGGACATTATTGCATCTCTGTCTATTTTCCATGTCTTCTGAACGAGCTGCGTGGACAGTGATAATAGATTGCATATGGCGGACTTCCCTCTGCAGGGGGGCAGCATCATCCTCCACATTGCTCACGCTGTCCTCCAGTGCAGCCGTGTGATCTCGCAGCTTCTGCATGTCCTATGTAACAATGTTCAGTTCCAGTTTCACTCCTTTGATCTCATTAGTTAGTGTATTAATAGATGTGGTGCAGGAAGTTACAGCTGCAAAAAATTATCTTAGGGTCGGTTCAGGGGTTTGATTGTCCTGGTCTGTCAGGGCTCTGGGAGCAATATTAGGAGCAGGTGTACTTACTGTGTCCCATGAGGAGGTCTGTTCTTCATCCTCCGGCCATGCCTGTTCCAGGGCCTCTGCAGGGGAGTCCATATCAGAGGTATCTATGAGCTGGGAAGGTGTTTTAGGCAGGCCACCCTTCCCTAGAGCGCCGCTGAACATCCTCATGGCTGCCTCCTTGGCCGAGCCTTGGGTCCGGGCGCCATCTTGGCCTCCATGCTCTGCGGCCTGCAAAGTGTCCTTGCTGCTTTTGCGGGACATGTCCGCCGCCGGATTGTGGAAAAAAGTTGCACTGCTGGATCAGGGATGAGGAGAGGGACCCTCCGGTGTAGGTGGTGGGTGATGCAGATGCGTCAGGATCGTAATGACAGAGTAAATGCTTGGGTTTTCGGTGGAGCTCTCACGTCGCGCGGCCTATTCCATCAGCTGCAAGCCACGACCCCTAAGTGCCAGCTTCTTAGTTGAATTCAATATTCAGGCCTTCAGGGCTTGCTGTAGGAGATAACAGGGAATATGAGGAGACAGTTCTGTGTGCTCTCATTGATACACTACTAACACTTTAGATTTACACAAGTCAGTGAATTTCACCTTAAAGCAGAGTTCCACCCATTTAATAGTCAACAGCTACAAAAAGTGTAGCTGCTGACTTTTAATAATCAGATACTCACCTCCTGTCCCACGGTCCAGCGATGCAAGTGCAGGAACCAGAGGAGGAAGTGGGAGCTGGGTGCCTCTAAAAACAGGGTACCCACTCTCTTCCCCCTCCCCAAAAAAAATGACACGCCAAATGTGGCATGTCAGGGGGCCACCAGCACTTAAAGCGGAAGTTCCATTTTTGGGTGGAACTCCGCTTTAAGGTAAACATTTGCTTACTTCCTGCAATAGAAAGTGCCACAATTAAAAAGATTTTCAAGGAATCTCCCATGCAGAAGAACCTGATTAATACTTAGCCATCTACTGGGGGACTGAATCTCTCTTCAAGAGCTACGGTTGCTAAAGAGTTCAACTATGTCCTACTACACTATGTATGTTAGTGTAGTACTACCGCTGATGAAATGGGATCCCCTACCCTACACAGCCAGGCACACCGGATTTCCACAGGACGCTTGAGTCAGAAAATAGTCCAGCAGCTTTGTTTTTTTTTTTTTTTTTTATTAGGGGTATTTAACTTGGATAGGGATATGGGTATTATGGGATGCCCACTTGACTTTTCAGCAAAAGCAACTCTTCTGGGATACAACAGTCCCCCACCATCCTGGCGGTGCTGGCACCATAATCTTGCATGCCCCCAGAGGGCTCTGCGTGCCAGCTGTGGCACGCATGCCATATCTTCACCATCTAAATAGCAGAGTGAGTGCAGCGCTGGTGTGAAATTGATTGTTATATCAATACATGATAAAGAATTGAATGATCAATATATTAATAAACAATAAATTCATTGAAAAAAAATATTATGTAAAAAACAAGAAAAAAATTTACAAAAAAAAAAAAAAGAAAAAATATTTAAAAAAGAAAAGAGAAAACTAAAGCAACGTCCCATTCAATAATGATCAATAAAAAAGTCTGTGCAAAGTTAACCTCCAGAGGGGAAAAGATGAAATGCAGGAAAAAAAAAAGTGACACAGATCTTTTGTAGACTTAGGCCCCTTTCACACGATCGGACCGTTCAGGTCCGCCTGTCAGTTTTGACGGCGGACCTGAACGGGCGATCCATGTTAGCCTATGGAGCGTCGGATGTCAGCGGAGACATGTCCGCTGACATCCGACCCCGTCCGATCCGCTAAAAGCAGACGGATGGCTCTACGTCCAGGTCCGTCGCTGGCGGATCGGATCGGGTGAGATCTGACGAAAACGGACACACTGTCCGTTTTCGTCCGATCTCTCCATAGGCGGCAGCGGCGCCTGACAAGCCCCTCCCCGCTCAGTGAGCAGAGAGGGACCTGTCATCCGCCGGCTCAGCGGAGATCAACGGACTGATCTCCCGCTGAGCCGGCGGACCGAGGCGGGCTCCGTAGAAACGGAGTCCGCCTCGTGTGAAAGGGGCCTAAGCAACGCCCCTGTGTGCAGGTACATGATTTCGTGCCGAAGGGCTGCCCCGCCGCAATATATGTGCATGTGTTGGTTCGGAAGCGGTTTAAGGAACAGGATCATTTTTTTTCTTTTATGGTTAAAACCACTTTAAGGAACAAGTGATGCAAAAAGCAAGAGAAGAGCCTGCACTCCATCTCCGGGGGTATACTATCCAAAATTTTGCAGACATTTTTTCCTACCACAGTACTAAAAAAGGAGCGCGCTAAAACCTTTTCTTCAACTGGTGATTAGTAAGGGGATTTATTATTGTTGCCTTTTTCCTTTTTATGTGCTATGTTGTTGCTGCTATTCTCAGGAAACATGTCTGTAGGCACCTTATCATTGAAATATAATTATTTTATTTATGTCAAAAATTCATCAGATGAGACATATAAGACTAATGCATGCTGTGCCGTACAAATACAGCTATATCCAGGGAAAAGAACACATAGAAAAAACTACAGTATATGATGGACAATTCATAATAGAAAAGTTCTCTTGACTTGATCTTTAGAACGTGCCAAAATATGAAACAGAAACATCCATCTGCGCTTTTCTATGCCGCAAATCAGCATCACATGTCATGGTATTTCTTTGGTTTAACCTTTCTAGCCTTAAAATAAAAAGTTGGCTTGATAAGTAACACTGATATTTAGATCTGGATTGAAAGTGCACATAGAATAATTCACATCAGCTCACAGTAGTTAAAACAAGATTTAAAAGACGACTTGCCACTTGCCTAAAAGTCAATGGCAACTTCAGCTGTTCCATGGTCTCATTATCTTTCCAAATCTGGCATGTGGCATTTTGTGAGGCATTTGTACGATTGTAGAAATACAGCCACAGCAAAATGCAGAGACAGGTTGTGATGAATTTTAATTAGGCAGGCAAATTATGCATAGATGTACTAGTGCTTGAACTATTAGGACCACATATGTCTCATCACTCCTTAAAACAGCCAAGCTGTAGCTGATTATTAGAGCAAAATTGTTGCGAGATGTCTTTCATTAGTATCTTTGTGGAATTAATGTGAAGTGTATATAAACTCAAATACTAAAGTTGTATAAATAATGTAGCTCCATTTTTGCTGTGTAAATGTAATTATGCAATTATACCTCCACTGGTCCGGCTACTCTTGCTACCTTCAGGCGATCCCTGAAAACGCACAAACACAAAAAACGGGGTAGATTCCTAAAGATATTCTTCAAAGAGGATACACCGGTTTAGGGACTAATAATCTTTATTTAATATCCACCATATATTAATTATGTAGAAAAATGGATATATAAATACCCTCCTCCAACACAAATAATTAAAATTAAGACAAAGAGAGTCTTAACCACTTAAGGACCAGCCTTGTTTTGGATTTTAGGTGTTTACATGTTTAAAACTGTTTTTTTTTTGCTAGAAAATTACTTAGAACCCCCAAACATTATATATTGTTTTTTTCCTAACACCCTAGAGAATATAATGGTGGTCATTGCAATACTTTTTTTTGCACCATATTTGCGCAGCGGTCTTATAAGCGCACTTTTTTTGGAAAAAATTCACTTTTTTTGAATAAAAAAATAAGACAACAGTAAAGTTAGCCCGATTTTTTTTTATATTGTGAAATATAATGTTACTCCAAGTAAATTGATACCCTACATGTCACGTTCCAAAATTGCGCCCGCTCCTGGAATGGCGTCAAACTTTTACCCTTAAAAATCTCCATAGGCGATGTTTAAAAAATTCTACAGATTGCATGTTTTGCGTTACGGAGGAGGTCTAGGGCTAGAATTATTGCGCTCGCTCTACCGGTTGCGGCGACACCTCACATGTGTGGTTTGACCACCGTTTTCTTATGCAGGCGCTACTCACGTATGCGTTCGCTTCTGCGCGCGAGCTCGTCGGGACAGGTCGCTTTAAAAAAATTTTTTTATTATTATTATTTATTTTACTTTATTTTATTTATTTTTTCACTGTTTTTAAAAAAAAAAAAAAAATTGGATCACTTTTATTCCTATTACAAGGAATGTAAACATCCCTTGTAATAGTAAAAAAGCATGACAGGTCCTCTTAAATATGAGATCTGGGGTCAAAAAGTCCTCAGATCTCATATTTAGACTTTAATGCAAAAAAAAAAAAAAAAAGTCGTTTAAAAAAATGACACAAAAAAATTGTGCCTTTAAGAGAAGTGGGTGTAGCTGAAGTAATGACGTCGCTCCGGCCGTCCTATGGTATGGAGATGGGTGGGGGCCATCTTGGCCTCACTCGTCTCTATACCTCAGCAGTGACAGGCCCCGATCTCCTCCGCCGCTACGACGGCTCCGGTAAGCGGCGGAGGGCGCGGGAGAGCGGCGGGAGGGGGGTGGCACCTCTCCCGCCGCCGATAACGGTGATATCGCAGCGAACCCGCCGCATAGACCACCATTATTGTATACAGAACCGCCGGCCCTAAAGATGGATACCTCGGTTGTGGCAGCAGCTGCTGCCGTTACCGAGATATCCATCTTTAAAGTAATGACGTACATATACAGTGGCCGGTTAATGAGACACCGGTGTCCACCATACCCAGCCATACACAACTTACATCCATCCAATGCATACGAATCAACCCCCTGAAAACTCATCTCTTCAGGAAAGCCTATCACGTCTCCAACTAATCTTCTACCACTTCCATCAGCTCATTCCCCACAGTTACAACCTTTTGTACCACCTGCCCCACCCTATTAGATTGTAAGCTCTTCTGAGCAGGGCCCTCTTAATCCTCTTGTATTTTATTGTATTGTAACTGTAATGTCTCTTTTTATATTGTAAAGCGCTGCGTAAACTGTTGGTGCTATATAAATCCTGTATAATAATAATAATAATGCAAGGTTTCTCATATTGGGGTAGTCAATGTTTTATAAATATCAGTTTATCCTGCCTGTTCCTGCTCTATCTCTGATGGCTTTTTTTTAATAAGGTGAACACCAGCTACCAAATCTTCATGGTGCTCTATGCTTTCATCGAATCTGCTGGTTGATTGACAGTTGATCTGACCAATTAACAGGATTCCGATCACTGCGTAGATGCGCTGCAGGGCTTTAGGACCAGGGTAGAAACCGGTTGCATATCTGCACATTTGTGGAGACTTATGCATAAATGTCCAAATGCACCAGGTGTCAAGGTCCCAGATACCAGTGGTGTGTGCCCATACAGCAAGGAAAAAAAAGTGTTTGATCCCCTGCCGATTGCGAATTATCGTACCAACTGTTGTCACCCTCTCACCAAGCTTCTTGGCGATGGTCTTGTAGCCCATTTCAGCCTTGTGTAGGTCTACAATCTTGTCCCTGACATCCTTTGACAGCTCTTTGGTCTTGGCCATGGTGGAGAGATTGATTGATTGCTTCTGTGAACAGGTGTCTTTTATACAGGTAACAAGCTGAGATTAGGAGCGCTCCCTTTAGAGCCCATTCACACAGGGGCAACACGACTTCCAGCGCGACTTTGGGAAGCAACTTGGACACGACTTGAGTATGAATCACAGCACGACTTGGAGCAACTTACAACACAACTTGAAGTCACCTCCAGGACAGGGAACTTTACAAGTGGCCAATCAGAGCTTATCAGCTGTGTGTGAGAAGGAGGGGGCTGGCTGTTTAGTGGAGGAAATTACTTTCTGTTTCCTTTCTGCTTCCTGTAAAGTTGCCTCAGTATGAACAGTGATCAGACGTGGAGGCAACTTCCATTGAAATCAATGGGTACAAGTTGCCTTCAAGTCGGATTGAAGTAGTACAGGAACCTTTTCTGAAGTCGGAGCGACTGCAGTAGTGTGCATTAAGACGGATCCATTCATTTACATTGATTTTTTCATGTAGCGCGACTTGGGGCGACTTGAAGTCGGATCCAAAGTTGCCCCTGTGTGAATGGGCTCTTAAGCTGGCCATACACCATACAATTTTCCTGTTCAATTTTCTTTAGATTTACCTTCAACTATGTAGTACAAGGGCCTGCCTGATTGCATCCAAATTGAAAGTGTTTAGGTTTGACCTCCTATTATATGGTTTTGGTAAATCTAAAGGAAAGTTGAACAGGAAAATTGAATAGTGTATGGCCAGCCTAAATCTCTGCTTGTTACCTGTATAGAAGACACCTGGGAGCCAGAAATCTTGCTGATTGATAGGGAATCAAATACTTATTTCACTCATTAAACTGCAAATCAATTTATAACTTTTTAAAAAAAAAAAAATTTCTGGATATTTGTGTTGTTACTCTGTTATTATTTATTAAAATAAACCTATCATTACTTTGGCAATGGGAAAACGTACAAAATCAGCAGGGGATCAAATACTTTTTCCCTCACTGTATGTGTGCATATGTACCATGTGTTTGTTCTGGCAAAGATCTGGCAGAGACTTGCAGTACATCTGCGCACACAAGGGATAACCAAAGATGGCAGAGTGGAAAAGTGGGCATGAGCCCCAATTCACGCCATGCTGAAATTCTTCTTCAACCACTTGACCTCCGGAAGATTTACCCCCCTTCATGGCCAGGTCATTTTTTGCGATATGGCACTGTGTTACTTTAAATGACAATTGCGTGGTCATGTGATGCTGTACCCAAATACATTTCATGTATTTGTTTTCCCACAAATAGAGCTTTCTTTTGGTGGTATTTGATCACCACTGTGTTTTTTATTTCTTGTGCTATACAAAAAAAACCCTGACAATTTTGAAAAAAAAACAAAAAACGTTCCCCCCCTGTCAGAACAAAACTCTGCTTTGTTTACATAGGCAGAGCCCCATTCTGTGTCTCTTCCCGGCGATCGGCAGGTACCAGCAGACATCCAGTGTCCAGCCACCACAAATCGCCTTCTGCTGTGAATAATCACAACAGAAGCGGCGCAAGTGCACCCCCTGCAAGCGGAAGTGCTATGGGGCGATTAGTAACTGGCAAAGTGGTTGTAAACCTCAGTCATGAAATCTAAACAAAGCACATATATTTGCAGTATTTACTTATCTCTCTCCAAAGCTCTAAGTGTTGTTTCTCTCTGGTGCTTCATTCCTCTGTTATCAGCATGAGTCACTTCGGAGAAGTTTTCCCGACACATGAGATAAAATTTGTGTCGGGGACAGAGGTAAGCACGCAGCTTGTCTATTCACAACACAGTTATGCTGCTGTGTGAAGGGGGGTGTGTTTCTTTCCTCCAATCAGCTCTCGCACAGTGTAACTGCAGCTCTCTGCCCCATCCTCTGTGATACCAACAGATGGGGGAGGATTTTAATGGAGAAGGCAAAAGGTTTTTCTAATGCATTAAGATAAAAAACCTTCTGTGTGTAGTAGACTCCCCAGCACCCCCTAATTACTTACCTGAGCCCCATCTCTCTCCTTTGATGTCCACAAGTGCCTTAGGCGTCCGGTACATTCCTCCTGATTAGCTGAGACATAGCAGCGGTGCCATTGGCTCCCTTGGCTGTCGATCGAAATCAGTAAGCCAATCAGAAGAGAGAGGGGGTGGGGTCACGTCCATGTCTGAATGGATACAAGGAGCTGTGACTTGGCTCGGGTGCCCCATAGCAAGCTGCTTGCTGTGGGGGCACTCAACAGGAGGGAGGGGCCAGGTGCAGGAAGAAGGAACCGAGAAGAGCAGGATCAGGGCTGCTCTGTGCAAAACCACTACACAGAGCAGGTAAGTATAACATGTTTGTTATTTTTAAACAAGACTTTACAATCACTTTAAAACAATTCTGCCCTTTTGAAGGAAAGAGAGGGCTGCAGATAAACAAGTAAAACCTATGTGGGAGGATTTGTTTAATCTCTGTGTATCATCTGAGGCGGTTCATTTCACTGGGTATATGTGAGCTTGGTTAACATCCACTTTAATTTTTTTTACCACACTTTAGAGAGTTTAGAAAAAAAGTTTCATAACCATAGAAAAACAAATCTCCCATGTAATAAATTACAAGAGTTCATATTTTTTTAATAAGGTCATCCAATTATACAAAGCACATATTTTATATACTCAGATTTTCAAGAATCATACAGCCTTTTGAAATCACTTAAAATAAATGAATTTCAATCCCCATGGATTCGTCTAGAATAATCACTAATCATTTATAATGTTTCCCTGACAGAGATTAGACACAGTTCTAAGTTTAACCAATGTATAATATCAAATATGTACACCCTACATCCTTTATTATCAGTAAATGACCAAAGTGCATGCCACAACCTATACGCAAAAGAGAGCAGTTTAAAGTGGTATTAAACCCAAAACAAAAAATGTAATATATTTCAGTTTACCAATCATTAGGCAAGGTGGCTACATTTGTTTTCTTTCTTTTTTAGGCTTTTTTCCCTCTGTTTTGATCTGGCCAGTGGCCAGTAACACACCTTCTATATGAGAGTGTCCCCACTCATCATGAAGGAGCACAGGGGGCACCTTTGGACATCAGCATTGTCAGTCTGGGGGGGAGGGGAGTGTTAGATGTACTAGCAGATTTATATATTGTAACAAATTGAAGCCAAACTCCAGCTCACACTTTAAGGTCTCATGCACACGGACATTTTTACAGCCGCTTTTTTGGGCGTTTTTTGCAGCTTAAAAACGCATGTCTATGTTAGTCTAATGCCGCGTACACACGGTCGGACTTTTCGTCTACAAAAGTCCGACGGACGCCGACGGACCAAAGCCGGCTGACAATCCGATCGTGTGTGGGCTTCCCCGGACTTTCGACTGACTTTTCCAGCCACAAATCTGACGGACTTTAGATTTGGAACATGCTTCAAATCTTTAAGTCGTAACTCCGGACCCAGAAATCCGCTCGTCTGTATGCTAGTCTGACGGACAAAAACCCACGCTAGGGCAGCTATTGGCTACTAGCTATCAACTTCCTTATTTTAGTCTGGTGTACGTCATCACGTACGAATCCGTCGGACTTTTGTGTGATCGTATGTAGGCAAGTCCATTCGTTAGAAAGTCTGCCGCAAGTCCGCCGCAAGTCCGCCAAAAGTCCGTCGAAAGTCTGTCGGACGGGCTGTCTGACTTTTGTAGCCGAAAAGTCCGACCGTGTGTACGCGGCATAAGGCTTCATGCCCACCTAGGCGTTTTTGAGCTGCAAATGGCATAGGCGTTTTTAAGCTGTAAAAAAAACCCAAGACCAGTGCGTTCCGTGGCGCAGCGATAGAGCTGTAAAAACGCGAAAGGCGGAAAAACACGTAAAAACGCCGATACGGCGTTTTTGAGCTCCGGTGTTTTTTTGCTCCAAAGGGAGTGCATATAGTTGAGAGATGTGTTTTTCTTTAACGCTACTTAACGCTAACGCTAAAAAAACGCGCAAAAACGCTAATGCAAAACGCGATAAAAATTGCGTTTTTAACGCCGCTTTTTCCAGGCGTCGGACCTAGCTTTACAGCACGTTTTTTAAAACGTCCATGTGCATGAGGCCTTAAAGCAGGTACAGCAAACTGTTTTTTATTCCTTTCAGGATAAAGGTTTACATAAATATATAAAAGCTGACCATTGTAATTACCTCTTTCAATGGTAAATGGTTTGTCTTATCCCTGTAAGTGATATATCAGCAGGAGAGCTTGTTCTTTTGAAGACTTGCTAGCTGGATCACCAGCCACTACAAAAAAAAAAACCCAAAACAGCTATAAAATAATTGGTGAGCTGCAATATAACAAAATGTTTTCCTTTCGGTTTAAAGCTCCAGGTTTCCCCCAAAAATATAAAAGTCAGCAGCTACAAATAAAAAATCATTTCCCCAACGGCTATCAACGCTCAACCACTCATGGGAAATATAAATGATGAAGTTGAAAAATTACCCAATATAAGCATAGACAATGATGCAGACCAAAAATGATACAGACCAAAATTGCGGGGGGGGGGGGGGGGGGGGGGCTTATGATCGGGTAACCCTTAGACGAAAGGAACTGACAACCTAGGGGTGCTGCTGTCAAAACAGAGGTGGGACTCCATCTGTGAAACAAAAGAGAGGGGTAGGGAGGGAGACAGTGTGACCACTCTGGTGTAGTAAGTTCCAACAAGGTTTAGTTACAAAGAGAAGTTAGAAAATAATACTCACAAAAGTATAAAAAACACACACATATACTGTATAAACTTCACCATGAGAGGTTGAATTTTAGTAGTCACAGCAGTTTTTTATTAACAATGCCAAAATTTACAATATATTACATATTAGTATACAGTGACATTTACCGGGAGGTGTTAAGGCCATTGTGGGGCCAATTAAAAAAAAACACTTGTATCTGTACCATACCATAAGGGGGGTCTCTATCTGACAAAGCAAGGATTCAGGGACATTTCCACCACAGCCAACACAGATATAAACCTGAACCCAAATTCAATCATAACAAAGGGGGGCACCATACCTCCATTAAACTAGATTTAATACTAGTCTCGAAGGACACTAAAATCCCTACTGACTGCAGTAACAAAACAAATGTTCAGAAAGCCTCAACAACATTTACACAAGAAAACATGATAATCTGAAGAATCCTTAAACCTGGAGTGGGAGAATGGAACTCTGGATATCTGGAATGTGAGGAGTCTCCCTCTTTCAAAACCCCTCCTCACCTGTTAGTTCCAGCAATGTTTGAATCTCTAATCAGAGTAAAGCTAAATACACACTATACAATTTTCTTTAGATTTTTTTCTTTTGATTTACCAAAACCATATAATATGAGGTCAAATCTAAACACTTTCAATTTGTGTGCAATCAGACAGGCCCTTGCACTACATAGTTGAAGGTAAATCTAAAGGAAATTGAACAACATAAGTTGTATAGTGTGTATCCAGCTTAAGTGCCTACCTCCTCTTATGGCTTCTTTTCTACACATTCACTCCATAGCCCTAGCACCCTCCCCAACCCTGTCATGTAGGCCTTAAGCTTATGTTTAGATGTTGTTTTGCTCTAGGACTATCTGTATATGCATCTAATCTGCCACTTATGTAACTAAATGAGAATAACTAAGAAAACATATGAATCAAGAGGAAATTAACAAAGCTGAGATAACAGGAGTTTGTGTAAAAATGGATGGGAAGGAACACCTCTGAAATATTGACTCAGGAAGTGACAATGCAAACAGAAGAAACAGCATATTGAGAGCTCGGAAAAAGAAAAGAAAAATTATTTTTAACTTTCTAATACAGCCAGTGATGTTTATTTCACAGCTCTTTACATATTGTGCATTCACATCAGTTCTTGCCCTCAAGGAACTTACCATCTAAGGTTCCTATCACACAGGCATAAGCACACATACATAATAGAGCCAATGTTCCTGACCAGGATTCAAAGCGGGAAACCCAATGCTGCAGGCAGAAGTGCTATACACTGAGAAACTGTATTGCCCATATGGACAAGGAACCCATGGAGAGAAGAAGGTGCACATAACCACTCAATGGGGGTTATTTACTAAAAGAAAATCCACTTTGTACTGAAAGTACACTTGGAAGTAAAGTCGCTGTTCCACTCATTTCAGATCTACCCCTTTGATTTAGAGCGACTGCACTTTCAAGTGCACTTGCAGTGCAAAGTGGATTTGCCTTTCGTAAATAACCCCCAATATGTTGCATCTATTTGTTAGAAGCCTTCCTTAATCTAATATGCCTATTAACATACCAATATATATGTGTAAATGTGTCAATTAAAAGTACAATTGAGTTGTTAACTTTTATTTGTTTTAGATCAGGAAAAGTAAAATAAATTATAGTCTATGTGGGGAAAAATAAATAAATAAATACATATATATATATATATATATATATATATATATATATATATATATATATATATATATATATATATATATATATATATATGTTGTTATTGTTCAGTTGTTTAGTCATGTCCGACTCTTTTGACCTTATTGACCATTGCGTGCCAGGCTTTCCTGTCCTCCACTGTCTTCCAAAGATTGCTTATTTTTATGTTCATTGTTTCGATGATGCTATCTATCCATCTTGTTTTCTGTCATCCTCTTTTCCTTTTTCCTTCCATGTTTCCCCAGCATTAGGGTCTTTTCCAATGAGTCCTCTCTTCGCATTAGGTGGCCAAAGTATTCGTGTTTTAGCTTCAGGATCTGTCCTTCCAGTGAATATTCAGGGTTGATTTCCTTCAGGATTGACTGGCTTGATCTTTTTGCCGTCCAAGGAACTTTCAAGAGCCTTCTCCAACACCATAGTTCAAAATAATCGATTCTTTGGCGTTCAGCCTTCCTTATGGTCTAACTTTCACAGCCATAGGTTACTACTGGGAATACCATAGCTTTGACTATATGGCACTTTGTCAGTAGGGTGATGTCTCTGATTTTTATAATGTTCTCTCTCTCTCTCTCTCTCTCTCTCTCTCTCTCTCTCTCTCTCTCTCTCTCTCTCTCTCTCTCTCTCTGTCTCTCTGTCTCTCTCTCTCTCTCTCTCTCTCTCTCTCTCTGTATATATATATATATATATAGATATATATATATATATATATATATATATATATATATATATATCTATATATATATATATACAGGCTTGGTTTTTCTGTGCATCTGTAGTGAGCAGCATGTGGTCTCAGTAAGTCATGAGTTGGCTAGCACTCCTCCTCCTAACTTCTGCAAAGCTAAGGTTTCCATAAGAGTTTGTTAAAGAGGAAGTAAACTTTCCTCTATACCTTTTACCTAAAGGTAAGTCTATAATAAGGCTTACCTATAGGTAGTGTAGATATCTCCTAAACTTGCACCGTTTAGGAGATATTTACTATACATGCAGCCAGTGACATCACTGGCGTATGTGCTCTGAAGGAATGGCCATCCGTTCCATTCCTTCAGAGCTCTGTGCTGTAATCGCCGGCTTCGCGTGGCAGTGATGTAATTGCGGCTCCGGCCAGTAACGTTGGAGTCCGCGAACCCGAAACAAGACGGGTAAAGATGGAAGCAGCTGCAGCACTGACATCTCAGGGCTGGAAAAGCTTTGTTTTTAAAGTAAGTTTAATATAATGTGCTAGTATGCAATGCATACCAGCACATTATGACTTTAACTTGCAGGGTAGTGTAGCGCAGGGGTTTTTGCCACCTAAGTTACTATGTAAATAATGTGATGTTCTTGAAATAAGAGTTTGGCTCCCCTCTAGTGTCCATTCTAATTAATGTTATTAAGACTTTTGTTTGGTTTCATTAAGCCATGATACAAAGCATTGTGGGAGATGTAGTGAAAGAGGAAGTGACTCATGTGCTAAAACTCAGTCTGTGAACTACCTACCCACAATGCTCAATTCACCTACCCACAAAGCCAAGTCACCGAACAGCCTGCTGGGTAAGCAAATGAAAGGGGCCGCTGGCCATGTTTGCGGCCTCTTGGGACTCCATTTAAAACCTGCTTGCGGGGAGGTCTATGTGTGACCGACAGACTACGGCCTGGAAGACGCGGAGCGGAATCATTTGGCCTCTTAGGAGCTCCAGAGCACAGTCAGCTGGACAGGTGTGCGGATGGACCGGAGGATCCAAGATTTCTGAATATCTCCTGCATTACAGTTACATCAGCCATCAGTGGGCCAGTTCGGAATAGACTGAGACACCAGGAGAATAGCCTTGCAAGCATCTGGACCGGTGTTGGTGAACGGGCACTTGCCCATATAAATACAGTGCACTGTTACTATTTAAACTAGTTCCAGACGATTGCAGAGATCTGTAGTCCCACAGGAGTGAGTTCATTCAGACATAAACTGTGTGCAGTACAACTTCAAGGATGTTTTCTCTGTACTGCAAAGTTAATATTGAGTTGCAACCTTTTTTTAAAGAAGAAGCTCTGCAAGTATATTCTATGTGCTAATGTTCAGTTACCAGCACATCAGTTCTATTATTAATTTACTACCTACTTGTTTCCTTACCTGGATTTACAAACACTGCAGTATAATCCAATTAAGCTAGCTGAAGAGGAAGAAGAAAAGAGACTTTGTCATTTCCTTTACAGCATCAGAACTTCAAGTTCACAGAGCTGAACAGTGTACTACAATCTAGGGGGAGCCCTTGAGTACATTATATGGACAAAATGTATTTCACTGCTGTATGGAGCTTAAAATTTTTCTGCAGGTTTGGTGTGTGTTTTGGGGTTGGAGTGGGAAGGTGCTCAATATCAGGGCTTTATCATATTGAGCATAAGTCTCACTCTTTTGCCTGTCTGCATATGCTCCTCAAGTGACCATTGAGTTTTGGTTTTCACATACACCTTGATTGTTATTACTTTCATTCTTTATATTGGAATGGCCCCTGTGTCTAATGTGTTAAACAAGTTACTTCAGTAAATTGTTTATGTGGTTAATTTACAACTTGTGTGAGACTCTATTACTACAGCTGGTGGAGTGACGCAGACCAAGGTGATGGTAAATATCCAGTACAGTGTGTTATTACTGTGTTTCTCTTTATTATTGGGTCTTAGGCCCCTTTCACACGAGGCGGGCCCTGTTTCTACGGAGCCCGCCTCGGTCCGCCGGCTCAGCGGGAGATTAGTCCGTTGATCTCCGCTGAGCCGGCGGATGACAGGTCCCTCTCTGCTCACTGAGCGGGGAGAGGCTTGTCAGGTGCCGCTGCCGCCTATGGAGGGATCGGACGAAAACGGACAGCATGTCCGTTTTCGTCAGATCTCCCCCGATCCGATCCGCCAGCGACGGACCTGGACGTAGGGCCATCCGTCTGCTCTTCAGCGGATCGGACCGGGTCGGATGTCAGCAGACATGTCTCCGCTGACATCCGACGCTCCATAGACTAACATGGAGCGCCCGTTCAGGTCCGCCGTCAAAACTGACAGGCGGACCTGAACGGTCCGATCGCGTGAAAAGGGGCCTAACACTAACATTGCTATACAGTTGTGCCAAGGGGATTAAGACATTTATTTGGGGTTGATAGGCAGAGTGCAGGCCCAATTAATTATCAGCAGCTCCTTAGGGGGTCAGTGCTACAGTAGGAAAAAAAAATTCCAGCGGTTTACAACCACTTTAAGTATGTAAAAGTTAAGAATACGAGTTTTTTTACTGTAATATTTCTTGATTAAGATTTGAATATGGGAAAGGATTTTGCATTGTGCATACATTTCTTGATATGTGGATTTTTGGAATACTTTGCATGTTTGTATAGTAGTTTGAAAATAAGTACATAGATACATTTCTCCCTTCCCCCACAGCATACTGATTCCTGAACACTCCAAGATAATTATACACTAGGAATGGATCAGTAACTTGTGCATTGTGGGAGGTTGAAAACTTGCCCATTGCATATGCATTCGTTATAAAATGCTTGTGTGGGACCCAGACCCAGAAGGAAATCAAGCCCAATTTTAGGAGAAAGTGGGGGCTGAATCTGCTCCTTCATGCTCCTATGAGCAGAAGACAACAAAGGGACTTTGGGCTCACACACCCTTACACGAGGAGTAAGTCTCGGTTCACACTGATGCGATTCCTGTGTGGGTTCCCACATTGCATCTGATTCGCAGGCAGCTCACACTGACATCTGCAAACCGCTGCCGGTGTCAATGTAAAGTTAATGACACCCCCAAATCCATTTGCAGAACACAGTGTGAATTGTGGAATCGGATTGCATGGTCCTGAGCACCCATGTGATCCGATTCCAGTGTGGCCTAAAAAAAGGATTCTTCACCATTTTGTTGTGAATGCAATGCAATTTCAACCATACAAACTGTATGGCTGAATTCACAAAGCACAGACAACACATGTGATGTGCACAGCAATGCGATGCGAATCACATGCGATGTCTGGCATCGCATTAGTGTGAACCCAGCCTAAGAGAGGAGATATAGACAGACAATCACATCTACATACACATTCATATACAGTATTTATGTCAAGAACATAATTATACTTTTTCACATTGTTTTATTTTCTCTATTATAACATTTTTATGTAATCTTGTATTGTTAATAAATCCATTTTGAATTTTTAAACAAGAATTAGAAGGACTTTTCCTATTTTAAACCTTTCTCACCAATAAAAGGTATTTCTGTAAGTTTACAGAATCAAAAAAATCACATTCTTCACTATTAAAATTACAGATGCCTCATCACGCTGTTTAAAAGAGCTGAATTGTTGTGAGATGTTTTTTTACTAGTATATGAATAACGTTGGCTTGAATTGATTGTTTGTCTTGGCTGTGTCCTGGCCCCAGGCCTGCTCCTCTATCTGAGCTTACCCCGTTGGATGTATTCCAACTTCGTGGTTGATCCTTGATATACTCACCCTGCCTGGGTTTGCTGTGCAGGGGTTTAATTTTCACTTCAATTTATATGTAAGTATATCCATCATGCAGATTCATGACATACTAATTATGCAATTATATATATATATATATATATATATATATATATATATATATATATATATATATATATATATATATATATATATATATATATATATATATATATATATATATATATATATATTCCTTTAACTCATGTTTATGACTTGTTTTTTTCTACAGACACAAAAGTACTATGGCTGTCTCCTGATGAAGTGGATGCTGCTCCACGAAATGCGTAGAGACTACGGTCCTCAAGTGAATTTATTCAATTGTTCTTCCAACATTGTATATACAGTTGTGCTCATAAGTTTACATACCCTGGCAGAATTTATGATTTCTTGGCCATTTTTCAGAGAATATGAATGATAACAGAAAATTGTTTCTTTCACTCATGGTTAGTGTTTGGCTGAAGCCATTTATTATCAATTAACTGTGTTTACTCTTTTTAAATTATAATGGCAACAGAAACTACCCAAATGACCCTGATCAAAATTTGACATATCCCAGTTCTTAATACCGTGTATTGCCCCCTTTAACATCAATGACAGCTTGAAGTCTTTTGTGGTATTTGTGGATGAGGCTGTTTATTTTCTAAGATAGTAAAGATGCCCATTCCTTTTGGCAAAAAGCATCCAGTTCCTGTAAATTCTTGGGCTGTCTTGCATGAACTGAACATTTGAGATCTCCCCAGAGAGGCTCAATGATATTAAGGTCAGGAGACCGAGATGGCCACCTTTACTTTATTCTGTTGTATCCAATGACAGGTCAACTTGGCCTTGTGTTTTGGATCATCATCATGTTGGTATGTCCACGTACGTGCCATGCGCAGCTTCCTAGCTGATGAATGCAAGTATTTTTTGATAACATACTGCATTCATCTTGCCAACATATTTGACCAAATTTCCTGTGCCTTTGTAGCTCACACATCCCCAAAAAATCAGTGATCAACCTCTGTACCTTTCATCATAGGCCTTGTTGACTCCTCTCTAAATGTAGTGTTTATGGTTGTGGCCAAAAAGCTACATTTTGGTCTCATCACTCCAAATTACTTTTTGCCAGAAGGTTTGAGCCTTGTCTCTGTGCTATTTGGCATTTTGTAAGTGGCATACTTTGTGGCATTTGCATAGTAATGGCTTTCTTCTGACGACTCGACCAAGCAGCCCATTTTTCTTCAAGTACCTCATTATTGTGCATCTTGAAACAGCCACACCACATGTTTTCAGAGAGTCCTGTATTTCACCTGAAGTTATTTGTGGGTTTTTCTTTGCATCCCGAACAATTTTCCTGGCAGTTATGGCTGAAATTTTAGTTGGTCTACCTGACCATGGTTTGCTTTCAACAGAACCCCTCATTTTCCACTTCTTGATTAGAGTTTGAACACTGCTGATTGGCATTTTCAATTCCATGAATATCTTTTTATATCCCTTTCCTGTTTTATACAGTTCAACTACCTTTTCCCACAGATCTTTTGACAATTCTTTTGCTTTCCCCATGACTCAGAATCCAGAAACGTCAGTGAAAGATGGATGAAAGATGCAAGGATCTGTCAGGAGTCCAGAAACGCATTGACTTTTTATATACACACACACACTAATTACAAGCAAACAGATCCCAGGTGAGGATGGTTACCTTTAATAGTCATTCAAACCCCTTTGTGTCAACTTGTGTGCATGTTATCAGGCCAAAATCTCTAGGGTATGTAAACTTTTGATCAGGGTCATTTGTGTAGTTTCTGTTGCCATTATGATTTAAACAGAGTAAACACTGTTGATTGATAATGAATGGCTTCAGCCAAACACTAACCATGAGTGAAAGAAATGTTTTTGTGTTATCATTCATATTCTCTGAAAAATGACCAAGAAATCATAAATTCTGCCAGGGTATGTAAACTTATGAGCACAACTGTATGTCATTTTCAGTAATGTGTATATTGTGCTTGTTTTTATGACACATGTAGTGTCTCTTTTGCTTGATTTTAAAACTTTCTATGGAATAAATTGTATATTTTTTCATTACACAGATATTTATCTTATTTGGCACAATTTGGCACAAAGTCCCATGGGTGAACAATTGTTCTCTTTGGTTCATATATGTTTTAAGGACTGAGTTCTGCCACTGTCTTAGCACTAGTGACTTATTTTCTTCTTTAAATGGCTTGATTTGTTATTAGCTCAATGTGTTACCCTAGTCAAAAAAGTTTTTGATCTAACAGGTAAGGGTTTAGAGTACCTGTGAAATCTAGGTATCCTGTATGCTCACGCCCTCTGCACGAGAAATACCTCCACCGCGCCAATAGCTCCCTAATTATACTCAAAAGTAACTAAATAAATGTATATATACACAAACTTCCACACCACCAGTGACGGTGATTCAATAATAAGTAAATTGGTGAACACCAAGAGTGTTGAGCTGCCCCCTTAAATGCACAATATAAAACAATAAAGTATTTAATCCTAAATATCAGTTAGAAACCAAAAAATGGTAAACCGACACCAAGGTTAAATAGAAGGCGCTTAAAAAGTGTATACCTTGCAGTGCACAAAAAATAGTGACAATCTCTTAATTATTAACAGATTACCTAGGTGACCAAATGTAAATTAATATAATTTGTATTGTGCAATAGTGGTGATAACCTCTATTCCTAAATCAATCACCTAAATAAATAATGGTGATGCCCCCTATCAATGAGCAAATCACCTGAGTGTGGCTCACTGAATTAACAGTGAACCACAAAGAGGTATCTACAAACCTGTGAACAAAAAATAAAAAATAAACATTCATATATGTAGCGTGAAAATAAAAATAAATATACACATATAAGTGTGATAGCAGCCAATAAAATGATAAATGTGACAGCAATTAATAAGAAGGACACATGCAAGTGTTTCAATTCATGCTGTAGATATACCATAAAAATTCCAGTAATATCCAAACAGGTTGCAAGTGACAAAAAATGGTGACAATAAAAGTGAAAATCAAATGTCCCACACAAATGATTCCTCAGTGATCAAATGTCAAATGATGGATAACTCCGTGCTTCTTTCACCACACCGCCGTGCTAGTGTAACACACTCTCCAGACATGCACTCACCGAAATATCATGCCAGCACTCTCATGCAAGGCAAAACACGCTCTCTTTACCACACTCCAGGGTAAATAATGTATACGAGGTTCAGCGATGGGTCCACATAAAAGAAAGTAAATGCTCCAATAGTGTAATTCAGCAACAACAATTTTATTAAAAATCACTGCAATCCTCACACATCGCACTCACATTAATGTAAAAGTAAACAGGCATAAAACGTGTAGTCAACAGCAAGCCTCAACTTTGTGGATAAAACAATAACCAATGGTCACGGCGGACCCGAGGTGTGTAGCTGCTGGGTATAATCTCACCCCTCCCTCGGGAAACCTCCGTCCTGCAGAGCGCTCGTAATCCTATCCTCCTGTGTGGCTCACAGCATGTACGTCACAACTCACAGCCACGCCCCGACATGTTTCGTCATGGATCGACTTCTTCATGGGATTGGCTGTGTACCCTGCCACTCAACCCTTTTATCTGCTCTCAAACCCACGCCCACCGGGTTGCGTACTGCGCATGCGCACACCTCGCGTCCCCGTGCGCCGGAAAGAATAACATCCAATACAGCAAATACAATTGGGATTCAGGCACTTAGGAATCGTATAACACTAACAAATATAATCTACTGTAGTCTACAGCAATGATATATCAACATCAGGGTAAACCACAATGATTTCAATAAAAATTACCATTTTAAAAAATCAGCAGCTACGCTGATTTCTCACATAGTTAACTCGCTGCCTGAATGCAACGGCAATACATATAGCAAACCTATTGCAGGATCCAGAAACTGCAATCGACCATCAATCGGTCTGGGCCTACTTATTTCTCAGTCATAATACATATTAAATATACATTAATGAATATAAGGCCATATTCCTCATATATAGCACAAATTAAATAATATTCAAATTACATAAAAATGCTGAATTAAATTTCTAAAATTCATAAAATTAATGCTAAATATAAAAATATTAAAAAACATTAGATAATAAGAACCTCAATTTCGATGTTCAATGCCACTTAAGGAATAATCATGAATTATAAAGTATGTGGATGGACTTCTAAGAATGAGACTAGATGTCTCTACTATGTAACTATTTTAACCGGATACCAACCAAAACAGACTAGACCCATATACAACTAAAATCAATCTCCCAAATACATACTGAACAGCGGTGACTAACCCACCTTAAGTGGGTGTTCTATATATCCAGGGAAATAACTGGAACCTTATAACAAACATACAAAATATCTGTTTAAAAGCCGGCTCCCTTCTCACCCCTCCTCTTTGGGACTAGTTCCTTACCAAAAAAACATAAAGAGTACCTGTCAAGTTTTTACTGGTGATTGTGGCCACAATAGTGATATTTCCTCTCACCTTTTGTCCTAGTGCTCACAAGGACAGGAAATAAAGGGAAATCCTGATGAAAACATATATTTTTGTGGTCAGTAAAGCATGTGATCACACTTTTATTTTTTGTCTTTTCTAGCGTGACTATGGGCATTTAACAGTTACAGAAGTAAGGACTTGTGCATGGGTAATTGTACTGTCCACTAAGGTTGTCTGCCAGCAAAATTTGACCATCGACAGCTCAATTCAGTGCTGTGCAAAATAACATAATTTCAAAATGAAGGTAGTAATAATGATAATAATGCTATTCCATCATTTTCACTTTAATTGTTTGCAACCACTCTCATAACAGACAGAAGAACTTGGTATACGACCAGAGAATCACTAATTACCTGAGCATCTACAGTAATTGAAATTAATGCTAATGCACTTTGTAGTTGCAGGGAATTAATCCAGTATTGTTATGATTAACTGAAATCCCACCTGTTACAGAATTTAATTAGGCAAGGTGCAAATATTTAGATGCTTATCAACGGAGGAATACTTCGGAACTCACATTTTACATTTGTAATTTTATTACATTTTTTAACCTTGGTTATCTAAAGTTTTTGCAGTGTATGTAGTGCTTAGAAATAATCAGATTGTTTTAATGCCAGCCCAGCGAGTCATTTAGTGAACCTGGGTAGTAATAACTGAGGCCCAGAACTTGGCATGATTATTGCAATTCAAACTTTTCAAAAATCCCTACGCTCCCTACTTAACAAAAAAGATAGGGAACTACTATTCAGACTTGTTATTTTAACAGTATAGTGAATCCAAAAAGTGCACAAGTATACAGTACATACGGCGCTCCTAGGAAAAGTGAAGAGTCACTTAGTCCATTTGAAACTTCATCTGTGTCTGTAGACCATTAACAGGGTAGAGGAAGGGATGAGACATCTGGATGGATGGATGAGAGCGTAATCAATGGATGGACGGCTGAGCAGGAGAAGAGACCGAGACTGTAACCTCTGCAGCTCCAGCAGAAGATCTGGGTAGGGTTTCCTAAGTGCAGAAGAAATAGAACAGCAGAGTGCTGAGGTCAGTATCAAATAAAAAAGACTTTATTAAAATATTCAGCACACTTACATTGAAGTTAGCATGAATCAGCATTTATCGGGAACACCTGAGACCAAGCAGCTGTGATCAGTGTTAGGCTGTAGGCATCACTGACCAAACACAAACCAAGGATGACAGGGCTCCAGCCAGCTCAAGGTATGGATAGAAGCAGCAGCATCCTCAGCCATACATGAGGATGACAGCTGCCAAAATGCCTGGTGGATTTCGAG
Organism: Lithobates septentrionalis; assembly: GCA_037952835.1. NCBI lineage: Eukaryota > Metazoa > Chordata > Amphibia > Anura > Ranidae > Lithobates > Lithobates septentrionalis. The sequence goes on from JBBDGP010001418.1 coordinate 1,108,032, forward strand.
AGAGGAGGTGTGCATGACACGTTTCCAGGGACTTTGCCTTCTTTTTCAAATGCATGGACAGTGGAAGAAAGTGATGGGTTTATAAAGCCAAAAGGGCGTGAAGCGGAGGAATATAAGAGGGGAAAGAAGGAGAAAGCCCAGCTGCTGCATATAGACAGAAGGGCTGGAGAGGGAAGGGTGGGGGTGGACAAGCACAGAAGACAAAGCTGAGCAGTTAACCCTCAGGTTGCAGACTGCCAGTATCAGGGAATTCAATGTTACTATTGGAGACTGGGAAATAGAGAAGAAAATATAAAAGCAGATCAAACAAAATAGCTGCTCTGTAAATTTTAAGGATTAAGCATTACACCACGTGAAATACTTGAATATACATGGATACAATATTACACTAAACTAAGAGACTAGGATAAAAAGATATATGCAGTGCAAATAATATTACAATTAATATTACTAGAAAATGTATTCATATATAATTAAAAATGTATGTATATATATATATATATATATACATATATATATATATATATATTAGGAATAATGATGTATATAAGACAAATATATATATAAAAAATGGTGATGTATGAAATAAACATGTCTGGAAAATAAATATATGCACTTATGTAACAAAGAAAAAATTGAAAAAATTGCACAACTGATAACCATTTTTAGTCTAATGAGAATAAATGGTATGTAGCAAAAAGTACATGATAACAGATGCTGGGATTGTTTTCCAAAATTGAAAAATGTATAAGAACAGAGAGGGAACCGGGTACTTATTACAAGATAGTACACACCTCAAGTTTCTCATTGAGACCTCCTGGTGGCAGAGTATTTAGATGATAAATTCAAAAAGTCACAAGGGGGAATTTGTTCCAAAACCCAAACCCGAAGGCCATTGGTAGAGCAATCATCAGAAAAAGAGGGAGAAGTCCTTGGAAACGCATTATGCACACCCCCTCTCCCGACATACACCAGTCATTTTGACAGCTGTCATCCTTGTGTGTGGCTGAGGACGCCGCTGCTACTTTCTATACCAGTGATGGCGAACCTTGACACCCCAGATGTTTTGGAACTACACTTCCCATGATGCTCAACTACACTGCAGAGTGCATGAGCATCATGGGAAATGTAGTTCCAAAACATCTGGGGTGCCAAGGTTCTCCATCACTGATCTATACCTTGAGCTGGCTGGAGCCCTGTCATCCTTGTTTTCTGTTTGCTCAGTGATGCCTACAGCCTCACACTGATCACAGCTGCTTGGTCTCAGGTGCTCCCTATCCACGCTGTTTCATGCTAACTTCAATGGAAGTGTGCTGCTTATTTTAATAAAGTGATTTTTTATTTGTTACTGACCTCAGCGCCCTGCTATTCGTTTTCTTCTTTGTTATTTTAGCAACCTAACTGGCGCCCATGAGGAAAAGCACATCTTCTTTCTACCTTATCCCCTTTCCCCCTCCTCTTCTACATTATAAACCCCATAGTGCCGACTGTACACACATATGCGGCCTTGGCTTGAAGGGTTACACCAGGGTGATGCCATTTTTTTGGAGTTGGCGGTCGGCTTTTTAACAACCAATGTGGCTAAAAGCCACTCGGCTATTATCCTAAAGAAGCGGGAGGGAACGTCCCCCCCACCGCATTCCGCTGCTCTTGCCGGGCCTCCCATCCCACCGGGAGACCAGTTTCACAATCCGGCACTTCCGTCGGCTAGGCTGAGACTGTAATAAGGCCAGAAATGGCTTTAATATAGTCTCCTATGTAAAAACACGGAAGGGACATCACAATGTAATTTCCGGTTTACTTGACTGCCAATGGCGCCGATTTAAAAAAAATTACAGTATTCAGAATTACAGTTTTTGTCGCTCTGAATACTTTCAAGTGCAAAAGTGGAATTTGGGGTCTTTTAGACCCCTGATCCCTCCATAAAGAGTACGTGTAACCACCTATTACTGTCACAAGGAATGTTTACAGCAATAAAAGTGATCTGTCCCCGCGTGCTCGCACAACAAAGAAAACACGGGCGTAAGTTGCGCTCGCATATGTAAATGGTGTTCAAATCACACATGTGAGGTATCACAGCGATCGTTAGAGTAAGAGCAATAATTCTAGCAAAAGACCTCCTCTGTAACTCTAACCTGGTAACCGTTATTTTTTTTTAACCTCCACCTATGGAGGTTTTTTGGTACTATAGTTTGTCGCCATTCCACAATTGTGCGCAATTTTAAAGCATGACATGTTAGGTATCTATTTACTCTGCGTAACATCCTCTTTCACATTATACAAAAAATTGGGCTAACTTTACTGTTTAGTTTTTTTTTAATTCATGAAAGTGTCTTTTTTCCCAAAATATTGCTTTTGAAAGACCGCTGCGCAAAAACCATTTGACATAAAATATTGTAATGATCGCCATTTTATTCTTTAGGGTCTCTGCTAAATATATATATATATGGAGGGTGAAAATGCTGCACTAAACCCAAAATATAAAAAACAGGAAACAAAAGCAGCTGACACACAAACAAACCATTTTCAATGAGAAATAACAACAAAAAGTGTAGCGCTAAAAGTATCTAACATGTGATAATAAGCATATAGATATAAAATGAACACCCTTGTAGATCTGAAAAATTGTGAACATCAAATATAATCAAATGTCCTGTGTGAAATATGGAACAGCAAACGAAAAAAGTCCATATGCAAAATGTTAGAGGGATAGCTCTTCAAGTTGGAAGGTAACGGTGAACATCAGAAGACGTATGGATATTCAATAAAAAATAAGAGGGTACCCTTACCGGATCCCTAGGATGCACATACCCTATAGCAGTGCATCAGAAAGGCATAGGGAGGATCTCCCGTGGTATCCAGACCAAGTGATTAAATTCAAACCATAAAAAATACTGCGCTATCCCTAGATCTGATCAATAAAGATAAATGTGTATATTGTGAAAAAAGTTGATTAATGCTGCTGATATCATAAATGTGAGAAACATCCACTTATTAAACACTGTATACAAAAAAGGCTGCGCTGCCACTGGTGAGTGAGTGCAAAAGTAAATCACTTAGATAACTGCAGCTAGTGCACCCATATGTAATAAATATACAGTGAAGAAAAATTTGAAATTATAATTAAAATTAGGATATTGAAAAAAATTCCAACATGAATTCCATAAAATAAACATAAAAAACTGAACATGAGAGGTCAGATTCAAAGCTGGATGGAGCAAGCAAAGTCCATACAGTAAAAAAGTTCTTTGATGGAAAAGTCTATCAAAAGAGGAATACACCAGTCATCCAAGCGATGTGAGACATGCAATATTGTCACCCTGAGGAGCGTGATGACAGGAAAGTTCTTCCACCTCAAAACCAACTGCCCCCTACCAGATCGAGTGATCTCTTGTTAGGGAGATCGTGTGAGCGTGTGGCTGTGTCCCCCAGCCACAGGGTCTCTGCTGAGAGCTAATCTCAAAAGGGTCACCTCTTAGGGGGTCCTCTAGATGGTGCATGAACGCTCAGTCCCCATGGATATATGTATGAGAGAAAACTCCATAGCGTAACAGTTTAACAGTTTATTAAAAAATTAAGAAACACACTTACAAATTAGTCGTGTCAATTTGCGTATTAAAATCACAAGCCGGCTGGCTCCAAGCTGCTGCCCGTTGCTTCCGGGATCAGCGATGGATGGTGGTGACGTCAGCACGCCGCTCCTTCCAAGTGATGTCTTGTAGGCCGCGAGCCCCGATGGATGATGATAGACACAAGCGGGAGTTCAACGACTGTCCCTCAAATTCCCAGTTTCCAAGGGGGGATGATCTGGGGGTGATGGTTCAGCGTGAAAAAGAAAAAAGGGGGGCTCCACATGGTGTAGGTCAAACAAATGGGATTTATTATAGTAAAACACCATACATAGATAAAAAGTGATCACTTTGAGATAAAATGGCAATGTGGGAAGCTGAAAATGCTATCCCTACGCGTTTCGACTAAACAGTCTTCAACAGGATTTTAACACGGAGGCAACAAATGTCAGAAATAGGTTTAGGCATGAAAGGGTTATTTCACATTTCTCTTCAGGTTTCATATCCTCCCTTCTTCATTGACAACTACCCCCATATAGACAATTTCAACCTTTTACATATTTTAATTTCTCATGCAATTCTTTTGGTCCATTAGCACACACAACTCAAAATCAACAGGTACTGAACTCAACTGATAAAAGCCATATTTGCATCTCATGATGGTAACAATACAACTGCATTACCTATTGTTTAAAAAAAAATAAAACGTGTAATTTTAAAAACAGCTCTTTCGCTGCGCATCAATTATTGTGCAACTATAAGCTGCTGTACAATGCGATCAATATGTTTTTATAACAATTATATCTTCTTGTATAAAACAATTCAAATATTAAAACATAAAAATCTGTACATTTTGTCTATAATTTTGCATAATCTAAAAGCTTAGTAACCAGGTATCCAGGATGCATACACACATTCAAGAGATCACATGCATGCATCAAAGAGTGCACAGTGTCTGTTGTCTGATGTTCTTCCAGGTGGGGGAAGTAACTTGTATTGTGAAGCAAGAGATGTAAGGAGGAATACAGTATCAGCACAAATCAAGGAAACATGAAGCAAAGCAAATGTGCAGTGATCTTTTCTTTTAACCTTGCCTGCAAAGCTTTAATTGCCTCTTGATTTGTTACGCTCACTATAAATAGTTTTTCAGTACTTCTCTGTACACATGGGTGTTAATCAATATCATAGCCAATTTTTGTATTCTCCTTTTTATGTCACAATAAAATATCTCATCCCAAATATCTGTAATGTGTTATCTTTCATATGTATTTATTTTTGTCTTGGCAAGACTATCGCAATCCTCTCTCATCTGCAGATGGTGACTTGCACAAGCTTTGTGATCTCCATCCAAGAATACTGTCATGGTGCCAACAAAATAGTTTATAAATCTTGGAAAACCATTTCCTTTAGGTAAATAGAAATGTAAGAAGTATTTAGCATTATTAAATGATTTGCATTACTATATACATTGTGATGGGTTTTTAAAAGCATGAATATTTAAGAGCAAATTGATATTTTGCACAATATAACACATTTCTTAAAGCTAGACTTTAGGGCATACAGCAAAATACACAGATATATTATACAAATAAATTATATATATATATATATATATATATATATATATATATATATATATATATATATATATATATACTATATTGCCAAAAGTATCGGGATGTCTACCTTTACACAAGCTGGCATCCCAGTCTTAGTCCGTAGGGTTCAATATTGAGTTGGCCCACCCTTTGCAGCTATAACAGCTTCACACCTTCTGGGAAGGCTGTCCACAAGGTTTAGGAGTGTGTCTATGGGAATGTTTGACCATTCTTCCGCATTTGTGAGGTCAGGCACTGATGTGGACAAGAAGGCCTGGCTTGCAGTCTCCGCTCTAATTCATCCCAAAGGCATTCTACTGGCTTGAGGTCAGGACTCTGTGCAGGCCAGTCAAGGTTCTCCACCCAAATCTTGCTCATCCATGTCTTTATGAACTTTGCTTTGTGCGCTGGTCCAAATAATTTGGTGCAGGGGGGATTATGGTGTGGGGTTGTTTTTCAGGGGTTGGGCTTGGCCTCTTAGTTCTAGTGAAGGGAACTCTTAAGGGTTCAGCATACCAAGACATTTTGGACAATTTCATGCTCCCAACTTTGTGGGAACAGTTTGGAGATGGCCCCTTTCTTGTTCCAACATGACTGCGCACCAGTGCACAAAGCACAGTCCATAAAGACATGCATGAGCGAGTAAGGGGTGGAGGAACTTGACAGGGTCCTGATCTCAACACGATAGAACACCTTTGGGATGATTGGAGACTGTGAGCCAGGCCTTCTCGTCCAGCTCAGTGCCTGACCTCAGAAATGCGCTTCTGGAAGAATGGTCAAGCATTCCCATAGAAACACTCCTGAACCTGGTGGACAGCCTTCCCAGAAGAGTTGAAGCTGTTATAGTTGCAAAGGTTGGGCTGTCTGCTGAAAACAGGACACAGGAGTGCAGAACTAACTGCACTCCTGTGATCCATAGGAGGAGTACAGCCAAACGAGCTTTGGCTGTACTTCTCTTTTAAAGCAGCCCTCTTGTCAGGAAATGTTCCATCCGCTGGTAATATCTGTTATTTGGCATGCAGTACTGAGGTTCACCAGCAGGTGTCTCCTGGCAGTTTGGAACTGTCAGGAGAGCTTTTCCCTGTTAATGTTATGTCATCTTTGGGCCGCAGTACTGGTGTCCACCAGCGGATGGATCCTGGCAGTGTGGAGCAGACAGTACCTCCTACAATCAGGTGTCACTTGAGGCCAATCACAGGCCTATAAATACCCGGCAAACATTCACATGTTTGCCTTGGTTTCTTCATTGCCTCCTGACCTGCTAGCGATCTGATCCTGTGCCCTGAACCTGATCCTTTGCCCTGAACCTGATCCTGTCTCCCTGTCCAGATCCCTATCCTGTCCCACCTGTTACCTTGCATCCCTGCCTGCAGTCTGACCCATCCATCCTCTCCCTGTCCTGTGTTCTATACCCCATCTGCTGATCTCCCTGTGTATGACCTTGGCCTGGCTTACGTTTATGTCTCTGGAACATCCCCTGTCCATCTGCTGATCTGCTGTGTATGACCCTGGCCTGGCTATTGTTTATGATCCTGGTATTTCCCATTTATTATACTTATCTGTCTGTTGTTATTTGTGGGTCTCTGTCTGTGGTTGGTTATTGCACTGTGTCATATTGGAGTTGGTTGTACTATATTACTCACTTACTTTAATAAATTATTATATTTTCACTTATATACGTTTGGGTGTCCTCTGTCGCAGATCACACGGTTCTGGTCACACCTGTTCATGACGCCTCTCCACTGATGAATATCCGGAGCAGAATGGATTTCGGCTTGGTTTCAATCCACCTTGGTCCATCAAGGTTTGTTCTAGCTCCTCCAGTTACATTACCATACTAAAAAATGAATGCAAAGGTCAACATTGAGGGTGGCACTAAGTTCTCATAGGCGCAGTAGGTTTTCAGTTGTAGAAAACAAGAATAAGGATATCACCAGTGGATTCAGTGAGTGAAGTAAGGATCAGCTGGGCAGTTTAACTCTCCAGCTTTTATCAAAACCTGAAAATTTTTAGGTGGGTTAAACTTTAAAATGTACCTAAAGCTATAATTTAGTTTTTGCTTTGGATAGAGTGGTGGTGAGTTTGAACCTCTGTCAGGTTTGTATTGCTGTAAGTGTCCCCATTAGAGAGACTTACTTTGTCCTAATGACCACAGTCACCGGGGCTAAAAGTGAAGGCAAATTCAAAATTAAGTTGTCACAAGAACAGAAATAGAAGAGAAATGTTCCACTTGTTCCTGTGACAGCTGTCGAAAAAGGGCATTTCCCTAAATTTGGAGAGATCTCCTCTCTTTTCCTGATGTGTCTGCCGCATAGGTAGTGAAGGGACCTTTCACCAAAGGGACAAATAAGACAAAAAAACACTGATAGTGTTTTTAAAGCAGTAGTAGTAGAGGTAGTGAAAACAAAAACACCCACCTGCAAGTCAATGGCATAATGTGCTAGTGTGCACTGCATGAAAGACTTACTTTAAAACAAATCCTTCCAGTGGCACGCTGTCACCCCTGACAGCAAAATTAAGACGTTAAAAAGTAAAATTAAGAATAAATCTGAATTTTTTCTAATAAAAAGAAAAAATGAAACTGTGAAAACCGGTGTTATACCCTCCGCTTTATTGGGTCAGACAACTAGGCTAAAAGGATTATATAATGGTGTTACTCTCCCCGGAGAATATGGTAAACTTCGGATTTCAAACCGACTTTGAAAACAAAAAAATTGGTGTAAATGTGTTACACCCCCTGCCTATCACAAAACTAGTGAAATATGTGCAAATGGTGCAATTTCATATTCCTAGTAATATAAAATTATGTGATAAAAACTTGTGCCAAAAACCACAAACATGGATCACTAATACAATGAATGCCAAAAACCACAAAATGGATAGGTGGGTTACACCCTCTGGTGGGTGTCAGAGTGATAAATTGAAAACATGAAAAACAACAATCATGCAGCACAAATATAATAAAACAAAGCAAAAGTGGACTGGGAGTGTTACACCCTCTGAAAATAGAGGATGTATGAATATAACTTTTTGCAAGTAAAATAATAAGTGTAATAATAAGTGGGTTTGATCCTCTGTATCAGAATTCAAACTATAAGCCTATAACCACAAATATAATTAGTGATTATTCCATGATAAGCAATTGAATATTGAATATAAAGAATTATGAAAAAAATAGTCCAACTGTTTTAAAAGATATACAGTTTCATTGATTAAACTGACTTTGTGCTTCATACTGTGTTCAGTGACTATTCAGGTTTAGTGCTGATTATTTTCTCTCAGGTGACAATAGTGCCAAGTGACTTTTCCGTGCTGGTAATATGTTGCACTCACCAGATAGCATTACCCTCCAGGAGTATTAGACATTCACAGTTTTAGCCACTGTGTAGCTCTCTGGGGCATGCTTGATGGTCTGCACATCAAAAGCTGGCTTTCTCCCAAGTTATCACATGCAGGTGAGAGGAATGCCCATAGCGTGATATTGTTTTATAAAAGCCTTTATTTATAATAAAAATAGGTAGATATATAAAAATGGAGCTGGCGCTGTATAAAAACGATCGCCACTCTGACCGGAAGTGATGCAAAAAAGGAACGGTACCGCCCTACGAGTTTCGTCATCATGACGTCATCTGGAGCGTCCATCTTGCTACACCTCCAGTCTATTTATAGGATGTAGTGTCCCTATGGCGCTGTTTCTTTTGTCATCATACTATATCAAGAGTAGAATAGCGCCATTTCTACACTTCATCATTTCATCATCACTTCATCATCACTTTATCACTAGGTCCATTTTCTTTTTGCTTGATAGATACCATAGCACAGGGTCACCTACTATTTCTCACCCCTCACAGGGCTTACATCTTTACAGAGTCTTCCTTGCAGGTTTGGAGGCCCTGGCCATTTGACAGGCTGAACCGCAATTACTTCACTCCCATGCAAGTGCATGGAAGCCATTATCGTAGCACGGCACTCTGCATGGATGGCATACTCAGCATGCCATCCATTCAGAGCACAGTGAACATGCGCCATGACGTTACCCGCTGCAGAAATAGCGAATACCTTCAAATATTCCGTGTACCCAGAGGTAAGCTTTATTATAAGCTTACCTGTAAGTACAGGTCACCAAGTGGTGTTTACTACTGCTTTAACAATACCCTAATTTAAAAAAAAAATGAGGAAAAAAAAATTGGCTTTGAAAATGTTTAAAGTTAAACTCAGTGGACTTCTGTTCTGTGATAATTACTCCAGAGTTTTGCAGAAAATATTATGAATTGTGTGTCTTAATTGTCCTCTACAAGTCATACACATCATAAAATGCAGAAAACTTACTCAATCTTTAACAAATTAACATTATGCCTGGTGAGGAAAAAAATAAACAGCGTGTAAAATTCCCCTAGGAGACAACAATTCATTATCGGACTTTTGATCCTTTTACGCGTTTGTTTGTTCCATAACAATGGACGATAATTAAGTTAAAACTGTGATTATTTCATTTTGGAATTGTACTTTCTTGGAACTAAGATCAATAATTTTAAGGGACACAGATGGTCTCATTAATTACTCTGCCAGTTGCAATTAGGGTTTTATATAAATGTTTAGCCACAAATAAAATACATTTGTGTTTGTGTCCATGGACTCCCCTGCCCACCAGAGGAGTAATTTATTTTAAATCTGGAATAAACAAAGGCTTGCAATGTACCATGTCTGTGTTTGTGGGGAAAACATAATTGTCGCATTGCATTTTTATTATTGTTTGTATTTTGTTAGTGAAGTATTGCTAATCAGAAGCTGAAATCCTTCAAAAACAAGTGGTGGTGGGACTATGGTCCCTTTTAGTCATGAGAAAGCATTTCAGTTCATTTATTGTTATATTTTTTTTACAAATTTGACAAGTTTTGTTCTTTGGCTTGGCCATGCACAGTGGAATGTACACTTGACCACATGCTCATGTAAAATCCAGAAACAATTCCTTTTGGTATCCATTATGACCATTACTTGGTTATGCAGGTTGTTTTCTAAGTATATACCTATTGATATTTGAAGTTCTAGCCAATCATTTACCATGAAACTGCAAATGCTGGAAAATGTTGAATGAAAAACGATTACATCTTTATCACCTCTACTAGTGCACACAATAAACAAACAATCTGCGTTAAATCGAGTAAAAAAATTAATAAAGACCACTATGCACTCAGCAAAACTCCCTATCAAGTCGTTATGACTTTGACATGGGCTGGTGACAACAAAGGAGGGATCATGCGTGGGAAGGAGTGCTCTAACATGGTTAGAGCAGCCTGAGGGTTGTCACCCTATATCAGAGATGAATAATTAGAAACTGGCAGGATCAATCAGTTGTCACGCTTACCCCTAACACAGGTGGTCAGACACTATAGCTGGCTTCTGTGTTCTATACCTATAGCAGCCCTCTTTCCCATAAGACAAGCAGGCCTACCAGTACTCGGTTGCCCCCAGGACTTATACACATTGCTATAGTGCCTGGCCACCACACCAGGGCTGCACGAACTGAGCAAAGCAAACATATACTTGCAGTTGGCAGACTGGCAGTGTGGGTCAATGACAGTCCAGGTACAAAGCAAACAAGGTACAGAATAGTTAGGGTCAATCCATAGTCTAAAAGGCAGGCAGAGTTCAGAGAATAGTCCGATATCCAATCCAAGGTCATCGAGGGAATTCATACAGCAGAGCAGGGCAAACAAACAGGGAGCTTGTAATACATGTTACACATGCTATCACAAGCATGAAACTACAGGCTTGGCTGGCTTAAATCAGGTTTGGTCTCCACCCAGAGACTGGCCACATTAATCACCTTGCAGGTGGACAGACCGACAAACACTGGATTTTGTCCCACTCCTCTTTGCAGATCTTCTCCAAGTCATTAAGGTTTTGAGGCTGACATTTGATAACTCGAACCTTCAGCTCCCTCCACACATATGGGATTAAAGTCTGGAGACTGGCTAGGAAACTCCAGGACCTTAATGGGCTTCTTCTTGAGCCACTCCTTTGCTGCCTTGGCATTGTCATGCTGGAATACCCATACACGACCCATTTTCAATGCCCTGGCTGAGAGAAGAAGGTTCTCACCCAAGCTTTGACGGTACATGGCCCCATCCATCGTCCTTTTGATGCAGTGAAGATGTCCTGTCCCCTTAGCAGAAAAACAGCCCCAAAGCATAATGTTTCCACCTCCATGTTGACGGTGGGGATGGTGTTCTTGGGGTCATAGGCAGCATTCCTCCTCCTCCAAACACAAGGAGTTCAGTTGATGCCAAAAAGCCCGATTTTGGTCTCATCTGACCACAACACTTTCACACAGTTCTCCTCGGAATCATTCAGATGTTCATTAGCAAGCTTCAGACGGGCCTGTAAATGTGCTTTCTTGAGCAAGGTAACCTTGCAAGCACTGCAGGATTTCAGTCCTTCATGGCATAGTGTGTTACCGATTGTTTTCTTGGTGACTATGGTCCCAGCTGCCTTGAAATAATTGACAAGATTCTCTCGTGTAGTTCTGGGCTGATTCCTCACCATTCTCATGATCATTTAAACTCCACAAGGTGAGATCCTGCATGGACCCCCAGACCGAGGGAGATTGACAGTTATTTTGTGTTTCTTCCATTTGCGAATAATCGAACCAACTGTTGTCACCCTCTCACCAAGCTGCTTGGCAATGGTCTTGTAGCCCATTCCAGCCCTTTGTAGGTCCACCAATCTTGTCCTTGACATACTTGGAAAGCTCTTTAGTCTTGGCCATGGTGGAGAAATTGGAATCTGATTGATTGGTTGCTTCTGTGGACAGGTGTCTTTTATACGGGTAACAAGCTGAGATTAGGAGCACTCCCTTTCAGAAAGTGCTCCTAATCTCAGCTTGTTACCTGTCTAGAAGACACCTGGGAGCCAGAAATCTTGCTGATTGATAGGGGATCCAATACTTATTTCACTCATTAAATGCAAATCAGTTTATAATTTTTTTAAATGCATTTTTCTGGATATTTTTGTTGATATTTTTGTCTCACTGTTAAAATAAACCTACCATTAAAATTATAGACTGATCATTTCTTTGTCAGAGGGCAAACGCACAAAAATCAGCAGGGGATCAAATACTTTTTTCCCTCACTATACTTATCTCTGTCACTGTTCCAGGGATTTTCAACTATGTTTTTATATTGGTAGAGTTCCCCTTAACTTCCTTTCGCGAGAGAGGAAATTATAGTACATCTCTTTAATAGATGTGAGATGAAAACTTGATTTCAACAGGAAAGAAGCAGTTTCATGTTCACCAACATTTGTGACCGTTTTCATCAAATTGACATTAGAAAAAATGCTTGTAATTTTAATCTATCCGTGAAAACATTGCTGTCCTTGAACACATTGGTTTATAATGCAAACACATAGTTAATGATGCCCCCTATTGTGCACCAGACTTTGTACAGTAGGCAAAGCTTTCTCAGTTCCAGTGACTATATCAGCTTTTCCTGCACATGATTGGTCTGTGTTATGTAGATGGGATCATTCATGTACAGTAGTAGTCTGCAGTGAAGTGAGTACAATAGTTTTTTCCTGTTGTCCAAAAAAGGCAAAAATATATTTATAAAAACATAAAAGGCCCTAACCATATGTTGCCTTCCTTATTCCCCCCAATATACTTTGCCATTATGCCAAGGCACAATTGTATAAAAAAATGTGTAACTGTATTGTCCAAACAAAGCAAATATATATATATATATATATATATATATATATATATATATATATATATATATATATATATATATATATATATATATATATATATAACACTCAAGACACAAAGAAAAACACTGAAAAGGCATTAAAGCACTTAAATTCCTTAAAAAAAAAAAAAAAAATCTAAAATCACCCTAACCATAGTTTGCCTTCCTTATTGCTCCCAATATATTTTGCCATGATAAATTTAGCCAAAAATGTGGATAGAGCAAATTTTGCTCTAGGACAAATGTATTTTTTGTGAGGAAGGATAGTGTTTTCTTGTCCTGGTAGCAACTGCTACTCCTAGCTCTTACATGGTGCCACAGGAACTGACTTAAAGCGTTTGTATACCCACACATCTAGAAAAAAAATTGAAAAAAATTGAAAAAAAAAATCCTGCAAGGCAAAGGCATAATGAGCTAGTATGCACTGCATACTAGCTCATTATGAAATACTTACCTTAGATCGAAGCCCCTGTATTGCAGCCCGGTCCACTCCGAGGGAGCTGACATCTTGCCCTCAGCATTTCTCCCGGGTTCGCGCCTCTGGTACTGTGAGTGGCCAGAGCTGCGATGACGTCACGCCCGCACATGCGCGCAGGAGTCTTCTTCCCGGCAAGGTCAGGCAGCGCCTGCCGGACCTTCAGGCGGGCATTCAGAGCACATGTGCCGCTGATGTCAGCGGCTGCATGCAAAGGGAATATCTCCTAAACCGTAAAGGTTTAGGAGATATTAATTGTACCTACAGGTAAGCCTTATTATAGGCTTACCTGTAGGTAAAAATTACAAATTAGGGTATACAACCTTGCAGTACTGAATCCGGGCGTGCCCGCCACCCGAGCTGCAGGACATTAGAGCAGCCCAGGGGGCAATTGCATCCCCCCCGGCCCAGCCCGCCCCTGATTGTACCTTTACGGGCTTCACTATTGTTGCTTTCTTCCTACTGGGTTTTATCCTGCTGGTGATCGCACAAATTATACATCTGCTTATGTGAGTCCTTTTGATATGTGACGACCTGACTATTTCCATGATCTGCCTGTTAATGATGGAGTGTGCCCTGTGTTAACCCTTTGCATCATATGATTACATCGCTTGTTTTCATATCTTTCTGGTGAGCAGATTGATAGCACGTGGGTGTGGTGTGCCTTTCCTTTGCACACTAAAATTTGGTGGAGGCTTCACGTCACTTTTACACTTATTGATTTTCTATGGACTATCACATTTAATTGTAAATTTGTTTCACCTAATCGCTGCATTTTGACTTTTTAGGATATACAACCACTTTAGTAAAGCTAAAGAGTGCAAAATCTGGTGCAGCTGTGCATGGAAACCAATCCGCTTCTAACTTTAGCATGGACAATAAAACCTGGAAGCTGATTGGTTTCTGTGCAGAGCTGAACCAGATGTTGCACTTTCTAGATTTAGTAAATAAACTCCAAAATTACTTGAAGTTGAAGCTAAAACAATGTTTAATCTGGATGACATCCTAAGGGAAACGATCTTGGAGCCCTAGTATATACTAAACATTCCATACTCAAACTTTCAAGAGAAATATGGCCTGATATCAACAAGAAATTATAGGAGAAGGCATGTTTAGATATTTCACAGGTCTGAACATGAGGTGAGCGCATATATATATGCTGATGGAGGGACACAAGGGGATTTATTTACTAAAACTGGAGGGTGCAGAATCTGGTGCAGCTATGCATGGGAGCCAATCAGCTTCCAGGTTTTATTATCAAAGCCTTAACTGAAGAAGCTGAAGTTAGAAGCTGATTGGCTCCCATGCACAGCTGCAGATTCTGCACTCTCCAGTTTTAGTAAATAAACCCCAATGCGCTTTTCTACTAAAGAATTTATTAAACTCATGCAAGTTGGCGTGTAAATTGCCATCATCCCTGTATATATAAAATAGTGAATGCCTCTGAGTGGGATTTTTAAGGCAATTTTGAAAAAGTGGGAAGTATATATTCAAAAAATAGAAATTTATTGATACAAAATTTTAAACATGATTAAAAGACACCCAAATGGGAAACCAAGACAGAAAAACACATGTACACGTGTCATATTATTACAAAAATTGTATCACAAGTTGGTATCAAAAAAATAAAGTTCGATACCACTTGTGATACATTTTTTGTAATAATATGATACGTGTACATATGTTTTTCTGTCTTGGTTTCCCATTCAGGAATGTTTTAATCATGTTTAAAATTTTGTATCAATAAATTTCTATTTTTTGAATATATACCTACTTCCCACTTTTTCAAAATTGCCTTAAAAATCCCACTGAGAGGTATTCACTATTTTAGATGTTTTTCTACTTAGAATGAGTATTTACAGTCAATTGTCTATTTACAAGTACATTGTTCACTCTTACTGGATGAGCATTTCGATACACCTAGTCGTATTAGCAGAGGGTGTCACTATAACTTGTTTTTTTATTTATTATATTTGTCATAGATTTAATGTGTTTATGCTGTTTATATCATAGCTATTTGCAATTTGCTTTGAGTGGGTTATGCAGTTTTGGCTATTGGGGGTTTCCAACACTGTTGAAAATATGAATTTTACTTCATTTTTATGTTGCATATACATTATGAGTAGTAGTTTTTTTTTTTTTTTTTGGCATATCTAATACCATAACATAAATTATATCACTATTTCAGAGGGCTAGCACTTCACTCATTCTTACTATTCATAGCTTGGAGGCCTAGTGAACACCCCATACTCAAACTCTCAAGAGAAATAGGGCATGATACCAACAAGAAATATAAACTAATAGATATAAATTCACCCATACTAAACATCGCAAAAATACTTTAAGATCAAATATCTGTAATGAATGCTCAAAAAACACAAATTATTTTAGTAAAGGTTAAATTTACCATTTCAGCCCCATAAGGTTTACCCCCTTTCATGACCAGGGCATTTTTTGCCTTACTTTAACTGACAATTACGTGGTTGTGCAACGGTGTACACAAATAAAATTGATGTCCTTTTTTCCAAAAAATAGAGCTTTCTTTTGGTGGTATTTGATGATCTCTGCGGTTATTATTTTTTGCGCTATAAACAGAAAAAGACCGATAATTTAAAAAAAAACAAAAAACAATATTTTTTACTTTCTGCTATAAAACACATTCAATAAAAAAAGTCAAAAATCTTATTTCTTCTTCCATTTAGGCCAATATGTATTCTACATATTTTTAGTAAAAAAAAAAAAAAACCCAATAAGTGTATATTGATTGGTTTGCACAAAAGTTAAAGTGTCTACAAACACCCAGAAATTCACTAAAATAAAAATAAAAATGACCTCCCAGATTTCCGCCTCGTTCCTGGCATGATGTTATCCAGCAAAAACTTTCTAAACATTATATATATAAAAAAAAGAACCAGACAGAACAAATTTCCAGGTTATGTTTGTTTTTTGTAGTAAAAAATTAAACTCCTGAAAGTTGAGTATTTTTCATCTGGATTCTTTCAGCTCTGCTTAGCGTGTTTATAGGAAAAACAAGGCTAGGTTGCTTGATATGCAGAGAGTGCTTTTCTTTCACAATGCACTAAATCAAATGCCTTGAGAGTAATTTAAAGCAAATTACATCCAAAGAACACTGATTCCTTGATAAATAGCTAAAGCCTAATCAATGTTTTTTTTAAGTGTAGTGACATTTATTATGCTGCACTTCTATACAGCTTAGAGGGAAAAGTACAAGTGCTTGTACCTTTTCTAGGATATTTATCTTATGGAATCATTTTTTAAAGTGACAACAAACTCCGATATATAAAAAAAAAATCTATTCAAATATGTATTTTTAAGTCCAAAGGTGCCTTTTAATGCTCTCCGCTTCATCCAAATCTCCAATTTGCTTTTATTTTTTTTGCTGCTGTGAATTGATTTCCTGTTTCAGAGTGGCTACATTCATTCTCCATGATCCTACTACAGTGGAACCTCAGATTACGAGTATAATCCATTGCAGGAGTATGCTCGTAATCCAAAGTACTCGCATATCAAAGTGAGCTTTCCCATTGAAGCCAATGGAAACGAAAATAATTTGTTCTGCATTGACTCCAATGGGATACAATACCGCATGCAGCCAGAGGTGGGGGGGCACCGGAGAGCCTTGGAAACGGCCGAAAAGGCCCAAGGACACTTCGGCTGACCTCGGCAAACCTCGGAAAGACTTCCTACCTGAGATTTGCCGAGGTCGGCCGTGCTGTACTCGGGTCTTTCCGTGCATTTCCAAACAGGACGTTCGGCTCTGCTCGGCTCCGGCGCCCCCCCACCTAAGGCCAAAGCGGTACTGCACACCGCTTTGGCCTGAATCGTGCTCGTTTTGCGAGATAACACTCGCAAATCGAGTTACGATTTTTAAAAATACAGTGCTCGCATTGCGAAACGCTCGTTAATCGCATTACTCGCAATCCGAGGTTCCACTGTATATGGATGAAAGCAGCCACCCTTTTCCTTTTTGCTCCCGAGATGGACTATTATTATTGATTATTAGTATGCTAGCATCTACTGGTGGTTTTGTGCCACCACAACTTGTTTATGTATGTGATTTGGTATCTTTCTCTGTCCACCCTTTCTGTTTAGTGCTAGTTAGTTTACTCCTAGCTAGACCCTCCCTATTTCTTCCATGTTCCCTCAGTCAGTGTTATTTCTTCACACAGACAGGGCTCAGGAAAGTCATTGTTTTTTTACACTTCAAAAGACAGGAAAAAAACATCCTCTGTACTAGAATTAGCTGAAAGAAAAGTGTTGGATTGAACTTCTGTGCCTTACTGGAGAGTTAAACTGCCTGTGGATGGGGCCAAAACAGCAGGTGACCATACTGTCCAGAGAGACTGGGTCTAAGGAGGTCTGTTAATGCATAAAGCAACATTTGAAACAAAACATTATGTAAAGGGAATTTTTTTCTTTTGATTCGTTTTGGATAGAGTTGGAAAGGGTTAGACCCCCATGACAAGTTTTATGCTATTAACTCAACCCAAGTATTGTGATCGGACTCTATAGGCACAGATGGGACAGACAATACCATTAGTGTAAAAAGTTTATACAAAGTTTATTATAGTTAAAAACACATATTAAAAAATGACCACACATTTTTTTTAAGGTCCCCTGTGTACTAGGGGACCAACATAACAAAATATACCACTCAATTCTTTTTTGAGCCCCCCCAAAGAATAAACCAAGAGAAAAAAGACTGGCTCATTTCACTTTAACTGCTTCCTTAGGACCCCGTACTCTTGGATGATAGAGGTGAGTAGTCTAACTACAAAAATATATACATATTTAGTACATGATAATATTTTTTTAACAATCATTAACCATGAAATCAAGTTTATATGTCATTATTACAAAAATTGCTATATGCATATGCAGAGAGATACTGGTGTGTGACTAATATGTTGCCCTGTAGACATAGGGATCGGCATAGGACAAGCGGAGGATGGTGGGGGGGGGGGGTCCCCGGGGGATGGATAAATCAGACCAAGCTAGTTACTCCTAGACACTATGGACAGGATATCACCCAAGAAAACTACAAAAATCAAAAAAGGATATGCCCACAATATTTATTATAGTACATGATGAACTATGGGTAATATAAGTAGGGGCAAAAAAGGGGAGAGGAGCAGTTAATCAGCCACTTACTTGTGGCTTTATATTTCCTTGACCCAGTACAAGGGGTTATTGCTCAATTAATCCCCACTGGTATGATTCAACCTATTAGTACTGGTGACCATTGTAACTGAAACAGAAAGTGATAAGAAAATCCAAAATGTTATAATTATCACCAGAACAAAAAAAAAGGCTAAATCGTCCAATTGGGGCAACTGTATATGAAGGGAACTGCTCTACCTTTGGGGAAATTTTCTTTCTTTTCCTGTTGTGTTTCTAGGACAGAAAGTAATGCCGCGTACACACGAGCGGAATGTCCGACAGAAAAAGTCAGACGGGGGCTTTTCATCGTATATTCCGATCGTGTGTATGCCCCATCAGACTTTTTACGTTGAAAATTCTGACAGACCTAGAAAGAGAACATGTTCTGAATTTTTCAGACGGAATCAATTCCTATCGGGAAAACCAATCGTCTGTATGCTGTTCCAACGTACCAAAAACAATGCATTTTCTGAAGCAAGACGGAAGCTATTGGCTACGGAATTTGGTGTGACCGTTTTTCTGTTATTTTGTCCTATTTGTTGTTTGCTTCACAATAAAAAAAAAAACACATCTTCAAAGTTGTGGGCATGTTCTGTAAATTAAATGATGCAAATCCTCAAACAATCCATGTTAATTCCAGGTTGTGAAGCAACAAAACATAAAAAATGCCAAGGGGGGTGAATACTTTTGCAAGGCACTGTAAGCGGGCAGGCTCAAACCCTCTCGGTCCGCCCTTAGTGTGCACCCCTGTGGCTGCAGGAGAATGGTAAATATGACAGTGTGCTGGAGGCATTGGTACAATGGAGGATTAAACAAGATGTGTGCTGGGAGGAAGGGGGGGATTGAGAGCATAGATGTGCTGGATTGGGGGGGGAGGGTAATTAGAGGCATAGATATGATGTCTGAATCATACCTATGCCTTGATGGGCACAGGTTACGCTTCATTGATGGGCACTGGTCAGACTGCCTTGATGGGCACAGGTCACGCTGCATTGATGGGCACAGGTCAGGCTGCATCGATGGGCACAGGTCAGGCTGCATTGATGGGCACAGGTCACGCTACATTGATGGGCACAGGTCACGCTGCATTGATAGGCACTGGTTATGCTGCATTGATGGGCACAGATCCGTTGCATTGATGGGCACAGGTTATGCTTCATTGATGGGCACTGGTCACCATGCATTGATGGGCACTGGTCACCATGCATTGATGGGCACTGGTTATGCTGCATTGATGGGCACTGGTCACGCTGCATTAATGAGCACTAGTTACGCTGCATTGATGGGCACTGATTATGCTGCATTGATGGGCACAGGTCAGCTGCATTGATGGCCACTGGTTATGCTGCATTGATGGGCACAGGTCAGCTGCATTGATGGCCACTGGTTATGCTGCATTGATGGGCACAGGTTACGCTGCATTGATGGGCACTGGTCACCATGCATTGATGGTCACAGGTCATGCTGCATTGATGGGCACAGGTCAGGCTGCATTGATGGGCACAGATCAGGCTGCATTGATGGGCACTGGTGAGGCTGCACTGATAGGCAGCACTGATGAGGCTGCACTGATAAAGTTGTTAATATTTATTTTTGTAACTTAATTCTGCATAAAACATTTAATTGTCATTTCATGAGATAATTTATGAGGGCGTGTTTAGGGGCGGGATTAGGGAGGGGGCACGCTAGGGGTTGGGTGGGGCAATTGGTGGCGAGTAACACTTATGGCCTGGGTAGTAGCTCAGGACTTGAAATTTTGAGCCCTGTACTAGGATTAAAGTGTTTCTAAAACCAGGACTCTGCATTCACTTTATCTGGTCTCCCATAGTACACAGAACATGGAAATGCAATTATTTTAGTAAATATAAACGGCTAAATACCTTTTCTCATCAGCAGTATATAGCAGTCTTGTGACTTTTATCAGTGTCTAGTTAAAGCTTGTAGGAGGACTTTTCATTCTGCACTTGCTGTCCTATCCGGACCTAAGGTTCCAAAGGGAGTATAACAAGCATGCTTTACTGCATATATAGACTGATTTTACTGTTGTGGGTTTAGTAAGACTTTAAGGGTCCCACTCTGCAGCAATTACTCAGGCTGTGGCTGCTTCCAAAGGCAACAAACAATAGGACATTGAACATCTTTTATTTCTTTTTTTCTTTTTTTTATGTATTTAGCTGATTTCAACTGAGAAAAGTACAGGTGTAACTTAACATGTACACTGAAATTATTCAGATGTTAGAACTCCAGGCTATATGTTGCTAAATAGATGCAGCTACTTTCAAATATCAAAGGAATTACACTAAAGGGACTCATTAGTATTATTGTCTGTATCCATGAAGCTCAAGTCATCTGTATTGTGTCATCCTTTCTGGGATAACACACTTACAGATAAGGTGTTCCCCAGGCCTCTCCAGCCGTGCAGGGATTTCACGCTCCATCCCTGTGTGAGGCTACAGGTGAAAGTGTGTCATATTTAGAGATTTCATCAGCTCTTTGCCTTAGTACAGTACCCTGATTTGCAGTTAAATTCATTAAAATCCATGAACTAGGATTTTTTTTTAACACTGTTGGTGTTTTGTATTTCCTGTACAACTGATGGCTGCTATGGCAGCTATTTTCCCAGCCACCAATCATATTCAATCCCCTCTGTAGTAGTCAAATCTGGAGCATCAGATTCCGAGTCTGTCCCACCCACTTACTATGAGTCAATTGCATCGGCGTTCCCACCCTATTGCACGTATATCAGCAGAGCAGTGGACGGTGTCAGCAGAGCAGAGATTGGTGTCAGCAGTTTTTATTTTTATTATTTTTTACAATTTTAATCTTTTAACCACTTCAGCCCCTGAAGATTTGGCTGCTCAATGACCAGGCAATTTTTTGCGATACGGCACTGCGTCGCTTTAACTGACAATTGCGCTGTCGTGTGACATTGTACCCAAACAATTTTTTTTCCCCACAAATAGACCTTTCTTTTGGTGGTATTTGATCACCTCTGCGGTTTTTATTGTTTGCGCTATAAACAAAAGAAGAGCGACAATTTCGAAAAAAAACACAGTATCTTTTACTTTTTTGCTATAATAAATATCTCACATTTTTTATCAAAAAAAACAATTTTTTCCTCAGTTTAGGCCGATACGTATTCTTCTACATATTTTTGTTAAAAAAATCTCAATAAGCATATATTGATTGGTTTGCACAAAAATTATAGCATCTACAAAATAAGGGATAGATTTATGGGATTTTTATTATTATTATTTTGATTTTTTTTTATCGGGGACTGCAATATTGCGGCAGACAAATTGGATACTTTTGAAACATTTTTGGGACCATTGACAATTATACAGCAATCAGAGCTATAAAAATGCACTGATCACTGTATAAATGTCACTGGCAGGGAAGGGGTAAACACTAGGGGGCGATCAAGGGGTTAACTGTGTTCCCTAGGTGTGTTCTAACTGTAGGAGGGATGGGACTGTCTAGGAGGAGAGAGAGATCAGTGTTCATACTTAGTAGGAACACACAATCTGTCTCTCCTCTAGGGATGAGCTTCGTGTTCGAGTCGAACCCATGTTCGACTCGAACATCGGCTGTTCGACCGTCCGTCGAATTGCGAACGATATGGGCCGTTCGCGCCAAATTCGTGTGGCGCGTCACGGCCCATAATTCACTGCGGCATCGCAGTGCATTGCTGGCTGATGATTGGCCAAGCATGCACTATGACCCGCATGCTTGGCCAATCACAGCGCCGTCAGTAGAGAGAGCTGTAATTGGCCAAAGCCAGGGTGGCTTTGGCCAATTATGGCTCAGGGGATTTAGTACACACCCCACACTATATAAGGCCGCCTGCACGGCGGCCCTGTGTAGTGTGTGTTCCGGTGTGCTGAGAGATAGAGAGAGAGAGAGACAGTGTCATTTGATTTGAGTTAGATAGATTAGGCAGAACAGTCAGTCAGTTAGCTGCACTTACAGTGTATTGTGTATATATATGCATCCCAGGTGTTGC
Source organism: Lithobates septentrionalis (assembly GCA_037952835.1). Taxonomy (NCBI): domain Eukaryota; kingdom Metazoa; phylum Chordata; class Amphibia; order Anura; family Ranidae; genus Lithobates; species Lithobates septentrionalis. The sequence continues at coordinate 1,130,606 of JBBDGP010001418.1, forward strand.
ATATATATATATACACTGTATTCAGTTTAGCTAGATCCGTTCCTGTTATCTTCTATCTAGACTATTTAGTGCAGTGTGTCCTGCTCACAGTGTTCAGCTAGATCCGTTCCTGCTATTTACATTCAGTGCAGTGCGTCCTGCTCACAGTGTTCAGCTAGATCCGTTCCTGCTATTTACATTCAGTGCAGTGCGTCCTGCTCACAGTGTTCAGCTAGATCCGTTCCTGCTATTTACATTCAGTGCAGTGCGTCCTGCTCACAGTGTTCAGCTAGATCCGTTCCTGGTATTTACATTTAGTGCAGTGCGTCCTGCTCACAGTGTTCAGCTAGATCCGTTCCTGCTATTTACATTCAGTGCAGTGCGTCCTGCTCACAGTGTTCAGCTAGATCCGTTCCTGCTATTTACATTCAGTGCAGTGCGTCCTGCTCACAGTGTTCAGCTAGATCCGTTCCTGCTATTTACATTCAGTGCAGTGCGTCCTGCTCACAGTGTTCAGCTAGATCCGTTCCTGCTATTTACATTCAGTGCAGTGCATCCTGCTCACAGTGTTCAGCTAGATCCGTTCCTGGTATTTACATTTAGTGCAGTGCGTCCTGCTCACAGTGTTCAGCTAGATCCGTTCCTGCTATTTACATTCAGTGCAGTGCGTCCTGCTCACAGTGTTCAGCTAGATCCGTTCCTGCTATTTACATTCAGTGCAGTGCGTCCTGCTCACAGTGTTCAGCTAGATCCGTTCCTGGTATTTACATTTAGTGCAGTGCGTCCTGCTCACAGTGTTCAGCTAGATCCGTTCCTGCTATTTACATTCAGTGCAGTGCGTCCTGCTCACAGTGTTCAGCTAGATCCGTTCCTGCTATTTACATTCAGTGCAGTGCGTCCTGCTCACAGTGTTCAGCTAGATCCGTTCCTGGTATTTACATTTAGTGCAGTGCGTCCTGCTCACAGTGTTCAGCTAGATCCGTTCCTGCTATTTACATTCAGTGCAGTGCGTCCTGCTCACAGTGTTCAGCTAGATCCGTTCCTGCTATTTACATTCAGTGCAGTGCGTCCTGCTCACAGTGTTCAGCTAGATCCGTTCCTGCTATTTACATTCAGTGCAGTGCGTCCTGCTCACAGTGTTCAGCTAGATCCGTTCCTGGTATTTACATTTAGTGCAGTGCGTCCTGCTCACAGTGTTCAGCTAGATCCGTTCCTGCTATTTACATTCAGTGCAGTGCGTCCTGCTCACAGTGTTCAGCTAGATCCGTTCCTGCTATTTACATTCAGTGCAGTGCGTCCTGCTCACAGTGTTCAGCTAGATCCGTTCCTGCTATTTACATTCAGTGCAGTGCGTCCTGCTCACAGTGTTCAGCTAGATCCGTTCCTGCTATTTACATTCAGTGCAGTGCGTCCTGCTCACAGTGTTCAGCTAGATCCGTTCCTGCTATTTACATTCAGTGCAGTGCGTCCTGCTCACAGTGTTCAGCTAGATCCGTTCCTGCTATTTACATTTAGTGCAGTGCGTCCTGCTCACAGTGTTCAGCTAGATCCGTTCCTGCTATTTACATTCAGTGCAGTGCGTCCTGCTCACAGTGTTCAGCTAGATCCGTTCCTGCTATATACATTTAGTGCAGTACGTCCTGCTCACAGTGTTCAGCTAGATCCGTTCCTGTTATCTTCCTACTGACAGGCAGGCTTGTCTGGTTACAGTATATAAAGCTACCTGAAGAAAATTACAGGTGTTCTTTTTGATCCTATTAGTACCACGGTCAGGCAGCTAGACTATTTACATTTAGTACAGTGTGTCCTGCTCACAGTGTTCAGCTAGATCCGTTCCTGTTATCTTCCTACTGACAGGCAGGCTTGTCTGGTTACAGTATATAAAGCTACCTGAAGAAAATTACAGGTGTTCTATCCCAGCTTAGTGCAGCTACAGGCCATTAGTATGTCTGGAAGGCCAAGAAGGAGAGGCAGACAGTCACAAGCCAATAAGAGAGGGCAAGCAGGCTCTGTGTCTAGTGCTGGTCGTGGAGACGGTGCATCCTCATCAGCACGTGGCCATGGGACACGCTTGGCCTTTTTTTCGGCAGCTGGCCGTGTTGAGCCGCAACATGCGGAAGACTTGGTCGAGTGGATGACCAAGCCGTCCTCATCCTCCTCATCCTCTCTCACCCATGCCCAGGGTGCTTTGTCTGGCAAAGCAGCGGCCTCTTCCCTCAGCTCAATGTCATCAGTGACTCCTTCCCTAGCTCCACCATGTCCTCATGAGGATTCCCTCGAACTGTTTGACCACAGTGTTGGGTACATGCTCCAGGAGGATGCCCAGCGTTTGGAAGGCTCTGATGATGATACTGAGCTCGATGAAGGCAGTAACATGAGCACGGACAGAGGGGGTGCCCAAGAAGGACAGCAATCTGGCAGTCATGCTCCCCCTGCTGCAGCATACTGCCAGGTTTGCTCCAGTGATGAGGAGGGAGGGGATGATGAGGTCACTGACTCAACGTGGGTGCCTGATAGGAGAGAGGAGGAGGAGGAGGAGGAGGAGGCGGCACATCACCAACGAGGCAGGATGCCCTCCAGGGGCCAGCCTAAGGGCAGCACATTGACTGCATCACACCCCAAAGCTCCACATGTGCAGGGCGCTGCATTCTCTGCGCGTTATTCAAAAAGTTCTTTGGTGTGGGCCTTTTTTGAGACGAGTGCATCAGATCGCACCGCTGCTATTTGCAACATATGTCTCAAGCGTATCTCGCGTGGCCAAAACATCTCCCGCTTGGGTACCACATGCTTGACCAGACATATGTTGACCTGCCATGCAGTTCGTTGGCAAGCGTATCTGAAAGACCCACACCAAAGAACAAAGAGGATCTCTCCTTGCTCCTCATCAGCTGAGATTTCCAACCCCACTAGACCTTCAGTCCTCTCTGAGACCTGCAGTGAGAGGAATGAAGGTGTAGAATTAGGTGTGTCACAGCCAAGTACTTGTGGGCAATCTGCTTTTGGTACACCGACGTCAGATTGTACCAGGCAAATTTCCCTGCCCCAGCTGCTGCACCGCCGAAAGAAGTTTGCTCCCAGCCATCCACATGCCCAGCGGTTGAATGCTAGCTTGGCAAAATTGCTAGCACTTCAACTGCTGCCTTTTCAGTTGGTAGACTCTGCCCCCTTCCGTGAGTTTGTGGAATGTGCGGTTCCTCAGTGGCAGGTACCCAAACGCCACTTTTTCTCACGGAAGGCGATTCCGGCTCTCTACCGGCATGTGGAAGGCAATGTCCATGCCTCGCTGGACAGGGCGGTCAGCGGTAAGGTGCATATTACCGCTGACTCATGGTCCAGCAGGCATGGACAGGGACGTTACTTAAGTTTCACGGCGCATTGGGTGACTCTGCTGGCAGCTGGGAAGGATGCAGGACAAGGTGCAGTAGTGTTGGAGGTTGTTCCGCCACCACGCCTCCAAAATGCTGATTGTGACACACCTCTCTCCTCCACCCCCTCCTCTTCTTCTTCCTCCATGGCCTCTTCCTCGGAACCAGCGGTGCTCCGTAGGCGTTCAAGGGGCTACGCAAGTACGCAGGCCAAAAGATGCCATGCGGTGCTTGAGCTGGTGTGCTTGGGGGACAGGAGCCACACTGGGGCAGAGGTTCTGTCAGCTCTGCAGGGGCAGGTTCAGAGGTGGTTGACGCCACGCCAACTTAAGGCAGGAATGGTGGTTTGCGACAATGGCACCAACCTCCTCTCTGCCCTCCGACAGGGACAACTGACCCATGTGCCCTGTTTGGCTCACGTCCTTAACTTGGTGGTGCAGCGGTTCTTGGGCAGGTACCCGGGCTTACAGGATGTCCTGAGGCAGGCCAGGAAAGTCTGTGTGCATTTCCGCCGGTCATATAATGCCAGTGCTCGGCTGACGGACCTCCAAAAGGAGTTTAACCTGCCCAAGAACCGCCTAATCTGTGACATGCCCACCAGGTGGAACTCGACGTTGGCCATGCTGCAGCGGCTGCACACGCAGCAGAGGGCCATCAATGAGTACCTGTGCGACTATGGCACCAGGACAGGGTCAGGGGACCTTGGTTTTTTTTCCCCACGCCAGTGGGCCATGATCAGGGATGCATGCACTGTCCTGTCACCATTCGAGGAGGCCACGAGGATGGTGAGCACTGACAGTGCATGCATCAGTGACACTGTCCCCCTTGTCCACCTGTTGGAGCACACGCTGCGTGGAATAATGGACAGGGCACTTGAGGCAGAACAGAGGCAGGAAGAGGAGGACTTCCTTAGCTCTCAAGGCCCCCTTTATCCAGACAGTGTTCCTGCGTGCCCGCCGATCACACAGGAAGAGGACGAGGAGGAGGAGGAGGAGGAGGAGGAAGATTGTGTCAGTATGGAGGTGGAGCCTGGCACTCAGCATCAGCAGTCTTTAAGGGATCAGTCCCAAGGAACACATGGACTTGTACGTGGCTGGGAGGAGGTGGCTGCGGACGTTGTTGTCCTTAGTGACCCAGAGGACTCCGGACCGAATGCCTCAGCAAACCTACGCTGCATGGCCTCCCTGATCCTGCAAAGCCTGCGTAAGGATCCTCGTATTCGTGGTATCAAGGAGAAGGACCAATACTGGCTGGCAACCCTCCTTGATCCACGTTACAAGGGTAAGGTTGCGGACCTTATCTTGCCATCGCAGAGGGAGCAGAGGATGAAACATCTTCGGGAGGCCTTGCAGAAAGGTCTGTGCAACGCGTTCCCAGAGACTGGGAGGTTACAAACTCCTGTTTCTGGACAACGTGTTGCTGAGGCTTCGGTCAGTCAAAGAAGGAGCGGTGGAGAAGGTGGCCGTCTGACCGATGCGTTCAGACAATTTTTTGGTCCGCAGCCCCAAGGTATGATCGGTTCCAGCAACCATCGCCAGCGTCTGTTTTACATGGTGCAGGAATACCTAGGGGCAAGATCAGACTTGGACACCTTTCCCACCGAAAATCCTCTGGGTTACTGGGTCTTGAGGATGGATCACTGGCCAGAGCTTGCACAGTATGCAATTGAGCTACTGGCCTGTCCTGCATCCAGCGTTCTTTCGGAACGTACATTCAGTGCTGCTGGAGGCGTGGTAACCGATCACAGGGTGCGTCTGTCCACTGACTCGGTCGATCGGCTGACCTTCATAAAAATGAATCAGTCTTGGATCACCACCAGCTACCAAGCACCTGATGCTGATGTAACTGAATAATTTTTTTCAGATCCCTTCAAAGACTGCCTATGCTGATGCTGAGTGATTATCCCTGAGTAATTATCCTCTTCCTCCTCAATCATCACGCTGATAGCTTGTAAGAACATTTTTGGTTCTGGGCGCCACCACCAGTGCCTAAGGCACAATTTTTCAGCCCCTGTATAACAGGGGCGTGTAATTACAATTTTTGATGTAATACTTTGCAGCACGGCTCGTTCCTGCATTCCAACTAGAGTGTCTGTGAGGGGTTGCAGTGTTGTGGCACCAGCACCAGTGCCTAAGGCCCAATTTTTCTGCCCCTGTCTAACAGGGGCGTGTAATTACAATTTTTGATGCAATACTTTGCAGCAGTGCTCGTTCCTGCGTTCCAACTAGAGTGTCTGTGAGGGGTTGCAGTGTTGTGGCACCAGCACCAGTGCCTAAGGCCCAATTTTTCTGCCCCTGTCTAACAGGGGCGTGTAATTACAATTTTTGATGCAATACTTTGCAGCAGTGCTCGTTCCTGCGTTCCAACTAGAGTGTCTGTGAGGGGTTGCAGTGTTGTGGCACCAGCACCAGTGCCTAAGGCCTAATTTTTCAGCTCCTGTTCAACAGGGGCATGTAATTACAATTCTTGATCTAATATTTCACAGCAGGGCCCTGTGAGGGCTTACAGTGTTTTGGCCACAGCAACACCTAAGGCCCAAATTTCTGCTGAGTATATAGGGCAGGACCCTACTTTCAAACATCTAACTTACAAACGACTCCTACTTGCAAACGGAAGGAGACAACAGGAAGTGAGATGAAATCTACCCATAGGAAGGGAAATTCTCTCATGTAAGAGTTAATATGGGAAAACAATTTCTCCTTTCCACTGATGCTTTCCAATCCTTGTTCCACAAAAAAACCCAAATTTTCAAAAAACATTTTTCATTGGGACAAAAAAGTGAGGTGAAATCTTCTGAAGAGGAGGAAAGACGCAAAACAAATGTCACAGGGGTGATAACCCTTCCCTATGTTTTCCAAAAAGCTTAGAAAAGATTTTTTGGCTGGAGCTAAACACATTAAAAATGTTCAAAATTACAAACAGATTCTACTTAACAACAAACCTACAGTCCCTGTCTTGTTTGCACCGCCTGTATACTGCTGTTCAGAGTATATAGGGACCTTTCCTTATTTTAATTTGGGTGCGGGGTTCCCCTTAATATCCATACAAGACCCAAAGGGCCTGGTAATGGACTGGGGGGTACCCATGCCGTTTGTCTCACTGATTTTCATCCATATTGCCAGGACCCGACATGACATTAAACCCGCAAGCAGTTTTAAATGAGATTTTTTTCCTTTAAAAATGACATTTGGTGCAGGGACTGTTCTAAACATGGGAAACACGCGTCACTTTACAGGCATACTATAGACACCCCCCAGGTACGATATTTAAAGGAATATTTCACTTTTTTTTTTTTTACTTTAAGCATCATTAAAATCACTGCTCCCGAAAAAACGGCCGTTTTTAAAAGTTTTTTTTGCATTGATACATGTCCCCTGGGGTAGGACCCGGGTCCCCAAACCCTTTTTAGGACAATACCATGCAAATTAGCCTTTAAAATGAGCACTTTTGATTTCGAACGTTCGAGTCCCATAGACGTCAATGGGGTTCTAACGTTCGTGCGAACTTGCGGTCCGTTCGCGGGTTCTGGTGCGAACCGAACCGGGGGGTGTTCGGCTCATCCCTACTCTCCTCCCCTGACACACACAGATCTCAGTTCTGGCTCTGTCATGAGCGATCGCGGGTGCCCGCCGGGCACTCGCATCAGCTCCGGGCATGCGCGAGCGCCCCTAGTGGCCAAAAGGCGAAGCGACGTAAGGTAACGTCGTTTCGCCCAGCCGTGCCATTCTGCCGCAGTGGTCGGCAAGCGGTTAAATAATTTTTTACAATTTTATTTTTTATGTAGCACCCTCCTAGGTAGGTGCTAGAAGAGAGTATATTTTTTGGTCTGGCTGCTTACCAGGAAGATGGTCAGGTAAAAGTTAGAGTGCTCTCTGCCTACCAGGGAGCAGGATCTATCGGTTAGGTGCAGCTCATCTTGTTCTGACTGTTCCCCACTGGTCCAATAAGGAGGCATGTTGGACAGTGGAAGCGAACCTGGCAGGTGAGTGCACAGGTTTTGTTACAGCCCTGGCAATTGGCAGAAGGAAAGTGTTGCATTGCATTGTGGGATACTGTGTATAAGCCAGAGTACATGTGCTCAGAGTTAGTTGAGCTGCCTGCCTTGTATCAACGGTTCAGACTGGTGGTGGTGTAATTCTGTGGGGGATATTTCTTGGCACATTTTGGGCTCCTTAGTACCAGCTGAGTATCATTTAAATGCTACAACCTCTGGGAATTGTTGCTGACCATGTCCATCCCTTTATGCCTCTTTCTGTCTCTGTACAGGAGGTCTGGAGAGTGAGCTATAGATGCAGTACAAAGAGCCAATTAGTTCATGTGCTGTCAAGAAGCTATAGATGCAGTACAAAGAGCCAATCAGTTCATGTGCTGTCAAGAAGCATTCTGAAAGGAGGAGAAAGCAGTGACAGAATCATGAGTTTATCCCTGTGCTGCTTCTCCTTTCACTGTCCAGTCACAGGCTGGGTGCAAGTCCAGGAAGACCTGAGCTCAGACGAAATGGGTTGAATTATGCTGGCCTGCAGACTGAGGATATCTAGAGGCAGAAAAAAGTACTGTGGGGTAAATGTCTGATTTGAAGAAAAAAATTACAGCAAAAGCTGATTTTATTTTATGTTTTAATTGGCTACTTATTTTTATCTTGCTCTTTTTGGCTGGAGTCGTGCTTCTTTGGCAGATTTCTTGCTGATGATGTCAGATGGTCAAAGTTTTATCCATCTTCCCTCAAGTCTTCCAGGATCTGTCCCAGCCAACACACAGATGTGGTTTACAAGCAAAGGGATGCTTTCTCATTTTATTATTTATACATAGAAGATGGAATGAATGCAGCGTGGTTGTGAATCAGGCTAGCCTAACATGTTTCTGATTTTTGAGAGTTTATTGTCACTCCGATAATAAACCCTTAAATCCCAGGATAGAAACTTGAGTTCATCAGACCATGCTTGGCCACCCTTACTGAAAGGTTGAAGGAAACTCTATCCTTATCTTTACCCATCTGTGACTGATTCCAGGCAGATCTAAATTTGTGTAAATACATTTGGTTTTCCCTAAGGAGAACAGCTAATACACAAGGCAGGCTGGCACCTAAGTTTTACATCTCAAATAAAATCATTTTATTACTCCATAAAATTGCAACCTTCATATATTGGGCTGAGGATGTGAGCAGAGCTATATTAAAAGTGATTTTTCCATCAGATGGAGGTTTTGATGATGTACTTCGGCTCCAGTAGAATCATTATTGTTTGCAGGAAAAATTGGAGCACCTGTTTAAAATATCAGTGGGCTTGGCAATACTCCATTTAATGTAGCGACTCAGCGAGCACTAGTAAATCACAGTGTACAAATATCGTGTGGGCAGACAGCATAGGAAAACACAAAATGATTTATATATATAGTAGAGTGGATAACATCGTGCCCACAATATTTTTACAGTTAAGCTAAGTAATTAATAAATAAATATATAAATATATATATATATATATATATATATATATATATATATATACAGCCATGGCCAAAACTATTGGCACCCCTGCATTTCTATGAGATAATGCACCACTCCGACCAGAGCATTTTTGCAATTACAAACATTTAGGCATTCTCATGTTTATTTGCCAAACCTGACACATTCCAAGCAAAACTCCAAAAACCGACTGGACAAAATTATTGGCACCCTCAATTTAATAATTGGTAGCACACCCCTAGGAAAAAATAACTGAAATCCATTGCTTCCTGTAAACATCAATGAGTTTCTTACACCTCTCTACTGGAATTTTGGACCACTCCTCTTTCGCCAACTGCTCCAGGTCTCTCAGATTTTAAGGGCTCCTTTTCCCAACTGCTGTTTTGATATCTCTATGGGATAGAGGTGCTCTATGGGATTTTGATCTGGACGCATTGCTGACCAGTTCAGTAATCTCAAGCGCTTTGGGTTAAACCGTTTCTGGGTGTTTTTGACGTGTGCTTTGGGTTATTGTCCTGCTGAAAGAGCAATGACCTCTGACGGAGACCCAACTTTCTGACACTGAGCCCTACATTGCACCCCAGAAATTTTTGGTAGTCTTCAGATTTCATAATGCCATGCACACGGTTAAGAAATCCAGTGCCTGAAGCAGCAAAGCAACCCAAAACATCAGTGAACTTCCACCATGTTTGGCTGTAGGGACTGTATTCTTTTCTTTAACTGCTTCCGGGCGGCCCCGGCTGCACAAAATCACGTACCTGTATGTGATTTTGTGCACGCAGTGTAGGGGGTGGGCGTGCGCCGCCGGATCGCAGCTCCCGCTGTGATTTTGACACAGTTGGAGCCAATCAGCGGGTCCGGCATTTCTCAAAGCAGACCGCTCAGCTGTTAGCTAATTGCCAGCTCCTTTCTCTCCACAGTGACTCACCTGTTGATTAAATCCTGCTCGTCAGTCCTGCCTACTCAAGCCGTCCAGCCCAGATGATCTCTGCCTTCACCTTGGTCACATCTCTAGAGACGCTCTTCTGTGTTCCTGTTAAAGACTTGCTTGGCTGACATTCCTTCTGGCTCCAGATCCTGCTTGCTGTTCTACTACGCTCATCTCTGGCTCCCTGACGCTTTGGCTTTTCTGACTATCCGTTCCGGTTCCTGAACTCTGGCTATGTTTTGACTACGTTTACTCTGTTTACCTTTTTAGTATTATTATTACTAAACAAGTGTGTTTTAACTTTACTTCTGTTCCAGTCTGATTCATGGTTTCTGACACCCTGCCAGTGACATTTATACTGTGACAGTGCATTTTTTTAGCACTGATCCCTGTATTGGTGTCACTGGTCCCCAAAAAGTGTCACTTAGTGTCCAATTTGTCTGCTGCAATGTCGCAGTCCCTCTAAAAATTGCTAATCGCCATAATTAATAGTAAAAAAATAAAAATGCCATAAATCTATCCCATAGTCAGGGCTAGGACAAGGGGTGGGCAGGAGGGGCAGCCTCCCTGGGACCAGTGGTAGTTGGAGGATGGTACACAGTGGCAGCTTGTGTTTTTTTTTGGGGGGGCAAACAACCACCCTCCCATCCCCCCCCGGCGGCACCTCACCCCCCCACCTGCCCGCTGTCTGCCGGTCTGGCACTTACCCCATCTAGGTGGCGGGCACCCGGGCAGCATGCAATGGGCATTCGTCCAGCGTGCATCCGGGTAGCGTGCAGTGGGCATCCGGGCAGCGTGCAGCGAGCATTCAGGCAGCAGGTATCCGTGCAGTGGACATCCAGACAGCGGGCATCTGGGGAGCGGGCATCTGGGCAGAATACAGCAGGCATTTGGGCAGCGGGCATCTGGGCAGCAGCTTCTGTGTCCTCTCCTCGCTTCTGCCGTGCGTCTCCTCCCCTTCTCCTAGGCATCCAATAGGATTGCCGGTCCTTTCAGCCAATCGGGTGATGGGTCTCAGACCCGCTTCCTGATTGGCCGGGAGGAGGATCAGTGTTACAATAGCAAATATTCATTCACTATTTTAACACACCTGGGTGGGCTGTGAGCTCACTTTCTGCCCCCCGAGACCAACCTATTTTGAAGCCTATTAGAGCCTCTGGCTCTAATCAGTGGTTGAAAAAAACAACCCTGCCATAGGAATTCATGCACCCGGTGTCCTGCAAGGGGCTGGATGCATGGATGGGGGGGCAGCGCTTGATAGGGGGGCGGCGCCCGCGTGCCGCTAATGGATGGGCCTCCCCTGAGTACGGTCACAATAGATTTCAAAACAAAATTGATCAGAGAGCCCTGCTCGTGAGAGTTTCGAATTTTAAGAATTGTCTCCTTGTGCTGTTTCTTCATCTCGGACACCCCAACCCTGCTGTACAGAGACATCAAGCAGATTATATCATGTCAGATTCAGGTATTTACATTGCTTTAATTTTAAAAATACATTCAATTATGTATTAATAATTGCAGAGCTGACTAATTTATGTCTTTTTTTCTGCAGCTTTAATTAGCGAAAACAGAAGTATGAGATGAGACTACACCCGTTACAGTGAATATTGTGCTGACTCTTTCAGTACAATGATGAAAAGAAAAGATGAAAATAGGAAAAAAAAAAAAAACAACAACCTAAAGCACGTGTCTTATTTTCTTACAGGACCAGCACTGGAAGCAGCTGTTTCTTCCAGGAGAAAACCACAAATGCCATTATTGTATTTACTAATACGTTTTGCTTTTTGTCCAAAAGAAAAGAGGTTTCAGAATTCAATGGTAATAACATGTCTTTGATGTTTGTATCACTGAGTTCCTTTTACCAAAGTAAGAATAGCAGAACAGGATTATGGATCCTTTATGGAAATTACAATAGAATGTTACACATTTGGGCAATAACAGTGTACATACAGAGCTATTGACATTCAGTGAAGCAGATCATGTTTGTTGGTACACAGCAAGCACAAGTATTGTGCAATACACATAACATTGAATTCCCACCTGTGCATCAATGTTTAATAAGATTCTCAATTAAATACATTTTAAGAGACTATTAGATCTGTATACGTGTAAAGTGATTCACTTAGCAAAAAGCAAAAAAAAAAAAAAAAAAAAAGCACAGAAACCTGGCAGTGCTTGTTCATGCCTGCAACAGCTTTCATTGCACCCTCTACATCCAAATGCCAGCCATCTATAAATGGGGGTGCTTTTTGTCCCCTTGCAATTCTTCTGACCCCTGAATATGATAGGCCACCTTACTGGCCAGTGGCCAATAGGAATAAAGGTTGTAAAGGCACAAGGGGGTAAATTTACTAAAACTGGTGCACACAAAATCTGGTGCAACTGTGCATGGTAGCCAACCAGCTTTTATTTCAGCTTGTTCAATGAAGCTTTGGCAATAAAACCTGGAAGCTGATTGGTTTCTATGCAGAGTTGCACCAGATTTTGCACTTTCCAGTTTTAGTAAATAACCCCCAAGGTTTTTTACCTTCATGCATTCTTTCACAATCCTAAATGACTATGAGCCATTAGCTCCTGCTGCTGTCAATCACAGCCAGTGAGCCAATCAGGAGACAGAGGGGACAGGGCTGAACTGGGGCTCTGTGTGTGTCAAGCTGCTTGCTGTGTGGGGGCATCTGACAGGAGGGAGGAGCCAGGAGCGCCGGCATGAGACCCGAGAATCTGGGGCCACTCTGTGGGGGCGCCGCAGCCGAGGGGAGCCAAACTGCGCCGATTGTAGCCATTCGGAGCGGTTCGGAAATGCTTGGAAAGACTCGGAAATACTACGTTCCCGAGCCTTTTCGAGGTTTGCAGAGGTCAGCAGAGCTGTCCTCTGGCCTTTCCGGCTGTTTCCGAGGCTCTCTGGCGCCCCCCCCATTCTGGCCGCATGCGGTATTGCATGCCATTGAAGTCAATGCGGAACAAATTATTTTCGTTTCCATTGACTTCAATGGGGAAACTCGCTTTGATATGCGAGTACTTTGGATTATGAGCATTCTCCTGGAACAGATTATGCTCGTAATCCGAGGTTCCACTGTATTATTTTAATGAAAAAAAATTTAAGCTTTAGAATCACTTTAAGGAAAGAAAGCCCTGGCTGCGGGAAACATGTTTAGGCTTTGAAGGATAGTTTTCTCTCCCCTAAACTACCCAAGCTAAGGAATGGTTGGAAACCTATGATATGAAAAATGAACAACGCATATCTTTCTATAGCAGCGGTTTTCAACCTGTGGGCTGAGACTCCATCGGGGGCCGAATGCCGATTTGCCAGGGGTTGCCGAATCCCTGGCCGCTCCTGGAGCCCGTGCCACTCTCTCAGTCTTTTTGTGGCCACTCAGCAACGCTGTTTCTGGAGCCTGTGGCCACCCACTCAGCCTGCCCATTCAGTTCACAGCATGGCTGGGAGCAGAGGCTAGAGGTCAGCTGACTTGTGTTAGGATACTCCTTTAACCTATAACAACTAGTCCTGACTATCACCTTATTATCGTCTAATTACATTACCTTATTGCCGGCATCACTCCATTAGCCACACCCAAATCTGCTTAGAGAACAGTGTATACAAAAGTGATTCAACACAGATTAATTCTACACACTGCTTGTTTATTTGTGGCTTGTACAGGATCTTAAATATACAGGATAAGATGGGCGTTATTAATTATTTTCCACCAATAAGGGGTACATGTTCAAATGAAATTTTTCCTTTACTTATTCAATTAACCAATTGTAATGATACATATACTGTATCTATCGGCGTATAACACGCACTTTTTTTCCCCTTAAAATCAGGGGGAAATCGCGGGTGCATGTTATACGCTGATCCCCTGCGATCCCCCGCTGACTGTGAGCGGAGCGATCGCCGGCTGCCGATATACATACATAGCGGAGTTTGAAAATGGTGCCGCCGGCGCCGAGATACATAGCCGTGACTTGCGGCTATGGCCACTTTCGGCTCCACTCGTAGTCCCGCCCCGGATGGGCGTGACTGTGAGCGGAGCGAGAGCCGCCCATATACAGATAGCCGTGTACTTGGCTAGGTTCGGCTAGTTCCGCTCACAGTCACGCCCAGTCCCGCCCTATGATGGACACAGGGACTGGGCATGACTGTGAGCCGAGCTAACCGAACCTAGTACACTCGGCTATCTGTATATGGGCAGCTCTCGCTCCGTTCACAGTCACGCCCATCCCGGGCGGGACTACGAGTGGAGCCGAAAGTGGCCAAGAGCCGCCACAAGTCACAGCTATGTATCTCAGCACCGGCGGCACCATTTTCAAACTGCAGTGACACTGACAAGTCACTGCAGTGTAACTGCAGCCTGGGTAAGGCGGAAAATGGACACAGACAAAGTTGCAGATGGGGACTGACAAAGCTGCAAGGCTGCAAATGGACACTGATAAGGCTGCAAATGACACCAAGGCTGCAAGGCTGCAAATGACACCAAGGCTGCAAGGCTGCAAATGACTGCAAGGCTGCAAATGACACTGACAAGGCTGCAAATGACACTGGACAAGCATGCAGATGGACACTGATAAGGCTGCATTGATGGGCATTTAAATGTAAGTTTTTTTCCTTAAAACATATTTTTCCTTAAAATTCCCTCCTAAACTTGGGGTGCGTGTTATACGCCGGCGCGTGTTATTCGCCGATAAATACGGTATTTAGAATTTTTTACATATTCTGTAGCTAAGCAAACTATTATGTCACTGATTATATCACTTAGAATATATGAAAAACCACTGGACACATCGTCTGGTCACATATGCAAGTTCCTCATATCGAGTTTCAAGTTCAACACAAGTTTACATGTTAAGCAACAATATATTTAAATCTAACTGCTAAGAAAAATAAAACATTTAAAGGGGCAATCCAGTCTTAGGTTCCAATAACATCGCACAACGCAGTATAGACATTAGGGGGGCTTTTTACAAGACCAGTTTAACCACCTATTTTGTCATGAAAGTGACAATCACAAACCCTGTTGCCCTCAATAATCCCTTAACGTTCACCTGGATTACTTTCCCATAAATGTACCACTATCTCAAGCATGTAAAAATAGAGAACAATAAACACATCAGAATTAGTAGATATCAAGATCTCAGCTGTATAGCAAATGTCCATGAAAAATAAAGGGGAAGGGGCGTGACAGTCCATAAAACTGAGAGGGAGGGGGCATGACAACCTTTAGGCCAATGAAAAATGGTCCCAAAAAAGAACACACAAAAAAAGTCTCTCTTGTATGGCTTATGAATGTCCATAAAATTAAAAAAGGTTCACATTATAATTTTCATTTTCCAAAACTTTTTAAGATACCACCAAATATTTGATTCTGTAGTCATCCATGCAAACAGAAGATTCTCCACCCCAAAACTTGCCTCTTTTTAAGGACAGAAGTGGACATTCACAGACAGCCTGGAACTGATGCATTGGGCTAGGGTTGGGTATTTGGGCTGGCACCTCAGATTTCTCTCTCGCGGTGTTCACTGGAATTCTTAGGCTTTGAGCTTGCGTCATGGCTCACCCTCACGGTGGCATTCCCAGGAACATTTTTTCGAGCAGGAGTTCCCCTTTACTCATTTCAGGACCTCCTGTGGCATTAGAACAACAAAGGCGAGCAACAAAGATTTCTAAGTAAAAGATGTAGTAATTTCTTTAAGTAGCAAGCATCTGAATATAGGCATGAATGGGGGGTTGTAATTTCTTCACGTGAATGGGGCTGGCTGGGTGGATACTGCTTGGGGTGGATACTCCTCATTCAACATGAATAACCACAGAATCACCTACCTGACTATTAAATAAGGCCTCCCTTACCCATTGGATATGTTAAAAATAATATTCCTCATTACTTCAAACATAAGTCCATAAGTCCACTAATAAAATGTTTATTTTTATTAGACATTCTGTTAAAAGTCAAAATATCAATACCCATAATTTAGTAACATTACATGAATATCAAGGTACAAATAACCAAATGCCTCCTGCCCCTCAAGCATCTATGTACACATAAGATTACATCTCCGCCCCCTGCCTTTTGGAGCTCAGCAATGGTGTGTAAACTGAGTGCTTTAGAAGGATGTAGAGGATAGAAAGCTGTAGATAAACAGGTACAGCTTTGTAGGAGGATTTGTTTTATCTCTGTGTATCACCTGAGGCCGGTCACTTCAATGGGTATATGTAAAGGGTTCACAACCACTTTAAAGTGTCAAGATTGGTCAAGGTCAAGAAAGGTGTGGAAGATCAAGAGGCTTTAAAGTGGGCAAGGGGTAAGGTCACTGACCTTTTTGGAGACAAGAAAAAAAATAATTGGGGTGTTAATGCCATCAAATTCACAGTACCTACATGTGAAATTGATTGCTATACAAGACAAATGGGTTGATTTACTAAATGCAAAACCTGGTGTAGCTGTGCATGGTATCCAATCAGCTTCTAACTTAAGCTTATTTAATTAACCACATGCTGACCGGGCCATAGCTGAAAGACGGCTACAGCGCGGTCAGCCTATTCTGGGTGGGCGTCCATGGGAGCCCCCCTGGACCCCCCTGGGGTGCGCACCCGGGAACATCGGTGACCCCGGCGCATCACGGATCACGGTAAATGGCCGCTGATAGCGGCTGTTTACCACGTGATCGCTCGGTCAAATGACAGAGCATCACTTGTAAACAAACCGGCGTCATATCATGATGCCGGTTCCTCCCTCCCCTCTTTGTACCGATCGGTACAGTGTGAAAGGAGAGAGGGAGAGATCGTTTGCAGAGCTGTGGGCAGTACAGATCCAGCCCACAGCGCTGCTCAGTGCCCATACTCTGCCAGTACTCTGCCATACTCTGCAATATTCTGCAATACTATGCAATACTCTGCAATACTATGCCAATACTATGCCAATACTCGGCAATACTCTGCCAATACTCTGCAATAAATTTTAACAGAAACAAAGATTTTATTTTTTTTTTACCGAATTTTCAGTCTTTTTTGATTTATAGCGCAAAAAAAACAAAAACCCAGCGGTGATTAAATACCACCAAAAGAAAGCTCTATTTGTGTGAAAAAAAGGACAAACATTTCAAATGGGTACAGTGTTGCATGACTGAGTAATTGTCATTCAAAGTGTGAGAGCACCGAAAGCTGAAAATTAGGAACGGGGTTTAAGTGCCCAGTGGTCAAGTGGTTAAGCTTTGAAATCCTGGAAGCTGATTGGTTCCTGTGCAGAGCTGAACCAGATTTTGCACTCTCTAGTTTTAGTAAATCAACCCCAAAGACTTGTATGTAAAGGGATATTGTGGTACTAAAATAGTAGGAACCCAAATATACTGGTAACATTTTAATATTTATTATACATTCTGTTAAAAGTCTTAAAATATCAATACCAATAATTTACTAACATTACGTGAATATTGAGGTACAAATAACAAAATGCTTCCTGCCCCTCAAACATCTATGTACATTTATCACATCAGTCAAATAACTCTACACATTTAGATCATTGATCAAATATAGGCATAAAATTGCCTTTCATGTGTATAGTACAGCCAAAACATATAAGTTCATTAAGCATGCAGAAATAAATTGTTTCTTAGCAACAGTTTTTATTATATAGATTTAATATATTTAACTGAACATCTTTCTCAAATCCAATATCACAGCAGGATTCAATAAAACATAAACACCTTTAGTTCCCTTTATCCCCTGGACCCAAGTGGACCCGAGGGTCTCAGAACAGAACATATTACCCAAGCACATATTCTGACTCAGTAGTTAGTTTCCTAACTTTGTAAATGTATCTCATGATCATAAATAAAATAAACAGTAATGCACTTTACAGCTGAAATTCTGGGAATTAAAAAAGTAATATATTAAAAAATAGTCACTCTGACTGTTATGCCGCGTATACACGGTCGGACTTTTCGGCTACAAAAGTCCGGCAGACTTTCAACAGACTTTTGGCGGACTTGCGGAGGACTTTATAACGAACGGACTTAACTACATACGATCACACAAAAGTCCGACTGATTCATATGTAATGACGTACACCGGACTAAAATAAGGAAGTTAATAGCCAGTATTAGGTTTTTGTCTGTCGGACTAGCATACAGACGAGCGGATTTCTGGGTCCGGCGGAGTTACGACGTAAAGATTTGAAGCATGTTCCAAATATAAAGTCCGTCAGATTTGCGACTGGAAAAGTCCGCTTAAGGTCCGGTGAAGCCCACACACGATCGGATTGTCCGCCGGATTTAGTCCGTTGGCGTCCGTCGGACAAGTCCGGTCGAAAAGTCCGACCGTGTGTACGTGGCATTATTCAAACAAAATTTCCCACCAAACTTAAGCATTTCATGGATTCAATATATGTAACACTTTATTTTGGTCCTGATTGCTTAATTTCTCAAACTCTTAAACATTTAAAATTTCACCCTTTCCTTCTCTTCTACTCTTAGGTAGGAGTAGAAACACCTCTTTACCTTGTACACATTTTAAGACACACAAAATAACCTTGCCTTAAGTATCTCAACGATTAAATGGTAATTCTTGTGCATCTATTAAACATAACCCAACACTTTCAATTCCTTTATTATCATTCACTGGCCCTTCCATTCATTCATCTGGAATGCATTCTTGCATACTTTTATGACAAGACCCTTTCAACTGTTGAGGATCATGAAGTGGGAGGGGCTGGAGGAGACCCTATCTCCTGATTTCGGCATAGGTGTCACGGCTTCGAGATACCAGTGAGTAACACTGCCTGTGATTATTGTTGCCATTAAAAGTCCCCACTACAGTTCTCTGATCAGCAGATGACCTTGATCAAGAGCACCTAAGTTGGCTGATCAGAAATCCCCCCAGCACTGCCACTGATCCCACCCCCCACCAGCACTGCCACTCATCCCACCCCCCCCCCCCCCCACCACCAGCACTGCCACTCATCCCATCCCCCCTCAACAAGGAGTAGGGGAAGGAATAAAAAGATACAATACATGGAAGAGAGTGCTAAATGTCCAAGAGTTAGAGGAGCAAATTACTTGCCTTGCCCCGGGTGCTGTCAACCCACGCTAAGAAAATAATTTTACTGTTAGGAGTCCCCACAACTTGGGAAATTTTATTAAGGGATGACAACACTAGAAAGGCTGAGAACCACTGTTCTATAGTGTATGTATTTGCCTTGATCAAAAGCACCTGGTGTGATTTCTACCTCTTCTATCATTTATTTGCTATCTGCATAAGTCACTTCTTACTAGTCTATGCTGACACCAGACAATCTCGGGAGATGCCCCCCCCCCCCCCCCCCCCCCCACACACACACACACATCTTCTGGCACAAAGCAGATGATTGACAGCCTCAGCTGTGCATTTTTCCCTATAAGACTGTGTAGAAAGGGGTGTGTCCATTCCCTCCATTCAGGTTTCAGATTACACTCTGCCCCCTGCCTTTTGGAGCTCAGCAATGGTGTGTAAACCGAGTGCTTTATAAGGATGTAGAGGAGAGAGAGCTGCAGATAAACAGGTACAGCTTGGTAGGAGGATTTATTTCATCTCTGTGTATCACCTGAGGCCGGTCACATTAATGGGTATATGTAAAGGGTTTACAACCACTTTAAAGGGTCAAGATTGGTCAAGATCAAGAATCGATAGGTGTGGAAGATCAAGAGGCTTTAAAGCAGGCAAGGGGTAAGGTCACTGACCTTTTTGGAGACAAGCAAAGTAATAATTGGGGTATTAATGCCACCAAATTCACAGTACCTACATGTCAAATTGATTGCTATACAAGACAAAAGGGTTGATTTACTAAATGCAAAACCTGGTGTAGCTGTGCGTGGTATCCAATCAGCTTCTAACTTAAGCTTGTTTAATTAAGCTTTGAAATCCTGCAAAGGGATCAAATCGTGTCCTAAACTGCTGTGCCCTTCTGGGCTGGTGTTGTCCATGATCATCCTCCACCATTCAGGCACAAACTCGATCAACCATGAAGCAAGTTCTCACACACCCTCTATATGCAAACTGGGGTTTATTTACTAATGGAAAATAGACTGTGCACTTTGCAAAGTTCAGTTGTACTGTGCAAGTACAATTGCTCCAGAGCTTAGTATTGTACCTTGCCAATTGTAAATTGTTCAGGCTTTAAACCCTACAAGTGCCTTAGGTTGTTGGACAACTGTCTGGAACTTATGGTAAAGATATGTCTGTATATATCTGTATAGACAATATTACAATGTTAAGCTCCTGCATACCCCAGCATCCAGTAGAGCTGTGTTTATCAAACATTTTTACCCCAGAGAAACTCTAAAAATAATTTTCACATCTCAGGGAACCCCTGGTAAGATTAGTCCATGAGGGGTCATTGGGAAAATGCCCCTGACATTGGTGGTGGTGAGTCTGAAGAATGCTACCCTTGGAGGGGTGGCCAGAATGACACCCTTGCAGTTATACTGCTGGTTCTGACAAGTGGCATTGGACCTGGAACTATGCAGGCACCATCAGATGGACAGTTAGCTACAGTTCAAGCAACCCCTATCCAACCCTGGAGGAACCCTAGGGTTCTACAGAACCCTGGTTGAAAATGGCAGCTTCCTCCAGACCCGCTTCCCCTCCCACCCCCTGCCACACAGCTGGAGCCAAAAGGTAAGGTTCTGATGTGAAAAGGGGGCTGTGTGGTTGGGTGGGAATATGATGGGGGCACTGTGTGATTGGGGGGGGGCTTGTGATGGGAGGACTCTGTAATTGGAGGGTTCTCATGTATAGGGGGGCCCTGGTGTGATGTGGGTCTAGAGGACTCTGGCATGAAGGGGGACTTTGATATTACAGGGGACTTCTGATGTGAAGGGGAACTTATGATGTGAGGTTAATTTCATCAAGTCAGTTGTGTTCATCATCTCATCATCTCAGGATCAGGTTTGCCATTAATAAGTAACTTTAAAAAGGTGCCACAACTTAAAAAAAAAGAAATTAATTCAGTGATTTAAATAGCTGCGCCCGTAGAAACCATAGAATGGATTTTGCTTAGCCACTTGCCGACCGCGTGCCGTCGTCTGACGGTGGCAGAATGGCTCCCCTGCGCGAATTGCCGTAGCTGACCGGTGGCCGCTTTAAGAGGTATAGGGGGGCGCACACCCGTTGCATCACTGAGGAGCCGATGCGCGTGCCTGGCGGCCGCAATGTCTGCCGGGCACCCGCGGTCGCTCCTGACAGAGCCAGAATGGCTCCATGTTCTGGCAGGGGAGAGGAGACAGATCGTGTGTTACTAGTATATAGAAACAACAACGATCAGTCTCCTTCCCCAGGCAGTCCTATTCCCCCTACAGTTAGAACATGCTGAGGGAACACATTTAACCCCTTCATCGCCCCCTAGTGTTAACCCCTTCCCTGCCAGTGACATTTATACAATAATCAGTGGCTATTTTTAGCTCTGATCACTGTATAAATGTCACTGGTCCCAAAAATGTGTCAAAAGTGTCCAATCCATAAACCTATCCCCTATTTTGTAGACGCTATAACTTTTGTGCAAACCAATCAATATACGCTTATTGCGATTTTTTCTTACCAAAAATATGTATAAGAATATATATCGACCTAAACTGAGGAAGAAATTTGTTTAAAAAAAAAGTGAAGTGGTTAAACTAGCGCTGAACTTTAACTTTCATAAAGATAAATTTATCATTCAAGTATCATCAGTTCTTCTTTTGGGTTTCTGTTCTATTGGGTCTCTAATTATTATCTTAACCTGTTTCTTATTTATAAAGGTCAGTATTTTCTCTCCATCAGCTCGCACGTCTGTGAAGGTCTCTTAACCTTTAAAATATTCATAACTCTTTTAGTAACCATATTTTTTAAAATATTAAAGCTGTTCTTCGTGCACATATAAAAGACACAAATGAATGCAGTTCTGTAATAGTACATTACATGTATTTTTCAACTTTAAGCAGAAAAAGTACCTAAATTTGACCTCTTGCAGTTTCTGGATAGCAGAACTCTGAGAAGGGGAGGGAGAAGCTGCACAAAGAACAAATCAGGTGTGCTGCAGTCCAAGAAGCAAATTTATATAGTAAATTTGTAAAAATGACGAGCGCGCACGCCGGCTTGCACATGTGTGGTACAAACGGGCAGTTTGGTGGTAGTTTTACTGCCCCCTCCCTCCCCCAAGTGCCTACTGTAAGCCTACAATACCCCTGGAGAGGCTTTTCCATGACCAGAATGCTTTGTGTCATGACTGTGGCAAATTGTATGTGGGCCCTGCCTGTCAAACTCAGCCATTCAAGTCAATAGGTCTGCCCCACATCTAAGAGCCAAGCACTTGTGGTTTATTAGTTCCACTATAAGTTGCCGTTTAGCAAAAAAAAAAAAAAAAAAACAGGTGTTCAGGGGGAGACAAGATCACCTCCCTAATGCATGACAGCAACTTTTTAATCTTAAAAGTGTTCATAGCCTACACTATGCTAAAATACAACCAATAGTAGTAAACAGTAATGGGGCGTACACACGGTCGGACTTTTCGTCTACAAAAGTCCGACAGCCTGTCCGACAGACTTCCGGCGGACTTTCGGCGGACTTGCGGCAGACATTCTAATGAACGGACTTGCCTACACACGACCACATAAAAGTCCGACGGCTTCGTACGTGATGACGTACACCGGACTAAAATAAGGAAGTTGATAGCCAGTAGCCAATAGCTGCCCTAGCGTGGGTTTTTGTCCGTCGGACTAGCATACAGACGAGCGGATTTCGGGGTCCATCGTAGTTACGACGTAAAGATTTGAAGCATGTTTCAAATCTAAAGTCCGTCGGATTTGAGGCTGAAAAAGTCCGCTGAAAGTCCGGAGAAGCCCACACACGATCGGATTACCAGCCAGCTTTAGTCCGTTGGCGTCCGTTGGACTTTTGTAGACGAAAAGTCTGACCGTGTGTACGCCCCATAACATGCGTACAGCCAACATACAATGCTTTGAGCCTTTGCCATCCGCTGGTTGTTGCTCAGCATTGTAGCTTAGGTTTTTGCACACCTATACTGTAATCAAGAAGAAATGGGGGATAGGGTTGGGACTTTACATGAGGCATGTGAATGTGTAAATGCTGGTTATTCAGCCATTGCCTCATCAATGGGTTTGTTTGCTTATGATCAGAATAGAGGTCTGTCTGTCTGTCTGTCTATGACTTCTGTCTGATGGCTTCGGATTATTCCTGTTTATTGTTTGGACAGTGTTTGTACCTACTTTGCCTGTGCTTATGCTAATCATTGCCCTTATACCTCTATTGCCCAGTTTATCTGGCTGGTACCTGGACTAGCCATACTAGCCCATTATGCTTTTATTTTGCAGGAAACAAGAGAGGAAGTAAAACCCATCAGGGTTTACTTCCTCTTTAACCACTTCCCGCCCGGCCTATAGCGGATTGACGGCCGGGCGGTGGTTCAGTTATCCTGACTGGGCGTCATATGACGTCCTTCAGGATAACATGCCGCCGCGCGCCCGCAGGGGCGCGCATCGCGGCGATCGGTGGATCGGTGTGTCAGTCTGACACACCGCTACACCGATCTTGGTAAAGAGCCTCCGGCGGAGGCTCTTTACCACGTGATCAGCCGTGTCCAATCACGGCTGATCACGCTGTCAATAGGAAGAGCCGTTGATCGGCTCTTCCTCACTCGCGTCTGACAGACGCAAGTAGAGGAGAGCCGATCGGCGGCTCTCCTGGCAGGGGGGGTCTGCGCTGATTGTTTATCAGCGCAGCCCCCCCGCAGATCACCACACTGGACCACCAGGGATCGCCACTAGGACCACCAGGGAAGGGAAACATGTGGATGGCCAGGTATGTACCCCATGGCCATCCACATGTGCCCAGTCAGTGCCAAATCTGTGCCAATCAGTGCCCACAAATGGGCACTGATTGGCACAATTATGTTGCAGTGATGCCCAGCAATGCCACACTTAGGGGCATCACTGCCATCAATTAGTATAATCAGTGCCACCCATCAGTGTCCATCGGTGCCACCTGTCAGTGCCCATCTGTGCCCATCTGTGCCCACCTATCAGTGCCCATCCGTGCCTATCTGTGCCAACTATCAGTGCCACCCATAACTACCCATCAACGCCACCTACGAGTGCCCATCAATGCCACCTACGAGTGCCCATCAGTGCCGCCTATCAGTGCCCATCGTGCCACCTATCAGTGCCCATCAGTGCCACCTACCAGTGCCACCTATCAGTGCCCATTAGTGCCACCTATCAGTGCGCATCAGTGCCGCCTATCAGTGGCCATCATCAGTGCCCGTCAGTGCCACCTCATCAGTGCCACCTCATTGGTGCCACCTCATCGGTGCCCATCAGTGCCGCCGTATCAGTGCCCGTCAGTGCAGCCATATCAGTGCCCGTCATTGAAGAAGAAAACGTACTCATTTACAAAAAATTTTAACAGAAACAAAGAAAAACGTGTTTTTTTTTCAAAATTTTCGGTCTTTTTTTATTTGTTGCGCAAAAAATAAAAACCCCAGAGGTGATCAAATACCACAAAAAGAAAGCTCTATTTGTGGGAACAAAATGATAAAAAATTTGTTTGGGTACAGTGTAGCATGACCGCGCAATTGTCATTCAAATTGTGACAGCGCTGAAAGGTGAAAATTGGGCTGGGCGGGAAGGTGTCTAAGTGCCTGGTATTGAAGTGGTTAAGGCACAAACAGTGCAATCTGACTGCATAATCTCTGTATGAAAATATAATGAGGACCTACCTAAACTATACATTTATCCTCTATACAATCAGGAAGACTCTTGCACTACATACCTGTTGGTAAATCTAATGGATAGTGTACAATTGGATTGTAATGTGTATGGGGAGCTTTACACAGCTCTATCATCTATTCTACCTGCTGTCGTCTATTGCACCTGCTGACATATTGGGGTTGATTTACTAAAACTGAAGAGTGCAGAATCTGGTCCAGCTGTGCATGGTAGCCAATCTAACTTCAGCTTGTTCAATTAAGCTTTGACAAAAGAAACTGGAAGCTGATTGGTTTCTATCCAGAGCTGCACCAGATTTTGCACTCTCCAGTTCTTGTAAATCAACCCCAGGGGGGTCTACTGAATTCCTTGACTCCAAACAGAATAAGTAAAAGCAATTTGATTTACATAGAACTGGCTAGAGCATTGCCCATCAAACCCTGAGAGGATTTGTACTTCTGTGCATCCAGTCCTTAGATTTACACAGTTCTGCTACCTAGCACAGCACTGTTTAACAGCGGAAAGAACCTGACCTTTTCTTGCAAAAATGTTACTTTCACTTACAGGTCTCCGCCTCACCATGTAACTGAACAGTGAATGGAGAAGCAGCAGAATGACAAGCTCATATCACTGTCATTCATTTGCTTTGCTAACACACCTGGGTGCACTGCGAGCCTAGTCATTACTGCTCATTTCAGTGCCGGGACAAGGTCATCTAGAGCCCAGAGTGGACATGCCAAACTGTGCTACCCCAAGATGTATGAGCATTATGTGTCGACAACCCCTCTCAAAAAAAATAAATAAAATAATGTAGCACTCATTTGCATGCTGTCCCTCTAAGCATAAATTCCCCCTCCTCCCAGTACAAATTTGTTTCCCCTTGTGAAATCCCCACAGCGCAAATGCCACCCCCCCCCCCCCCAAAAAAAAATCACCCCTCCTAGCACAAATCCTCTATCCTTCAAATCTTTCAAATTTCTGCTCTGAGTATACAACCCCCCCTCCCCCTACTCCAAATCCCCACTCTCAGCACAAATTCCTCCCACAAATTTCCCCTCCTAGCACAAATACCCCCCCCCCCCCCTATTTATTCCTCCTAGCACAATTCCTCTCCCCCCTCTGCCATATCACCTCTTCTAGCACAAACCCCCGATACCCCCCCTCGTAGCACAACTCCTCTCCCCTCATCCCCTCTCCTAACACAAATCTCCCTAAAACACCACTCCTAGCTAATCCCCCCAAATTTCCCCTCCTAGAGCACTTCTTGTGACCTTCTGCCCCCTAAATTCAAACCCCAACACAAATCCCCTCCCCCCAATCATCTTGTGGCACACACACAATGCCACAGTGCCCAGGGCAGGTTCCCTCCTGCCCACCCCTTGTCCCAGCCCTGGCTCACCTCCTCCATGACAAGCTGAACTTTTTCTCTGATTCAAATCCCCTCACATGCTCTCTCTCCCCCCTGATGCAGTAGCTCTGAGCTCAGCAGATGAAAACTCACTCCTGTGATGGTGGAGGTATGTAAACTGCCTACATCTATAGCAAGGACATTATTCCACAGAGTAGCACAATTCCTTTTTATCTATAGATGCCCCTTATCTGCATAGGAAATGTTTAGTTAAAGATGAATCAACCCTTTAAATACTGAGATCCTGCAGACCAATGCAATGTTTCAAAATGTGTATACGGTAAGTAGGAGATTTTGACTTTCCTATGGAAAAAATTAATAATAATAATAATAACTTGATCCATGACAGAAACACTGAACTCTCATGACCTGCCTGTTTTCTTACAAACCATGAAACGTACAAATCACTAAACCTGAGGACATTGCTGTCATTGTCCAGGCAACAGCCTGACTGTAATCTGGCCTCCAGCTCTATGTACTTCTGTAGAAAGGATGACTCCTCCTTTAAAATAATAAGGAAAAACCTTAAAATAGATTTAGTTGGTAACTAAAAAACTATTATTAACAAATTGGACTGCTCCGGTTATCCCTACCCTAGTAGATGTATTGCAAAAATTGCATACATGTATGCTATTTGATAACATCGAGGCTTGCAAGCATCAGAAGTCTCTTACAAAAAACCTTTTTAAAATGTTGCAAATAAAAACAAAATACCGTATTTCTCGGCATATAACACGCACAGGCGTATAACACGCACCTTCATTTTAGGAGGGAAGTTTCAGGAAAAAAACTTAAATTTGAAATGAAGAACTTTGAAGCAAAATAAAGGTCAGTGCCCATCACTGCAACCTCACAATTGCCTGTCAATGCAGCCTGATCTATGCCCATCTACAGCCTCACAATTGCCCATCAATGCAGCTTGATCAATGCCCATATGCAGCCTCACCATTGCCATGAATGCAGCCTGATCAGTGCCCATCTGCAGCCTCACCTCAGATTACTGTTGCCTTGGAGGGGACAGGGAGGGGGGCGGGACGAGCGCTGTCAGATTACATACAGCAAGAATCTCCTGTTTACTCGGCGGCCTCACAACGCCCATCTTGGTACACCCTGCACTCGGCTGCAGTAAGCCAGCAGCTAACATCTTGTTACACCCAGCCCATATAAGTGCTGTCTATCAGTGCCCATCAGTCAGTGCTATCTATCAGTGCCCATCAGTCAGTGCCATCCATCAGTGCCCATAAGTGCCGCCTATCAGTGCCATCAATCAGTGCCCATAAGTACTGCCTATCAGTGCCATCTATCAGTGCCCATTAGTCAGTGCCATCTATCAGTGCCGTCTATCAGTGCCCATTAGTCAGTGCCATCTATCAGTTCCAGCCATCAGTGCCAGCCATCAGTCAGTGCCACATATCAGTGCCCATCAGTCAAACTGTCACATGACATAAAAAAAAAAGTATTGGTAATTTGTATTAGCGAGTAAAAAGTGGTATCAGGACAACCCTACAGAATACATCCCTTCCCCCCTGTCAGAACTGAGATATGCTTTGTTTACATAGGCATATCTAAAGTGTAAGTTAGAGGATTGGGGCAAAACATTGACCACTGACAGGGATGGTTACAATGGTAGCTTTTATTTAATAATGTAAAATCTTTATCCCAAGGTATGCTGCTGTAAATACTTCAAAAGAGTTAGCTGGAGGTCAGCTTTCATTTGTTAGTCAACTCCATCTAAATCTTCTAGTGCATCTAACACTCCCCTCCCCACACACTGACAATGCTGCTGCCCAGGGGTGTCCATCAGTGGCGGCTGGTGGTTTTTTTTGTTTGGAGGGGTGGCAAACAAGCACCCCCCCCTCAAACCCCACCACTACCCCCCCCCCCCCCCCCCTCGCTGTCTTCCGGACCACTGGCACTTACCCCATCTAGGCGGCGGGCACATCAGGCAGCGGCGGGATCGGGCAGTGGCGGGCACATTGGGCAGAGCCGGGAACATCAGGCAGTGGCAGGGATCGGGCATTAGCGGGCACATCTGGCAAAGATGGCGATGAGGACATCGGCGGACATCAAGCTACGGCCGGGATCTGGGCATCGGTGGACATCAGGCTGCGGCGGGCATCAGGCAGCGGCTCCTGTGTCTTCTCCTTCTCACTATCAAACCCATTTCCTGATTGGCCAGGAGGAGGATCAGTGTTGCAACAGTGAATATGAATTTACTAGTGCAACACAACTGGGTGGGCTCCAGACGCAATGCTCTGCACCCCAAGCCCATCCTATTTTGAAGCCTATTAGAGCTTCTGTCCACCCCCACCATAGTAATTCATGCGCCCGGCGTCCTGAAAGGGAGTATAGGGAGGGCGGCGCGCAGTGGATAGGGGAGGTGGCGCTCGTGCGCCCACAATGGATGGGCCACCCCTGGTGTCCAATGCTTCTCCAGTGGAACGGAGTCACATAAGGCAGGATGTGTGTCACTGGTAGGGATGAGCTTCGTGTTCGAGTCGAACCCATGTTCGACTCGAACATCGGCTGTTCGGTCGTTCGCCGAATTGCGAACGATATGGGCAGTTCGCGCCAAATTCGTGTGGCGCGTCACGGCCCATAATTCACTGCGGCATCGCAGTGCATTGCTAGCTGATGATTGGCCAAGCATGCACTATGACCCGCATGCTTGGCCAATCACAGCGCCGTCAGTAGAGAGAGCTGTAATTGGCCAAAGCCAGGGTGGCTTTGGCCAATTATGGCTCAGGGGATTTAGTACACGCCCCACACTATATAAGGCCGCCTGCACGGCGGCCCTGTGTAGTGTGTGTTCCGGTGTGCTGAGAGATAGAGAGAGAGAGAGACAGTGTCATTTGATTTGAGTTAGATAGATTAGGCAGAACAGTCAGTCAGTTAGCTGCACTTACAGTGTATTGTGTATATATATGCATCCCAGGTGTTGCATATATATATATATACACTGTATTCAGTTTAGCTAGATCCGTTCCTGTTATCTTCTAGACTATTTACATTTAGTGCAGTGCGTCCTGCTCACAGTGTTCAGCTAGATCCGTTCCTGTTATCTTCTAGACTATTTACATTTAGTGCAGTGCGTCCTGCTCACAGTGTTCAGCTAGATCCGTTCCTGTTATCTTCTAGACTATTTACATTTAGTGCAGTGCGTCCTGCTCACAGTGTTCAGCTAGATCCGTTCCTGTTATCTTCTAGACTATTTACATTTAGTGCAGTGCGTCCTGCTCACAGTGTTCAGCTAGATCCGTTCCTGTTATCTTCTAGACTATTTACATTTAGTGCAGTGCGTCCTGCTCACAGTGTTCAGCTAGATCCGTTCCTGTTATCTTCTAGACTATTTACATTTAGTGCAGTGCGTCCTGCTCACAGTGTTCAGCTAGATCCGTTCCTGTTATCTTCTAGACTATTTACATTTAGTGCAGTGCGTCCTGCTCACAGTGTTCAGCTAGATCCGTTCCTGTTATCTTCTAGACTATTTACATTTAGTGCAGTGCGTCCTGCTCACAGTGTTCAGCTAGATCCGTTCCTGTTATCTTCCTACTGACAGGCAGGCTTGTCTGGTTACAGTATATAAAGCTACCTGAAGAAAATTACAGGTGTTCTATTTGATCCTATTAGTACCACGGTCAGGCAGCTAGACTATTTACATTTAGTACAGTGCGTCCTGCTCACAGTGTTCAGCTAGATCCGTTCCTGTTATCTTCCTACTGACAGGCAGGCTTGTCTGGTTACAGTATATAAAGCTACCTGAAGAAAATTACAGGTGTTCTATTTGATCCTATTAGTACCACGGTCAGGCAGCTAGACTATTTACATTTAGTACAGTGCGTCCTGCTCACAGTGTTCAGCTAGATCCGTTCCTGTTATCTTCCTACTGACAGGCAGGCTTGTCTGGTTACAGTATATAAAGCTACCTGAAGAAAATTACAGGTGTTCTATCCCAGCTTAGTGCAGCTACAGGCCATTAGTATGTCTGGAAGGCCAAGAAGGAGAGGCAGACAGTCACAAGCCAATAAGAGAGGGCAAGCAGGCTCTGTGTCTAGTGCTGGTCGTGCAGACGGTGCATCCTCATCAGCACGTGGCCATGGGACACGCTTGGCCTTTTTTTCGGCAGCTGGCCGTGTTGAGCCGCAACATGCAACATCCTCCTCATCCTCTCTCACCCAGGGTGCTTTGTCTGGCAAAGCAGCGGCCTCTTCCCTCAGCTCAATGTCATCAGTGACTCCTTCCCTAGCTCCACCATGTCCTCCTGAGGATTCCCTCGAACTGTTTGACCACAGTGTTGGGTACATGTTACAGGAGGATGCCCAGCGTTTGGAAGGCTCTGATGATGATACTGAGCTCGATGAAGGCAGTAACATGAGCACGGACAGAGGGGGTGCCCAAGAAGGACAGCAATCTGGCAGTCATGCTCCCCCTGCTGCAGCATACTGCCAGGTTTGCTCCAGTGATGAGGAGGGAGGGGATGATGAGGTCACTGACTCAACGTGGGTGCCTGATAGGAGAGAGGAGGAGGAGGCGGCACATCACCAACGAGGCAGGATGCCCTCCAGGGGCCAGCCTAAGGGCAGCACATTGACTGCATCACACCCCAAAGCTCCACATGTGCAGGGCGCTGCAGTCTCTGCGCGTTATTCAAAAAGTTCTTTGGTGTGGGCCTTTTTTGAGACGAGTGCATCAGATCGCACCGCTGCTATTTGCAACATATGTCTCAAGCGTATCTCGCGTGGTCAAAACATCTCCCGCTTGGGTACCACATGCTTGACCAGACATATGTTGACCTGCCATGCAGTTCGTTGGCAAGCGTATCTAAAAGACCCACACCAAAGAACAAAGAGGATCTCTCCTTGCTCCTCATCAGCTGAGATTTCCAACCCCACTAGACCTCCAGTCCTCTCTGAGACCTGCAGTGAGAGGAATGAAGGTGTAGAATTAGGTGTGTCACAGCCAAGTACTTGTGGGCAATCTGCTTTTGGTACACCGACGTTAGATTGTACCAGGCAAATTTCCCTGCCCCAGCTGCTGCACCGCCAAAAGAAGTTTGCTCCCAGCCATCCACATGCCCAGCGGTTGAATGCTAGCTTGGCAAAATTGCTAGCACTTCAACTGCTGCCTTTTCAGTTGGTAGACTCTGCCCCCTTCTGTGAGTTTGTGGAATGTGCGGTTCCTCAGTGGCAGGTACCCAAACGCCACTTTTTCTCACGGAAGGCGATTCCGGCTCTCTACCGGCATGTGGAAGGCAATGTCCATGCCTCGCTGGACAGGGCGGTCAGTGGTAAGGTGCATATTACCGCTGACTCATGGTCCAGCAGGCATGGACAGGGACGTTACCTAAGTTTCACGGCGCATTGGGTGACTCTGCTGGCAGCTGGGAAGGATGCAGGACAAGGTGCAGTAGTTTTGGAGGTTGTTCCGCCACCACGCCTCCAAAATGCTGATTGTGACACACCTCTCTCCTCCACCCCCTCCTCTTCTTCTTCCTCCATGGCCTCTTCCTCGGAACCAGCGGTGCTCCGTAGGCGTTCAAGGGGCTACGCAAGTACGCAGGCCAAAAGATGCCATGCGGTGCTTGAGCTGGTGTGCTTGGGGGACAGGAGCCACACTGGGGCAGAGGTTCTGTCAGCTCTGCAGGGGCAGGTTCAGAGGTGGTTGACGCCACGCCAACTTAAGGCAGGAATGGTGGTTTGCGACAATGGCACCAACCTCCTCTCTGCCCTCCGACAGGGACAAATGACCCATGTGCCCTGTTTGGCTCACGTCCTTAACTTGGTGGTGCAGCGGTTCTTGGGCAGGTACCCGGGCTTACAGGATGTCCTGAGGCAGGCCAGGAAAGTCTGTGTGCATTTCCGCTGGTCATATAATGCCAGTGCTCGGCTGACGGACCTCCAAAAGGAGTTTAACCTGCCCAAGAACCGCCTAATCTGTGACATGCCCACCAGGTGGAACTCAACGTTGGCCATGCTGCAGCGGCTGCACACGCAGCAGAGGGCCATCAATGAGTACCTGTGTGACTATGGCACCAGGACAGGGTCAGGGGAGCTTGGTTTTTTTTCCCCACGCCAGTGGGCCATGATCAGGGATGCATGCACTGTCCTGTCACCATTAGAGGAGGCCACGAGGATGGTGAGCACTGACAGTGCATGCATCAGTGACACTGTCCCCCTTGTCCACCTGTTGGAGCACACGCTGCGTGGAATAATGGACAGGGCACTTGAGGCAGAACAGAGGCAGGAAGAGGAGGACTTCCTTAGCTCTCAAGGCCCCCTTTATCCAGACAGTGTTCCTGCGTGCCCGCCGATCACACAGGAAGAGGACGAGGAGGAGGAGGAGGAAGATTGTGTCAGTATGGGGGTGGAGCCTGGCACTCAGCATCAGCAGCAGTCTTTAAGGGATCAGTCCCAAGGAACACATGGACTTGTACGTGGCTGGGAGGAGGTGGCTGCGGACGTTGTCGTCCTTAGTGACCCAGAGGACTCCGGACCAAATGCCTCAGCAAACCTACGCTGCATGGCCTCCCTGATCCTGCAAAGCCTGCGTAAGGATCCTCGTATTCGTGGTATCAAGAAGGACCAATACTGGCTGGCAACCCTCCTTGATCCACGTTACAAGGGTAAGGTTGCAGACCTTATCTTGCCATCGCAGAGGGAGCAGAGGATGAAACATCTTCGGGAGGCCTTGCAGAAAGGTCTGTGCAACGCGTTCCCAGAGACTGGGAGGTTACAAACTCCTGTTTCTGTACAACGTGTTGCTGAGGCTTCGGTCAGTCAAAGAAGGAGCGGTGGAGAAGGTGGCCGTCTGACCGATGCGTTCAGACAATTTTTTGGTCCGCAGCCCCAAGGTATGATCGGTTCCAGCAACCATCGCCAGCGTCTGTTTTACATGGTGCAGGAATACCTAGGGGCAAGATCAGACTTGGACACCTTTCCCACCGAAAATCCTCTGGGTTACTGGGTCTTGAGGATGGATCACTGGCCAGAGCTTGCACAGTATGCAATTGAGCTACTGGCCTGTCCTGCATCCAGCGTTCTTTCGGAACGCACATTCAGTGCTGCTGGAGGCGTGGTAACCGATCACAGGGTGCGTCTGTCCACCGACTCGGTCGATCGGCTGACCTTCATAAAAATGAATCAGTCTTGGATCACCACCAGCTACCAAGCACCTGATGCTGATGTAACCGAATAATTTTTTTTGAAATCTCAGATCCCTTCAAAGACTGCCTATGCTGATGCTGAGTGACTATCCCTGAGTAATTATCCTCTTCCTCCTCAATCATCACGCTGATAGCTTGTAAGAACATTTTTGGTTCTGGGCGCCACCACCAGCGCCTAAGGCACAATTTTTCAGCCCCTGTTTAACAGGGGCGTGTAATTACAATTTTTGATGTAATACTTTGCAGCAGGGCTCGTTCCTGCGTTCCAACTAGAGTGTCTGTGAGGGGTTGCAGTGTTGTGGCACCAGCACCAGTGCCTAAGGCCCAATTTTTCTGCCCCTGTCTAACAGGGGCGTGTAATTACAATTTTTGATGCAATACTTTGCAGCAGGGCTCGTTCCTGCGTTCCAACTAGAGTGTCTGTGAGGGGTTGCAGTGTTGTGGCACCAGCACCAGTGCCTAAGGCACAATTTTTCTGCCCCTGTCTAACAGGGGCGTGTAATTACAATTTTTGATGCAATACTTTGCAGCAGGGCTCGTTCCTGCGTTCCAACTAGAGTGTCTGTGAGGGGTTGCAGTGTTGTGGCACCAGCACCAGTGCCTAAGGCCTAATTTTTCAGCTCCTGTTCAACAGGGGCATGTAATTACAATTCTTGATCTAATATTTCACAGCAGGGCCCTGTGAGGGCTTACAGTGTTGTGGCCACAGCAACACCTAAGGCCCAAATTTCTGCTGAGTATATAGGGCAGGACCCTACTTTCAAACATCTAACTTACAAACGACTCCTACTTGCAAACGGAAGGAGACAACAGGAAGTGAGATGAAATCTACCCCTAGGAAGGGAAATTCTCTCCTGTAAGAGTTAATATGGGAAAACAATTTCTCCTTTCCACTGATGCTTTCCAATCCTTGTTCCACAAAAAAACCCAAATTTTCAAAAAACATTTTTCATTGGGACAAAAAAGTGAGGTGAAATCTTCTGAAGAGGAGGAAAGACAGCAAAACAAATGTCACAGGGGTGATAACCTTTCCCTATGTTTTCCAAAAAGCTTAAAAAAGATTTTTTGGCTGGAGCTAAACACGTTAAAAATGTTCAAAATTACAAACAGATTCTACTTAACAACAAACCTACAGTCCCTGTCTTGTTTGCACCGCCTGTATACTGCTGTTCAGAGTATATAGGGCCTGGTGGCCCCACACCTTTCCTTATTTTAATTTGGGTGCGGGGTTCCCCTTAATATCCATACAAGACCCAAAGGGCCTGGTAATGGACTGGGGGGTACCCATGCCGTTTGTCTCACTGATTTTCATCCATATTGCCATGACCCGACATGACATTAAACCCGCAAGCAGTTTTAAATGAGATTTTTTCCTTTAAAAATGACATTTGGTGCAGGGACTGTTCTAAACACGGGAAACACGCGTCACTTTACAGGCATACTATAGACACCCCCCAGGTACGATATTTAAAGGAATATTTCACTTTTTTTTTTTTTACTTTAAGCATCATTAAAATCACTGCTCCCGAAAAAACGGCCGTTTTTAAAAGTTTTTTTTGCATTGATACATGTCCCCTGGGGTAGGACCCGGGTCCCCAAACCCTTTTTAGGACAATACCATGCAAATTAGCCTTTAAAATGAGCACTTTTGATTTCGAACGTTCGAGTCCCATAGACGTCAATGGGGTTCTAACGTTCGTGCGAACTTTCGGTCCGTTCGCGGGTTCTGGTGCGAACCGAACCGGGGGGTGTTCGGCTCATCCCTAGTCACTGGTTGGATCACCAGGTGAAAATAAAGGGAAATAAAGCCTAAAAAACAAATGCAGCCATTACATTAAGGTTCCAATCACACCGCAGCAAAATGCAGTTTGTGTTTGTGATGCCATTATTTCTAAACGGCACATCAAATGTGGTGTGATTTTGCCGCGATTGTTGAGCAAAAAATTGCGGTACAATTGCAGCAAAAATTGCAACCGCAAACGCTCCTGATCTCTGTGCCAAGATCTGGAACATCGGGTTCTTTTTGAGCATTTTTGGAGGAGTGGAGAGAGGACAATTCAAATGAATGGTACCGCTCAAAAACCGCTCAACTAAAAGACGAAAAAAAAGCTTAAAAAAAAAAACAGCGGCTGCAGCTGTCCATGTGAAAAGGATTCTAATGGGAATGATTTTATAATTATCAATCAGCTACTGGACTTGCAGGGCTCTAATAAGGAACGCATCAGGGTTTGCATCCTTTTAGATTTGATTTCCCTTATCTCACCAAAAATTACATTTTTGTTGCAGGGGATGCCTAAAATCTGATTTGTATCTTAGTGAAGACTTCTGGGAAAATCCGTGAGCCAACCACACAAGCAGGAAATGACATTTCTAGGGGTGTTCTGTACAACATCTGTGTATAGAACACCTCCAGGTTGCCAAAGTCAATTGCATTTTACAGAAAATGACAGGGGTGCAGATTGAAAACAAAACGTTTTTAATAACATTCAATTACAATATGACTTGTGTAGCAATTGTGCACGCTATATATCGCCCTTTTTCAACCCTGAGGTGCCTTGAGGTTTTTTCAGAGGTGCCTTGGCAAAACGCCTAAAAAATGCCCTAGAATTGTATACAAACTGGTGGGTGAATGAAGCCTGCCTTTAGGTTATACAAAGCCGCAGATTTTCACTGTGCAACATTACAACCTTGTAGCTGCCAACCTCCTAACGACCAATGGCATCATCAGTTCATAAGGAGCAGGTCAGCTGCCTGCATATCATTCTTGTTTGACCCTCCCCTGCCCATCTCCATCAACTTTGGGGTCTCATTAGCTAAGTGATGAAGAAAAACTGAGGGAGAAGAGAAACATTGGAATATTAGTCAGTACCAGTTTGCAAATATGTGTATTTGCTTTGGAAGAATAAATCACCTCTAACGTTGGATGTCCTACGTGTGTTGATGCTGCTCTATTGTAAAAGACTATCAGAATAGTTTTTACATTTTAGCGTGGGGTGCCTCAAGACTGTCCATAATTTAGGAGGGTGCCTCGAGATTGTCCATAATTTAGGAGGGTGCCTCGAGACTGGTCTTAATTTTGGAGGGTGCCTTGAGACTGGTCATAATTTAGGAGGGTGCCTCAAGATTGTCCATAATTTAGGAGGGTGCCTCGAGACTGTCCATAATTTAGGAGGGTGCCTCGAGACTGTCCATAATTTAGGAGGGTGCATCGAGACTGTCCATAATTTAGGAGGGTGCCTAGAGACTGGTCTTAATTTTGGAGGGTGCCTTGAGACTGGTCATAATTTTGGAGAGTGCCTCAAGATTGTCCATAATTTAGGAGGGTGCCTCAAGACTGTCCATAATTTAGGAGGGTGCCTCGAGACTGTCCATAATTTAGGAGGGTGCCTCGAGACTCTCCATAATTTAGGAGGTTGCCTCGAGACTGTCCATAATTTAGGAGGGTGCCTCGAGACTGTCCATAATTTAGGAGCGTGCCTCAAGACTGTCCATAATGTAGCAGGATGCCTCGAGACTGTCAATAATTTAAAAGGGTGTCTCAAGAATGGTGCATTTGGAGGGTGCCTCAAGATTGTCCATAATTTTAAAGGGTGCCTTGACTGAAAAAAGGTTGAGAAACACTGCGCTATATTATTTTTATTTTTACTTGCTTTTTTTCCCCACAAAAAATTGAGTTACCCTTTAATTCCTTTCAATAAATCCTAGACTCCCATGGCAATACCTGTGTTTGAATGTGTGCTATAATACATGACCTTGAAGGTTTGTGGATCTGGTTGTGGATATTCTTTTAAGTAAGGAAACCTTTATTTTATTGCATTTAAAAAGGTGACCTTGAATCTTGGCTTCCTCCATCCTCACCAGCAGCAAACTGTGAGCTCTACTGATTGATGTGAATGAGGAGAGGATATGAGTTGTTTTTTGTGTAATGAATAGACTGCCTACACCTTGTTTTCAGCGTATTTGCCCATGAATAATCTGACAATTCCATTGTCGTTGATGCGTGCCAGCGATGATGGACAAAACAAGATACGGCTCCATCGTATTTATCAAAAGCCTGCAAGGGAAACTGATACAAGATGCATGAACTCTGAGCCAGGTAATCGGGCTGATAGGAAACTTTGAGAGAGCTTGTAAAAGGAGCTCCGAGAAACAACAGGCAGATATCACCGATTTATCTCACATTTTAAAAAGATTGGATGTGAAGTGGATCAAAACAAATTACCTAGACATATGAGAAGACACGCAGCCTTTAAATAGATGCACAGCGGGGCTCGGAAGGGTGAGTGAAGGATGCAGTCTAAGGGAAAGTGAATGTCACAGGTATGTTTAAAACTCAACTCCAGGCAGATATAATAGACACAAATTAACCAGTTCCCACCCGCCGGTCGTTTGACTATAGGGACCTTTGTCGTTCCGGGTGGAACTTGCTTCACATACACCCCACGAGTCTTGCTATACTGCGATCTGTCTGGTGGACACAGCTGATGACTGATCACAGCAGATCCCATGGCAATTGTACACAATGTATGGCTTCCTTTCATGCCATTCATTGTGTATAATTGTGTTGCTAGATGTGATTGGTCAAAGTGATCACATGGCACAGACAAGGCCAATCACAGCTAATCACAACAATACCCACTGAATGAATCTATTTCATTTA
This sequence comes from Lithobates septentrionalis, assembly GCA_037952835.1. NCBI lineage: Eukaryota > Metazoa > Chordata > Amphibia > Anura > Ranidae > Lithobates > Lithobates septentrionalis. Next base: position 1,168,293 of record JBBDGP010001418.1, read on the forward strand.
GTATAAATGGTTGCTTATAACAGTGGAATTTTCTTGTGTAAGCAATCATAATGTGTAAAAAAAAAAACCTGATCACTTGCCCAGAATTGTACAAGGTTACTATGGTAACATTGTATTGCTCTTGTCACAGTGTGTTAAAAAAATGTATCAAAAAAGAAAACAAAATTGAAAAAAAATATTAAAAATCAGTTATATGTTGATGTTTTACTGCACTGGTGTATATAAAACAAAAATGTAAAAAAAAATATTTTTTTAAATTTCCTACACAGCTGGCTTCCCACTGTGCATACATATGTCTCACTACTCTTTGTGAATGGTTGTGTAGCCTCTTGGGACCTGTGACTAGGGATGAGCCGAACACCCCCCTGTTCGGTTCGCACCAGAACATGCGAACAGGAAAAAAGTTAGTTCGAACACGCAAACACCGTTAAAGTCTATGGGACACGAACATGAATAATCAAAAGTGCTAATTTTAAAGGCTTATATGCAAGTTATTGTCATAAAAAGTGTTTGGGGACCTGGGTCCTGCCCCAGGGGACATGGATCAATGCAAAAAAAAGTTTTAAAAACGGCTGTTTTTTCAGGAGCAGTGATTTTAATAATGCTTAAAGTCAAACAATAAAAGTGTAATATTCCTTTAAATTTCGTAGCTGGGGGGTGTCTATAGTATGCCTGTAAAGGGGCGCATGTTTCCTGTGTTTAGAACAGTCTGACAGCAAAATGATATTTCGAAGGAAAAAACCCATTTAAAACTACTTGCGGCTATTGCATTGCCGGTCCGATAATACACATAGAAGTTCATTGATAAAAACGGCATGGAAATTCCCCACAGGGGAACCCCGAACAAAAATGAAAAAAAAAAAATGACGTGGGGGTCCCCCTAAATTCCATGCCAGGCCCTTCAGGTCTAGTATGGATATTAAGGGGAACCCCGGCCAAAATTTTTAAAAAAATGACATGGGGGTCCCCCCAAATTCCATACCAGACCCCTCAGGTCTGGTACGGATTTTAAGGGGAACCCCGTGCCAAAAAAAATCCAAAAAAACGGCGTGGGGTCCCCCCGAAAATCCATACCAGACCCTTATCCGAGCACGCAACCTGGCAGGCTGCAGGAAAAGAGGGGGGGGACGAGAGTGTGCCCCCCCCTTCCTGAACCGTACCAGGCCACATGCCCTCAACATTGGGAGGGTGCTTTGGGGTAGCCCCCCAAAACACCTTGTCCCCATGTTGATGAGGACAAGGGCCTCATCCCCACAACCCTGGCCGGTGGTTGTGGGGGTCTGCGGGTGGGGGACTTATCGGAATTTGGAAGCACCCTTTAACAAGGGCCTGGTATGGAATTTAGGGGGACCCCCACGTCATTTTTTTAAAAAAATTTTGGTTCGGGGTTCCCCTGTGGGGAATTCCCATGCTGTTTTTATCAATGAACTTTTATGTGTATTGTCGGACGGCAATGCAATAGTAGTTTTAAATGGGTTTTTTCCTTCGAAATGTCATTTTGCTGTCAGACTGTTCTAAACACAGGAAACATGCACCCCTTTACAGGCATACTATAGACACCCCCCAGCTAAGAAATTTAAAGGGATATTACACTTTTATTGTTTGACTTTAAGCATTATTAAAATCACTGCTCCTGAAAAAACGGCCGTTTTTAAAACTTTTTTTTTGCATTGATCCATGTCCCCTGGGGCAGGACCCAGGTCCCCAAACACTTTTTATGACAATAACTTGCATATAAGCCTTTAAAATTAGCACTTTTGATTTCTCCCTTAGACTTTTAAAGGGTGTTACGCGGCATTCGAATTTGCCGCGAACACCCCAAATTGTTCGCTGTTCGGCGAACTTGCGAACAGCCAATGTTCGAGTCGAACATGAGTTCGACTCGAACTCGAAGCTCATCCCTACCTGTGACGTGTCCCCATAGGTTGTGAGCAGGGGTTGGGGGGAAGGGGGTCAACTTCTTGTGGAATCCCCTAGACAATTCCTGCGGAAGTGGATGCAGGTATCTGCCAAAACTAGGTACCCGCTCCTGCCCCCAACTCACCAATAACATTAGAGGACAGGGGAGATTCTTAAAAGTGGAACTTCCTGTTTAGGGTGAAGGTCCACTCTTTAATACAGCTCTGTTTGCATTAAAGTGATGCTAAAGCTTTGTTTTGTTTTTGTTTTTTTAATAACAAACATGTCATACTTACCTCCACTGTGCAGCTTGTTTTGCACAGTGTGGCCCCGAGCATCCTCTTCTGGGGTCCCCCAGCAGCTCTCGTGGCTCCTCCCCGCATTAGATAACCCCCTAGGAGAAGCGCTCTCCCGAGGGGGTTATCTTGCAGGCGTACTCCCGAGTCATTGATTTGGCGTCCATAGAAGCCGAATGTATGCTTCGGCCCCGCCTCCCGGCGCCTGCGTTATTGCTGCACTGCTATCAATCTATCCAATCAAAGCCAGGTCTCCATGGAGAGAAGGACGGTGTCCCCGCTGAAAAAGATGAAGGGGCTCAGGTAAGTAAAACGGGGGGGGGGGGCGGTGTCTGCCAGGTGTTTTTTCACCTTAATGAATAGGATGCAAGGTGAAAAAACACGAGCCTTTACAACCCCTTTAATACATCATTGAGGGCTCATATATATCTTCAGTTAGGGGGCATGTTCTATTTCAATGCCACTTTATGCACTGACATACCTCCTTAGACCCAGTCTGTCTGGACAGTATGGTCACTTGCTAACTTGGCACCATCTACAGACAAATCCAACATGCTTGTCCACGATTAACCACTTCATATCCGGGCCAATTCTGACACTTTGCTCCTACATGTAAAAATCTACTTTTTTGGCTAGAAAATTACCCCCAAACATTATATATATATTTTAGCAGAGGCCCTATAGAATAAAATGATGGGTGTTGCAATGTTATATGTCACACGGTATTTGAGCAGTGGTTTTTCAATTGTTTTGTAAAAAAATACACTTTAATGAATTAAAAAAACAAAAAACACAATATTTACCCCAATTTTTTTGTATAATGTGAAAGATGATGTTACGCCGAGTAAATAGATTCCTAACATGTCACGCTTTAAAATTGTGTCTGCCCGTGGAATGGCAGCAAACTTCCGTGCTTAAAATTCTCCATAGGCAACGCTTTAAACGCCTTTACAGATTACCAGTTTAGAGATACACAGGAGGTCTAGTGCTAGAATTATTGCTCTCGCTCAGACGTTCTGGGTCTGATCAGGTGCTTTCCTGGCCGCCATCGGCCAGATAAACAAAGATAGAAGAGATTGGCCGCACACCACCAAAAGCTTGAATGCAGTAAAAATGTTTATTCACACATGCCCAACATAGACAGGATACAACAGGATGGTAGGTAGATGCGTTTCACACAAATCCAACATGCTTGTCCACAGTGGACATGATCGAGAGCCAACAATTTAAGTGCACACCCTTCAATTAGCTCTCTGATCATCTCCAACACAATACATAGACATTACTTGTAAAAACATCATGAGTACAAAAATGTATCAAAACCAATAATTAACAAAGTACAAAAGGAAAATGAAAACAAGAAAAAGAAAAAGGACCAAAAAATCCCTTACGGACAAATAGGTAAATTTACCCATCAGTGAAACAAAAAGGTTTAGAAAACAAATCACAAATCCATTCATGTTAGCAATTGTTATATACAAACAATGTCTGTCCTGGCTCACTCAAAGAGCAGAGCAATAAAATATATAAACACATACATCTGCCGATCGAACATCACCAGGACTAATCTAATATACCACTCTGAATGGACCTGAAATAATGCGAAGACAGCAAGGAAGAATAAACTTAACCAAAAAAGACTTAAAATAGCCATTGTGGATTATAAATATCCCAAGTCAATCGTGTAGGAGTCAAAAAATGTATATATATATATATATATATATATATATATACACAACTTTTTGGTAAAAAAAAGCCCAATAAGCATATATAGATTGGTTTGCGCAAAAGTTATTGCGTCTACAAACTATGGGATATTTTGTTTTTACTATTTGTTTTTTAATAGTAATGGCGGCGATCAGCGACTTTTAGCGGGACTGCGATAATGCCGCGGACAAATTGGACACCTAACTGACACTAATACAGTGATCAATGCTAAAAATATGCACTGTCACTGTACTAATGACACTGGCTGGGAAGGGGTTAACATCAGGGGCGATCAAAGAGTTAACTGTGTGCCTAGCCAGTGTTTTTGTGTACTGTATATGCTGCTTTTACTAGGGGAAAAGATGGATTTTATTCCCTGCTTGGCAGAGACACAGAATCTATTCCTTCCCCCTTTTTTATGAGTGGGTGCTGGCAGACATCTAGTGCCCAGCACCTGCAGATCGACTTCTGCTGTGAATAATCACAAAGGGTTAAAGGTGTGCCTAGGGAGTGCTTACTAACTGTGGGGGAGGTGCTTTTACTACTTGAAGACATGGATCCGTGTTCCTGCTTCACAGAAACACAGGATCAATGTCTTCTGTAATCAAAGAATGACAGTCTGCCTTGTTCACAAAGGCAGACTGTCATTCTGTCAGAGTACCCAGTAGACATCGGGTCCGCAGGACCCGCCGATTGGCTTCCGCTCATAGTGGGAGCGAGCCGGCAGCGGCGCATGCTCGCACCCAGAACCAGGAAGTGCAGAATCAGATATATATTATATATGTGATTCGTGATTCTGCACAGAGCGGCCATCCTGTAACAGTAAAGCGGTCGTAGAGAGGTTAAAACTTAAAGGGTAACCCCACTTTTGCAAAAAAAAATATATGTATCATATGCAATTGCTACACAAGCCATATTGTGAGTCAATGTTATAAAAAATGACCTTTCCTTTTCATTCTGCAGCTGCTGTAATTTTATGTAAAATCCAATATGGCAACCTGGAGGCATTCTGTACACAGTCGGTATACAAAATGCATACAGAAAAGTAATTTCCTTCTTGTGTAATTGGCTCTCTGGTTTTCCAGAAGTCTGCATTAAAATACAAGTACAATTTTAGGCATCCTCTGCAATAGGAATTATATTTTTGGTGAGATACTCCCTAAGGGTTAATTACTTCTAAAGGGATGCCAACACTTCAACTTTCCCCCTTAGAATGCTGTAAGTGCATTAGCTAATAATATTGAACACAGACCCTCCTAGTCAGGAATTAGTACTCCAAGAACATAGTGGAGCATACAGCTTTTTCTTAAAAAAAAAAAAATTAAAAGTCAGCAGCTACAAATACTGCAGCTGCTGACTTTTAATTGGACACTTACCTGTCCCAGGGTCCAGCGATGCAAGGGAACGAAGCCCTGCTTGACCCCTCCGCTCGGCGGCGCCGGCATTTTAACTGTGGGCGCCCGGCTGTGGCTTCACAGCTGGGCACCCACTGCGCATGCGCAAGCCGCGCCACTTCGCCGTCGCTGGCGCCGTCGCTGGCCCCCGCAATCATCTGGGAACGGTCACGTGTCCCAGATGATTGACAAGAGGGAGGGTGGAGAGGCTATTTACTTTCCTGCACCATGGGAAGTGACGTCAGGAGCCCAGGCACCGAAGGAGGCAGACTACGAGGGACCCCCTAGCAACAGGCATTTAGAGGTGAGTAAAAAAAAAATTTTCTCCAAATGTTTTTCTTTTTAATTCTTTTTAAGAACATTACTAATTTTTTTTTTTTTTGGGGGGGTGGAACTCCACTTTAAGAACAGAAATAGGTTGGACTCCAAAATTCTTGCAATGTATATTGGTCACTGAGAGGAGATTTTTTTTGATCAACAAAAGCGGAGTTACTCTTTAAACCCAGGCTAATTTTTTTCTTGCCCTGGAGACATAACAATAAAAAAACAGCTCTGGCTGCAAATACCTGCTCTACCACCCTGGCCCTGCAGTAACGTCTCCCTACTATTAGATGTCCTCAGTGTTTTAGACTGAGTGATGTCCAGCATCATTAAAGTGATTGCAAGGGTTTTTTGTTTTTTTTTAAATAACAAACATATCATACTTACCTCCACTGTGCAGCTCGTTTTGCACAGAGTGGCTCCGAACCTTGTCTTTTGGGGTCCCCCAGCGGCTCTCGTGGCTCCAATAACCCCCTAGGAGAAGCGCTCTCCCAAGGGGGTTACCTTGCGGGCACGCTCCTGAGTCCAGCATTTGGCGTCCATAGCCCCGACTCGGCCCCACCCCCCGGCACCCGCGTCATTGGATTCAATTGACAGCAGCGGGAGCCAATGGCTGTACTGCTATCAATCTATCCATCCGATCAAGAGCTGAGAACCCCGGGCAGAGTGACAGCGCGTCCCCACTGGGTCAAGTTCCAGGGCTCAGGTAAGTAATACGGGGGGGGGGGGGGCGGTCACTGCCAGGTGTTTTTTTACCTTAATGCATATGATGCATTAAGGTGAAAAAACATGAAGGTTTACAACCCCTTTAAAGCCGTAAGACAGAGGACATCCTGTTCAGCCACTCTTAGAGACGGCATCTCCACAGCACTAACTGCAGTAACTGATCAGACTGCACTTGTAGTGCTGTCAGCAGGGCTATATAAATTTCAGGATTGGTTGCACAAAAAGAAAACCCTTTGACAGGTAAAATAACTCACATAAATGTTTTTCAACTGTGTATTTCAGCAGTGGTCAACTTGGGGCCCCTGAAATCACCAAAGGGCAACACATAAAATGTAGTGAATATTCATAGTCAGAGACAGCAGACACACGACAGGATATAGTCAAAGGCCATGGCCATAATACACAGATGGTTGGAGACTGTGAAAATAAAAGAGGAGATGGTCAGAGACTGTGGACATGCTACAAGTGATGCTGAGAGACTGTGGACATGATACAAGAGATTGGCAGGGACTGTGGGCATAGTACAGAAGATGGTCAGAGATTGCGGACAAGACACAAGAGATGGTCAGAGACTGTGTACATAATACAGGAGATGGTCAGAGACTGTGGACATAATATAGAAGATGGTCAGATATTCTGGACATGATACAAGAGATGGCTATAGATGGTGGGCGTAATACAGAAGATGGTCAGAGACTGTGGACATGATACAAGAGATGGTCACAGATTGTGGACATAATACGGGAGATGGTCAGAGACTGTGGACATAATACAAAAGATAGTAAGATATTCTGGACAAGATATAAGAGATGGCTAGAGATGGTAGACATAATACAGAAGATGGTCAAAGATTGCAGACATGATACAAGAGTAGAGATGGTCTGAACAACCCCCTGTTCGATTTAAAGCAGACTCCAAACAAACAGACTGCAACTCCCGAACAGGGGAAAAGTTCTATCTGAACGGTGAACCCCACTGAAGTCTATGGGAGCCGAACAGGAAAACTCAAAAGTTCCCAGTTTGAAAGCTTATATGAATATATAGTAATTGGCCATAAAAGGGTATGGTAGTCTGGGTACTGTCCTGGTGGACATGTATCAATGCAATTTTTTTTTAAACTGATCATTTTTTTAGAAGCAGTGATTTTAATGATACTTTAAGTGCAACAATAAAAATGAAAAATTCCTTAAAAATGTAGTGCCTGGGGGGTCCCCTTAGTCTGCCTGTAAAGTGGCACATATTTAGCATGCATACAACAGGCTGTGCAAAAATGACATTTCTAAAGGAAGAAACCTAGTCAAATCACATTTAAAATTGACTCGCCATTGCAATTGCCAGCACCCGGCCAAAGTGAAAAAAAAAATAAAGAAAAAAATGTTGTGGGGCCCCCCCCAAGATCCATACCAGACCCTTATCCGAGCATGCAGCCTGGCAGGGGGTACAAGTGAGCGCCCCCCCGAACCATACCAGGGTACATGCCCTCAACATGGGGGGGTGCTTTGGGGCAGGGGAAGCTCTGCCCCCCCACCCCAAAGCACCTTGTTCCTATGTTGATGGAGACAAGGGTCTCTTGCCCACAACCCTGGGCTGTGGTTGTGGGGGTCCGCGGGCGGGGGGCTTATCGGAATCTGATTCCGGCCCCCCCATGTGAATAAGTATGTTGAAAAGTAATAAAAACACAGAGACAGTTTTTGAAAATTTCTTTATTAAAAAATAAAAACAGTGTTCCCTGATGTAAATCCATCGTCAATCACTCCGCCGGCTGCACCAAAAAAGAACAAAAAAAACGCTCCGCCTTCATTCACGGCTGACCACTGAATACCTCCTCTGCTGTTTAACAGTTCTTATATAGGTAAGGGCGGGGCCACCTGGGGATGTCACCTAGTGGCACCACCCCCCCTTGTGATGTCATGGAACGGTGCATGCTGGGCCGCAGATGCCCCATATCTATTTAAAGAGGAGATCCGCCCCCCCCCCCACTAAAAATTTAGAAGTCAGCAGCTAGAAATACTGTAGCTGCTGACTTTTAATATTAGGACACTTACCTGGCCAGAGTTCCCACAATATCGGCACACCAGCCGATTTTCGGATTGGTTCTCGGGTGCTGCCGCCTCCATTCATGGTAAGAGAAACCGGCAGTGAAGCCTTTAAGCTTCATGCGCAAAGCACGCTGCGCTATCTAACTTGATCAGCAGCAGAGGAAGAAGGAAGTGGCCGAACTTCCAAGGGACGGCGCTGTGGTTCAGTCTCCCAGAAGTGGGGAAGGGTACCTGTCAAAAACAGGTCCCCGTTCCCCCCTCCCTCCTAAAAGTTGCAAAATGTGGCACTGGAGAGGAAGGAAGCAGATAAGCGGAGGTTCCAGTTTTGGGTGGAGCTCCACTTTAAGAAATGTCAAACAGCGGGCCAGCCAGACCTTGGTAACGTTCATCGAGAGTGGACCTCTTTTTTTTTTTTTTTTTCTTTTTTTGGGTGCAGTGGTGCAATGGGCGTCATGATTGACGATGGATCTACCTCTTGTTAAAGGGGGCTTCCAGATTCTTATAAGCCCCCTGCCCGCAAACCCCCACAACCACAGCCCAGGATTGTGAAGAAGAGGCTCTTGTCTCCATCAACATGGCATGGGGTTCCCCTTAAAATCCCCTCCGGGTCTGGTATGGACTGTGGGCGGAGACCCCACGCCATCATTTTTTTTAAATTTTAACCGGCAATACTTTTTTTTTATTCAGCTGTCAGTGGGGAATCCATAGACAGCCGATGGCTCATTGGTTGTTAAGGACGCTGCGGCTGGTTTCCTGACCCTGCTCCTTAACAACGAACTTATACTGCGCCCTGATTGGGCAAAGCTTTGCTCAATTAGGGCGCAAAATGCACTATGCAGCACACAGTGTATTGCAGGGCATTCGGCTGGGCGAACACCCTACAAATTCGAGTGTTGGTCAAATGGGGCGAACAGCCAATGTTTGGCCCAAACTCATGCTCGGGCCAAACCGTTCGCCCAACACTATTCATTAAATTCATTAAAAAAACTAATTTGGAACAAAACAAATTGCACATGTCTAAGATGCGGCCAGCGGGCTGCAGGTTGGGCACCAGGGGTGTATTTAGTAGTTTTCCTTGTGCATAAACTAAAATTATTCACAACTTTTCTCCGTATCTTTTGTCCAAACAAATTCTCATCTTACAGGAAAAAAATGCTGTTTTGTGTCACCATTCAAATTGTAATGACAATTTATCTGATTCTAAAGCCTCATACACACAATCAGATTGTTGGCCAACAAAACCGTGGACTTTTGTCCGAAGGGCGTTGGCCCAAACTTGTCTTGCATACAAACGGCAAGGAATTGTTGGCTAACGAATACGAACGTAGTGACGTACTACGTTGTTTCAGTTCTTTAGCGTCACCCTTTGGGCTCCTTCTGCTAATTTTGTGTTAGTAGAAGTTTGGTGAGTGTTGATTCGTGCTTTTTATTTTACGCTTTTCAGTTTGTTTCTGAACGCCCATTCGTCAACCAGCCATGTTGCGGAATCGGAGGAGATAACATGTTATTTATTATTGGCCTTGGAGTTATTGCTTTGACATTATTTTTTTGGTTGAATAATGATTTGATTTATTATATTTTCTATATTTTTGGATGCATAGAACGCACTTTTTGGTTAAGTTCTATTGGCAGATAGCATGTCTAATTTTATTTTTTTAATTTTTTAATGCACAATAAAAAAACTGTGGAGAATAATACCATATATACTCAAGTATAAGTCGATCCGAGTATAAGTCGAGGCCCTAATTTACCACCAAAAAATGGGAAAAAATTATTGACCCGAGTATAAGACGAGGGTGAGAAACGCAGCAGTTACTGTAAGTGGAAAAAATGGGTCAACAATGCCCATCTGCAGCTGTATACCTCCCTGTGTCCTGTGCATGTGTCCTGTGCATGTGTCCTGTGCATGTGTCATGTGTCCTGTGTATATGTGCATGTGTCATGTACCTGTGTCCTATGTATATGTGCATGTGTCATGTACCTGTGTATATGTGCATGTGTCATGTGTTCTCTACCTGTGTCCTGTGTATATGTGCATGTGTCATGTACCTGTGTCCTGTGTATATGTGCATGTGTCATTTACCTGTGTATATGTGCATGTGTCATGTGTCCTCTACCTGTGTCCTGTGTATATGTGCATGTGTCATGTGTCCTCTACCTGTGTCCTGTGTATATGTGCATGTGTCATGTGTCCTCTACCTGTGTCCTGTGTGTATGTGCATGTGTCCTGCACCTGTGTCATGTGTATATGTACATATGTCCTGTGTATGTGTGCATGTGTCATGTGTATATGGTCCTGTGCATGTGTCTGTGTGCATCCTACTTGTGTCCTGTGCATGCCTCCGTGTGCCGCTCTGCACCAATCAGCGTGTGCTATTCCTATTCGGCGGCCATTCACTGTTCAAAAGCCATGCCTCCTCCTCGTCCATGATAGGCAGAAAACTCCATTTCCCAGCAGTCAGCGGTCATCCTATCACGGGCATTCTCTCATTCTCATACCACGGACGAGGAAGACAGAATGTCCGTGATAGGCTGTACACTGACTACCTATCACAGACGAGGAGGCGCGGCTTTTGAACTGTGAGAGCCGAGACCCGCTGCCGAGTGGTATGCAGCACACGCCGGCCGCCATCTGCCTGAATGACACGCTGATCATGTAGGCAGAAGGCAGTGACTCGTGTATAAGTCGAGGGGGGAACTTTCAGCCCCAAAAAAGGGGCTGAAAAATTTGACTTATACACGAGTATATACGGTACTTGGCTATGTGTTTTACTTCAAATGACAGTTTAGGAGTAGGCAGTTACATTTAAAAAAATGCAATGTAAAATTAACAAGGGACACCAACATAGTTGTATCTTTGATTTTAAAAACTCTGGGATAATGGTGTTGTGGTAACTTGCCCAAATAATAAAAAAAAGAAAGCATAATAATATTATTCTTGATATCACTAGAAAAAAAGCCTTTGAAAATTAGTTTGCAATAACTCCATCAGTATCACCAGCTTCATTATTATCCCATTAAAGAAGAAGATAATTGTGCGCTGTATTTAGATATTTCCTAATTTGCCACGTCACGAATGTTAATTCTCCATTACGAACGCTAGTTTACAAGACCGACCGCTTCTGGCTCATCCTTGCTTCCGAGCATGCGTGTTTGTACTTTGGACTTTTGTCCGACGGACTTGTGTACACACGCCCGGAAAATCCGACAACAGACATTTGTCCGCGGAAAATTTTAAAACCTGCGATCCAACATTTGTCTGCAGAAAATCCGCCAACAATTGTCAGATGGAGCATACAAACGGACGGATTTTCCGCCAACAGCCTGTCATCACACAATTCCCGTCAGAAAATCCGATCGTGTGTACGAGGCTTTACTGTTAAAATGAAAATGAAAAATAAAATGAAAAATTATGAAAAACAAAATGTATTTTCCAGAGAAAAAAAAATGTAGTAAGCACATAATATTTCAGTACCTAGGCTTGAATTTACATAATTGAATTGAAAGAATGCTTTCTAGGAACACATGGAAACGTCCACAATGCTTGGAGATTGATTGGTGATTATGATAAAACAGGATGAAATTGATGTTTACTTCCACAACATGTTTGCAGGAAATTGGAATGTATTTCATCCGTAATATATGGTCCAGGTATAAAATTACATCTTATAGACACTAAAAGGACATGTACAGAAGCTATTGCATTTCAGTAAACAGGAGAAGACTTTCTTTGGAAAAAGGAACATTAATGAACGCAGCTGCTTTCAAAGTAAAAGATGAGCGTGTCTCCATAAATGTACAGTAAATTTACTGAGGTTAAATAGTTTCTGACATTTGTCAAATATTGACACAGAAAATGAAACCAAAGTTCATGGAAAACCTGAAATGAATAACGACTTAAAAAAAAACTAGTATTTATTACAAAGATGCAGAAAAACACTGTAAGAAATTACTTCTTAAAAAATAGATTACATGGCCATTAACCACTTGACCCCTGGAAGATTTTACCCCCTTCACGACTAGGGCATTTTTCAGTTCAGCACTGCATTGCTTTAACTGGTAAATGCGCGGTCATGCAATGATGTGCCCAAACAAAACGTTTTCCACACAAATAGAGCTTTCTTTTAGTGGTATCTGATCACCACTGAGTTTTTTATTTTTTGCGCTATAAACAAAAAAGACCCAAAATTAAAAAAAAACAATATTTTTTACTTTCTGCTATAAAACAATAAAAAAAATTTAAAAATCGAATTTCTTCATAAATTTGGGCTAAAATATATTTTGCTACATGTCTCTGGTAAAAAAAAAAAATCGCAATAAGCATATATTTATTTTTTATACTAGTAATGACGGTGTTCTGTCAAAATAGCCAAATCATCGAGATCTTTAATTACGTCACTTTCTATTACTGTAAACCATCAGTAATTGGATATTTCGATGACTTGCTGTTTCGACACAACACCAGCAACCGTCTGCACTCCGGTACACGAAGACTTTGCTGTTTTCACACAACAGCGGCTAACAAGGAAAAAGTTGTCGCCGCCTCGGAGGCGGCCATTTTGTTGGTTGGTATTGGAGTGGACTAACAATGTCTGCTCATAATATCGTGTACCCGAGTGTAGATGGTTGCCGGTGTTGTGTCAAAACAGCAAGTCATCTAAATCTCCAATTACTGATGGTTTACAGTAACAGGAAGTGACGTAATTGGCTATCTTGATGAATTGGCTATTTTGATAGAACAGTGGCAATCAGCAACTTATAGTGAGACTGTCAAAGTGTGGAGGCCAATCTGACCCTAACTGACGCTGAGGGGTACTGACTAACTGCGTCAGACATCCCCAGTGACACTAATAATATACACTGACATTGGGCTAATGACACTGGCTGGGAAGGGGTTAACATCTAGGGGCAATCAAAAAGGTGTGCCTAACCAAGTGTAAAGTGTTTACTGTTTGCTGCTTTTTTAATATTATTTTTTTAAAACATTGTTTCTGAATATTTTCTTTACAAAACCAAACAAATTACACATTAAAAAAGAAAACAGAGTCCAATATTTAATAGTATTAATTATCCCAGTCTTTTCCTAATTCCTTCTCTCTATTACCCATCACCAAACCAACTCTAACCACTAGGTTCTTTTATGCTTCATTCAATGTTAATTTCTCGCTTCCACCACTCTCTCTTAGTATATAAGCATTTTTTCTCCAATGGATCAAAATCTTAGATGTAAAATATAGCATTAAAAAAATTGTAACAAAGGAAGGGGAAAAAAAATGGAAAATAAATAAATAAGACAAAAAATAAAAATATTATATGGTCACCCCTCATATTCTAGTTTTACAGCTTGTATACACCAAATTAGGTGATAACATAGCTTTTTCCTGTGCTGTTAAGGATTTCTCTATATAGAGAGCGCAACATTGATTCATTTTCTTCGACTTTTGCTCCCCCCATCACCTAAATTAATTGATAGATTTTCTAAATAAAACACATTCTTTATATCTCTCTGTACCCTTTCCAAAGTTGGGGGCAATGAGTTATGCTGCTTTTAGTAAGGGATGCTTTGCAGGGAAACAAAAACCTGCAGATTGCTGTTGTCAGGATAAAGCTCTGTGTTGTTTACAATCACAGAGCTCTCTCTGGTCATCCACTCCACCAATCGGTGGGTCCTGGCCATAAATCATTGACCGAACCCACTGATCAGCTTGTGCTTTAACTAAGGATGAGTCGAACCCCCCCCCCCCCCCCGGTTCGGTTCGCACCAGAACATCTGAACAGGCAAAAAATTAAAAAGAACACACGAACACCGTTAAGGTCTATGGGACACTCACATGAAAAATCAAAAGTGCTCATTTTAAAGGCTTATATACAAGTTATTGTCATAAAAAGTGTTTGGGGACCTGGATCCTGCCCCAGGGGACATGTATCAATGCAAATTTTTTTTTTAAAAATGGCAGTTTTTTTGGGAGCAGTGATTTTTTTTAATGCTTAAAGTGAAACAATAAAAAAGAAATATAGCTTTAAATATCGTGGTGGGGGGGGGGGGGGGTTATAGTATGCCTGTAAAGTGGCACAGTTTTCCCTTGTTTCGAACAGTAGCACAGCAAAATGACATTTCTAAAGAAAAAAATGTCATTTAAAACTGATCGTGGATATAATGTATTGTTGGATCTCGGCAATATAGATAAAACTCATTGAGAAAAAGGACATGGGATCCCCCTCCACCCCAGTCCATTAACAGGCCCTTTGGGTCTGGTATGAATATTAAGGGGAATCCCAAATCAAAATTTAAAAAAAAATTGTGTGGGGGGTCCCCCCCAAAATTTAGTGCAGGGTTTCCCTTAATTTCCATACCAGACCTGAAGGGCCTGGTATGGAAATTAAGGGGAACCCTGCGCCAATTTTTTTTTAAAAATGGCGTAGGGGTCCCCCCAAAATTCATACCAAACCCTTCAGGTCTGGTATGGATTTTAAGGGGGACCCTGCACCAAAATTTTAAAAGAAAATGGCGAAGGGGTCCCCCCAAAATCTTTTGATTTTTCATGTTAGTGTCCCATAGACTTTAACGGTGTTCCAGCGGCTTTCGAATCTGACCTGAACACCGCATAATGTTCGGTGGCCAGTGTACTCACACGCGCCCCTACCCAGAAGAGGTGGATCATGTATCAGATACGTGATCCAGTGCAGAGCGGCAACCCTGCAGCAGTATAACTGCGTTGGACGGTCCGCAACTGGTTAAGTATTAGATGTGCATTGATTCTTTTTGAAGAACAAGGATACAGTTTAGTGTCACTTTCATTTGCTTTCGCTGATTTGTTGTAATCGTTCCAAGAGGCTTGATACTCAGAGGTCAGCAAGGTAGATTTGTGTCTGATCTGCTAGTGGCCTGATGATTGTCATCACCGGGAAAGAAAATGAAGCGGAATCTAACATTTTAGAGCTTACAGTTGTCACCAGAACAGGAGGCGAGGAGAAAATTCCTCTCAATTTGAATACATTTCCCTTAACTTCCCATTTTCTCTGCAAGACAAGAAGTGAATACAAAAATCAACAATGGGACACAAATAGAAAATGGAAACCAGAGTTCATGAAAAAGCTGAAATTTACATCAGCAAGACAAATAGTGAAGGGAAATCTAAAACTTTAGAGTTCACAGTTCCAACCGAAACAGGAGGTGAGGGGAAACCTTCTGAAGGGGACACCTGTTCTGGTGACAACTCTCAAGAAAGGATTCTTCTAATTTTAAAGAGATTTCCTTTACTTCCTGTTTTCTCTCCAGGGCAAGAAGTGAATGGAAATCTCAACAATAGAATACAGATAGAAATAAAAAGCTGGAGACTAGTTTTTAACACACTCCTTTCTGTCAAAAAATAAACACAATGGTTTGGCTTTAGATACCCTTTACTTTTAATACGTTTTTATTGAAGAAACTTTCAAGTGAACAGGATCAATAGCCAGAAGGCTTATAAAGTCCTCCATTCAAATGAACAATAACAAAGGTTACATATAATGGTGTGATATACACCATAATTTGTAAAGTAGCATAACAAGTACGTTTGAAAATATACTTAAAGCAGAACTCCGGACAAAAACACGTCCTTGTTGCTGATCTCCTACCTTCATCAAGTTTGCCACCCATGTTCTTCTGAGCTCTGTAGTTCCTCTGTAATAGCCTGCTGAACTTGCTGAAAAAACGTTATTGCCTGCTAACATCCTGTTCGTAAGACCGCTGGCTTCTATCCCTCTCCTAAGCTCAGCCAGCGGTCTGACACTCCCACTTGTAGTCCTCTGAAAGCGACCAAGGAGTTTTATTTCCAGAGAAGCCCGCAGCAACAGCATGTAATGCATAGCGGAGGGCATACATGACTGTGGTAACAGGGGAGTTAATAGTTTAAGGGGTGGGTACAAAAAAGTAACCGAGGGGGAGGTATCAAACAGGGCTTTATAGGCTAACCCCGCCCAGGGGGGAGTAACAGTGGTTGGAGAAAGTTCATTGAAGATGGAGCTGGACGGACTCATGGCGCAGCTTAGGGAGGAGGCCGCGGTTCGTGGGACAGCATAGCTACAAGAAACCATTGCTGCGGCTTTGCAGAGCAGTCAGCCTGAGGCGCTGGGTAGGTCTAGCGGCGCCAGAACGCGGCGGTCCCGGCCGCCTGAGCGGTTCTCCCCCGACCAACGGGTTTCTGGACAGCGGCAACCCGGGACTCTTGCGGGTCTCGCGGTGGGCCCACCGCCAAAAAGAATGGCCGGAGCGGATGGCGGCAGAGCGAGCGCCGACGGGACCCGGCGGAGCGATCGTTTGGAAGGGATGGAAGCGGCGGCGCGGCCTTACAGAGCGGGCAGAGTGAGGAGCGAGAGCCCCGCCCCCTGCAGGAGTCAGTCAGCAGCAAGAGAGAGGACACGTGCAGCGAGCCCTGGGCCGTCCGGTTCCACGGCAGGGGCACACAGGAGGATCGAGAGGGGTCGGCCTAGCGGGGCATCGCAGGTACCAGGCGGCAGGACTGAGGTCAGGCACACCGGTCCGGGCAAAGCAACCTGCAAGTCAGCGGGAGGAGGTGACAAGCGGAGGCGGGGGCGTACTGCTACAGTCATGGCGGCAACCCCGGCGGCCAGGCCGGGCGGGCCTTCGTCAGAGGAAGTAGAGGGGAGAAGTGGCGATCGAGCAGGTGGATGGTCCGGGTCGGAGGAAGAATCGGTACCCCAGCAAAGGCGAACGGCAGCGGTGGAGATCCCTGTTCCGGCTGATGAGGTTACGCCTGTGCAGCCTGGTGAGTACAATGTTTTATCCCTTAATTCCAGTCAGGCCAGAGTGGGGGGGATGGGGGTTTCAGTGGGGGGCGGGGGCAGCAGTGGGTCGGGGGTGTCAGGCAGTGAGGGGGCTGCAGCATTGGGGGGGTTTTTAGCAGGCATTAGGGAGCTCCTTCAGCGCTTTGAGGGAGCGGGGACGGTTCCCTCGGGCCCTGCAACAGCGTGGGCGCCGCCGACAGGAGGCACCGGGACGGTGGTGCTCACGGGAGGGTCAGCGGCGGTGCCTTCGGTCACGGCGGCGGTGGCCACGCCTGCACCGGTAACGCCCGGGAGTACAGGGGCGCAGGGGACGGACAAGACAGCTGAGACCACAAGCAGGCAGGATATAACCAGATTGGCTGATGCAGCCAGGTGCGAGGTGTATGTATGCTATGAGGGACCATTGGGCGCGCACCTGAAGCAAGAAGTGCGGGAAAAACTGTGGAAGGGTGAATATGTTGAGATATTTTCCCTGCTGCCGTTAGAGAAATTTAATCTGGATAGGGTGAAACCTGATGATTCAAAGAAGGAGGACGAGGAGAAGAGGAGGTACAGGCTGATCCCTAGAACATTTGCAAACTGGTTGCAGGCTTTTGCGATTATGGCAAGTGTGATAGGTGAAAAGCACCCGGAGCATTGCTCAGCTCTATTTTGCTATCAGGATGCTATCGGAGAGGCGTACAGGGTTTATGGGGGCACGGCGTGGCTGAGGTATGATGAACAGTTCCGTCAACGGAGGGCAATCAGGCCGACGCTCCGCTGGGATCACAAGGACATCGGCCTATGGATGAGATTGATGACGACGACGACGAGGGCCCCCAACCAGTTTTTTCCAGGAGGGACCGGTGGACCTTCCACCCAGGGACATACGGTCGGAAACAAAAAGGGGGTTTGTTGGCAATACAACACCGGGACCTGCAGGTTTGGAACCTCATGTAAGTATAAACACGAGTGTTCAGGATGTGGGGGATCCCACCCGGGGTCAAGGTGTTTCAAACAAGGAAAGGGTAGGCAAGGAGAAACTGCAAACAAAAGGGAGGACCCCGGTGAGAGTGGAAAAGATGCGGCCGTTTCTAGGTAGGTATCCAGACAAGAAAGCAGCGCAATTGTTGGATGAAGGTTTCTCAGTGGGATTTAGGATACCGTGCAATCTATCGGTTATCCCGCCTGTGTCGCCTAATTTAAAGTCAGCTATGCAACACCCGGAGGTAGTTTCTGAGAAACTAAGGAAGGAGGTTGCATTGGGTCTGATGGGAGGTCCTTTTTCGGTGTCGCCGTTGGATAATTTGGTAGTGTCACCGCTGGGTGTGGTCCCAAAGAAGGAGCCAGGAAAATTCAGGCTAATCCATCATTTATCATTCCCAAAAGGGGGGTCGGTCAATGATGCGATAGACCAGGGTGAGTGTTCCGTGACCTATACATCATTTGATGCGGCAGTGGGATGGGTGCGACGGTATGGAAAGGGGGCTCTTATGGCAAAGGCAGACGTGGAATCAGCTTTCCGACTGCTGCCAGTACACCCGGACAGCTTTCGGTTATTGGGATGTCATTGGAACAACGAATTGTATGTCGACCAATGCTTACCAATGGGCTGCTCTATATCGTGCGCGATATTTGAGCAGTTCAGCTCGTTTGTGGAATGGGTTGTTAGGGAGGTGTCAGGTGTGAATTCTATAATTCATTACCTGGATGACTTTCTCTGCATGGGCCCAGCTGATTCAAGGATCTGCGCGGTGCTTTTGGCTACGCTGGAACATATCGCAGACAAATTCGGCATTCCATTGGCGGCTGACAAAACGGAGGGACCGAGTACGGTCATCACGTTTTTGGGCATTGTGCTGGACACGGAGACAATGGAATGCCGGTTGCCGGACGAAAAACTGGAGGACCTGAAGAGGGAAATTGCGGGGCTCATGGGTTTGCGGAAAGTGCAACTGAAGGCGCTACAATCGGTATTGGGCAAGCTTAATTTTGCATGCCGCATATTACCAATGGGGAGGGTTTTCTGTCGCAGGTTGTCGGCCAGCACGAGCGGCGTAAAATCGCCAAGGCATTTCGTTCGGTTAAAAGAAACACATAGAGCGGACTTAAGGGTGTGGCACACCTTTTTGGAAGCTTTTAACGGGAGGGCTTTCTGGATGGCTGGTCCGGTCAGCAATTTTGACTTGGAACTGTTCACTGATGCCGCAGGTTCAGCCGGTTTTGGGGCCTTTTTTCAGGGACAATGAAGTGCTGGGCCTTGGCCTCAGTCGTGGGTGGAAGCAGGTTTTACAAAAAACCTGGTGCTGCTGGAGTTGTTTCCGGTGGTGCTGGCGGTGGAGTTATGGGGAGCATCATTCAGGGACCTGAAGGTGCGTTTCCACGGGGACAACCTAGGTGTGGTACAGGTAATTAATAGGAACACGGCATCATCTCCGCCAGTGATTAGGCTATTACAACATCTGGTACTACGATGTTTGCAACTGAATGTTTTCATTCATGCGGTCCATTTACCAGGGGTGGAAAATGTTATAGCTGATGCATTGTCTCGCTTCCAGTGGGAAAGGTTCCGGGAGTTGGCGCCGGAGGCGGAGCAACACGGGGTTCCTTGTCCCGACTGGCTGTGGGGGATAGCATTGGCCTCATCGCCGGATGGATAAAGAACTCGGTAAGTGGGTCCACGTGGGCGGCTTACACCAGGGTATGGCAGGAATGGATGGATTTTGTGAGCGAAATCGGGGAGGAGCCGGTGGGTGGAGAGGTGCGGCTGCTCTTGATATACTACATTGCCAAGAAGATGGAGGAGGGTGTGTCTGCAGCTGTGGTGAATAAGAATGTATCTGGGTTGGCCTTTCTGTTTAAGTTGCAGGGTCAGATGGATTTTACGAAAGACTTCTGGATCCGGCAAGCAATGAAGGGTTACAGAAAGACTTGGATTAGGAAGGATGGGAGAAGGCCGGTGACATTCGAGATTTTGCAGGGTGTTATAGGGCAACTGGAGAGGGTGTGCTCTTCAGGTTATGAAGTGCTGTTGTTCAAGGTAGCCTTTTTATTAGCGTTTTTTGGGGCCTTTAGACTAGGGGAGTTGGTTAGCCCTTCTAAGAGGGTGCAGGGAGGGCTGAGTTATCAGGATGTGAAGTGTGAGACGGAAGTCTTGCAGTTGTATTTGAGAAAATCAAAGACCGATCAACTGGGAAGGGGCAGAACCGTTAGGGTGTATCCGGTTGTGGGTTCGGTGTTGTGCCCAGTTGGGGCAATGCGGGAGTTTTTGAATTTGCGCCCGGTGGGAATGGGCCCCCTTTTGATACATTCAGGTGGAGAATGTTTATCCAGATTCCAATTTGGCGCAGTTTTTGCAAAATGTATCCGGGGTTTAGGACTGACCGAGAAGGATTTCTCATCACATTCCTTCAGGATAGGAGCAGCCACGGAAGCAGCCAGGAATGGATTGGGGGAGGAAATGGTAAAAAAGATTGGCAGATGGGAATCCAAGAGGTTTCAATCTTATGTGAGGCCCAATTTGGTGGTTAGTTTGTAGGTTAAGTATTTGATGTGTAATGGAGATATGGGTATGGGTTGGTAAGTGTTGATAGGGTTGTTGGTTATAGTATGGTTTCTTGTGTTTTTTCTATTTCAGATTCGCTGCCTGGGATGGTCTGGATCATGGGTCATTCCTATGTGGCGTGGGGGGCTCGGAGAGGGGACGCCCGACATGAGGGTAGGCAATTGGGTTTTGGCAGGAGGGAAGCGTGCATAAAGTGGCTGGGGATCCCAGGCATGTTGTGGGTCAGATTGGTGCCGGAGGTGCATCGTTATGCACAGCGCGATAGGCCGCCGGATGTATTAGTAATACATGCTGGCGGTAATGACCTGGGTATTAGATCTATGGTGGATCTGAAGCGCGACATCAAGTTGGATGTTTTGCGGTTGAGAGAAGCCTTTCCAAAAATGGTGATTGTTTGGTCAGACATGGTGGCCCGGACTTCCTGGAGGATGGCGAGATCAGTGGAGGGGGTCAACAGGGCACGTAAGAAAATAAATAGGGAAGTTAGCAAGTTTGTAGTAAATAACGGTGGGCTGGCGGTTAGGCATTTGGAACTCGAGTTCGAGACATGGCGGTATTTAAGAGCGGATGGAGTGCATTTGAACGAGGTTGGAATTGATTTGTGGGCCTTGGGGCTACAAGATGGAATACAGAGAGCACTTCGGGTGTGGAGGGGCACCCAAGATTAAGGTGTTATTCTTGGGTGCTGTGGCGGGCGTTGGTCTGGGCAAAAAGAAGGTGGATTGGTAAAAGTAAGAGTCTTTTTGGGAGCCTAGCGTTGCTATGGCTCAGTATTGTGGTTCCCGGTTAACGGAGGTTAACCGGGAAGTGATAATGGGGCACTGCGGTCATTGCTAGTCTCTGAGCCAGCTTGTCGGCTTGAGGCCTATTTTGATAGATTTGATGGGACCGCAGTGCTAGTCCTGTTATGGACACGGAGGATTTTTTAAGATATTGCTCAGACCAACGCTTGATGATCAAACAGGTTGTTTTAACAGATGTTGTTGTTTTGTTGTTGATGCTTTTCTATTTATGATTGATAATGTTTTTATATGTTATATTTTTATATATAAAATTATTTGTTAAATAAATTAGGCCACTACGGCCTTTTATACTCCAAGCTCAGTGTGGTTTGAGTTATTGGGGTAAAGATGGGCATGGTTTGGTATTAAGGGAATAATGACATCTGTATCCGACAGTCAAGAGAAGCCCGCAGCAACAGCATGTAATGCATAGCGGAGGGCATACATGACTGTGGTAACAGGGGAGTTAATAGTTTAAGGGGTGGGTACAAAAAAGTAACCGAGGGGGAGGTATCAAACAGGGCTTTATAGGCTAACCCCGCCCAGGGGGGAGTAACAGTGGTTGGAGAAAGTTCCCGCCCACCCTCCCCTTTTTTGATATATTAAGGTTAAGTAGCCCTGGTTAAGGTTAAAATTTAAAAAAAAAAGAGAAAAGAAAAGTGATGGCGGGCGTTGGTCTGGGCAAAAAGAAGGTGGATTGGTAAAAGTAAGAGTCTTTTTGGGAGCCTAGCGTTGCTATGGCTCAGTATTGTGGTTCCCGGTTAACGGAGGTTAACCGGGAAGTGATAATGGGGCACTGCGGTCATTGCTAGTCTCTGAGCCAGCTTGTCGGCTTGAGGCCTATTTTGATAGATTTGATGGGACCGCAGTGCTAGTCCTGTTATGGACACGGAGGATTTTTTAAGATATTGCTCAGACCAACGCTTGATGATCAAACAGGTTGTTTTAACAGATGTTGTTGTTTTGTTGTTGATGTTTTTCTATTTATGATTGATAATGTTTTTATATGTTATATTTTTATATATAAAATTATTTGTTAAATAAATTAGGCCACTACGGCCTTTTATACTCCAAGCTCAGTGTGGTTTGAGTTATTGGGGTAAAGATGGGCATGGTTTGGTATTAAGGGAATAATGACATCTGTATCCGTCAGTCATGTAGTGGATGGAGGGATTCTCCCAGTCCCCCCCGGTCATTGCCGCCCATAGAGGAGGTGTCCCCCTCCTCCTCTCTCCTTTCTTCTCTGTTCCATGACAGTCACCGCCCCACCGCAATGCCCCCCGGCCACAGCCGACCCCCGCCTGCTATCCTTGTGCAGAGCAGGGATTATTATCAGTAATCACTTGTATGACACAGCGGGAATCTCCCGCTGTGTCAGGTATAGTATACGAGAACATAGATCGCTGATGCCCTGCCTCCCGCCGCTATGATTGACAGCGCACTGTGCCTGGCGGGAGGCGGGGCATCAGCGATCTATGTTCTCGTATACTATACCTGACACAGCAGAACATCCCCGCTGTGTCATACAAGTGATTACTGATAATAATCCCTACTCTGCACTGGTGGGACTGACATGAGGCACTGGTGGGACTGACATGAGGCACTGGTGGGACTGACATGAGGCACTGGTGGGATTGATGTGAGGCACTGGTGGGACTGACATGAGGCACTGGTGGGACTGACATGAGGCACTGGTGGGACTGACATTTGGCTCTGGTAGTCCCTGACATGTGGCTCTGGCGGTCCCTGACATTCGGCACTTGTGGACACTGACATTCGGCTCTGGTGGTCCCTAACATTTGGCTCTGGTGGTCCCTGACATTAGGCTCTGGTGGTCCCTGACATTCGGCTCTGGTGGTCCCTGACATTCGGCTCTGGTGGTCCCTGACATTCGGCTCTGGTGGTCCCTGACATTCAGCACTGGTGGACACTGACACGCTGCACTGGTTGGTATTTATATTAAAATGCTTTGTATTTATAAGGCTGTAACCTATCATACAGTATGTTATGTATGGCTTCCTGGCTGCAGAATGAGGGGTGTGATTTATGTTGAAGTGGGCGAGTTCACATTTACATGTACAAGCCTAGTGTACCTCCCACATTCACTCCCATCCCAAGGATTCATGGGAAATGTAGGCTGATTACAGTTAGAGAGAGAGAAGAGGATATGATGCAATCACTGTTCTAAGAGACCCTCCCTGGCAGAAAAGATGATGCATTTTTTGAATCACAGAGCTGACTTCCTGAAAATTAAATCAGTCATATCTCTTAAACGGTAAGAATATTCACAAATGTTATAACTGTTTAGTGTTTTGTGTGGGGTGGGGGTGTACTAATGGGGGATTTTTTGAAAATCCCGGAGTTCTGCTTTAAAGTGATATTAAACGCTCTCTTTAAAAACAAAACAAAAACAAACATATACTTTGCTGCTCTTTGTAATGGTTTTGAACAGAGTAACCCCGATCCTCCTCTTCTCCGCCTGCGTTCCTGGCTCCTCCCTCCTTCTGAGCGCCCCCAGAGCAAGCAGCTTGTAATGGGCACATCCAAGCAGGCTCATTCACGAGCCTCAGCTCTGTGTATCCATTCAGACATGGAGCCGCGGCTTGGCCCCACCCCCTCTCTCTCCTCATGTCACCAATAGCGCCCACTGCTGTCTCAGCGAATGGGGAGGCTCATGTTCTGTCGCACAGAGGAGGTTTTTTACCTTCATGCATAGAATTCATGAAGGTAAAAAACCTTAAGCTTTTACAACCGTTTTAAGGTAAGGAAGGTACAGTATGAGCAGAGGAGGTGGTAAAGGGAGGTATTGGAAAAAAGGGAAAAGGTAAGACAGGGAAGAACTGGAATGGAATAGAATGTATCCGATACAAAAGAACTTATCAAGGGTCTCATAGTGAATCCTCAACGAGGTGAAGATGACATGTTTGAGGAAGATTCAGGATCCCAAAGTAGCCCATGTAAGATTATGGGGAAGAAACACTAAGTGGCAGATTTGCATTAAATAGTAAAGTTAGGATTGCTAAGCCAGCGAGACCAGAGGTGTAGAAATTTCTCTTGGGTTAGGTGAGCTTTGGAAAACATGAGTTCTAGATGAGCATGGTCATTAATGATTTGGACAACTGTATGTCGTGTCGGTGGGAGAGATTGTTTCCAGTTTCTATCAATAGCTAGTCTGGGGGGTATTAGTAGATTGTATGAAACTCACAGGGCCAGGCATCTATGCCTATTCCTCGACGAGCTAATTTGGTGGAACCCGTAGTGAATACAATTTTTGTGATCATAGATAACAAAAGGAAAATGGAGCTCCAAAAGTCTGTCAAGAGCGGGCTGGCTTTAGATACCCTTTAACTGTGATTAGAAATGTTGATGGACGTCTCATTCACCCCGTGGCAGGGGTGACCCTGGTAATGAGGACCGACACCCAGGGATAAATAGGCTCCATCAGAGAAGGCAGCGCCTTTGACCATTTCCATCAAGGAATACTCAAATAGACATTACACCATATACCCTGTCTACCTCAAGGGCACAAAAGGGTTTTTTAATCCATCATCTAATCCATCACTTACTACTCATCCCAGAATATCATTCAAAAGCTGCCACATATGAATAAGGCTCTTCATGAGGCTGTTTGATACCCTCTTCTGTTCCCATTGGAGCCAGTCGGGCGAGCTTTCCTGCTTCCCCTTCCCCTCCCTTCCTTCCTTCCTTTCCCCTCCTCCTCATCATGGTAAACTGAATGTCTCATACCTCTCATGTGTTTGATCACCTGCCAATAGGATCTTCTGAGGAAGCTATTGGCTAAACGCGTAGTGATCTATTGATGTTGGCATTGTGGGCTGGCCTTCAGATAGAAGACTACTGTTATGACAACATACTTAATATTCCAAAGGCCACCCGTACAGGTTTCCTTGTCCAGCTATATCAGTCATATATGGGAGAAAGTACATACTATGGCACACCCATGCATATATCTTTGTGACATGTTTTTATGATGATATTTAATCAATTTTGATATTTTATCTTTATTTTTGAGTACCTTTCTTTCCCCATTGGGATTATAGTGACAGCCTAGAAGTCAGTTTTTCAATTATTTTCTTATTTTTGTGATTAGAAATGTATTTTAATGATATATAGAACAATTCCAAAAGCATTATCCATAATGATTGTTAAATGACTATCTATATAGAATATGTATGTTAAATGATAAGGGACTTTAAAGTTTGTCTGGCAAAGAGGATATAGGGACATACTGCGCAATAAAATGGGTGTCTGTGCTCGTAAAATGGTTAAGAACCTCTGATCTAAGACAATATCCAATCAAACATCAATATACAGATAGGGATTGAGAGATGAGAATGGAAGAGATTGTTTGGGAACATCAGCTGAGCTACAAAAATGCTGTGAAGAGTCCATGTTTGTGCAACTTTCATAATCTATTATGCGTTGTTCTGCAGTGTATGCCCTTTGCCATTCTGACTGTTTTGCATTATTCTAACCTGTGTAGTAAAGTGCAAGTTACAGTTACTCTCTGTCTGACCACTCAGCCAATTATTCATACTGTTACAATCATCATACTGAGGATATCTAGTGAGACAAATAAAGTACTTTGGGGGAAATCTCTGTATTGAAGGTGAATATTGCAGAATTGGTCTGAGTGACCATTGATAACCCTATTCCTGACTTAGCACCTAGGCTTTCTGGTTGAATGTACCATATTCAACTTCTACCCCTGCTCTGGGCAGAGGACCTTTCATGGTGATGAAAAAGTGGTTGCACATGTATCATTATGAATTTGAACAGTTTAGCTTGACATACAGGTGGCAATTTCAATTCCATTTTTTCTCAAAATCTTGAAACAATCAAAGACATAAAATGGTGGTTTCAGCCTACTGTCAGGAGATGGAATCAAAATTGCCTTGATCAAAAACCGCATAAAAATAAGATAGCTTTCCTAGTAGTTGTTTCCCATTTGATTCCATTTGAATTCAATATTTCAATATACTGTAATAAATCTGTCGACTTATTGGCCAGTTTCTATTTTGCAATTGACTGAATTTTGGTGGTCAGTCAAAGTCATGAGTGGTAGATTGCTATGTTTTTAGCAATTACTTGCAATCCCAGAAGTTCATAAGTGGTTGAAAATGACTCAAAACTATCACATGTATGACCAGTTCTAGGGAAGAAGGGAAGTGATTTTAAAGGAAAGCAATCTTTCTGCAATACTATCTTGTCTGGTGATCATTTTCAGAAAACAATGATTACCAACTGGGAGTTGATGTGTTTGGCTTCCGGCACCCTCACTGTGATCATGGCAGCTTTGAATAGCTTGCTCACAGCAAGCATACAGCAGCACATAGGAGTTACATTCGTCAAAGGGGAGCTACCAAAGATACATGTGCATGTGGAAGCAGATATAATAAAGTATAATATATAATAAAAATCTATTTCATGTAGGAATAGAAGTACCTAAAGCTGCCTTGATAGTAGTCTCCTGTAATCCCTCGCACAGTGGCAAGGCTATGTTTTCCTACCTCACTTATATGGTTAATGATACATAAGATAAGTGATTAAAACCTTTTATCTATATATGAATCCACCCATGCAGTTGCAGCTATAACCCATGAAATTAAGAACGAATGATACTTGTGCGAAAAGGATAACAATCTAATTTATTTAAACTTACTATTGTACAGAAAAGAAACTTGTATTAATCCAAGGTTAGCAACTATAACATAAATTATACAACCTTAAAACAAAGATGTTACCAATGATACAAAATATTGTTATAGTGGTCATACACATGCTATCAATAGATCAATAATATATTAAGGCAAAATCCTATTATAGAAAACGTTACAGAAAAGAAAAGAGAAATAAAATAATACAGATTACATAGAGAACTCTTACGTGACCATCTTTCATCTAGACCGTGAGCCAAAGAGAATTAGCATTCCTAGGCTTTGGTTTTTCTGTTGTTAGAATAACCCATTCCTACCAATCAAAACTCAGGATCGCCTAATTGTTTCAAAAGTGGCATTGAATCCTGATTGGCTACCCCGGAAGCCTCCTAAATGTTCATGGTCAGGTCTTAAACTTCCGGTGCCTCTAGGTCTATGCAACCCCCTTTGATCCCCAGCCCAACCAGTTCCGACATTAGCATGTCAACGGCCCCTGGTGAGATGGAGCCTCCACGTCTGCAAAGGCTCTTTACAAATCAAAAGGATACCAGCAATTCAATTAACACCTGAAGACATTCAATAGTTCCCACGAGACAGGAAAAAAATAAGTCCTGTAATGCTGAGCCCATATCTCATCAGGATATCACAAATTATATAAAGTCCTGTAAAAACATATACATACATACATATATATATTCAATGGGGCATGGTAATTTAAGTAGAGAATCCTTGCAATAGTTCCCTTGAAGCTCCTTGTTATAAATATGAAATCCAAAAATCTCCACCACAACAGGGACACTCAGAAACGGCAAAGGAGAGGCAGGAGTTACATAGTTAAAAAAAAAGACCATTAGATAAAAATAAGAATGCTTTCAAACCTACATGCTTAGAACCCTAGGGGCTCATTAAGTCCACACCTGAGAGACGCTGCCGCGTCATGTTTTTTGCCCATTTTTGTAGCCTATTTCTGGAATGGCACCATTCATTTTCAATGGACCTCCCTTTTCTCCAAAATGTGTCAAAGAAGCTCATCTACCAAATGTTGGCACTGTGCCAGGTGCATTTGGCGTTGCATGTTTTGCTGTGACTTTTGTGAATTTTATAATAATGACAATTTCAGTAAAATCGCACTGCATTTGGGGTGCTATTAGAAAATAATGGCACCACAAGCGCATCACACTTTTTGCTGCAATCCTTCAAATCCTAGGAATCACACAATTCTGCCTTGTTCCAATATGCTCAGCTGTGAATAGGGCCTTGTGGTTCGGGAGCAGTAAGGCTGTTTTCACCCTGCTCTATTGCAAAAATCGCAGTAAAAAATGCATGCATTTTACTGCATTTCCAGTGAAGCACCTGTGAAAAAAGTGTGATGTGTGACACAAAAAATGCACCAAAAATGCAACTGCAGGTTGCGGCACTACCCCCATCGAAACTTGTAATTTTGTTAGATAATAATTTTCGTTTATTCGGTACACTACTCGTAATTTAGTAATTGTTACTATTGTACGATTGCCTTTTTCGTTGATTCGTACTTTCGTAGGAAATAAAGAATAATAATCCTATGCTTGCTTTTCTAATAAGTCCTACTTATTTCCTCCAGTCCACGCCCTCAGTCACGAGACCTGACTCCTCCTCAACTGAATCTAAAAAGATTCAGGAATGCAGTCTGACTCAGACACAAAAGGGATGAGCTGATTGGCTAAAGATATTAAGTAAGATACATCACTCACTACACTCTATTAGACATGTGTGCCGTCAATAAATTAGTTTCGTTTCGTTCCATTTCGTATTAGCCGTTAATTCGTAATTCGTGTCTGAAGTTTAATTTGGATTCGTACGAAATAAGAATTTTCGCTAGGTTCGTTAACTTTTCGTAACAATTACGAACGTTCGTTATGATGAATTTAAAAAGCAAAAAATACCTTTCTCAATATAGCAGTCGTCGACTCATTATGCTCATTATGAGGGGCTCCCACCATCCCTGTGCTGTGCTGACTTCTTTGGTTTTTAACTTCATCATAACGAATAATCGTAATCATTATGACAATGATAAAACGATATTAACGAACATTCCTATTTTGTCTGATTCTGAATCTCCCATCGACTACCAGTACCAGTCTCCCACTCCCATATTAAAAAAGGTAATTTTCCCAACCCTCACTCAGCAGCAGAAGAAAACCTCTGATTGGTCAACAAAACACCAGTCACGTTTCCGTTGTAACGGAATTTGGATCCGAAATTAGTCAACTAAATTTCGTATTTCGCATACAATTCGGAAGCATAGAAATTCGCATTGAACGAATTTTCGGAAATTCGTATGAATTTTCGATTTGTATGAAACAAACTGCACATGTCTAATCTATCAGATATAAACTTTGGACATGAAAAGGGCTGAGGAGTGCGGCTTTATGCCCTGGTACAGGAAAGCATTGTAAACTAGAGCATAACAATATATTAGATGGAGTTTTTGTATAACATGCAGCCTTCATTCACATTTAACGTGTAGAAAATCACTTTGGGAAATTCACATTATTTAGAAGAATAAAAGAGAACATGAATGTTGACCTAAAAAGTCGCTAAGTGTGTGAAGTAACAAACATCAGGTAATGTTCTATAATTTATAATTCCAGGTATCAAAGATTTCTAGTTTCAGATGAAATAGTTCTACGCAGCCTTTGTTCGCACTACACAAAAAAGCAGTAATTTAAGGTGAATTACGGTGCTGATATTGCTGAGAACAGCACTTTTTTTTTCAAGAAAGAATAAATTACAGATGCGCTCAGAATGCATCACGTTCCATTTCAAAGGCTGCAGTCTTATTACAAAGGCAAGACTTGAAAAGGTAATGCCGGTATTTTTTAATAAGCACTTATTCTGGGATATTATTGTAATGTCTACATCTTAGGGATTGCTTTTAAGACATTTGCATTTTTCCACACTTATTGTGCCTTATTTCTATGATCACATTAAAGGCCAATTGAAGTTTTACACATTTTATCGCTTTAGAATCTGTTATGTTCTTATTTGTGACTAATTTTTAACTGCCTGAAGACCAAGCCTTTTTTCTGACACTTCCTGTTCCCATGTAAAAAATCTGTATTTTTTTGCTAGAAAATTACTTTGAACCCCCCAAATGTGATATATTTTTAAAGCAGAGGCCCTAGTGAATAAAATGGTGGGTATTACATTTTTTTTTTATGTCACATAGTATTTGTGTAATGGTTTTTCAAATGCAATTTTCATTGGAAACAATACACTTGAATACATTTTGATGCACAATCCTTTGGTAAAATATAAAAGAGTACATAGATACCAAACTAATCAAACATTTGATGCTTTAAAATGTGGAATGGTGACAAACTACGTAAATTATATTATCCCTAAACAGTGCCTTTACAGGTTACCACTTTAGATTTACACAGCAGGTCTGGTGCTAGAATTATTGTTTTCTGACATTCGCGGTGATACCACACACGTGGGAGCGATCACTGTTTACATACCGATGCAAGACCAACGTGTGCGTTCATTCACCTTTGTGCCTGAGCACGGGGTGCTTTAAAAGTTTTTTTTTTTTATCAATGTTATTATTTATTTGATTTTTTAATTTTTACAATGTACCTTTATTTTTTTATCATTTTTATTGTTATCACAAGGAATGTGAACATACCTTGTGATAGCAAGAGGCAGTGACAGCTCCTCTTTACAGAGCCATCTGCATAGCTCCCAACTGTCCCTAATTTTGAGGGACTGTCCCTGATTTAGAGCATTGTCCCTCTGTCCCTCTGTCCCTCTTTCCCCCTCATTTGTCCCTCATTTTTGTCTGATCTATATAGTTGTATATAAAATGCACTTTTTATCTTTCAACAAGTATTTCCCAGTGCTAAACCTTTCATCCAATTTCTAAATTGCTGCATTTGTACATTTTGAAAGCCAATATAAAGGAATAGTAGTGGTAAAAAAAAGCCCTGGATTTAATTAACCTTTTTTTTTGGTTAATTCTACTTTAAGGGGGTGTGGCAGGGGGCGTATCCTATGCCTACATACGTTTGTTAGTAGGTGTCCCTCATTCCCATCTCAAAATGTTGGGAGGTTTGCATCTGGGGCCTATTGGAGGTCTTCTCTGCCCTTAAAAACTTTGGATCATACCAAGATTGGTATGATCCGATGCTTTTTTCAAACCAATAATAGTTTGTTTATAACCGGAAGTGACAAAATACTTGTCACTTCCAGTTTCTTAGACCATAGAGATGATCAGCGCCATTCCAGTCCTTGATCAGCTCAATGGTCAGCCAGTGGAGCCGCCAGCTGTAATCCCAGGTTCCCCAGTGGGACGGAAGTGCGCGGGAAGGCGGCAGAGAGCGGCAGGAGGGGGACACTACCGCCACTTGTAAAAGCAATCCAACGGCTAATTAGTCATTAGGATTGCTTTTACAAGAAAGTGCTTGAAACAAGCTTCAGACATCACCTTAGTATAACCACTCAAAGTCAGGTAGCGAACGGGTATGTTACATGGCTTAGTAGTTAACTTAGAAATG